>CM038144.1:45259832-45932332 GCA_021437245.1 Aegilops speltoides | reverse complement strand
AGCTTTTGTGGCACTCTCTTGTCACAGAGAATGCCAGAATCTTGGCGCCACTTCATCCATCCGGCTTTGATTCGATGGTTCACACATCTTCATCAATACCCCCATCCTCCTGCAGCATTAACCCCAAATACCGAAAGGTGTCCTTCTGAGGTACCACCTGGCCATCAAGGCTAACCTCCTCCTCCTCACACCTAGTAGTATTGAAACCGCACATCATGTACTCGGTTTTAGTTCTACTAAGCCCAAACCCTTTCGATTCCAAGGTTTGTCTCCATAACTCTAACTTCCTATTTACCCTCGTCCGACTATCATCAACTAGCACCACATCATCCGCAAAGAGCATACACCATGGGATATCTCCTTGTATATCCCTTGTGACCTCATCCATCACCAATGCAAAAAAAGATAAGGGCTCAAAGTTGACCCCTGATGCAGTCCTATCTTAATCTGGAAGTCATCAGTGTCGACATCACTTGTTCGAACACTTGTCACAATATTATCGTACATGTCCTTGATGAGGGTAATGTACTTTGTTGGGACTTTGTGTTTCTCCAAGGCCCACCACATGACATTCTGCGGTATCTTATCATAGGCCTTCTCCAAGTCAATGAACACCATATGCAAGTCCTTCTTTTGCTCCCTATATCTCTCCATAAGTTGTCGTACCAAGAAAATGGCTTCCATGGTCGATCTCCCAGGCATGAAACCAAACTGATTTTTGGTCACGCTTGTCATTCTTTTTAAGCGGTGCTCAATGACTCTCTCCCATAGCTTCATTGTATGGCTCATCGGCTTAATACCACGGTAACTAGTACAACTCTGAACATCCCCCTTGTTCTTGAAGATTGGTACTAATATACTCCATCTCCATTCTTTTGGCATCTTGTTTGCCCAAAAAATGAGGTTGAAAAGCTTGGTTAGCCATACTATCGCTATGTCCCCGAGACCTTTCCACACCTCAATGGGGATACAATCAGGGCCCATCGCCTTGCCTCCTTTCATCCTTTTGAAAGCCTCCTTGACCTCAGACTCCTGGATTCGCCGCACAAAACGCATGCTTGTCTCATCAAAGGAGTCGTCCAGTTCAATGGTAGAACTCTCATTCTCCCCATTGAGCGACTTGTCAATACTCCGCCATCTATGCTTAATCTCCTCGTACTTCACCAAGAGTTGGCCTGCTCCGTCCTTGATGCATTTGACTTGGCCAATATCCCTCATCTTCCTCTCTTGGATCTTAGCCATCTTATAGATGTCACTTTCGCCTTCCTTCGTGCCTAACCGTTGGTAGAGGTCCTCATATGCCCGACCCCTTCCTTCACCAACACCTCGCTTTGCGGCCTTCTTCGCCATCTTGTACTTCTATATATTGTCTGCACTCTTATCCAGGTATAGGCGTCTGAAGCAATCTTTCTTCTCTTTAATCGCCTTCTGGACACCATCATTCCACCACCAGGTATCCTTATCTTCGCTTCTCCTTCCCCTGGACACTCCGAGGCCACCTTACGAATGCAAGTCGCCATCTTCATCCACACATTGTCTGAATCCCCTCCTTCCTCCCAAGGGCCCTCCTTAACGACCCTCTCCTTGAACGACTGAGCTAACTCCCCTTGACCTTACACCACTTCGTTCTAGCGACTTTGGCACGCTTATCCCGCTGGACACGAATCCGAAAGTGGAAGTCAGCAACCACCAGCTTATGTTGGGGTACCACACTCTCTCCAGGTATCACCTTACAGTCTAGGCACGCACGCCTATCTTCTCTTCTCGAGAGGATGAAATCAATCTGGCTAGAGTGTTGGCCACTACTAAAAGCATTGCTGAGGAAATCGTTAACTCGTAGCTGCTCGGTTGGCTGGCGAGTAGGGGATTAATCGGCTAATCGGGAAGTTAATCGGCCATTTAATCAATTAATCGGACGATTTTTCAGTTTATCGGCTACTCGGTGACCCTACGAGTAGGGATTAATCGGCAAGTTAACTGGTTAATCGGATGAATTCTTGAACAGGGACTAAAAGTCACCAGATGTGATTCTATCTTTCTAAAGAGGGCCGGAAGGAGTTATTTCACTCCTCCAAGTTTATTCAACAAGTAGAAAAGGCAATATCCCCAAACTAAAAGGCATGCGAACTTTAGACACAAGCATGGGTTAACAAAGGCAACACAGACAAATTTCTCATATTTCCCAAGCTTTAGAAAATAATGTATAAATCTGAATGAAAACACATTTGATATGCACACTCCACCAAAAGGTCATATGGACTTATTAAAAAACAACAACAAAGTGCATTAGTCGGAATAAATAGTTTATTTGTCAAATATATTGGTGTCTTCTTTACCAATGGTTAGTAGTAGGCAATTGCAATTCAGTCAGAAGTGAGGTAACTGAGTTGCAACATGGGGAGGGGTAGAGTAATATTTTATCCCTTGAACCATCAAGCATCAAGCCAATATGTTTTATTCAGTTTTCACACCAAGCTTCATCAACATTTAGAGGTATAATTTTGGACCGAAGGATGATGCTTTCTTTAAACAATCAAAAGAAAAAGGGTCCTAGTTTCACAATCTCTAAGTTTATGAAGTTGCCATTAGTGAGATGCCCAATAAAATCTAAACGAATACAAAATTAAGGTTGAAAGATGGTAAGAGTTATACAATAACTAAACAGAAAGGGAGAGTTACATATGTTGATTTCTCGAAATTCGTGGAGGTAAAAGAGATGTAGGGGGAGGAGAAAATGTCCAAGAAACATCACATACTTGGATGAACAACAAAGTTGGATAAAATCCATATTCGGGAAAGACTGACTTCTCTCAAACGTACATTCTTAAGGCTTAATGGCAAGCACCAAAATCACAAGAACATGAATGCACATAGAACCACCACAGTCAAACAGATACGTGCTTCAGAATGTAACAAATCAAATGGCACGTGGCAGATGGAGGACACCGGTATGCAATACCTATGAAACTAACTGGTACCATGAGTTGTCTGACTGGTTGCCGACATGCTGCAGGCCAGAGAGAAACAGAGAGGAATCACAAAAGGGAAATATAAAAAAACAGATAGAGAAATCGATGCAAAGAGAAAACCCAAAAGAAATAGGGCCTTGATAAGTGCCACACCTGTGGCATGAACACATGGCAACTCTGAACGTTTTTATGGCAATTTAGTGACCCTAGCATGGCAACTTTAGTTGTCAAGCGTGGCAACTTTAGTGCTTCAGTTTATTTTTTGGGTTTGTTTTTTTCTTTTCGAACGACAACTTTAGTTGTAAAAATTGTCAGGGCTGGAGTGTTTCGTGTCACACGTGTGCCACTTATCATTTGGGAAGAAATATGGATCATCGTTATCTCCTCCTCCAAACAAAGTTCTTGTTGTCTTCCCGGACCCTAGCAGTTGTCTCTCGCCGTTTTTCCTGCCGCCATCGGACCTACTCGAGAAAAAAAGGGAGACCAAAGGGAGAGATGGGTATTCATGGGGAAGGAGCGAGGTTGAGAGGGACACACCGGCTTCATGCGCGCCACCGCCGATCCCCTGCTTCGTTCTGTTCATGAGGGGTTTTTTATAAGATGTTCATGAGGGTTAGTTTACTGCGCTGAACAGGGGAGTCTATAGGCAGCACATGTTATTCCCTAATGGTCTGGCCCATAAAGTCAAGCGAACGGGAGTCTGACTATGTTGGCCCACATGCTCACACAACCAGGACGAAGGACAGAGTGGGTGCTCCTATACGGCGCTGTAGGCGCCCGTTCGGGGAGTGCCATTAACACAACCACGGACTTGGGCCAGCCCAACGCGGGTGCTCGCTTGTTCGGGCGCCCCTATGTGTCGCTCTAAGTGTGACAGAGGGAAGCCTCGTGTCAGGGGAGCTTCAGATGGGACGGCCGAGCCATGCGGGAGGTTAAAGCCTCCTTTTCTGTCTTCTTACGTTTTCTTTTTTCTTTTTTCTTTACTTTATTTTTTTGACCATATATATACAAAAAACATTTGAAAAACTGTTGACCAAGCATTTGAAAAAGTTAACTGTTTATAGAGAAAAAATTATCACGTGTACGAAAATGTATTAAAAAACTTGATCATGTATTCAAAAAAATCTTAATCGAGCATTTGAAAAATATTTTAACAAGTATTTGAAAATGTTAATCAAGAATTTGAAAAATGTTAAATGTGTCTAGAAAAAATGTTGACCATGTACTAAAAATTATGATTTTTTATCATGTATATAAAAAAAGTTAATCAAGCATTCAAAAATGTTGAACAAGTATGTGAAAAATGTTAATCAAGCATTTGGAAATATTAAATGTGTATAAAAAATATTGACCATGTATAAAAAAATGATGAAATTTCGATACCATATATATATAAATGTTAATCATGCATTACCATGTATATAAAAATTTAATCAAGCACTTGAAAAATGTTGGACAAATATTTGAAAGTGTTAATCAAGCATTTGGAAATGTTAAATGTCTATAGAAAAAATGCTTACCATATATTAAAAAATGATGAATTTTTTTTATCATGTATATTAAAATGTTAATCAAACATTTAAAAAACTCTGAACAAGTATTTGAAAAAAGTTAATCAAGGATCCACAAAATGTTCAATGAGTATA
Source organism: Aegilops speltoides (assembly GCA_021437245.1). Taxonomy (NCBI): domain Eukaryota; kingdom Viridiplantae; phylum Streptophyta; class Magnoliopsida; order Poales; family Poaceae; genus Aegilops; species Aegilops speltoides. The sequence continues at coordinate 45,927,717 of CM038144.1, read as the reverse complement.
GAAATAGTGTTGACTGTGTATTTAAAGAGATGAAAAAATTGATCATGTATATAAAAATATTATCAAGCATTTGAGAAAACGTTGAACAAGTATTTGAAATTTTTTAATCAAGCATTTGAAAAATGTTGAATGTTTATGAGAAAATTGTTAACCATGTATTGGAAAATGTGAAACTTGTATTCTGAAAAATGTTAATCAAAATTATCAAACAATGTGTCTAGAAAAAATGTTGACCATGTATAAAAAAAATCTTAATCTGCTATTTGAAGAAAACCGATGAAAGTGAAGAGAGAAAGAAACAAAACCGAAGAAAAAGAAAGAAAAGAAAAGACAGGGAAAACAGAGAAAGATACTTCCTCCATTCCTAAATATTTGTCTTTTTAGAGATTTCAAATGGCCACCACATATGGATGTATATAGACATATTTTAGAGTGTAGATTCACTCATCTTGCTCCGTATGTAGGCACTTGTTAAAATCTCTACAAAGACAAATATTTAGGAACGGAGGGAGTATGAAGAAACCGTAAGAAAAACAATGAAAAAAGAAAGGAAAGAATATATTTTTTTTGAGAAAAGTCGATGAAAAAAACTGGAAAAATCTAATGAAAAACCAGCTCTTTTTGTGCCTCAAGAAGGACACGCCCCCCATGTGTTATTGGGCCGAACGCAATGTTAGCCGAGTGGCTATTGGGGGGGGGGGACGCCCCCCACGTCGTATTGGGCCGGCCCATTCGCGCGCACATAGTAGTAAGTAGAAAGAGCAAAGGAAAAGGGAGAAGCAGGAATCGATGGCATTCCCTATTTAGCGCTGCAGGCGCCCGTTACAGGCCATTGAGACCTCCTCGCTGGCGCCTTAAGCGCCAGTAGACGAAACCAGCGCTCACGAGGCTCTCTAAATGGGCCGGCCCGAGAATGAGCGGACGAGCTCGCGCACCACGCGTGCTTCCCCTCGATCGCTAAAAAAAAGCTCGATCGTTTTGTGTTGACTGATAGTGCTAGACCGGTTAACCATTGACTTTAGAGATTTTTTCTTCAAAAATTCAGAAAATAGAATTCAAGAATAAAAATGATCACAGATTCTAAAAAGTTCACTGATTTTCAATAAAAGTTCATCAAACTTTACAAAAAGTTCACGAATTTGATAAAAGTTCACCGATTTTGAAAAAAAATCATGAATTTTTCTAAAAAAGTTCATCGGTTTGGAAAAAGTTCACACATTTTGAAAAAAGTTCATTGAATTTGAAAAAAGTTCATCCATTTTCCATTAAAAAATTTCACACATTTTGAAAAAAGTTCATAGAATTTGAAAAAAGTTCATCCACTTTCCATTAAAAAAGTTCACAAATTTGAAAAAAAGTTCATCATTTTGAAAAAAGTTCATCGATTTTGAGAAAAGTTCACGAATTTGAAAAACAAGTTCATCGCTTTTGAAAAAGTTCATCTACTATATCAAGAAAAAGGTTCACGAATTTCGTTCACAAAAAAAAGTTCGCGACTTCGAGAAAAAGGATAAAGGGACAGAGAAAAAAATGAAGAAAGAAGAAGAAAAGGCCAAACAAACCACGTTGTAACACTTGAGGTTTGTTTGGTCGGGTGGTTATGGCGCTGAATTCCTAAGAACCCGTCGCGGGTTCGAATCCTGGGTGGCACGCACTTTTTCTCTTTTTATAGAAACAGAGAACGAGCATATGGGCCGGCCCGCTATAGAAACCTAGCGTAGAGGGAGGGTATGCGCCGTGTACCAAAATGCCTATATTCGGCGCTTAAGGCGCCGAATAGGATTTGGCCAGGCCATTTTTGCTAACGGGCGCCTGCAGCAAACACCCCCACCCGCCACTGGGCCGGCCCATTTAACTATTTCTTCTTTTCCTGTTAAAAGTAAAAATAGGTGCGAACGCTAAGACTCGAACTAGAGAGCTTTTAATTCTGAGCAACGCGTACTAACCACTAGGCCATCTCAACTGATTGCACAGACTCACATCCTTTCCCTATTTATCCTTCACAGTTCGCGGAACTTTATTCTTTTTAATTTCCTTTTTTTCTTCTTTCTGTTTTGTTCAGATTTTTTTCTCTCTTTTTTGGCTAAATACGTGAACTTTTTATACAAATTCGTGATTTTAAAAAAAATCAGTGACCATTTCTTCAAGGCTGATGAACGTTTTTTTGAAATCGACGAACATTTTTACAAAATCGATGAACTTTTCTTCGAAATAGATGAATGTTTTTCCAAAATGATGAACCTTTTTCAATGTCGATGAACTTTTTTTCAAAATCGATGAACTAATTTTCAGATTCATGATTTTTTTCCAAAATCGGTGAACTTTTTTCCAAATCAATGAACTTTTTTTCCAAAATCCATGAACTTTTTAAAAAATTTGCTGATTTTTTTAAAAAATCGATGGACTTTTCAATGAACTTTTTTTCAAAATACATGAACTTTTTTAAAACTTGATGAACTTTTTTCGAATTCGATGAACTTTTCTTTGAAAACAGTGAACTTTTTTTAAATTTGTGAACTTTTTTCAAAATGGTTGAAGGTTTTTTCGAAACTGATGATATTTTTTCATTTTTCACCAACCTTTTTTCGGAATTCATGGTTTTTTTTGTGAATTTCTTTTTCAAATAGTTATTTCTGGGTATATAATATATCTCTAGAGGATGGGTTAAATGTACCTCATTTCTGATAGTTGACAAGCTTGGCCTCTTGGTCTGGTGGTTCGGGCGTTATGTTTCTATACCCTAGGCGATGGGTACCAGGAGCTCCCGACATCGATCGCTGGTCCCCAGGGAGAGATCACGCCCGTTGTTATCCACTCCATCCCACGTCGTATTGGGCCGGGCCATTCGCGCGCTCATAGTATTAGCACGAACGCAATGTTAGCCGAGTGGCTGCCCCCCATGTCGTATTTTAATTTTCTTTTCTCTTTTCTTAATTTTGGTTTTCGCTTTTCTTTGTTCTTTTATAATTTTTTGTATATGTCAACAACATTTTTCTAATACATGTGTAATATTTTTCCAATAAAAATTAATAAATTTTTGTAACACATGGTCAACAATTTTTTTCTATACACATTTCCCAAATTCTTGATTAAAATTATATAATACATAATTCACATTTTATATAAATTAATTTTTTTCTAAATAATTTATTAATACTTTTAAGTAAAAAGATTAACATATTTTAATAGATGGTCAACAGTTTTATACACATTTAACATTTTCCAAATGATTGACTAACATTTTCCAAACACTTGTTCAACATTTTTGTAAATGCTAGATTAATATATTTATATACATGATTTATTTTTTCCCTAATTTTTTATTACATGGTAAACATTTTTCCTATACACATTTAACATTTTCCAAATGCTTTATTAACATTTTTCAAATACTTATTCAACATTTTTTACAAATGCTTGATTAACATATTTATAAACAAGATCACATTTTTTTCATCATTTTCTTAATACATGGTCAACATTTTTTCTATACACTTTTAACACTTCCCAAATGTTTGATTAACATTTTTCAAATACTTTGTCAACGTTTTTTTAAAATGCTGGATTAACATTTTTATATACATGATCAGAAAAAGTTATCATTATTTTAACACATGACCTATAATTTTTCTATGCAGATTCAACATTTTTCCGAATGCTTGATTAACATTTTCCAAATACTTGTTCAACATTTTACAAATGTTTTTGTAGATTGTTTTTTGTAATATATATATAGGGGTGCCCGTCGTTCCATGGGTTCGCTCGTGACTGGTCGTGGCTGATCGGTCAATGGTCGAATTTTGAAAAAAGAACCCAAAAATTTGAAAATCAAAAATGTTCATAGATTTTGAAAAAAGTTGACAAACTTCAAAAGGTTCAAAAAGTATTAAAACTATTATTGATTGTGACAGAAAATCATCAAATTTGAAAAAAGTTCATCAATTTTTTTAAAAAATCATCAAATTTGAAAAACAATTCATCAATAAATATTATAAATTCATTTATTTTGAAAAAGAGTTTATTGAATTTGAAAAAAGAGTTCATCGAAAAATGAAACAAGTTCATCAAATTCAATGAAAAAGAATAAAATAACCAAAAAATAAAAAAGAAAGAAAAAGGAAGAAGAAGAAGAAGAAGAAGAAGAAGAAGAAGAAGAAGAAGAAGAAAAAGGAAAGAAGGAAAGAATAAAAACATGAATAGAAAAAGAATAACAGGAAAAAAAGAAGTTAGAGGACACCAAGCGTTGATTGGCGTCGCGGCCACTGCTATTCTCACTTAGCTGAGAGAGATCTTCTGTTCGAATTCATTGTGCGCACACCGTTTTTTGGTTTAAACAAATAAAAAAAGAAGCAAAATAGGTCGGCCCAGCGTGCAGGCGGGGTGTGCGCCCAATTGTAGAGACACTACAAACAGGTACCTGAAGCACCGTTTAGGAAACATCGGAGAGAGTGGCAGTCCCAGGGAGCTTAGAGTTTTAGAGAATGACTGTTAAGGATGCTTTGTCAAAATTGCGCACAAGTTGGTAAACACCGAAGAACCAAAAAAAAATAAACATGAAGAAAAAACAAACAGTATGGGATCAGGAGCGCCAGTGGGAAGGTCTCCGTGAGAGTCATTTCCTTTTTTCTGTTCTGTTTTGCGGAAAAATCCCGATCCATTCATCACCTGTCATGACAGTACAAAAAACATCAGAAGTAACATAAATTACGGACTGACCCGTAGACCACTTAGTGACGACTACAATCACTAGAGCAAGCCGAAGACGCGTCACCTTCATCACCCCTCCGTCACTGGAGTCGGACAAACCTTGTTGTAGTAAACAAATGGGAAGTCGTCGTGCTAAAACCCCACAGGACCAGTGTACCAGAACAACAGCCGTCACCAATGTAGAGAAGTGTAGATCAGAATTATCAACCTATAATGAACACAGACAAATGAAGACTAGATCCACAAAGATCCACCCAAGATTAACACCGATCGAATCCCACAAGATCCGCCACACAGACACACTTCCACACATCCTTTAGCAATGCTAGATGCAGCGCTACAACGAGGTTAGGTGAGGAGGACCTTATTCCATCTTCAGGGAGTTGCCGCCGCCTCGCCTTCCTGAAGAGTTCACAAACCTTAATCAACCTCGGAAAAACACCTAAAACAGAGTAGGAGCCCTCCTGCCGGTAATGGTCGGGCTTCACCGCGCCTCCATGGCCCGAAGGCCACAGGAGATGAGGTAGACCGATGGCGGCTCCGACGGGGGGCAGGAGGTCCATGTCGTCTGGGAGGCCTTTCTTCTACTATCTACTACTACTATTAAACAAGCGAACTTTGACCTGTGCGGACGATTACTCTGCCAAATACGTCTTCCTGCAAAACATAACCCGTATTCTCACATCAATCAAGCCCCACAGCCCGCTCCTCCCTGGCCTTCCTTCCATATTCATCGCATCCTCGTAGGGTTAGATCGCCGCCGCCAGCCTATGGTCGCCAGATGGAGGCAACGACTCCCTTCTCCGGCTACCCCTGAAGGCAACCCACCACGTTGCGTCCGCCGCGATGACGACGGCCAGGACGAAGTCCGGCGTACAGCGCAGGAACAAGGATCTCGACGAGGTATAGAACCTGACGGAGCCGCAGAGGCCGTAAACAAACACGCGGAATTCGTCGCCGAAGCTCTTTTTCCGGACTCACCATCACGGGCTCGCCGTTCCTCTACACATCCATGCCCGCCCCTCCTCCGTGCCTCCCTCCCCGCCGGCTGTGACATCTCGGGCACCGCTTATCCGCCCTTTTCACTGGCGTCCGGCCGCCTACTACGTCAGGTTCCCGTTTTAGGGGTGGTGGTCAGTATGATTCTGGGCCGTGCATCGTTTTGCCGCTGCCGACGCCAGTCGGCGGATGTAGTGCGCGTGTGTGCACTAGCTTCGAGTCTAGCCTGGAGACGGCGAGGTGGCTAAGCAGCGATGCTTGCTCTGTTTCTGCAGGCGCTGCTTGCTGTACCTGCTTCTTGTAAGTTCTTGAACTAGCTGATGCTTGCACGTTTTGGATGTCAGCATAAAGTTTGCAATGCAAGTGGCAGGTGACAACTTATAGAATTCGGAATTTTGTTATATCCACTTAACCACTAGGTGTAGATCTGATAGGTCCTTTTAAATTGCTTTTGATGTGTTCTCCTCATGAACACATGTAATGTATTAGAACTGAAATTTTAAAAGGCTGTTTACTTAAAATTTTAGACTGATTCGGTGCATCTTTTAAGATTGAATGCATGGTATTATTTTCTGTAGTTAGATCCTACTGGATGTGTGCTATGGTTCAGACACAATACCTTGCTATTTACATATTGTGCATATCATGATTTATTTAGCAAATGTTGGTAAGTGAATTTTGATTAATCCCTTCATGTATATGGGTTGTTGCGTAAACTGAAATTGTGCTTAACCTGATTTATGGAGCAAGGGGTAACAAGGCGTGAACTGTATATTTTATTTGAGTCGTGGACTGTTGAGTACCGTAACTCATCCATTATTTTTCCATCTTGCCGTACTTTGTCAGCTGGGCCATGTGGCGGAATCTATTATGAGTATCGCTGCTAGGGATGCTTGTCCAGGTGAGGCAAAATTCCGTCGTCTCCGATTTAACTAAAATCATGCTATAGCTTGATATGTACACCTCAATGAATAGTAGTTCTCCATTTATAGGTAGAGTCAAACATCATTATGGAAGCAAGATGCCCAATGTATATGCATTGACTTGCCTGATGCCATGTCGTGATTTTCATTACCAACATGCATATTTGACAACCCTTGTGTTTATCTCATAGGTGATCTCTTGCCGCATGGCCCTCAGGGGGCCCGGTCAGGCTCAGATTTGGGATGCAGTAATTCTGGTGTTTGTTGTTTTTTCATCCGTGTGGCCGTGTACTCCCTCCGCTCTCTTATGGCTATGGTTGTGAAGTTACTCTAATTTACACAGTTTTCTACCAGCTTTTTTTCACTACTTTCTACTAAGTGTACTTTATTTTTTGCTCTTTTCTGTTCTTTCAGTACACTGTACATGGTTGGAGAAGCAAAGTGTGTTTATCCTTACATTAAACAAATAACTATCGTTCAAGTGTTAATACAAGTGTCATACTCACTTGTCGAGATCAACAACTGAACTGAAAATCTTTATTTGTTTGTTGTTTATAGCTTCAACTGAACGAGGACTTCAATGTCTTGGACTGACGTCTGCGGACCTAGCCGGATGGTCACCACCAGTCAGTGTCATTCATCACCGTGCCAAACGGAACTGCTCACCACAGAATCGGATGCATCACAGGTATGAACACGCCGCCATCTGCTCACTCCTCCCTCGCCGTAGGTCGGCAGATGGTGAGGAACGTCCATCCCATGGTGAGTTTCATTTGCCTTTAGGCGATTTGCCTCGGTAAGTTTGGGCTTTCTACAGTAGACTACATTCTACTGAAAGTGGATTAGGATTATCCTCGATCCTTGACTTTGCATTATTCCTCTGCCACACCGCCCTAGGCTTTAGATTATGGTAATGCAAATCCCACTCCCTCCACCTCCTCAGTTCAGAATCATTGTTCCTACTAATAGTGAAGATGAAAAACAATTCTGACCGTCCTTTCTGGAAATTGTTTGATCATGTCCCTTGTAGGCTAAATTTTATTGTTTCCCAAGTTTGACACTTACTCACTCCTTCTATATTTCAGATGCATGAGTTTCTTTAAAAATGTACACGTGGTGTAAGGGAGGAGGTTCTGTGTGTGCCATGCCTATTTTGTCCCCTCTTTACTAGGTTCAGGGCTAGGTATTGTGGCATTTGAGATATTGCATTAAGCCCTCCAACTCTCTGAAACATTATGTTTACATTATTCATAGGTACTACAATTTTTTTGGAACAAATGATGGGTGCCTCAGTGGTGATACTGAATCAAGAGATACATTTTCTAATGAGAAAGTTGTGGTCACTCTTTAATTGAAATGCCTACTTTGTCCCCTCTAGCAATATTATGTTTACATTATCCATAGGTACTAAAAAATATTCGGTATGAAGTGTGGGTGCCTCGGTGGTGACACTGAATCAAGAGATAAATTTTCAAATGAGAAAGGTGTGGTAACTCTTTAATTGAAATGTTCATGTTACCCTGTATGTTTTGGAAACGAGTCGAAAGAGTGCATTTTTCAGTATAGGATTGTATAGAAATGAATGATTCTCTTCTGAATATTGCAGTTTTTATGACAAATTGTTCAATGTTGTCAATTTGCAATAGAAGCATTTTCAAGATTGCAAGAAATAACACTCTGGAATTGCAAAAAAAAAAAAAACAATTGTGCCCTGCAATTTTTAATCAAACTTATCATTTCTTCACTTAGATAAGCATAGATCATTTTCAAGTAAGAGAATTATAATAGTGCAAGCTCTAGATTGCTGCTTATAATTCAAAATACTCTTTGTTGTCTTGATAAAGTAGTTTTTTACTTGCAGGATGTGGGGTTACAGTTGGAAGGGATAAACCTTGCTGGTTATCGCCAAGCATTTGAAGAAAATGGTGCCAATGGAGAGTATCTGTTATATGAAACAGAGAGATTGTACCACACGTTGTAAAATGTTGAGCCACATTACATGTTCTTCCTTACTATATTTTACGACATATCAAATTCACAACATACACCAATTTGCCAAACAGTTTCCACCAATGACAGCAAGATAGGAGGGAAGGAAGGGAGGCGCTGGGGTCGCCATTCGTGTCACTCGAGCAATCGACATGGGGGCCTTTTCTTTCTCGAGAACGGACTTCCATGACTAACACAGGTGCCGTATCTTTCTTGAGCACAGACATCCACAAATAGGCTCACATCTGGTAGTAATATTTATGTAGACGTGCGTTGCACGTGCACACTTACTAGTGGGGACAAGGACAACTTTTCTGCTTTCATCTTTCCAGATGAAGTCCTCTGTTTTGTTGTAACTTTTTTAAAAGCTTGAATTTTTGTTCGTTCAAATTTGGCTCCACAATTGAGTTTTTAATCACCTTTGCTCTTAAATCTGAAACAAGACTTCTAAGAATTTTATTTTGTTTCCTTTAAAAATGAAATCCAAGACCCTACTAGTACCTCGTAATCACGGAACGGTGCCAACTTTCTCTTTTGCCAACGTTTTGACCAAACCTCCCCGCTTCTCGAAGACGGTCCTACAAGGTTCAAAAAAAAAAGAAGACGGGCCTACAAGTCTATGGCCGTCATCCTAGGGCCGTAGAGTCCCATCCCATCAGAGCAGCAGAGACAAAGAATGAGAGGGCAAATCAGGGCATCCTACAGGCGTTCCGTTCGGTGGCTCCACTCTGGCTTCTTCTCTCCCTCCTCCGCCTTTTCGTGGTATCCATGCTTGCTTCTTGAAGTTCCAGCAACACATCAGCGTTGTGAGCATTGCAGTGAGTCCTTGGATTTTGGTTGCTGCCTAGCCTTTGGTTTATCTCTTTCCCTACATGTGCATTTTGCTTCTTTTCTTTCAGTCCTTTTTGTTGGGCTCAACAAGATCTGCTCCCTGCTTAGACAAAGGAAACTTGCAGAATTTACCACATGGACTTGATGGGTGCGTGCAGGGGCTAGGCATTTAGGCGTTTCTCATTTTGCTTGATCTCTGGCTGGTCGTTTGTACAAACTCCCTGTAATTTTGCTTGATGTTGATGGTACAAATTCCCTGTACTCTGTTTCTTGATTCTGTCTTAATATACCACAAGCACTTGTCCTGCATGATTCGTGAAAAAGGAGCTTGATGAGTAGTTGCAGTGTAAAAAATGCTGGAGTCATAATCTATGTTTTTCTGCTCACATGACATTAGCAGGCGGCGAGATGAGCAATTCCTGCGAGTGCTGCAACAGATACTGGGCTCATTTGCATGGAAAGGTCAAGTGTTTCTTCACGCAGATGGACAGAAACTCTAGGCATAGCATGGTAAGCTCAGTGGTGGGTTACCTTGATCATTGAACCGATAGCAATAAGACATGTTCTAAACTAACACTAGTAACAATTAAATTTTTTGCAGGTCATACCAGAGAGATTTGTGAACTATTTCGGATGGAAGCTGTCAGGAACCATTGAACTAGAAGCCCCCAATGGTAATGTGTACGATGTTGGAATTACTGAGCGTAGGAACAAAACATTACTCAGATCTGGGTGGGAGGCGTTTGTCGATGCCAACCATATAGTAGAGAACGACTCGTTGATGTTCCGATACCGTGGAAGTTGTCGCTTCAAGGTTGTGGTCTTCGATTCTAGTGGTTGTGAGAAAGTGGTGTCCTGTGCTCGCATACTGACCAATATTAGTGATCAAGAACCAAGCACAAATTCTGCAGACATTTCGACCAGTTTCAGTGATGGCAATACTCCTTCGTCAGCACGATCACGATCAGATGATTGCCAGAGTGGAAGCTCAGGCCACCGTAGAAAACGAGCAAAGAAAGATGCGATATCTTATCCTTCGGAGGGTTCGTCAGGTTAACTTTACAACTGACTTGTAACTATTGATCACATTATATGGTACAATCTTACTGTAGTTACCAACCCTTACTCATGAAACTATTTTACAGGAGAAGACAGTCCAGATGAGCACGAGTCATCTGAATCAGAAGATATTGAACATATTCGATTAACACCCGTGCATGATGATACAGACCCCTGCATGATGCCAATGGGCGCCCGTCTAACGCAAGTGCAGGAGAAGAAAGTTCTAAAGAAAGTAGGAGCCATTGCATCAGATCTGCACATCTACGTTGCAGTCATGACCAGGCGCAGCGTCCTCGTCTCCCTAGTAATCTTCTGATTTTGAGTTGACAGTTATTTTGTTTTGAGAGAAATCAGTCCATATAAGCAACTATGCTACTACCAACCATAGTTGTTTCACAACAGTTGTTTCAGCAACAGTCCATACTTGTTATCTACTGCCACTCATCTACATATTTGCAAGCTTGCATTTTATTCTAATATGTTCAGTATTCTGCCTGTATTTGAACAAACAGACCTTCGCCACACAATACTCTGAAACGTACCTTCGGAAGGGGAGCCGGAGTTTGGTGCTTCAGGCTGAGGGGAAGAGCCAGCGATGGCATACTGAGTTGCACGACACCAAACGTACCCTGAGGATATGTGGAGGCTGGACTTCTTTTGCCAGAGACAACAACCTGCGGGAAAGGGACATCTGCCTCTTCGAGCTGATGAAAAACGAGGGGGAGCAGAAGAAGATGATGGTCTATATCATTCGCCGTGAGCGTTGCTAGTTTCACGCTCTTGACAATAGGCAGAGAGGTCTCTGCTCTTTGTGCTGGCATTTTGTATGTTGCTGATGGGGCTCTTCTTCGCTGCTTTTGTGATCCGGAAGTAGAACTATGGGCATGGCCACTCTGGAATGAGTAACAAACCTTATCTGCATGGCAAACTAGTAACTTAGTTTTAAACATAAACAGGTTGTGATTTCTTTCTTCAGTGGCAGCCCTATTTTGTGGCATGAAGTTTAACCTAGTTGTGCTGACAAAGTTTGTACGAGGAAGCCACTTAATTGTTTGTATCCTCTGAAGTTTAATGAACTCGTGATGCCAAGTTTCTTAGTTCACTTGTGTACTTCCATTGGGTCGATGCAAATTCAGTGCATATCAGAATGTACTCTACTCACTACGGTAAATCCAACCACAAAGAATGTCCAGGAATTAGTGAGACAGCATTCAAGAAGGATCGAGTGGAAGATCGCGAGACAATTCGTCTGGATGGATGGATCTTGTCTTCAATGTGGCTTCTATGTTTTTTCCTTTTTGGCCTAGACATGTACACCATTGAAATTGGCTCTGAGAGCCATGTCATATACGATTATGAAACAATTAATTTACCTGAAGAATAAGTACATATTTCTTTTTTATACTATTTCAGTCAGTTTCAGCTATATTAGGATCAGACACCACTATTTTGAAAAATTAATATTCACAATCTTATAACGAGGCAAAAAAAAATTTAGGCTGTTTGGATTTTGTCACGTAGAAACCTTTCAAAAAAATTATCTCAATGATTGAATTTTCGAAAGTCTTGAATTCCTTTCTTTCACCATTGAGTGGTTTGAACATTTTCAAGTTTATAAAAATCACAACTAAGTGGTTTGAAAATTTTCAAGTTTCATTTTATTTTATTCAGAATATCTCCCGATGTTTGAAATTTCCATGTTTTAGAAAATTCCTGTTCAGAAAATAAGTCATGTGTGTATTAAAATATCGATTTTACAGGCTAATTAATGTTTGAATCTGATAGATCAGTACAAATATGAAAAATATCAATAACTTGGGGTAAAACATTACTTACATGGATATTACACTAAATATGTGTCTTAACAGAAACTACTTAGCTCTATGAATATAATTATGTTTCTTCCCTTTGGGTAAACAAGGAAAGACTATTACATACTTCCAAGTATGAGTTAATATTTCCAATTTATGTTTTTTCACATATAATTCAAACATGTGAATTAACATAGTAGATTGGATCCGCACGAAAAGAGTTTCAAAATCACCTTGAAATGTTTAGTACCGTAAAACTGAAATGTTCTCAAAACAGTGTTATATGATCAAGAGCATATATATAGTTTGAGGATGAAAATCGCCTCAAATGTTGGTCCTCATATAATGCAGCATCTATAGAAAAGACTAGAAGATCTTAATCCCTTTTTCTTTTTTATCTCTAAAGGTATTGCTAATAATTCAGATTTGGCAAAACCAGATGAACTATATGGTATGCCAAATATGGCAAAAGGGTCACATACCTTCAAGTAATACCATCAAATTTGAGTCATTAAGCTCTCCATATTGCCCACCAGGTTCACCAGAGCAATTCGATATAAAAGTAATAAAAAAGAAAGAACTAGAGATTAGTTCAGACAAATTTACTCACAGGGGCAATAATGCTCTTGCACTAATCTAACCTTATGGTGAAAGCAGCAAACGGCTGGGCAATGTAAGTTTGGTTAAGAAAACACATGGCTACATACAGCCTAGTGCTTGGATAAGTTTCAATTAAATCATACAAACTGAATAAACATCAAATCATCACAGTTCACAATAGAGTAGATCGAACCTTAATGGCACCTCACACAGCAATCAGTTAAAAATTGATCACTTCATAAATCCCAGCAAGCCTGTCACTAGAGAAATCTTAATTGCAACCATCAGAAAATTGCAGGTCTCAAACAACTAATGCTTTGAAAATTCTAAATCTGGAAATATACAGAAAATAAACAATATATAACCATGACCTACCAATTGACATTAATATAAATCTAATAAGGCGGTGGGTTTATCTAAAATTTTGAGATAATCATATAGGCCAGAATCACTAGCCAAGAAGCACCTAGGCACTGCATCCCAACCCTCGCGGCCACAGCCGCTGCAGAGGTATGAAGGGCAGTTACTCGGGGTGAAACAGTGTCAGTTACTGAGGAATAGGAAGGAGGAATAAAGTGAAAGAAAACAGAGATGGTGGAGGCAATGCCAGTGCTGAAGAGGTCACAGAACAGTTGCCCGATGTGGGTGCACATCACAACTCAGCTTAAGTAGATCAATTTATTTATCAAAGAAGCCGATTACATCCTAACTTATCGACTTAATAGGACTCTGTAACAGCATAACAGGGCCCATCAGTTGGCATAAACACATGGAAAGACAACCAGAGGAGGGACTCTTGCTACAAAACTTGGGAAGGTTCGACTAGATGACAACTGTGTGGAAGAACTCCTCGCCATCCCCACCAATCAGCGCCTCCTTTTCCCTGCCTTGGCCTTCCAGCACATCCTGCTGGGTGTTTTTGCCTCGCAATCCGATTACTTCTGGTTGCCTCCTCAACACTCAGCAACGCGAATGCCATCAGTGAGTTTAATTCGGTTGTACGTGCTCCGTCATTGACAAAGAAACAAGAGAAAGCAAGTTATTCAGATGGCTCGAAAAAACTCTGCAATGAACACGAAGAAAAGGGGGGAAAATCGAACCTTCTTCAAGCGATTTGGGCCAGCGGGACTGGAAGACCACGGGGATTTGGTTGATACGACTAGATGACCGTCCAGTAGACCAGCTCCTCGACAGATGGCTCCTTTTCACTCCCTTGCCGCTCCGGGATTTCTTCTGCCACAACTGCCGGAGCTGTCTCCTGGTCACGGCTGTTCTGCGCCTCCGTCACTACGAGGCAGCCGCGGTGGAAGGAAGAGGGAGATGGGCCTCGCCGACGGCGGAGGGCGAGGCTGCGGTCCAGGATCGCCGACGACCAACCAGCAGCCTCGGAGTCGTCGGCGAGAAAGAGATCCTCGCAGCGGTGTCTCTTCTTCTCGCCGGGGTCGCGCATCTGCGCCCGCTGGACGGGATCCACGAAGGTGAGCATGGCGTTCGCGCCCTGCAGCGGGATCTCGACGGACGACATAGCGGCGGCGGCTGTGGAAATCGAAAACCTAAATCTGGCTTGGAGCAGCGAGAGCGCGGGAGGAAGGAGAGAATTGAGCCGAGGCAAAGACGGAGAAATCAAATTATCGATCTGGGCGGCGGGTTAGAGGGTACGGCTTTATACTAGTATAAGTGCCGAAAACGAGTCGAATACGTATTTTATACCGCAAACGAGTTGAATACGTACTTTATACCATAAACAAGTCGAGTATGTATTTTTTTACCGTAGGAAATTATACGTACTTTACGTTTTTTGAGCAAAAGGTAAGTCCTTGCGCGTCACCAGCACGTGTAAACTTTTTCTTTTTTGAGAAAATCGTACGTGAAAAGATGGAGGAAGGAGAGAGTTGAGCGGAGACAAGGATGGAGGGATTTATAGATTTGTGCTGGGCGACGGATTATTTTTCATGATAATACGTGTCTCATTAATAAAATAAAGATTCAGTTACAAGCCATGTAAACATCGACATTACATAACTGTAAAGATAGGATAATCCTATGCAAAAAAAACCAGCGTCTGTCCCTCTCCACTAAGGAAAAGGAGACAGATCACCTCTTCACCCAAGCTCGACGCGGCTTCATCGCTGATCAACAGCTTTACGGACCTCCAAAGTAGTTTGCTTGAAGCAAAACCATTGCCGTTGAAAGAATCGCATCAGGCAACATGTCCGGACACGCCATCGAACTCGTAATCGACACCCCACATGACTATGACGGAGGAGGAAACCGAATCTGTCGACCTTCAACCACAGACTTAGCACAAGATGCACCATCTTCCAGCTGTCACTTGCGTGACAACCGTCTGCGCGTACTCTCGGACGACAAAACCTCCCTGCTCCACCATGACGTCGGAGACAACGCCGCAGCAACGGGGACATAGCAGAAGGAGAGACACACCCGATGGAGTCGCCGCCGCCGCCTCGCCGACACCATCCATGAACCCTAACACCGCCAATCTGAAGGATCGGCAAACACATGATGCCATCAACTCCGAGACGCCGCCATGATGAGCACCGCCAGTGTGGGAATGGAGTTGACGCAGATTTATTTGCCCGGACGTCGCTTCCACCACCCCAACGACGCACCACGACCTACAAATCCAAATCCTAACTACAGAGCGGAGGGCAGGGTCCCCTCCCTCCTCCTGCCGAGCGGCAGCGGAGGAGAGGGACCAATGTCCTGGCCGGTGGAGATCGGTGGAAGAAGATCCGCCTCCCTAGTCGCCTGGTTGTGGCGGCGGCTAGGGCAGGGGGAAACGCCTCGCCTTTCCTGGGCGACGGATTACAGGGTTAGCGATCCGAAACAAACTTAAATACGGCCTTATAATTATACAATATATAACCGAAAACAAATTGAATATGTATTTTATACACGTGTTACTATTTTTTTAGGCTATATGTGACAACTTGTGGCGCTCTATTATTTTTACTATTTTTTTAGACAATGTGGCACTCTACTTTTATTTAAGGGGAAATGTGGCGCTCGGATGGAGAGATGGGGTAGCAGTTGAAGGAAATATGCCCTAGAGGCAATAATAAAGTTATTATTTATTTCCTTATTTCATGACAAATATTTATTATTCATGCTAGAATTGTATTAACCGAAAACATAATACATGTGTGAATACATAGACAAACATAGTGTCACTAGTATGCCTCTACTTGACTAGCTCGTGAATCAAAGATGGTTAAGTTTCCTAGCCATAGACATGAGTTGTCATTTGATTAACGGGATCACATCATTAGGAGAATGATGTGATTGACATGACCCATTCCGTTAGCCTAGCACTTGATCGTTTAGTTTGTTGCTATTGCTTTCTTCATGACTTATACATGTTCATGTAACTATGAGATTATGCAACTCCCGTTTATCGGAGGAACACTTTGTGTGCTACCAAACGTCACAACGTAACTGGGTGATTATAAAGGAGCTCTACAAGTGTCTCCGAAGGTACATGTTGTTGGGGAACGTAGTAATTTCAAAAAAAATCTACGCACACGCAAGATCATGGTGATGGCATAGCAACGAGAGGGGAGAGTATTGTCTACTTACCCTCGTAGACCGTTAAGCGGAAGCGTTATGACAACGCGGTTGATGTAGTCGTACGTCTTCACGATCCAACCGATCCAAGCACCGAACGTACGGCACCTCCGTGTTCAGCACACGTTCAGCTCGATGACGTTCCCCGGGCTTCAATCCAGCAAAGCGTCGGGGATGAGTTCCGTCAGCACGACGGCGTGGTGACGATGATGATGTTCTACCGGCGCAGGGCTTCGGCTAAACTCCGCGATGATATGACCGAGGTGGAATATGGTGGAGGGGGCACCGCACACGGCTAAGGAACGATCCGTAGATCAACTTGTGTGTCTTAGGGGTGCCCCCTCCCTCGTATATAAAGGGGGAGAGGAGGAGGGGGCCGGCCAAGGGGAGAGGCGCGCCCTAGGGGGGCAATCCTACTCCAATAAGTAGGTTTGCCCCCCCCCTTTCCTATTAGGAGTAGGAGAGGGAAGCAAGAGAGGGAGGAAGAAGGAAGGGGGCCCCCTCCCAGTCGGATTGGGCTTGGGGCGCACCCCTTCTTGCTCCTTCTCCTCCTTTCCACTAAGGCCCAATAAGGCCCATATACTTACCGGGGTTCGGTAACCTCCGGAACTCCCAGATAGTCCCAATCTCATCCGGAACCTTTCCGGTGTCCAAATATATCCGTCCAATATATCAATCTTTATGTCTCGACCATTTCGAGACTCCTCGTCATGTCCGTGATCACATCCGGGACTCCGAACAAACTTCGGTACATCAAAACTTATAAACTCATAATAAAACTATCATCGTAACGTTAAGCGTGCGGACCCTACGGGTTCGAGAACTATGTAGACATGACCTAGAACTATTCTCGGTCAATAACCAATAGTGGAACCTGGATGTTCATATTGGTTCCTACATATTCTACGAAGATCTTTATCGGTCAAACCGCATAACAACATACGTTGTTCCCTTTATCATCGGTATGTTACTTGCCCGAGATTCGATCGTCGGTATCCAATACCTAGTTCAATCTCGTTACCGACAAGTCTCTTTACTCGTTCCGTAATACATCATTTCATAACTAACTCATTAGTTACAATGCTTGCAAGGCTTAAGTGATGAGTATTACCGAGAGGGCCCAGAGATACCTCTCCGACAATCGGAGTGACAAAACCTAATCTCGAATTATGCCAACTCAACATGTACCTTTGGAGACACCTGTAGAGCACCTTTATAATCACCCAGTTACGTTGTGATGTTTGGTAGCACACAAAGTGTTCCTCCGGTAAACGGGAGTTGCACAATCTCATAGTTGTAGGAACTTTGTATAAGTCATGAAGAAAGCAATAGCAACATACTAAACGATCAAGTGCTAAGCTAACGGAATGGGTCAAGTCAATCACATCATTCTCCTAATGATGTGATCTCATTAATCAAATGACAACACATATTTATGGTTAGGAAACATAACCATCTTTGATCAATGAGCTAGTCAAGTAGAGGCATACTAGTGACACTATGTTTTGTCTATGTATTCACACATGTATTATGTTTCCGGTTAATACAATTCTAGCATGAATAATAAACATTTATCATGATATGAGGAAATAAATAATAACTTTATTATTGCCTCTAGGGCATATTTCCTTCACATATTGGATTGGCGTATTTCGAGATTAGGTTTTGTCACTCCGATTGTCGGGGAGGTATCTCTGGGCCCTCTCGGTAATGCACATCACTATAAGCCTTGCAAGCAATGTAGCTAATAAGTTAGTTACGGAATGATGCATTACGTAACGAGTAAAG
Organism: Aegilops speltoides; assembly: GCA_021437245.1. Classification (NCBI taxonomy): domain Eukaryota; kingdom Viridiplantae; phylum Streptophyta; class Magnoliopsida; order Poales; family Poaceae; genus Aegilops; species Aegilops speltoides. Next base: position 45,909,422 of record CM038144.1, on the reverse strand, counting down.
AGACTTGCCGGTAACGAGGTTGAACTAGGTATTGATACCGACGATCAAATCTCGGCAAGTAACATACCGATGACAAAGGAACAAAGTATGTTGTTATGCGGTTTGACCGATAAAGATCTTCGTAGAATATGTAGGAACCAATATGAGCATCCAGGTTCCGCTATTGGTTATTGACCGAGAATAGTTCTAGGTCATGTCTACATAGTTCTCGAACCCATAGGGTCCGCACGCTTAATGTTACGATGACAGTTTTATTATGAGTTTATGAGTTTTGATGTACCAAAGGAATTCGGAGTCCCGGATGAGATCGGGGACATGACGAGGAGTCTCGAAATGGTCGAGACGTAAAGATCGATATATTGGACAACTATATTCAGACATCGGAAAGGTTCTGAGTGATTCGGGTATTTTTCGGAGTACCGGGGAGTTACGGGAATACGGGGAAGAGTATTGGGCCTTAATGGGCCTTAGTGGGAAGGAGCCAGGAGGTGGCGCGCGCCCCTCCCGAGCCCAGTCCAAATTGGACAAGGGGTTTGGGGCGCGGCCCCCCTCTCCCTTCCTTCTCCACTTCCCTCCTTTCCCCTTCTCCTAGTTGGACTAGGAAAGAAGGAGTCCTACTCCCGGTGGGAGTAGGACTCCCCTTGGCGCGCCCTCCTCCTAGGGCCGGCCTCCTCCTCCCTTGCTCCTTTATATACGGGGGCAGGGGGCACCCCATGACACACAAGTTGATCTTCATGATCGTTCCTTAGCCGTGTGCGGTGCCCCCCTCCACCATATTCCACCTCGGTCATATCGTTGCGGTGCTTAGGCGAAGCCCTGCGTCGGTAGAACATCATCATCGTCACCACGCCGTCGTGCTGACAGAACTCATCCCCGACACTTTGCTGGATCGGAGTCTGGGGATCGTCATCGAGCTGAACTTGTGCAGTACTCAGAGGTGCCGTACGTTCGGTGCTTGGATCGGTCGGATCGTGTAGACGTAAGACTACATCAACCGCGTTGTCATAACGCTTCCGCTTACGGTCTACGAGGATACGTGGACAACACTCTCCCCTCTCGTTGCTATGCATCACCATGATCTTGCGTGTGCGTAGGAATTTTTTTGAAAACGTTCCCCAACAGTGGCATCCGAGCCAGGATTTTATGCGTAGATGTTATATGCACGAGTAGAACACAAGTGAGTTGTGGGCGATACAAGTCATACTGCTTACCAGCATGTCATACTTTGGTTCGGCGGTATTGTTGGATGAAGCGGCCCGGACCGACATTACGTGTACGCTTACGCGATACTAGTTTTACCGCCGTGCTTTGCACACAGGTGACTAGCGGGTGTCAGTTTCTCCAACTTTAGTTGAACCGAGTGTGGCTACGCCCGGTCCTTGCGAATGTTAAAAACAGAACTAACTTGACGAACTATCGTTGTGGTTTTGATGCGTAGGTAAGAACGGTTCTTGCTCAGCCCGTAGCAGCCACGTAAAATTTGCAACAACAAAGTAGAGGACGTCTAACTTGTTTTTGCAGGGCATGTTGTGATGTGATATGGTTAAGACGTGATGCTATATTTTATTGTATGAGATGATCATGTTTTGTAACCAAAGTTATAGGCAACTGGCAGGAGCCATATGGTTGTTGCTTTATTGTATGAAATGCAAACGCCCTGTAATTGCTTTACTTTATCACTAAGCGGTAGCGATAGTCGTAGAAGCAATAGATGGCATAACGACAACGATGCTATGATGGAGATCAAGGTGTCGCGCCCGTGATGATGGTGATCACGACGGTGCTTCGGAGATGGAGATCACAAGCACAAGATGATGATGGCCATATCATATCACTTATATTGATTGCATGTGATGTTTATCCTTTATGCATCTTATCTTGCTTTGATTGACGGTAGCATTTTAAGATGATCTCTCACTAAAAATTATCAAGAAGTGTTCTCCCTGAGTATGCACCGTTGCGAAAGTTCTTCGTGCTGAGACACCACGTGATGATCGGGTGTGATAGGCTCTATGTTCAAATACAATGGGTGCAAAACAGTTGCACACGCGGAATACTCAGGTTAAACTTGATGAGCCTAGCATATAACAGATATGGGCTCGGAACACGGAGACCGAAAGGTCGAACGTGAATCATATAGTAGATATGATCAACATAGTGATGTTCACCATTGAAACTACTCCATCTCATGTGATGATCGGACATGGTTTAGTTGATTTGGATCACGTGATCACTTAGATGACTAGAGAGATGTCTGTCTAAGTGGGAGTTCTTAAGTAATATGATTAATTGAACTTAAATTTATCATGAACTTAGTCCTGGTAGTATTTTGCAGATTATGTTGTAGATCAATAGCCTCCATTATTGCTTTCATATGTTTATTTTGATATGTTCCTATAGAAAATTGTGTTGAAAAATGTCAGTAGCAATGATGCGGATTGGATCCGTGATCAGAGGTTTATCCTCATTGCTGCACAGAAGAATTATGTCCTTAATGCACCTCTAGGTGACACACCTATTGCAGGAGCAGATGCAAACGTTATGGCTAGCTCAATATGATGACTACTTGATAGTTTAGTGCACCATGCTTAACGGCTTAGAATCGGGACTTCAAAGACGTTTTGAACGTCATGGACCATATGAGATGTTCCAGGAATTGAAGTTAATATGTCAAGCAAATACCCGAGTTGAGAGATATGAAGTCTCCAACAAGTTCTATAGCTAAAAGATGGAGGAGAATCGCACAACTAGTGAGCATGTGCTCGATTGTCAGGTACTACAATCGCTTGAATCAAGTGGGAGTTAATCTTCGAGATAAGATAGTGATTGATGAATTCTCTAGTCACCATCACCAAGTTACTAGAACTTCATGATGAACTATAGTATGCAAGGGATGACGTAAAAGTTTCCCGAGCTCTTCATGATGTTGAAATCGACGAAGGTAGAAATCAAGAAAGAGCATCAAGTGTTGATGATTGACAAGACCACTAGTTTCAAGAAAAGGGCAAAGGGAAAGAAAGGGAACTTTAAGTAGAATGACAAGCAAGTTGTCACTCCCGCGAAGAACCTCAAAGCTGGACCAAAGCCTGAAACTGAGTGCTTACACTGCAAAGGAAATGGTCACTGGAAGCGGAAATGCCCTGAATATTTGGTGGATAAGAAGGATGGCAAAGTGAACAAGGGTATATTTGATATACAGGTGTTTGATAGTGCCTTACTAGTGTTTATAGTAGCCCCTGAGTATTTGATACTTGTTCGGTTGCTAAGATTAGTAACTCGAAACAGGATTTACAGAATAAACAGAGACTAGTTGAAGGGGAAGTGACGATGAGTGTTGGAAATAGTTCCAAGATTGATATGATCATCATCGCACACTCCCTATACTTTCAGGATTAGTGTTAAACCTAAATAAATGTTATTTGGCGTTTGCGTTGAGCATGAATATGATTTGATCATGTTTATTGCAATACGTATATTCATTTAAAGTTAGAGAATAATTGTTGTTCTGTTTACATGAATAAAACCTTCAAATGGTCATACACCCAATGAAAATAGTTTGTTGGATCTCGATCATAGTGATACACATATTCATAATATTGATGCCAAAATATGCAAAGTTAATAATGATAGTGCAACTTATTAGTGGCACTGTCGTTTGGGTCATATCGGTGTAAAGCGCATGAAGAAACTCCATAAAGATGGATTTTCGGAATCACTTGGTTATGAATCGTTTGATGCTTGTGAACCGTGCCTTTTGGGCAAGATGACTAAAACTCCGTTCTCCGAAACAATGGAACGAGCTACTGACTTATTGGAAATAATACATACCGATGTATGTGATCCGATGAGTGTTAAGGCTCGCGGCGGGTATTGTTATTTTCTGACCTTCATAGATGATTTGAGAAGATATGGGTATATGTACTTAATGAAACATAAGTCTGAAATAGTTGAAATGTTCAAAGAATTTCAGAGTGAAGTGGAAAAATCATCGTAACAAGAAAATAAAGTTTCTATGATCTGATCGTAGAGATGAATATTTGAGCTACGAGTTTGGCCTTTATGTTAAAGAATGTGGAATAGTTTCACAGTTCACGCCACATGGAACAGCACAGCGTAATGGTGTGTCCGAACGTCGTAACCGCACTTTATTGGATATGGTGCGATCTATGATGTATCTTACCGATTTACCACTATCATTTTGGGGTTATGCATTAGAGACAGTTGCATTCACGTTTAAATAGGGCACCATCTAAATCCGTTGAGACGACACCGTATGAACTATGGTTTCGCAGTAAACCTAAGCTGTCGTTTCTTAAAGTTTGGAGTTGTGATGCTTATATGAAAAAGGTTTTTCACCTGATAAGCTCGAACCCAAATCGGAGAAGTGCGTCTTCATAGAATACCCAAAGGAAACTGTTGGGTAATCCTTCTATCACAGATCTGAAGGCAAAAGATTCGTTGCTAAGAATGGATCCTTTCTAGAGAAGGAGTTTCTCTCGAAAGAAGTGAGTGGGAGGAAAGTAGAACTTGATGAGGTAATTGTACCTGCTCCCTTATTGGAAAGTAGTTCATCACAAGAACTGATTCCTGTGACAACTACACCAATCAGCGAGGAAACTAATGATAATGATCATGAAACTTTAGATCAAGTTACTACAGAACCTCGTAGGTCTTCCAGAGTACGGTCCGCACCAGAGTGGTACAGTAATCATGTTCTGGAAGTCATGTTACTAGACCATGATGAACCTACGAACTATGAGGAAGCGATGATGAGCCCAGATTCCGCGAAATGGCTTGAGGCCATAAAATCTGAGATATGATCCATGTATGAGAACAAAGTATGGACTTTGATTGACTTGCTCGATGATCAGCAAGCCATGTTAAATAAATGGATCTTTAAGAGGAAGACGGACACTGATAGTAGTGTTACTATCTACTAAGCTCGACTTGTTGCGAAAGGTTTTCAACAAGTTCAAGGTGTTGAATATGATGAGATTTTGTCACTCGTATCGATGCTTAAGTCTGTCTGAATCATGTTAGCAATTGCCACATTTTATGAAATCTGGCAAATGGATGTCAAAAATTGCATTCCTTAATGGATTTTTAAAGAAGAGTTGTATATGATGCAACCATAAGGTTTTGTTAATCATAAAGGTGCTAACAAAATGTGCAAGCTCCAGCAATCCATTTATGGACTGGTGCAAGCATCTCAGAGTTGGAATATACGCTTTGATAAGTTGATCAAAGCATATAGTTTTGTATAGACTTGCGGTGAAGCCTGTATTTACAAGAAAGTGAGTGGGAGCACTACAACATTTCAGATAAGTATATGTGAATGACATATTGTTGATCGGAAATAATGTAGAATTATTCTGCAAAGCATAAAGGAGTGTTTGAAAGGAGTTTTTTCAAAGAAAGACCTCGGTAAAGCTACTTACATATTGAGCATCAAGATCTATTGAGATAGATCAATATGCTTGATAAGATTTTCAATGAGTACATACCTTGACAAGATTTTGAAGTAGTTCAAAATGGAACAGTCAAAGAAAGAGTTCTTGACTGTGTTGCAAAGGTATGAAATTGAGTAAGACTCAAATCCCGACCACGGCAGAAAATAGAAAGAGAATGAAAGTCATTCCCTATGCTTCACTCATAGGTTTTATAAAAGTATGTCATGCTATGGACCAGACCTATTGTATACTCTGCCCTGGTTTGGCAAGGGAGTACAATAGTGATCTAGGAGTAGATCACTGGACATTGGTTAAAATTATCCTTAGTGGAATAAGGATATGTTTCTCAATTATGGAGGTGACAAAAGGTTCATCGTAAAAGGTTACGTCGATACAAGTTTTGGCACTGATCCAGATGACTCTAAGTCTTAATCTGGATACATATTGAAAGTGGGAGCAATTAGATAGACTAGCTCCATGCAGAGCATTGTAGACATAGAATATTTGCAAAAATACATACCGCTCTGAATGTGACAGACCCGTTGTCTAAACTTCTCTCACGAGCAAAACATGATCATACCTTTGTACTCTTTGGGTGTTAATCACATAGCGATGTGAACTAGATTATTGACTCTAGTAAACCCTTTGGGTGTTGGTCACATGAAGATGGGAACTATGGGTGTTAATCATATACAGATATGAATATTGGTATTAAATCACATGGCGATGTGAACTAGATTATTGACTCTAGTGCAAGTGGGAGACTGAAGGAAATATGCCCTAGAGGCAATAATAAAGTTATTATTTATTTCCTTATTTCATGATAAATGTTTATTATTCATGCTAGAATTGTATTAACCGGAAACATAATACATGTGTGAATACATAGACAAACATAGTGTCACTAGTATGCCTCTACTTGACTAGCTCGTGAATCAAAGATGGTTAAGTTTCCTAGACATAGACATGAGTTGTCATTTGATTAACGGGATCACATCATTAGGAGAATGATGTGATTGACCTGACCCATTCTGTTAGCCTAGCACTTGATCGTTTAGTTTGTTGCTATTGCTTTCTTCATGACTTATACATGTTCCTGTAACTATGAGATTATGCAACTCCCGTTTACCGGAGGAACACTTTGTGTGCTACCAAACGTCACAACGTAACTGGGTGATTATAAAGGAGCTCTACATGTGTCTCCGAAGGTACATGTTGGGTTGGCGTATTTCGAGATTAGGTTTTGTCACTCCGATTGTCGGGGAGGTATCTCTAGGCCCTCTCGGTAATGCACATCACTATAAGCCTTGCAAGCAATGTAGCTAATGAGTTAGTTACGGAATGATGCATTACGTAACGAGTAAAGAGACTTGCCGGTAACGAGATTGAACTAGGTATTGGATACCGACGATCAAATCTCGGGCAAGTAACATACCGATGACAAAGGGAACAAAGTATGTTGTGATGCGGTTTGACCGATAAAGATCTTCGTAGAATATGTAGGAACCAATATGAGCATCCAGGTTCCGCTATTGGTTATTGACCGAGAATAGTTCCAGGTCATGTCTACATAGTTCTCGAACCCGTAGGGTCCGCACGCCTAACGTTACGATGAAAGTTTTATTATGAGTTTATGAGTTTTGATGTACCGAAGGAGTTCGGAGTCCCGGATGAGATCGGGGACATGACAAGGAGTCTCGAAATGGTCGAGACGTAAAGATCAATATATTGGACGACTATATTCGGACATCGGAAAGGTTCCGAGTGATTCGGGTATTTTTCGGAGTACCGGGGAGTTACGGGAATACGGGGAAGAGTATTGGGCCTTAATGGGCCTTAGTGGGAAGGAGCCAGGAGGTGGCGCGTGAAGGAAATATGCCCTAGAGGCAATAATAAAGTTATTATTTATTTCCTCATATCATGATAAATGTTTATTATTCATGCTAGAATTGTATTAACCGGAAACATGATACATGTGTGAATACATAGACAAAAACTATAGTCACTAGTATGCCTCTACTTGACTAGCTCATTAATCAAAGATGGTTATGTTTCCTGACCATAGACATGTGTTGTCATTTGATTAGTGGGATCACATCATTAGAAGAATGATGTGATTGACATGACCCATTCTGATAGCCTAGCACTTGATCATTTAGTATACTGCTATTGCTTTCTTCATGACTTATACAAAGTTCCTGCAACTATGAGATTGTGCAACTCCCGTTTACCGGAAGAACACTTTGTGTGCTACCAAACGTCACAACATAACTGGGTGATTATAAAGGTGCTCTACAAGTGTTTCCGAAGGTTCATGTTGAGTTGGCATAATTCGAGATTAGGATTTGTCACTCCGATTGTCGGAGAGGTATCTCTGGGCCCTCTCGGTAATACTCATCACCTAAGCCTTGCAAGCATGTAACTAATGAGTTAGTTATGAGATGATGTATTACGGAACGAGTAAAGAGACTTGCGAGAACGAGATTGAACTAGGTATTGGATACCGACGATCAAATCTCGGGCAAGTAACATACCGGTGACAAAGGGAACAACGATGTTGTTATGCGGATCGACCGATAAAGATCTTCAGTAGAATATGTAGGAACCAATATGGGCATCTAGGTCCCGCTATTGGTTATTGACCAGAGACGTGTCTCGGTCATGTCTGCATTGTTCTCGAACCGTAGGGTCCGCACGCTTAAGGTTTCGATGATAGTTATATTATGAGTTTGTGTATTTTGATGTACCGAAGGTTGTTCGGAGTCCCGGATATGATCACGGACATGACGAGGAGTCTCGAAATGGTTGAGACATAAAGATTGATATATTGAACGGATATATTTGGACACCGGAAAGGTTCCGGAAGAGTTTGGGAATATGCCGGAGCTCCGGGAGGTTACCGGAACCCCCCGGGAAGTATATGGGCCTTATTGGGCCCTTGTAGGAGGAAGAGAGAAGGAGCAAGGGAGGGGGGCGCGCCCCCCCAAGCCCAATCCGAATTGGGGAGGGGGCCGGCCCCCCCTTTCCTTTCTCCTTCCCCCTCTCTTCCTTCCTACTACTAGTACTACTTCCTAATACTAGTACTCCTTCCTTCCTCCTCCAAATAAGATAAGGAAAAGAGAGGGAAACCTACTTGGAGTAGGTTTCCCCCTCCCTATGCGCGCCCCCTTGGGCCGCCACCTCCTCCTCCTCCTTTATATACATGGGGACCCTAGAACACACAAGTTGATCATTGATCGTTCCTTAGACGTGCGGTGCCCCCTCCACGATATTACACCTCGATCATATTGTAGCGGTGCTTAGGCGAAGCCTGCGACAGAGAACATCAAGATCGTCACCACGCCGTCAGGTTGATGGAACTCCCCTCGGAGCCTCTCATGGATTGGAGATCGAGGTGCGCCATCGAGCTGTCTGACGCGTGTCAAGAACTCGGAGGTGCGGAGTAACGGTGCTTGGATCGGTCGGACCGGGAGGACGACGACTACTTCCTCTATGTTGCGTCAACGCTTCCGCTTCGGTCTGCGAGGCGTGAGACAACACTCTCCCTCGTTGCTATATCATCACCATGATCTTGCGTGTGCGTAGGAAATTTTTGAAATTACTACGTTCCCCAACAAAGGGTATCGAGCCTAGGTTTTATGCGTTGATGTTATATGGACGAGTATAACACAAGTGAGTTGTGGACGATATAAGTCATCGCCTACCAACATGTCATACTTTGGTTCAGCGGTATTGTTGGATGAAGTGGCCGGACCGACATTACGCCAGACGCTTACGCGAGACTGGTTCTACCGACGTGCTTTTGCACATGTGTGGCTGGCGGTGTCGGTTTCTCAACTTTAGTTGAACCGAGTGTGGCTATGCCCGGTCCTTGTGAAGGTTAAACGGAGTCTATTTGACAAACTATCGTTGTGGTTTTGATGCGAGGTAAGAACGGTTCTTGCTAAGCCCGTAGCAGCCACGTAAAATTTGCAACAACAAAGTAGAGGACGTCTAACTTGTTTTTGCGGGGCATGTTGTGATGTGATATGGTCAAGACGTGATGCTATATTTTATTGTATGAGATGATCATGTTTTGTAACCGAAGTTATCGGCAACTGGCAGGAGCCATATGGTTGTCGCTTTATTGTATGAAATGCAAACGCCCTGTAATTGCTTTACTTTATAACTAAGCGGTAGCGATAGTCGTAGAAGCAATAGATGGCGTAACGACAACGATGCTTCGATGGAGATCAAGGTGTCGCGCCGGTGACGATGGTGGTCATGACGGTGCTTCGAAGATGGAGATCACAAGCACAAGATGATGATGGCCATATCATATCACTTATATTGATTGCATGTGATGTTTATCCTTTATGCATCTTATCTTGCTTTGATTGACGGTAGCATTTTAAGATGATCTCTCACTAAAATTATCAAGAAGTGTTCTCCCTGAGTATGCACCGTTGCCAAAGTTCGTCGTGCCGAGACACCACATGATGATCGGGTGTGATAAGCTCTACGTCCATCTACAACGGGTGCAAGCCAGTTTTGCACACGCGGAATACTCAGGTTATACTTGACGAGCCTAGCATATGCAGATATGGCCTCAGAACACGGAGACCGAAAGGTCGAGCGTGAATCATATAGTAGATATGATCAACATAGTGATGTTCACCATTGAAAACTACTCCATCTCACGTGATGATCGGTCATGGTTTAGTTGATTTGGATCACGTAATCACTTAGATGACTAGAGAGATGTCTGTCTGAGTGGGAGTTCTTAAGTAATATGATTAATTGAACTTTAATTTATCATGAACTTAGTCCTAGTAGTATTTTGCAAATTATGTTGTAATATCAATAGCTTGCGTTGTTGCTTTCATATGTTTATTTTGATATGTTCCTAGATAAAATTGTGTTGAAAAATGTTAGTAGCAATGATGCGGATTCGATCCGTGATCTGAGGTTTATCCTCATTGCTGCACAGAAGAATTATGTCCTTGATGCACCGCTAGGTGAGACCTATTGAGGAGCGGATGCGCACGTTATGAACGTTTGGCTAGCTCAATATGATGACTACTTGATAGTTTAGTGCACCATGCTTAACGGCTTAGAATCGGGACTTCAAAGACGTTTTGAACGTCATGGACCATATAAGATGTTCCAGGAGTTGAAGTTAATATTTCAAGCAAATACCCGAGTTGAGAGATATGAAGTCTCCATCAAGTTCTATAGCTAAAAGATGGAGGAGAATTGCTCAACTAGTGAGCATGTGCTCAGATTGTCTGGGTACTTCAATCGCTTGAATCAAGTGGGAGTTAATCTTCCAGATAAGATAGTGATTGACAGAATTATCTAGTCACCATCACTAAGTTACTAGAACTTCGTGATGAACTATAGTATGCAAGGGATGACGAAAACGATTCCCGAGCTCTTCGTGATGTTGAAATCAACGAAGGTAGAAATTAATAAAAGACCATCAAGTGTTGATGATTGACAAGACCACTAGTTTCAAGAGAAGGGCAAAGGGAAAGAAAGGGAACTTTAAGTGGAAAGACAAGCAAGTTGTCACTCCTGCGAAGAAGCCCAAAGCTGGACCATAGCCTGAAACTGAGTGTTTACACTGCAAAGGAAATGGTCACCGAAGCGGAAATGCCTCAATATTTGGTGGATAAGAAGGATGGCAAAGTGAACAAGGGTATATTTGATATACTGATTATTGATGTGTGCCTTACTAGTGTTTGTAGTAGCCCTGAATATTTGATACTTGTTCGGTTGCTAAGATTAGTAACTCAAACAGAGTTCTGAATAAACAGAGACTAGTTGAAGGGAAAGTGACGATGAGTGTTGGAAGTAGTTCCAAGATTGATATGATCATCATCGCACACTCCCTATACTTTCGGGATTAGTGTTAAAACCTAAATAAATGTTAGTTAGCATTTGCGTAGAGCATGAATATGATTTGATCATGTTTATTGCAATACGGTTATTCATTTAAAGTCAGAGAATAATTGTTGTTCTGTTTACATGAATAAAACCTTCAATGGTCATACACCCAATGAAAATAGTTTGTTGGATCTCGATCGTAGTGATACACATATTCGTAATATTGATGCCAAAAGATGCAAAGTTAATAATGATAGTGCAACTTATTTGTGGCACTGCCGTTTGGGTCATATCGGTGTAAAGTGCATGAAGAAACTCCATAAAGATGGATTTTCGGAATCACTTGGTTATGAATCATTTGATGCTTGCGAACCGTGCCTTTTGGGCAAGATGACTAAAACTCCGTTCTTCGGAACAATGGAACGAGCAACAAACTTGTTGGAAATAATACATACTGATGTATGCAGACCAATGAGTATTAAGGCTCGTGGCGAGTATCGTTATTTTCTGACCTTCACAGATGATTTAAGCAGATATGGGTATATCTACTTGATGAAACATAAGTCTGAAATAGTTGAAAGGTTCAAAGAATTTCAGAGTGAAGTGGAAAATCATCGTAACAAGAAAATAAAGTTTCTGCGATCTGATCATGGAGGATAATATTTGAGTTACGAGTTTGGCCTTCATATAAAACAAATGTGGAATAGTTTCACAGTTCACGCCACCTGGAACACTACAACCTTATGGTGTATCCAAACGTCGTAATCGTATTTTATAAGATATGGTGCGATCTATGATGTCTCTTACCGGTTTACCACTATCGTTTTGGGGTTATGCATTAGAAACAGCTGCATTCACTTGAAATATGGCACCATCTAAATCCGTTGAGACGACACCGTATGAAGTATGGTTTAGCAGTAAACCTAAGCTGTCGTTTCTTAAAGTTTGGGGCTACGATGCTTATGTGAAAAAGTTTCATCCTGATAAGCTCAAACCCAAATCGGAGAAGTGCGTCTTCATAGAATACCCAAAGGAAACTGTTGGGTACACCTTCTATCACAGATCCGAAGGCAAGATATTCATTGCTAAAAATGGATCCTTTCTAGAGAAGGAGTTTCTCTCGAGCGAAGTGAGTGGGAGGAAAGTAGAACTTGATGAGGTAACTATACTGTCCCTTGTTGGAAAGTAGTTCATCACGTAAATCAGTTCTGTGACAAATACACCAATTAGTGAGGAAGCTAATGATATTGATCATGAAACTTCGATCAAGTTACTCTGAGAACCTCGTAGGACTTCGAGTAAGATCCGCACTGAGTGGTGTAGTAATCATGTTCGGAAGTCATGTTACTAGACCATGATGAACCTACGAACTATGAGGAAGCGATGATGAGCCCAGATTCGCGAAATGGCTCGAGGCCATAAAATCGAGATATGATCCATGTATGAGAACAAAGTATGGACTTTGATTGACTTGCTCGATGATCAGCAAGCCATGTTAAATAAATGGATCTTCAAGAGGAAGACGGACAACGATAGTAGTATTACTATCTACCAAGCTCGACTTGTTGCGAAAGGTTTTCAACAAGTTCAAGGTGTTGAATACGATGAGATTTTCTCACTCAGACGATGCTTAAACTCTGTCGAATCATGTTAGCAATTGCCACATTTTATGAAATCGGCAAATGGATGTCAAAACTGCATTCCTTAATGGATTTATTAAAGAAGAGTTGTATATGATGCAACCAGAAGGTTTTGTCAATCCTAAAGGTGCTAACAAAATATGCAAGCTCCAGCGATCCATCTATGGACTGGTGCAAGCATTTCGGAGTTGGAATATATGCTTTGATAAGTTGATCAAAGCATATAGTTTTATATGGACTTATGATGAAGCCTGTATTTACAATAAAGTGAGTGGGAGCACTACAGCCTTTCTGATTAGTATATGTGAGTGACATATTGTTGATCAGAAATGATGTAGAATTTTTCTGCAAAGCATAAAGGAGTGTTCTAAAGGAGTTCTTTAAAAAGAAAAGACCTCAGTAAAAGCTACATACATATTGAGCATCAAGATCTATTGAGATAGATCAAGACGCTTGATAAGATTTTCAATGAGTACATACCTTGGCAAGATTTTGAAATAGTTCAAAATGGAACAGTCAAAGAAAGATTTATTGCATGTGTTGCAAAGGTATGAAATTGAGTAAGACTCAAATCCTGACCACAGCAGAAAATAGGAAGAGAATGAAAAGTCATTCCCTATGCCTCACCATAGGTTCTATAAAGTATGTTATGCTATGTACTGCACCTATTGTATACCTTGCTCGAATCTGCAAGGAGTACGATAGTGATCTAGGAGTAGATCACTGGACATTGGTCAAGAATATCCTTAGTGAGGACTAAGGAGATGTTTCTCGATTATGGAGGTGATAAAAGAGTTTGTTGTAAAAGTTACACCAGTGCAAACTTTTACACCGATCCAGAAGACTCTAAGTCTCAATCTGGATACATATTGAAAGTGGGAGCAATTAGCTAGAATAGCTCCGTGCAGAGCATTGTAGACATAGAATATTTGCAAAATACATGTGGCTCTGAATGTGACGGAACCGTTGACTAAGCTTCTCTCACGAGCAAAACATGATCACACCTTTGTACTCTTTGGGTGTTAATCACATAGCAATGTGAGCTAGATTATTGACTCTAGTAAACCCTTTGGGTGTTGGTCACATGACGATGTGAACTATGGGTGTTAATCATATACAGATATGATTATTCGTGATTAATCACATGGCGATGTGAACTAGATTATTGACTCTAGTGCAAGTGGGAGACTGAAGGAAATATGCCCTAGAGGCAATAATAAAGTTATTATTTATTTCCTCATATCATGATAAATGTTTATTATTCATGCTAGAATTGTATTAACCAGAAACATGATACATGTGTGAATACATAGACAAAAACTATAGTCACTAGTATGCCTCTACTTGACTAGCTCATTAATCAAAGATGGTTATGTTTCGTGACTATAGACATGTGTTGTCATTTGATTAGTGGGATCACATCATTAGAAGAATGATGTGATTGACATGACCCATTCTGTTAGCCTAGCACTTGATCGTTTAGTATACTGCTGTAACGCCCTCGATTCAATCGTACACTAATCATACACGCAAATGTGTACGATCAAGATCAAGGACTCACGGGAAGATATCACAACACAATTCTAGACACAAATTAAAATAATACAAGCTTTATATTACAAGCCAGGGGCCTCGAGGGCTCGAATACATCAACTTGAATACAAACGAGCCAGCGGAAGCAACCATATCTTAGTACAGACATAAGTTAAACAAGTTTGCCTTAAGAAGGCTAGCACAACAGCAGCAACGATCGAAAAGGCAAGGCCTCCTTCCTGGGAGCCTCCTAACTACTCCTGGTCATCGGCGGTCTTCACGTAGTAGTAGGCACCCTCATGGTAGTAGCAGTCGTCGTCAAAGGTGGCGTCTGGATCCTGGGCTCCGACATCTGGTTGCATCAACCGGAAAGAAGAAGAAAGGGGGAAAAGGGGGAGCAAAGCAACCGTGAGTACTCATCCAAAGTACTCGCAAGCAAGGATCTACACTACAGATGCAACATTATCAAAGGAAGGCTGTATATGTGGACTGGGCTGCAGAAATGCCAGAATAGAGAGAAGGCCTAGTCCTATCGAAGACTAGCATCTTCTGGAAACCACCATCTTCCAGCAAACAGGAGCGAGTAGAGTAGCATAAGGTAAAGTAGTAGTAGTGTTATCAACCTCGGCCAGAGATCCTTTTCTCGACTCCCTACGAGAAAGCAATCCCAGAGCCATACTATCCGGTTATCACCTCATCACAATCCAATTCTCATCATAAGTATCCAGTTCTAGTTGTATCGATCGGGATACAACTCCAAGTGTCCGTTACCGTAGGACAGGCTATCGATAGATGTTTTCTTCCTGCAGGGTGCACCAACTTACCCACCACGCCGATTAACTCCGCCGACACACTTTCTGGGTCATGCCCGCCTCGCCAAACAATACGCCGCAACCCGACCTAGGCTTAGTAGAGAGGCCAAGACGCCGGACTAAACCTATGCCCTGGGGTCATGGGCCATCTCCCGGGAACTCTCAAGACGCTATGGGCGGCGGTGAGCGACCTAGCTACCTTCTTCAACAAGGCAGGTGCTTGCGCAGTCCAACTGGCGCGACGCCGCTCGATCGCCGACGCCTATTAAGCTTCGGTGATGCATACGACAAAACGCCCATACTATGCCCACGTGATGGTTAGTGCTATCGGGCGAGGCCCTCGGATCAAATATCCAAATCGTAGTGGATTAGGAGCACGCGTAACAAGCAGAGACTCACGAAAGATGTGACCCGTTGCCCGCCTCGAGGACTTGCGGCAAGGGCTAGGAATGCCCGCCACGCCGTAATTATCTCGCGGGCACCTTCCAGTCAACCCGACTCCACATCACTCATGGGTACCCTCGTGGTCGACCCGCCTTTCCAAGTAACAGCTGTAAAGTCCAAGTATCCGTGTGTCCAAAACATTAAGGAAAACCCGAGAATCACCCCGGTGAATTCCACTCGATGTAATCATCAAGGTGAACGAAGAGGAATCACCCTCGAGGTTCACACTTGAGGGTTGCACGACGAGTCGTGTCGAAGTGATTAAAGAGGAAATCACCCTCGATGACCACGACCGAATAACTACACTCTGAGGTTAACATCGAAGTCGTGTAGAGGTGTCACCCTCGGCACTCGATAGTAACCTAGTAGTGTCGAGCAACTAAGGGCAAAGTGATGTGCGGTGTCGGTGCGGTCTTCGATCCCGCTGATCGGGTCTTCTATGATGAAGCAGGCAACAAGGACAAGGTGGGGTCATCGATGGATCACTAACCAACCTATACTAAGCAGTTTAGGATAAGCAGGTAGGTAACAATAGCAGGTTACAATAAACAGGCTATGCAGCAGAATAGGAGCAAACAATAACAGTAACAAAATCTAATGCAAGCATGAGAGAATGGAATGGGCGATATCGGGATGATCAAAGGGGGGGCTTGCCTGGTTGCTCTGGCAAGGAGGGGTCGTCGTCGACGTAGTCGATCACAGGGGCAACATCGGTCTCGGGGTCTACCGGAGAGAAGAGGGGGAAGAAACAGTAAATATAAAGCAGGCATAGCATCACAAAGCATAACGTGGCAATAAGCTGTGCCGGGTGTGACCTAACGTAAGGCTACACGATATAGGAGAAGGGGAAAACCAACCGGGAATGTTTTACCGGTTCCGGACCTGTGTCAGACAGATGACCGGAGGGGGAAAGTTCCATGTTCAGCATGCTAGGGGCATGTGACAGATGAATGGACCGCGTATCCGGATTCATCACGTTTTTTTGAGCAACTTTCATGTAGAAAACATTTTCATCCGAGCTACGGTTTATTTTCTATGATTTTCTAAAGTTTTACAATATTCTGAATTTATTTTAATTACTAAATTCATCAGAAAAAGAATTATGACGTCATGCTGGCGTCAGCCCTGCGTCAGCGGTCAACAGACCAGTTGACTAGTCGATGGGGCCCACGCGGGGCCCATAGGCAGTGACAGGGCGTTGCCCAGTCAGCATTTGACCGGGTCAACGGGACCCATGGGGCCCAGTGGTAGTGGCTGCGGGGAGGTCCACGTGGACAACCACGTCAGCGACGCCGGAAACGGCGCCGGAGTTGCTCCGGTGGCCTCCTGCGGTGGCGAGCTCGCCGGAGATGCTCGGAAAACTGCTACGGGGCACCGTTTAGCGCGGTTCTTGCTGCGTTCGAACGGTTACTCCACCCCGCATCGGTTGGTGGCGGCAGAACGAGCAGGGGAGGTCGGCAGGGCCGCCGGCGTTGAGTCGTGGCGGCTATATGGCATCGGACGTGTGACGGGGATGGCGAAGCAGCATGCTACGGAGCGAAAGGAAAGGCTGGGGAGGATCCCCGTGGTGCGACGAGTCCAACGGGCTTGAGCCCGTGACCAAAAGGTCACCGGAGCCTCGCCGCGGCGAAGCTCAAGGGCGAGCGCGTTCGGGCGCTCATCAGGGACGACGCTAGGAGGCACGGGAGGGAGCGTGCGCGTGCGCATTGGGCTCCTGGGAACCCCAGAAGCACAACTGTGAGCTCGGGCGAGCGTGTTGACGATCAAAACAACGACAACGAGCTCGTCGGCGGAGCTGGGATCGGCCATGGCGGAACCAGTCGCCCCGAGCTTGTAGAGAGCAGAAAGGAGAGGAGGAGAGATGGATCTCACCGCAGCGGCTCAAGGTGGCCCATGGAAGGGTTAGTAGCAGTAGAGGGCGTCGCCGGAGTCGGTGAAGAACGGCGCCAGTCGGAGTTGGGGATGAAGGGGATCCGGTGCTGCGGTGCCTCCCAGCTCCAGCTCTGACCACCAGTCGAAGGAGTCGACCCCGACGGAGCTCACCGATGTGGTCAACAGGCGTGAGGCGAGGCGGCGGTGGCCGCGACAACGACGGAGAACGGTGGCGATGGCGCTCGGGCGTCGATGGGGAATGAGGGGGAGAGGAAGAGGCCGAAAGGGCGAGGGGAGTGGGTGGAGGTAGGTGGGGGAGGACCCGAGGAGCCAGAGGGGGGCTCTTATCCACCCGCGGCGTTGCGGGAGGTGGTCGAGGGTGATGACGAGCAGAATGGCGCCGCACCGAGGGAACAGGAAGGAGGGGAGAGCGACCGGGGAGGGGGCATGGGCCGGCCTAGCTGGGCCAGCTAGCGCGGGTGGGCCGAAGCCCAAGTGGGGCAGGGGCTTTCTCTCCCCTCTGCTTTTTCCTTTTCTCCTTTTCTTTTTTTTTGCAGCTTTTGCATTTGCTTTTAGCCACTATTAACTTTGCAAAATTATGACACTGGCCAAAATAATTTCAAAGAAGTATATTGCACTGCCACGAAAATATTGTGAGACTTTAGAAAAAGAATGGCAATTTTATAAATTAAAAAGGCATTTAATTTATTGCTTAGGTCATTGTTTTATGTAGCTTAGGCCACTTAAACCTTTTGCAAAAATGTTGGTTCACCACCAATATTAGTTGTGGATTATTTGGCACATGATGAACATTTTTGTGTTCATGTCTGAGCATTTTGAATTTCACACAGAATTTGAATTTGAATTCAACTGGAACTTGAAAGAACATGAGATAACAATGATCAGGCACATGTTTAGCAAAAATATTAACTTAACCCCAGGGGTTACTGTTGCATCATTTCACCGGGGTGTTACAACTGCTATTGCTTTCTTCATGACTTATACAAAGTTCCTGCAACTATGAGATTGTGCAACTCCCGTTTACCGGAAGAACACTTTGTGTGCTACCAAACGTCACAACGTAACTGGGTGATTATAAAGGTGCTCTACAAGTGTTTCCGAAGGTTCATGTTGAGTTGGCATAATTCGAGATTAGGATTTGTCACTCTGATTGTCGAAGAGGTATCTCTGGGCCCTCTCGGTAATACTCATCACCTAAGCCTTGCAAGCATGTAACTAATGAGTTAGTTATGAGACGAGTAAAGAGACTTGCCGGTAACGAGATTGAACTGGGTATTGGATACCGACGATCAAATCTCAGGCAAGTAACATACTGATGACAAAGGGAACAACGTATGTTGTTATGCGGTCCGACCGATAAAGATCTTCAGTAGAATATGTAGGAACCAATATGGGCATCCAGGTCCCGCTTATTGGTTATTGACCGAGACGGTCTCGGTCATGTCTGCATTGTTCTCGAACCGTAGGGTCCGCACGCTTAAGGTTTCGGCGATGCTTATATTATGAGTTTGTGTATTTTGATGTACGAAGGTTGTTCGAGTCCGGATATGATCACGGACATGACGAGGAGTCTCGAAATGGTCGAGACATAAAGATTGATATATTGGACGGATATATTTGGACACCGGAAAGGTTCGGAAGAGTTTGGGAATATACGAGAGCTCAGGAGGTTACCGAACCACGGGAAGTATATGGGCCTTATTGGGCCCATGTAGGAGGAAGAGAGAAGGAGCAAGGGAGGGGTGCGCCCCAAGCCCAATCCGACTGGGGAGGGGGCGGCCCCTTTCCTTTCTCCTTCCCTCTCTTCCTTCCTACTACTAGTACTACTTCCTAATACTAGTACTCCTTCCTTCCTCCTCCAAATAAGATAAGGAAAGAGAGGAAACCTACTTGGAGTAGGTTTCCTCCCTATGGCGCCCCTTGGGCGGCCACCTCCTCCCTCCCTCCTTTATATACGGGGTAGGGGGCACCCTAGAACACACAAGTTGATCATTGATCGCCTTAGACTTGTGCGGTGCCCCCTCCACGATATTACACCTCGATCATATTGTAGCGGTGCTTAGGCGAAGCCTGCGACAGAGAACATCAAGATCGCCACCACGCTGTCGTCTTGTGGAACTCCCCTGAGCCTCTATTGGATTGAGATCGAGGGTGCGCCATCGAGCTGACGCTGTCAAGAACTCGGAGGTGCCGAGTAACGGTGCTTGGATCGGTCGGACCGGAGGACGACGACTACTTCCTCTACGTTGCATCAACGCTTCCGCTTGATCGCGCGAGGTGCACGAGACAACACTCTCCCTCGTTGCTATATCATCACCATGATCTTGCGTGTGCGTAGGAATTTTTTTGAAATTACTACGTTCCCCAACAGCGCGCGCCCCTCCCGAGGCCAGTCCAAATTGGACAAGGGATTTGGGGCGCGGCCCCCCTCTCCCTTCCTTCTCCACTTCCCTCCTTTCCCCCCTTCTCCTAGTTGGACTAGGAAAGAAGGAGTCCTACTCCCGGTGGGAGTAGGACTCCCCTTGGCACGCCCTCCTCCTAGGACCGGCCTCCTCCTCCCTTGCTCCTTTATATACGGGGGCAGGGGGCACCCCATGACACACAAGTTGATCTTTGTGATCGTTCCTTAGCCGTGTGCGGTGCCCCCCTCCACCATATTCCACCTCGGTCATATCGTTGTGGTGCTTACACAAAGCCCTGTGTCGGTAGAACATCATCATCGTCACCACGCCGTCGTGCTGACAGAACTCATCCCCGACACTTTGCTGGATCGGAGTCCGGGGATCGTCATCGAGCTGAACGTGTGCAGAACTCGGAGGTGCCGTACGTTTGGTGCTTGGATCGATCGGATCATGAAGACGTACGACTACATCAACCGCGTTGTCATAGCGCTTCCGCTTACGGTCTACGAGGGTACGTGGACAACACTCTCCCCTCTCGTTGCTATGCATCACCATGATCTTGCGTGTGCGTAGATTTTTTTTTGAAATTACTAAGTTCCCCAACAGCAGTATGGGCCACTACTGGGCCGACTTGTGTAACATGCGCAAAAAGCAGGAAAGAAAAAAGGAAACGGCCATTCTTCACCTCGACTCATCTACACCCCGGTGTGAACATTAAAATTAAAAAAATAGCAACAAAATTCAAAAAAAATCTGAATTGTTTTGTGTTGCAAGATGCTCAAAAGCGTGATGTTCTTGAAAATTTTTTGGTTGTTTGGAGATTAGAGGAGCTCATGGCAAAGAAAAACAGCAAAGTCAGGTGCAAAATTTTGGTTGTTTGGACATTTGAGGAGCTCACAGCAAAAAGGACAAATTTCTGGAAATAACTTGAATTTTTTTCAAGAACATCACGCATTTGAGCATCTTGCACGACACAAATATTCAATTTTTTTTCTTTTTCGGGTGTACATGAGCCTGGGTGTAGAACATCACACATTTCAAGAACATTTACTGTTCTCCGGGTGTAGATGAGCTCGGGCATCGAATTAAATTTTTGAAAAAATGGGGCCTACACTATCACGTAATAATATCTATATTGCCTTGAAAAACATGCATGTAGCTCTAAAAGAAAACGTAATAATTCATGTTGGTCTAAGAAAACATAATAATTCATGTTATGCTAAAAAGGAATCTGACTAGTTGCCGATGCCTCAGTCCTCATGTTCCCTGTTTGGTGGCCTCGTCGACGTAAAAGGAGTGTGGACTCGTCTGTTTTGTTTATTTTTTCTTAGATTTTTGCTTCTCAAACGAGACCGACGAGGTGGGGTGATGATGGCCTATTCGGCCCCATCTAAACCGATGAGGCTGTTCAATCTCTCCCTACATTATCAGGCGCCGACGAAGGGCTTTTGAGTTTGTTTCCCTAGATCTATTGTTTCCCTTTAGATCTTGGCAGTCCATGTGTCTTTCGAGAAGAGATTTTTGCTGGGCGCTGGTGTGGCGACTTCAACATCTTCTTCTGTGTTGTTATGTATGCCCGGTTTCTCCAACCCTCTGGACTGGTGGTGATTGATTTTAAGCATGTTCTGCACGGAGTGATGCTCCGGCCGATGTTGCTTCAGCGATTTATAAATCTCGTCTCAAGGGGCGAGTGACTATTGCGGTTTTCAAAGCCTGATTTGGTGAGGGCATTTGAAGGTGTTGCTTTTCTTTGTTGTTGGGTCAGTGAAATTTTCAATCTCTGGTGGGCGATGTACAACCGAAGGAAGAAGAAGATTAGTATGTTTTTTTAATGTATTGTTATCTTTTACTAGTCATTCTGGCCTAGTTGCCTATCCATTGTACTGGTCTTTGTTTTCCTTAATATTAATCTGATCTAAGATGTCCTTGGGTGTCTTTATTCAAAAGGAAATAATCTTTTACTACATATGTTCCTAAATATAAGACATTTTTGCAATTCAAGTCGGATGGTGTAGTTCTAAAAGTAATGTAATGATTCTTATAATGTTGGGAAAAAGCACAACAACATTTATACCTATATCTATATACCAAATATTAAAGGGGGGACTGTTTCTGCCAAGTTTTTGTTTATACATCTAGGTTTGTCGTCCACCTCCTTCTCATGGTAAGAAAACCACTAGAAAAAAATCAATTACAGACCAGAGCAAAAAGGCGGGATCCATATGATCCTCCAAGCAAACGGACATGATTCCCATGAAGACTATGTCCCCAAATCAAACGAATATAGTTCTCATCCAGATTGCCTGCCTGATTTCCTACACTTATATAGATAGGGGTATCGATCTAGATATCATGATGTTGCATACGATAGATGCCTTACAAGGAGCAGAGGCTGGCGGGGGAGGAGGCGCTTGAGGAAGGAGGGAGATCAATCTAAATATCACTGCATGGGATGATTGGTGCCCAGTGAGGAATAGAGGATGACGGAGGAGGAGGAGAAGGAGGAGGCGCTTGAGGAGGGAGGGAGATCAATCTAGATATCACGACAGGGAAGATGATCCGTGCCCGACACCAGGAGCAGAGGATGACAGATCAGGAGGCGCATGTGCCGCCTCTGAGCCGTCTGTGGTGGCCATTGACGACATCCTGATCCTACGTCAGAATTAGTGCACTACGGTGGTCGGGCCTTTGGACAAAGGCAACCGCAGTTCCAGCTACCGGATTAACAAGTTAGTGGCATCGTCCCAACTGACAGCTAGACAACTCCAGACAGAAGCACTGCCATGTAGACAAAACATCTGGCTCAAGGAAACGCTCCCATGGTAGCAAAAAATATTGTTGTCACTACTGGAATCAGCTACTTTGCCATCTGCCAGATCTTTGCCGTCCGCTAGCGGACGGCAAAGAAGCTCTTTGCCATCAGCCACCGAAAAGCCGACGGCAAAGAAATGGCAGACAACAAAGAAGCTCTTTGCCATGCGCCATTTCTTTGCCGTCTGCCAGCTGACGGCAAAGTGGGAGGTGGCCCCCACCCACCCGCCCGTTAAAAAAAAACTTAACGCCCCACCTCTTTGTCGTCCGCTAGCGAGAGAAAACGGCGGACGGCAAAGAGCGGCGGACGGCAAAGAGCCGAGTAACTAACGGACGCCACCCCCCCGCCCGTTATCTCTCTTCTCTTCCTCTCTTCCTATCTCCTCCCTGGCGCCCTGCCCTAGCTAGATCCACCGCCGCCCCCGCCGCCCGGCGCCGCCCCCGCCCCCCACTAGTAGAAAAAGGGTCAAACGTGAAGCACATTAGTGTCGGTTTGTAATTGAGCCGGCACAAATATATACATTAGTGCCGGTTCCAAAGGCTAGCCGGGCCGCTCTCATTAGTACCGGTTCATGGCTAACCTTTAGCACCGGTTCGTGCCACGAACCGGTACTAATGAGAGTGGTGGCAGGATGTTGTCGATCTGGGCCCCTCCAAAGCACCTTTAGTACCGGTTCTTGGCACGAACCAGTACTAAAGGTCGTCCTACATAAACCCTTCGTCCACCCAAGCTTGCTCTGTTCTTCCCCTTTCCCCTCTCCTCTCTGTTCTTCCCCTCTTCCTCTCGAGCTCATCACACATTTTGCCCAAAATTTGTCAAGATTTGAAGGCCCCCATCCATTCAAATGATCACAAAGGTTAGCAACTTTGTCCTTTCATCTCTCATTGCTAGATTAGCTCTTACAATGCTTTATATAGTTATTAATTTGTGAGTTTAGTAATTTGGGAGGAAATATATATATGTGCTAGTATTTGATTTATATGCAATTTGAGGTCAAAAATGACACTTAGTTTGCATATGTAGGTGTGGTTTACTTAGTGCCTTCCAAATCTCCGTCAGAAACCACCGCCGATCGCCGCACCGTCCGTCGTCCGGCACCACCTTGTGGTGAGCCTCTTGTTCATGAAATTTTATATAAAAATTGATGTTTGTGTGATTTGGATATATAGTTACTCGTGATAATAATTATCTTACCCGACGTTGTTTGTTATACATAGTGCCATGGTTTTGATATCCGCCCCTTCGCCCTCGCCCTTGTTATGATTCGATGTGGTATATTCTCTTTAAAACTATTTGTTGCATTTTGTGTTTATGACAAATTATGCCCATCAAGTTGACATAGATATTTTTATCTAGGAGGTATGTGAACCGAAATTCCAACCGACCCTATTGTCGAGAGGTTAAGTTTAGTTGAAAGAGAAAACGAGTACTTGAAAGAAAAATTGAAAAGAATTGAGGGGAGAAGATGGAATTGAGTTGCATGTTGCCGATGTAAATCGATGATCACAAGATCAAGATGGAGAAAATGCGCTTGAAGATTAGAAAGATTAGAAAATATGCCATCGATAGTGAGGCTTGGTATCATTATCTTTGTTGGATCAATTGTTACCTTAGTTGCGATCTTGATCGCATTTGTTGTTGCATTTAAATGCTTTAGCTAGAGAGTTGTTTGTTTGTTGCATTTAAGTGTTGTATGAACTTTATGTATGAACTTGTATTAATTTGGTCTATTCGGTGTTGTGTAATGAAGATGAGCCGGCAATGGATGTACGATGACCGATGCTCTCCCTAGTTCGTTGAGGGCGTGCATACTTTTCTGCTTGCGGCCGAGGCAAACAAGCGGGCGGATGGTTTTATGCCTTGTCCATGTGGTGGCTGTAAGAATGGTCGCAATTACGCTACGTCAAGAACCATTCACGTCCACCTGTTTGAGTCCGGTTTCATGCCCCATTATAATGTTTGGACCAAGCACGGAGAAAGAGGGGTTATGATGGAAGACAATGAAGAAGAAGAGGACGACGACAGCTATCATGGCCATGGGTTCCCTGAATACGATGATACAACAATGGGGGAAGAAGCTGAGCCGGTAATGCGGGAAGAAGCTGAGCCAGCAATGCGGGAAGAAGCTGAAGAAGAGGCATCAGATGAGCCCGTTGATGATCTAGGTCGGGCCATTGCTGATGCAAAGAGAAACTGCGCAAATGATTTGGAGAAGAAGAAGTTGCAGCGCATGTTAGAGGATCACAAAAAATTGTTGTACCCGAATTGTTGGGGAATGTAGTAATTTCAAAAAAAATTCCTACGCACACGCAAGATCATGGTGATGCATAGCAACGAGAGGGGAGAGTGTTGTCTACGCACTCGAGACCGGGCGAAAGCATTGACACAATGTAGAGGAAGTAGTCGACGCCTTCCCGGTCCAACCGATCCAAGCACCGTTATTCGCACCTCCGAAGTTCTTGACACACGTACAGCTCGATGACGCACCCCGGGCCCCGATCCAGCAGAGCTTCAGGGAGGAGTTCCGTCAGCATGACGGCATGGTGACGATCTTGTTGTTCAACCGTCGCAGGGCTTCGCCTAAGCACCGCTACAATATGACCGAGGTGTAATATCGTGGAGGGGCACCGCACACGGCTAAGCAACGATCACGAAGATCAACTTGTGTGTCTATGGGGTGCCCCTGCCCCGTGATATAAAGGAGTGGAGGAGGGAGGGCGGTCCTCTCTATGGCACGCCTTAGGGCGCCCTACTCCCACCGAGTAGGATTCCCCTTCCTAGTCCAACTAGGAGTCCTTCCATGTATTAGGAGTAGGAGACAAGGAATGGGAAGAGAGAAGGGAAGGAAGGAGGGGGTGCGGACCCTCCCCCTAGTCCAATTCGGACTAGGCCATTGGGGGGCGCGCGGCCTGCCCTAGGCAGCCCCTCTCTCTTTCCCGTATGGCCCAAGAAGGCCCAATACTTCTCCCGGCGAATTCCGTAACTCTCCAGACTCGATAAATACCGAATCACTCGGAACCTTTCCGAAGTCCGAATATAGTCGTCCAATATATCGATTTTTACGTCTCGACCATTTCGAGACTCCTCGTCATGTCCCCGATCTCATCCAGGACTCCAAACTCCTTCGGTACATCAAAACTCACAAACTCATAAAGAAAATGTCATCGTAACTTTAAGCGTGTGGACCCTACGGTTCGAGAAAAATGTAGACATGACCGAGACACGTCTCCGGTCAATAACCAATAGCGGGACCTGGATGCCCATATTGGTTCCTACATATTCTACGAAGATCTTTATCGGTCAGACCGCATAACAACATACGTTGTTCCCTTTGTCATCGGTATGTTACTTGCCCGAGATTCGATCGTCGGTATCCAATACCTAGTTCAATCTCGTTACCGGCAAGTCTCTTTACTCGTTCCGTAATACATCATCTCGCAACTAACTCATTAGTTGAAATGCTTGCAAGGCTTAAGTGATGTGCATTACCGAGAGGGCCCAGAGATACCTCTCCGACATTCAGAGTGACAAATCCTAATCTCGAAATACGCCAACCCAACATGTACCTTCGGAGACACCTGTAGTACTCCTTTATAATCACCCAGTTACGTTGTGACGTTTGGTAGCACCCAAAGTGTTCCTCCGGTAAACGGGAGTTGCATAATCTCATAGTTATAGGAACATGTATAAGTCATGAAGAAAGCAATAGCAACATACTAAACGATCGGGTGCTAAACTAACGGAATGGGTCATGTCAATCACATCATTCTCCTAATGATGTGATCCCGTTAATCAAATGACAACTCTTTTGTCCATGGCTAGGAAACATAACCATCTTTGATTAACAAGCTAGTCAAGTAGAGGCATACTAGTGACACTCTGTTTGTCTATATATTCACACATGTATTATGTTTCCGGTTAATACAATTCTAGCATGAATAATAAACAGTTATCATGAAATAAGGAAATAAATAATAACTTTATTATTGCCTCTAGGGCATATTTCCTTCAGTCTCCCACTTGCACTAGAGTCAATAATCTAGTTCACATCACCATGTGATTAACACCCATAGTTCACATCACCATGTGATTAACACCCATAGTTCACATCGTCATGTGATCAACACCCAAAGGGTTTACTAGAGTCAATAATCTAGTTCACATTGCTATGTGATTAACACCCAAAGAGTACTAAGGTGTGATCATGTTTTGCTTGTGAGAGAATCTTAGTCAACGGGTCTTTCACATTCAGATCCGTTATGTATTTTGCAATTTTCTATGTCTACAATGCTCTGCACGGAGCTACTCTAGCTAATTGCTCCCACTTTCAATATGTATCTAGATCGAGACTTATAGTCATCCAGATCGGTGTCAAAATTTGCATCAACGTAACCCTTACTTACATTTAACCTTTTGTCACTTCCATAATCGAGAAACATATCCTTATTCCACTAAGGATAATTTTGACCGCTGTCCAGTGATCTACTCCTAGATCACTATTGTACTCCCTTGCCAAACTCAGTGTAGGGTATACAATAGATCTGGTACATAGCATGGCATACTTTATAGAACCTATGGCCAAGGCATAGGGAATGACTTTCATTCTCTTTCTATCTTCTGCCGTGGTCGGGTTTTGAGTCTTACTCAATTTCACACCTTGTAACACAAGAAAGAACTCTTTCTTTGACTGTTCCATTTTGAACCACTTCAAAATCTTGTCAAGGTATGTACTCATTGAAAAAACTTATCAAGCGTCTTGATCTATCTCTATAGATCTTGATGCTCAATATGTAAGCAGCTTCACCGAGGTCTTTCTTTGAAAAACTCCTTTCAAACACTCCTTTATGCTTTGCAGAATAATTCTACATTATTTCCGATCTACAATATGTCATTCACATATACTTATCGAAATGTTGTAGTGCTCCCACTCACTTTCTAGTAAATATGGGCTTCACCGCAAGTCTCAGATAAAACTATATGCTTTGATCAACTTATCAAAGCGTATATTCCAACTCCGAGGTGCTTGCACCATCCATAGATGGATCATTTGGAGCTTATGATTTTGTCAAGACCTTTAGGATTGACAAAACCTTCGTTGCATCATATACAACTCTTCTTTAAATCCATTAAGGAATGTAGTTTTGTTTATCCATTTGCCGATTTCATAAAAATGCGCAATTGCTAACATGATTTGGACAGACTTAAGCATCGCTATGAGTGAGAAAATTTCATCGTAGTCAACACCTTGAACTTTGTCAAAACCTTTTTCGACAAGTCTAGCTTTGTAGATAGTAACACTACTATCAACGTCCGTCTTCCTCTTGAAGATCCATTTATTTTCTATGGTTTGCCGATCATCGGGCAAATCCATCAAAGTCCATACTTTGTTCTCATACATGGATCATATCTCGATTTCATGGCCTCAAACCATTTTATGGAATCTGGACTCATCATCGCTTCCTCATAGTTTGTAGGTTCATCATGGTCAAGTAACATGACCTCCGAATGGGATTACCGTATCACTCGTGCGGATCTCACTGTCGACCCACGAGGTTCGGTAGTAACTTGATCCGAAGTTACATGATCATCATCGTTAGCTTCCTCACTAATTGGTGTAGTAGTCACAGAACAGATTTCGTGATGAACTACTTTCCAATAAGGAGAAGGTACATTACCTTATCAAGTTCTACTTTCCTCCCACTCGCTTCTTTCGAGAGAAACTCCTTCTCCGAAAGGATCCATTCTCAAAGAACGAATGTCTTGTCTTCGGATCTGTGATAGAAGGTGTACCCAACAATCTCCTTTGGGTATCCTATGAGGACGATTTCTTCAATTTGGGTTTGAGCTTATCAGATGAAACTTTTTCACATAAGCATCACAACCCCAAACTTTAAGAAACGACAACTTTGGTTTCTTGCTAAACCACAGTTCATATAGTGTCGCCTCAACGGATTTAGATGGTGCCCTATTTAATGTGAATGCAGCTGTCTCTAATGCATGATCCCAAAACGATATTGGTAAATCGGTAAGAAACATCATAGATTGTACTATATCCAATAAAGTACGGTTATGACGCTCGACACACCATTATGATGTGGTGTTCTAGGTGGCATGAATTTGTGAAACTATTCCATATTGTTTTAATTTAAGACCAAACTCAGAACTCACATATTTGTCTCTCGCGATCGATCAGAGAAACCTTATTTTCTTGTCACGATGATTTTCCACTTGTTAGATATTACCACTAGGCGTGAACCGCCTACTTGGGCGGGTTAACTTCATTAGTGGTATAAGCGAGATGAAGGCCCAAGGCCTATAGTCGGTTTAGAACCAGAGTCGTAAACCGCCCGATGTATAACTTGTATTGTAAGTTAGGAATAGAGAGATACCAACCGGGATACGAGTATGAACCGGTTGGGACTCTATGGACCGACGGGCGTCACCCGTGTATATAAGGGGACGACCTAGCGGCGGTTCAAGACAGACAACCATAACTCGAGCCTAGGCGAAGCTTGTCTGCTCCCTAGCCATCGAGACCACATCAATTCCATCACAACTAGACGTAGGCTTTTACCTTCATCGAAGGGGCCGAACTAGTATAAAATCCTTGTGTCTTTGTGTCCGCTTTAACCCCTTCAAGTAAACCCGTAGCGATGGCTCCACGACTAAGTCCTTTCACTAGGACATCTGCCGTGACAAATCCACGACAGTTGGCGCCCACCGTGGGGCTATCGCACGATGGTTTGACGATCTTGGAGGGCAAGCTCAAGGGACTCGAAGGCTATGTTGTGGGCCGGATGACCAAGAGTCGTCAGGGCAGGATCTACATCGACGACGCAGGATGGGGTCCCGAGGCTGATTCGATCGAGTACGGGTACCGGATCCCCTTTGGTGGCATACACGTTGTCATCGGCAAGATCGGTGAGCCTGGGCCTGAGCCGGACATCTGCACCGACCTCGTCGAGACGGCTTCGCAGGCGAGATCTACCAGTGCTAAACCGCCGTGAAGCGTGCCTTCGTTGGGGTCATCCACGGAGGAGAGCGTGAGGACGAGTCGTAACACGGTAGCGAGACCGCGCTTATTCCGGCGACGAGTCCTCAACCGAGAGACCGAATCACTATACCGGTTGCAAGACGACCAGGTTAGGGGCTGTTCGATGGCGACAAAGATTCGGACCCGGGCCAGATCAACCGGGTTGGAATATTCATGGCCGGCACCCAGGCGGCGAACCACTCTTCGACCGCCGCAGCGATGCTCTCCGGATCAGCAGCGGCAGCGGCAGCAGGGGAAGGAGGCCTTGTGCGCCCGTCGGTTCAAGTTCTATCTGATCTGTTTGATGCACTAGCCGCACTTATGGCAGAGGCCAATCCGGCGGATCAGGAGGCCCATGATGCAGAGATTGCAAAGGTGAGAGAGCAGATCGTGCAAGCCAAAGCGGATCTGGCAGCAGAAAAAGACAGATGGTCAGAGAGCGGCCGCTGGACGCACCGCCTATAAACTCATGCTTGACCGTAACGCATCACGGGGAGGTTTTGAAGCGAAGCACGATCACGCCTGCCGTTAGGGTTTGACCCCAAATCTCTTTCACACTCCAGAGCTCGACCCAAGAATCCGCCGCAGCACTGGAGACAAACCGGATTGAGGCACCAGACCGGGCGACGGTCCAACCTCGCTCGATGGAACCTCCTCAACAGAACATTGCGCTTCCTCCGCCGTCCAGACGCCCCGGTCATTATTCTAATCCTATGGACAACCTTGTTGCAGCCGCCGCCGATTAGAGGCTATCCCAATCGAAGGGGACTCTCCGCAGTTTATAGAGATGCACCGGTTAAGGAGCTCGATGTGCTGATTCAGCAGAAGCATATTCGCACAGCCGTGATCGGATTCACTTACGCCTGGCCCAAGCCGGAGCTATAGCAGGTGCATGGATGAACCGGCCATATCAAGCAATGCGCGAGGCCGTGAAGCGGCCCGTGGCAATAACCCGACAGGTGGTGTTCGCGATGCTCAGGATGTGGTGGATCGGGCCCGAGCACGAAGGGAGGCCGAGTTAGCAGCACAGAATGATTCGGGTCAGCTTACACCGGTTCGTCCTACCACCTCCGCCGGACCAGGGGTCGCATCTGCTTTGGGAGTGCCTTGTTTAATTCCCGCTTTACGCAATGTACGCCTGCCCAAAGATTTCAAGGGTCCGCGCAAGGTGCCGAATTACACCGCTGATTTATCTCCCGAAGCGTGGGTAGAAAGTTATGAGATGGCCATGGAGATGCTAGATGTG
The DNA here is from genome assembly GCA_021437245.1 of Aegilops speltoides. NCBI lineage: Eukaryota > Viridiplantae > Streptophyta > Magnoliopsida > Poales > Poaceae > Aegilops > Aegilops speltoides. Next base: position 45,878,289 of record CM038144.1, on the reverse strand, counting down.
GATGAGACCGCGTGTGCAAAATACTTCACCATGATGCTTGAAGGCACGGCTCGTACTTGGTTGAAGAGCCTACCGCCCAATTCTATCAGCTCATGGGCCCGATTGGGCCCGGTTTATCCAGAATTTCAAGGATACATGTAAGCAGCCCAAATCCATAATAGACCTGGCGGCTTGTGTCCGTGGAGGACGGAGAATCAACTACCCATTGGGTGCGCGCCGTTTGGAAGTTTTGCACTTCGTCGACAGATTAATGCCGACTCTGCGATCTTAACCTCGAAGGCAACCGCCGGTTTAAGCCTTTAAAATTGAAATTGGGACGATGAAGCGGTTCAGAATGACATGGGAACTCTCATGGCCGCTTTAGTGAAGTATGCTAATTGAGCATAGTATCAAGGATCTCGAGACTGATGATGATGAAGCAGGGAAGGGAAAGAAGAATAGCAACTCCAAGGGGCAACAGTACAAACCGGCGGGTCATGGAAACGGAGGCAAGCGCAAGGCGGATGGCAGCATGGACTTTGTGGCTAACACTAATGCACAGGACAGGGGGCAGCGGCGCAGAGGTAAAGCGGCAAATCGTAATGGGGCTCCCAATCCTAACGCAAACCGTTTGAATTATTTGTTGAATCAGCCTTGCCCAAAGCACGGGACGAAGGAGGCGCCGGCTAACCACCTTTGGAAGGATTGTTATATTATGCAGGAGTTTAAAACTCTAATGCCTTCGGTATGACCACGGGTCGGTGGCGGTTCAGATCCGGTTTCCATGGGCCGGTCACGATGGAGCTTCCGTTCAGTCTCAATCAGGCGGTCACAACAACCGTAATAATCGAACGGCCCGGCAGCAGCAGCAATCGGGTTATCGAGCCAGCCAAAACAGTTGAACAATGGGCAATATCATGTTTTCACAACTAGCTTGGATAAACGCGACCAAAACTCCACAAGCAAGCGGTGAATTACGTTGAACGGCCTTACCACGTTACTTACGCTGGTCGAGCAGCCTATCGTGTGGAGCAGAGAGGATCACTCGCCGGGTTGATAATCCGGCCAGCTAGCATTAGTGGTAGACCCTCGGTGGGGGTTATAAATTCACCAAGGTACTCATGGATGGAGGGAGCAGATAACATACTATACTATGAGACATTCCGCCGCATGGGTCTAACAGACAAGGATCTCGAGACCGCCTAATATGGTGTTCCATGGTGTGGTGCCCGCAAATCTGCATATCCTGTTGGTAAGATAGCCCTGGATGTGGCTTTTGGGGACGAGCACGATTCCCGGTCGGAAAAACTAACATTTGAGGTGGTGAAGACCCGGAGCCCGTATCACGCCTTGTTTGGCCGGCCGGCTTATGCCAAGTTCATGGCGCGACCTTGTTATATCTACTTGCAGCTCAAGATGCCGGGTTACAAGGGGACAATAACGGTTCATGGAAGCCGAGGGTCGCTGGAATGTGAGGAAGGTGATGCGGCTTATGCAGAGTCGGTCTGCGCTACACGGAGGAGTTGAAGTACTATAAGGACAATGTTGATCCAGCGGATATGACCCTTTGAAGAAGCCAACTACAGAGCATGATTCGGATCTGAAGTTCAAATCGGCAGGTGAGACCAAGCTTGTTGACTTCGCGTGCGGCGATTCGTCCAAGCAGTTCATCGTCGGTGCTAACTGATCCCAAATAGGAAAGCGCGCCATCGAAGTTCATCCGTGAGAATCGGGACATTTTGCATGGAAACCGTCCGACATGCCTGTGTACCGAGGAACTCGCCGAGCACACTCTTAATGTGGATCCTAAGTATAAATCGGTGAAACAATTCCTCCGCCGGTTTAACGAAGAAAGGCGCAAAGCCATTGGAGAGGAAGTGGCCAGGCTTTTAGCAGCTGGCTTTATCATTGAAGTGTTCCATCCAGAGTGGCTTGCTAATCCGGTGCTGGTTCTTAAGAAAAACGGCACGTATGTGTGTGGATTACACGGATCTTAACAGGGCTTGTCCAACGGATCCTTTTGCCCTCCCCCGCATTGACCAGATCATTGATGCCACGGCAGGTTGTGAGCATTTGAGTTTTTTGGATGCATACTCTGGATATCATCAGATCAAAATGGCGGTTAAGGACCAGGAGAAGACAACGTTTATTACTCCCTTTGGAGCCTTCTGCTATGTCTCTATGCCCTTCGGGCTCAAGAGTGCCCAAGCCACCTATCAACGGTGTGTACAGAATTGCCTGCATAAACAGATCGGCCGCAATGTGCACGCCTATGTGGATGATATTGTAGTAAAGTCAAGGCGAATGAGACGCTGGTGGATGATTTGAAGGAAACCTTTGACAACTTGCGAAGTTTACAAGATGATGCTTAATCCGCCAAGTGTGTCTTTGGTGTTCCGGCAGCAAGTTATCGGGTTTCTGGCGTCTAACAGAGGAATTGAGGCTAATCCGGAGAAGATTACGGCTATTACCTCCCGCTAAACCGAAGTGCATTAATGATGTTCAGCGTTTAGCGGGCGAATCACCGTGATCGAGCCGGTTTATCACCGCCTCGGAGAAGGCCATCCCTTTGTACCAAATGCTGAGGAAGACAGACCATTTCGTCTGGAGTCCGGCTGCTGATGAAGCATTCGAGGACTTGAAGCGGCAATTAGCCAATCCGCCTGTTCTTGCAGCTCCGGTCGACAAGGAGCCACTATTATTATACGTGGCAGCCAATGCTCGGGCAGTTAGCATGGCTATTGTGGTGGAACGCAAGGAGGCAGGCAAGGAATATCCGGTTCAGCGGCCGGTTTATTATATCAGCGAGGTGCTTATTGAATCTAAGCAAAGGTATCCGCATTGGCAGAAGCTGGTTTATGGTGTCTTCATGGCCAGTCGGAAGTTGAAGCAGTATTTTTAAGGGCACCCCATCACAGTGGTCAGTTCAGCTCCCCTGGGTGATATCATATAGAACAGGAGGCGATCGGCGGATTGCCAAGTGGGCTATAGAGCTTTGGCCACATGGATCAAGTATGTACCTCGGACGGCGGTGAAGTCTCAAGCACTTGTTGATTTCATCAATGACCGGACGGAGTTACAAGCACTGTGAGGAGAAGCCGGATCACACATATTGGACTATTCATTTTGATGGATCCAGGCAATTGGAAGGCTCGGGGGCTGGAGTCGTATTAACTTCCCCACGAGGTGATAAGTTTTGTTATGTTCTCCGCTTAATGTTCCCTTGTACTAATAATGCAGCTGAGTACGAAGCCTTGTTTCATGGTCTCCGGATGGCTAAAGAGATGAATTTAAGCCGGGTTAAGTGCTTCGGTGACTCGGACCTCGTGGCTCAACAGGTGTCTCGCACTTGGGATTCTAAGGACCCGCCATGGCTGCATATCGTCGGAAGTGGATAATATTGCGGGTTGCTTCAAGGGTTATCAAGTGGATCATGTGGACCGTCGGAAGAATGAAGCGGTGGACGCTTTAAGCCGGTTGGGCTCTCGGCGCAAACCGTCCCGCCTAATGTCTTTACGGGCGTGTTGCACAACCCGTCACCAAGCTCCTGTGAAGCGGATTTGGCTATTCCTGATCCGGAGGCTCAATTGGTGGCAGCCCCGCATGTCATTCCGGATTGACAGTTCCTTATCTTGCGTACATGAACCGGGGAGTTACCAGAGGATGAGATTCTAGCCAGGCAGATAGTCCGGCGATCCAAGTCTATGACGATTGTCAATGGTGAATTACATCATTGCAGTGTATCAGGGGTGTTTCAACGTTGTGTTTCTCCTGAGGAAGGCTGTGAAATCTTAAGAGAAATCCATGAAGGGGATTGTGGACACCACGCCGGTTCAAAGTCTTTGTGGCAAAGGCGTTTAAATCACGGGTTCTACTGGTTGATGGCAAGATGTCGACGCGGAGGACTTGGTTAAACGGTGTGATGGATGTCAGAAATTTTCAAGGCGTGCTCATGTGCCGGCTCAAGAATTGAGGATGATCCCAATAACGTGGCCGTTTGCAACTTGGGGGCTGGATATGGTCGGACCTTTTAAAAGATCCAAGGATAAGAAAACCCACCTTTTGGTGGTAGTTGACAAATTTACCAAGTGGGTTGAAGCGGAGCCCGTCAGCAAGTGTGATGCAGCAACAGCGGTGCAGTTCATCAAAAAGGTGATTTTCCGGTTTGACTTTCCACACAGTATCATTACTAACAATGGTACTAATTTATCCAAGGGCACTATGAAGGAGTTCTGTGAACGTGAGCACATCCGGCTTGACGTGTCGTCAGTGGTACACCCCCAGTCCAATGGACAGGCAGAACGAGCTAATCAAGAGATCTTGCGAGGCATCAAACCCCGACTTATGGTCCCATTGCAAAGAACACCAGGATGTTGGGTTGAAGAGCTACCATCTGTGCTATGGAGTATCAATACTACGCCAAACCGATCCACAGGATACACACCATTTTTCATGGTCTACGGAGCGCAGGCGGTGCTCCCTAGTGATATCCGCACGATTCGCCTCGTGTGGCAGCTTATGTTGAAGCGACAATGAGATAGCATGGCAAGACGCTTTGGACCTATTGGACGAGGAGCGTGATATAGCGGCTGCCTGCTCGGCGATTTACCAACAAGATCTTCGCCGCTATCACAAATAGCCGGTTAGAACCGTAACTTTTCAAGAAGGAGATTTGGTGCTGCGACTCATCCAAGACCGCACAGATATGCACAAGTTATCCCCACCTTGGGAGGGACCTTTCGTGGTCGGAAGAATCGCACAACGGGTCGTATTTATCGATTGATATTCGAGAGCATAAAGACTCACGCACATCAGAGGAGGAGACCAACAGGCCGTGGAACATAGCTCATCTTCGGCCTTACTACACTTGAGTCATCGGCTCTATCTATGTACATATCATGACAGAGTATATATTATCTTTGATATAATAAAACCGGAGCCTCAGCTAAAGCGGGGTCTCTGTCTTTTCTTATCATGCGTGGTTACATGGAGTGGTTCTGTTTTTAAAGTGGCCTCCGGTTTACCCCTTGACATTTGCTTTTTATATATCACTTGGGGCCTTGGTCGTGTCCGAACCAATGCGACACCTTTTGATAGGCGACAGCCACCAGATCACATGGGGACATGGTCAAGTCTGAACCAGTCACGCATCTTGATCGGCCTAAGGCCACAAAATCACTTGGGGGCTTGGTCGAACAAGAACCATTGCCACGCCTCTTGATTGGCATATATGCCATGATTTCATTTGGGGACCTGGCTGACTTGAATCATTGTCACTCCTATTGGGGGCTTGGTCCTGTCCGACCATGGTAACACCATCTGATCAGCTCAGCATAGCATATTTTTGCAAACGGTTTTTATCATTGCCTTTGCTTCCATGTTATTTTCATGGCTTGTTTGTTCTTTGTTTTTGTTGGATTTCTTTTATGTCAACAAACACCTTTTTTCCGGTTCAGCCGATGGATTTGATTCCCCTTTAATCCGGAGAAGTATGCCCGGTTTACCTTTTCCTGTTAACATCATGGAGTAACAAGGGGATTTGTATTGACTCAGTACGGTTTATACAAGAGCTGTTTTTCCCCTTGTTGACGGTAATGGTTTATAAACCTTCGCTTCAAGCTTGGCTAAGCCGACTTCATGCCCGCATATGGCGTTCAAATTTTTCCGATTGCGGGAAATATGAGTTGAGGTTTTTCAACAAAAGCTTCAAAGACTTATGCACGAAGGCATATTCAAGATAGAAGTATTAACTATCCTATTACAAGGCAACACGGTGTCCGAATAAGATCATTGTTATTTTGGAAAGATGCCAAAGACAGCTATCCAAACCGCTTCAGTTCAAGCTCGCTCCTCGTCATCGTCGCTTGACTTCCTCGTCTCTACCCATTGGTGGAAATCAACAATGGTCCAATCGATTCCATTAAAGCTTGGAAAACAGCCTCTTCATGGATTAGGAAGACGGTTCAATATCGGAGCGTAAGTATGCTTACGGATTGAGGAATCAGATTCTCCGCTTCAAGAGTTGGGGTGCACTCGCTTGTTACGATCGTTGTATTGTGCTTGATAATGTGTCAAGTCTGCCTCTTCAGCTAATTGACAAGCCAGAGGTCGCACTGCACGGTTTATTACCCTCAAATCATCTTCGTTAAATTCAGAGCCATCCTCCTTCAGGCTGGGATAGCCTTGAGCAGCTTCCACAGGGTCGAAATCTGGCACCCATGCCTTTGCCCGGATCAAGGCGTTAATAGCTCCGGTTCGAGCAGCGGATTTTTTCAGCTCCTCAATTGTCACAGCCCTAGAGTTTGTTTGTAACTAGTGGCATTGCATTCATGTCATCATGTCTAAATTTCATTAAAGTTGAAGTGGGGATTGTCCAAACCCTAGCGTTAAAGGAATTCACTAGGTTCACCTGAAATATTTTCAGTAAGTCCAAATGGCTTTCAAAAATGTTCATCATTTATGGGAAATCTGTAAATGATGAGCTGAGGTGATGCACATTTTTCCATGATATATTTGGGCTCAATTAAATCATACTTATTTGAATTTGGGCATTTAAATACTATAAAATATTTAAAATGTCCAAATAATCCTAAGCTGAAATGTTCCATGTTGGATATATTCCAAACAAAGGGCCATGAGAAGTTTGGTGATTTTTCAGTGTGCCTAAGTATTTTTAATAAAGCCATCAAGTTGCAGAAAAATAGAAAACTGAAACAAAAGGAAAAGAGAGTTTACCTGTAACTTACCTGGCCTCACGTGAGGAAGCCCACCTGGGCCGCTTACCTGGCCGGCCCAGCTGGCAGCCCAGCCAACGGGCCCAGCCCACGAGGCGCACTGCTTTCTTCCTCTGCCAGAGGAGAAGCAGCTGCGTGCCCGACGCTCGCCGCGCCACCTCCAGGCTGCCTGCCTGTGCCCCGACTCCTCTGAAGACGCCACGCAGCCGCCCGGAGCCGTCCAGCCCTTCCTCTCCTCCCCTGGAGCTTTTTCCCCTTTCCTGGCTCTCTCTCCCTCGCTGTTTCCCACCTCACCGGACCGCGCCGACGCCACCGACGAGCACCACCGCGGCTATCGCCTCTCCCTCGTCCTCTCGAGCGGTCCAGGAGCTCCGCCTTGACCTGCCCTTCATCTCCGCCGAGACAAGCGACGCCGGAGCGCCCCGCAGCGCTGTCATCGCCGGTGTCCTCGTCCTCTACACCGACAGCCGTCGTCGTCGATTCGCAGCAACCCGACCGCCCCGACTCGCCGACGACGCCATCGGACGCTGCGAGCACCCGCATCGTCTCCCCTTCTCCCTAGTCGCGCCCGCTTTCTACGCCAGAGCCCGTCATGGCCGAGCTTCGCGCCAGCGCTTGTCACTTGCCGCTGCTAGCAAGCCCGACAACCAAACCGAAGCTCAGATACTTCTTCCACATGTGTAGATGCGGCTGCATTTGCTTTCGGCTCCCTCGCCATGAGCTCTAGCCCTCTCAGCCGCAACCACCGAACTCCGACCGCCGCCGCGAGCTCGTTTCCGGCGAGCTCCGGCCACCCCAGTCGCTGCCGCTTGCCCAGTTGGATGTGGCGCACCTTCAGCCACCCGTAGACGCAAACCACAAGCAAAACTGCGCCCCGTAGCAGTTTTCCGGCGAGTTTCCGCCGCGCTTTGAGGTCGCCGCCGGCCAAACTCCGGCGTGATGACGTGGTCGCTTAATTAAGTCTAATCCCTCCCTAACAGACGCTGATAGACGGGCCCCACCCGTTAATTAACCTCAGGGTTATTCCCTGTTTAATTAAGCTAATGACCGTGGCCCCACCAGCCTGTTTGACCGTGCCACCTCAGCGTTGACCGACCCCACTGGTCAGCGTCTGCTGCTGATGCAGTTACACTGACATGTGGGACCCACAGGTCAAGGTTGACCTGGGTCAGCGTGGTTGACCTGCCGACGCAATGCTGTTGTCATGTCGATCACGATAAACAATTTCTGGATTTATTTTTTATACAGGAAATTCCAGAAAATAACCAAAACTTCTAATATTCATAGAAAATCAACCGTAGCTCCAAATCAAACAAATTATATATGAAAAATTATCAGAAAAATTCAAGGAATCCATCTGTACCATTTTCATGCATGTTTGAACTATGATTGTCCTCTGTTTTGGACAAAACAAATGAATGGCATTTAAATAATCACATGTGGAGTTTGAATTTGAACCTAGGGTTCAAACCAACTCCATTTAACTTGCTGCTAGTTGCATTAGCTCAAATCACAGCATATTGCCATGTCATGATCATGCATCATATTGTGCATTGCATTGATTGTGTTCTTCCTTGTTTGCCGGTGATTATCCCCTCTCAGTAGACGATGTTCGACGATGAGATCGATGACACCGATGAAGAGATATACTATCTTCAGAAGTGCCAGGCAAGCAAAACCCCCTTGTTCATTCCGATACAATCCCACTCTCTCGCTCCTGCTCTTTTTTACTGCATTAGGACAACAACGATTCAACTGTTACATGCTGCGGTAGTTGAACCCTTTATCCTCTGCATGACCTGTCATTGCCACAGTAAATAGATGAAACCCACTAGCATGAGTAGGAGTTGTTTGAGCCCTGATGTGCTTACTCGTTCATGCTTGTTTGTCATGCCTGCTAATGCTTAGAGTTGAGTCAGGTCTGATTCATCGGGAATGAATCGGAGGTGTGTAAACATGTCCTACTGTTGAGAGCTAAGTGTGTGAACACGATTTGGTAAAGGTAGCGGTGAGAGGCCATGTAGGAGTACATGGTGGGTTGTCTCATTGTAGCCGCCCTCGTGAACTGAGTTCTGTGTTTGTGATCCATGAACAGTTATTACCACACATTGGGTTCCGATAACTCGACCCTCTCGGCTTCTTAATCACCCTTGTTCTCTGTCTGTGAGTTGCAACTAGTTTACGTGTTTGTAGGTAGTGTTAGTAGTCTACCAAGTGGCACCCGTGCAGGTGGGCTTGGGACAGACTAGGCATCGTGGCACGGTGTACCAAGCGAGATCCACCCATCGAGGTGGGCTTGGGAACCCTGCTCCCATCGCTTGGGGCCGTGGCGACACCCCGGCGGATCTCCTTGCGGATGGAACCCGAATAGGCGATAAACCCGACGAGAGACTTGAGTGTTTAAGTAGGTCGTGGCCGACTCCTCGCCCGACTTCCGCTTGAAGGTTGCCGAGATACATGACGTGTCAGGCGATAAGTGGCGAGAGCGTTTAGAAGAAGTACACCCTGCAGGTTATCATTGTCTATTCAATAGCCGGATTCCTCGGATATGGAAACTTGGACCCTTGTACAGTTCATAGACAAGTGAAAGTGGATACTCTAAAATACGCAAGATAAGCGTGAGTGCTATGGAGGGCGTTCTCGAGGGAGACGGAGCGGATCCATAGTGGAGTATTGATATGGTGAATATGTGGACTCGTGCGCCACCTCAAAAGAGTTACTTGCGAATGTAGTTCAGATAGCCATCGAGTCAAAGCTGGCTTGCTGCAGTTAAACCCCACAATCCCCTTTGTTGATAATGATGCATATGTAGTTAGTTCTGATGTAAGTCTTGCTGGGTACATTTGTACTCACATTTGCCTATTTTTTGTTTTGTAGAGAGACTCCAGTCTCGCTAGTAGTTCCGCTTGGACTTCGACTTTTAGCTTGTTACCTCAGCTACGATCTTGTGCCCTCGGCAGGATATGGTAGATAGTCAAGCTTCTCAGCCTTTTTCATTTGTAGTTGTCTGTACTCAGACATGTTAAGCTTCCGCATGTGCTTTGACTTGTATGCTCTGAATGTTGGGTCATGAGACCTATGTTTGTAATATCTCGCTCCTCGGAGCCTAATCAATAAATACTTGAGTCGTAGAGTCATGTTGTGATGCCATGTTGTATTTGCACATATCGAGCATATTGTGTGTATGTTATTGAAATGCTTGGTATGTGTGGGATCCGACTATCCGTTGTTTATCCTTAGTAGTCTCTCTTACGGAAATGTCTCCTAGTGTTTCCACCGAGCCATGGTAGCTTGCTACTGCTCCGAACACTTAGGCTGGCCGGCATGTGTCCTTCTTCGTCTCTGTATCATCCCTTCGGGAAATGTCACGCGATGAATACGGAGTCCTGTTAGCCGCCTTCTGCCCGGTTCACCGAGTCCTGCTAGCCGAAAGTGCTACAGCACGGATTCACTTTCGATGACCGACACGCTCGATGTTGGGTCATGGATGCTGTCCTCGTAAGTTTGTGCCACTTTGGGTTTACGACTAGCCATGTCAGCCGGGCTCCTTATCATATGGATGCTAGCGACACTATCATATACGTGTGCCAAAAGGCATAAACGGTCTCGGGAAAAGGTAAGGCGACACCGTGGGAATACCGTGCGTGAGGCCGCAAAGTGATATGAGGTGTTACATGCTAGATCGATGTGGCATCGAGTCGGTCCCGACAGCTTTGATATCGAGCTTGATTGCTCAGAGGATTACCAAGCCAAACTGGTCGAAGTTGAGTCTAGAAATGCTTTAGTTATATAAGGGAATTGATTGTGGGATGGAACGTAAGGCTCTTTTTACTCCTTATACCTTATGTCCTTCTGATCTGAGTCATCTTATCTTCCTACGGGGTTAAGGAACTAGGCTTTCTCTTCTTTCTATCAGGATCATGTGTTACTGAATCCGTAGACTTATAAGATTGTTGGATTTAAGCCCAATTCAGTTTCTACTACTCGTATGTTAACTATTGATCTCGAAACCTTGATATTGTGCTACGAGTGGTTATGCCACCATTTTTGTAACATGTCTCCAATCTTTTGAGCATTTACAGCCGTTATCTTTGTCAAAGTCATCCTGTGTTTCTAAACAGTTTGATGCATTTGCAAATCCCTTCCTCCGTTCTGATGTCCTTTAGGCCAAAGTTAATCACACTAATTGCTGAGTTGAGGTACTCTATTGCCTCGACATATATGTTGGAGTTATTATTATGACCCTAGGTGTCTAGAGTATCACCTAGTAATCTCGCCATGCCTCATGTTCCCAGTGTGATGATTCTGGCCTTTATTCTCGAAAGCATCCCGTGATGCAATTTAGTAGTAGGTATTCTACTCCTTGGGTTTCGAACCCGAGATCCACCCTACTTACCTCGTGTTGATAGTGTTTGCTAGTTCCTTTAGGATATTAGTAAACTTTGCGATAGTCCTTGAGATCCGTGGTATTTCCTTCTTCCAATACCATGAACTGCTTATGGCAGAAGTTCCTCGCTGAACCGAAAGATCACAATAAGAGTGCTTTTGACGAGTTCTCGACTCTATGTTGTGACTCTGCCAGTCCAACCTTTCTGCATGGGTTATCCGGAAGAAATATGTTGAACTCGTTCGACATGCTAGTCCATGCATCCACAACTCAGAAAATTATATGTTCCTTTGAGTTGTTCTCTTTAGTTGCATTCTGACCCTCGTCTATCAATTGATAGTCAAGAGTATGCGTGCATTCGTTTATCGATGCCTATTACTCTTGTGGTCCGTCAAGCCATTCTGTTTCAGAATGACTAGGAGAAACAAACTCGAAGACCTTATCCATTTAAGGATTGGGTCAAAGCAGGTTGTGTCTGCAGATCAAATGCCAATCCAGCTTTTGTTCTGTTCCACCTTGGAGTGTTACCATCTTTATGTCAGGATTGTCATGAGAATAGCACCACCTATTATGAATTCTTGACGCAGTGATACTTCTCGCCATCGTTATTCCCTCCTCGGTTCCGTGTTGTTGTAACTGGAATGCCGACAAGTGAGTCATGATGTGTGAAATCAATACTCCTAGCAACTTTGTTGCTTGGTAGTTAAAGGACAATAATTTCATTCTTAGCATGTTGGTTCTTGAATCATCATTCTAAGATAGATTGTGCTACCTAGTCCTTATTTCCGGTGCACTCCTCGATCAATGAGTTAGGATTTTGGCAATCCCTCGCTCTTCTGGTCATATCGTCTTGCCCTGAAAAGCAAGATTGTTCTCGTGCTTAGTAGCATATCGGTGGTTCGTGATTCTTCGAATGTCTTCTCGGAGGTATCACCAGGATGTCACCTGACCGCTATGTTGAGCTCGTGATCAAGTTGGTTTTCGAAACCACCCTTTCTCCAAGAATCCGTGTTGGATACCCCTGAGCTGGTTGGTTAAGCTAAACAACAACTTGGAGAGTTGGAAGATAAAGGCTTGCCTAGTTTAGTTCATCACTAGGGGATATCCTTGTGTGTGTGTGTGTGTGATGAAGAGAGATGATATCTTCATCGATTGTTCCTCGTGATCGGTTGTTGAATCTATCGTCTTGTCCAAACCTTGATTTGAGTGTGGGCTATCGTCAAATCAAGTTAGAACCGACGATATTCATAATGTTGTCTTACTCGTGGTTGATCCCTCGAGCATACACCATTACATCTTTTGGTCTGACCAATACTATCACCGTGCTCACATGATGGCGGAAGTCCAGTGATATGGAAATTCCGATGAGTTGCTGTTGAGCCCATCAGCAGCATTTTGTCTCCCCCATGACTCATGTTGAACATCAACCTAGTGTTGGAAACTTTTATAAGCATTATCTTCATGTCCCATTCGTGAAGAATATGTTGGATGGAAGAAGTGACTTTCTCTGATTCACGTGCATTTGGTGCAAGTTGTCGCCGTGAGTTCGAGAAAATTGTTTTGTTCCTGGTACCATCCCAAGTCAGTCATGCATGTGCGAAGTATGCTATGGTTTGACAGGCTCGCAACCTTCATTCCATATGTATCCCTAGCACACCAAGCCACTGATTGACTTGTTCAAGATAAAGGAGTCTGTTCTAAGGTGAAATCTTTGGACTTCCACGCGTGGAGACTTCGATATCCTCGATGATGGTTCCCAACCTGAACTCGGTAGTGTTTTGTTGTAAGAATACTATGTGGTCATGCTTGTCTGGGACAACGTGTTCACATGTTTGTAGCAGAACCAGCTCATGTTTTGGAGCTTGCTATCGTAGTTCATTTCCTGAGAATCACGCAACGTCTTCTTGTCGGATTGTGTTGTAAACTTTCATTTTTCTTTCTAGACTCGATGAGTCTGAATTATTCTGACACCAACCAGATCTGAATCTCAGGCAGATATGATGGTTGGGACATTTCCCAAGAACTATAATATCGGTCTCGCGATAACCGGTAAAGTGGATATCGTGGCCAACACACCCTCCGTAAGACCTAATATTGTAGTATCTTGATTGAAGAAGTTGGCCACCTCCCCATAAGGACTTCGTAGGATTTACCCCCTAGCCGTGTCTTATGATTTTTGTGTTTCCGAAGTTCGACCTTTACTTGATGTTCTAGATACCAAACCATTTTAATTAATGGGTTGCACTAGCACATCAAGGAGAACATTAGAAGCGGAGTGCTAAATGCCTCTCGGTCAATCATCCAGATTTTGTTCCCTTGGCCCCGCCAAGGTGAAATCTGAGAAGGTGTTATCTTTCTTTGTATTTGCATCGTCCATCACAATTCATCATGGTAGTATGTTGTGTTGCCAGGATCCTTGACACGGATGTTTGTAAGACCTTGACGAATATGGAAATGCTCAAGTTCTTGAGAGCACACACAAGCGCTAGGTGTTATCATCGGCACTAACTAGGATTGCTCTCAGTTTCCTCGGTTATGCTATAACCATTCCAATAGTGGACTCACCCTCTCTTGCTGAGCTTCTCCCCGATTACTAAAATCATCCCTTGTGTTGTTTTCAACAAGGTAATCCATATCATCCATTCTAGCCCGTGTGTCGTCCTCGAACTCGTTAAACGATCGTCAGTAAATTACCTCAGTTGGTGAGGAGAGTTCCAATGGTCTATGTATCAAAAGTAATTCTTTTTGCCACCGAGGAATAATGCTACGAGTCACCTCTCCCAAGGTGTCTCATTGTGGTATCATGCCAACTATTTTCCTCGCTACTTTGAAACCTCATCAAATTGTTTCTTCCGCCCTTCATGATGTGTGTTTTGCCTCTCAGCTCAAGAGATGTTCAACATCTCATTCCGTGAGTTGATCTTGTGATCATTAAGATGATCCATCCTTGTAGAGTGTCTCTGTCCTCGTGTTGGATGCAGATCTCCAAAGCAAGACGTCGAGACAAGATGATGATCGAATCAAGGTTCTTATGGAGTGCAACCTGGATCGTGAAGATTGCGCTAACTTCATGTCCCTCGCCTTCTTACTCACGCCTTGAATCTCGGTCGAGATTCTAGTTTAGTGGGGGTGAGTTGTCACAGCCCTAGAGTTTGTTTGTAACTAGTGGCATTGCATTCATGTCATCATGTCTAAATTTCATTAAAGTTGAAATGGGGATTGTCCAAACCCTAGCATTAAAGGAATTCACTAGGTTCACTGAAATATTTTCAAGAAGTCCAATGGCTTTCAAAAATGTTCATCATTTATGGGAAATATCGTAAATGATCCGAGGTGATGCACATTTTTCCATGATATATTTGGGCTCTGAATTAAATCATACTCTATTTGAATTTGGGCATTTAAATACTATAAAATATTTAAAATGTCCAAATAATCCTAAGCTGAAATGTTCCATGTTGGATATATTCCAAACAGTGGCCATGAGAAGTTTGGTGATTTTTCAGTGTGCCTAAGTATTTTTAATAAAGCCATCAAGTTGCAGAAAAATAGAAAACTGAAACAAAAGGAAAAGAGAGTTTACCTGTAACTTACCTGGCCTCACCTGAGGAAGCCCACCTGGGCCACTTACCTGGCCGGCCCAGCTGGCAGCCCAGCCAACAGGCCCAGCCCACCAGGGGCAGCGCTGTCTTCTTCCTCCTGCCAGGAGGAGAAGCAGCTGCGTGCCCGACGCTCGCAGCGCCACCTCCAGCTGCTCGCTCAGTGCCCGACTCCTCTGAAGACGCCACGCAGCCGCCCGGAGCCGTCCAGCCCTTCCTCTCCTCCTCGAGCTTTTCCCCTTTCTGGCTCTCTCTCCTCGCTGTTTCCCCACCTCACGGACCGCGCCGACGCCACCGACGAGCACCACCGCGGCTATCGCCTCTCCCTCGTCCTCTCGAGCGGTCCAGGAGCTCCGCCATGACCTGCCCTTCATCTCCGCCGAGACAAACGACGCCGGAGCACCCCGCAGCGCCGTCATCGCCGGTGTCCTCGTCCTCTGCACCGGCAATTTGCTCGCCGATTCGCAGCAACCCGACCGCCCCGACCTCGCCGACGACGCCATCGGACGCTACTGTGAGCACCCGTGATCGTCTCCCCTTCTCCCCTAGTCGCGCCCGCTCTCTACGCCGTAGCCCCGTCATGGCCGAGAGCTTCTCGCCGCCGCGCTTGTCACTGCCGTCGCTAGCAAGCCCCGACAACCAAACCGAGCTCGCAGACTTCTTCCACATGTTGTGTAGATGCCGCTGCGCTGCTCAGCTCCCTCGCCCGCGAGCTCTAGCCCTCTCAGCCGCAACCACCGAACTCCGGCCGCCGCCGCGAGCTCGTTTCCGGCGAGCTCCGGCCACCCCAGTCGCTGCCGCTTGCCCAGTTGGATGCGGCGCACCTTTAGCCACCCGTAGACGCAAACCACACGCAAAACTGCGCCCGTAGCTTTTTCCGCGATTTCGCTTGCTGAGGTCGCCACGCCAAACTCGGCGTGATGACGTGGTCGCTAATTAAGTCTAATCCTCCCTAACAGACATCGAGAGACGGCCCCACCGTTAATTAACCATGTGGTTATTCCTTGTTTAATTAAGCTAATGACCGTGGCCCCACCAAATTGCTTTGACCGTGCCACCTCGGCGTTGACCGACCCCATCGGTCGTCTGCTCATTGATCTTGATTACATCGACATGCGGGACCCACAGGTCAAGGTTGACCTGGGTCAGCGTGGTTGACCTGCCGACGCAATGCTGTTGTCATGTCGATGCACGGTAAACAATTTCGGATTTATTTTATACAAGAAATTCGTAAAATAACCAAAACTTCTAAAATTCATAGAAAATCAACCGTAGCTCCAAATCAAACAAATTATATATGAAAAATTATCAGAAAAATTCAAGGAATCCATCTGTACCATTTTCATGCATGTTTGAACAATGATTGTCCTCTGTTTTGGACAAAACAAATGAATGGCATTTAAATAATCACATGTGGAGTTTGAATTTGAACCTAGGGTTCAAACCAACTCCATTTAACTTGCTGCTAGTCGCATTAGATCAAATCACAGCATATTGCCATGTCATGATCATGCATCATATTGTGCATTGCATTGATTGTGTTCTTCCTTGTTTGCCGGTGATTATCCCCTCTCAGTAGACGACGTTCGACGATGAGATCGATGACACCGATGAAGAGATATACTATCTTTAGAAGTGCCAGGCACGCAAAACCCCCTTGTTCATTCCGATACAATCCCACTCTCTCGCTCCTGCTCTTTTTTACTGCATTAGGACAACAACGATTCAACTGTTACATGCTGCGGTAGTTGAACCCTTTATCCTCTGCATGACCTGTCATTGCCACAGTAAATAGATGAAACCCACTAGCATGAGTAGGAGTTGTTTGAGCCCTGATGTGCCTACTGCTCATGCTTGTTTGTCATGCCTGCTAATGCTTAGAGTTGAGTCGGTCCGATTCATCGGGAATGAATCGAGGTGTGTAAACATGTCCTCTTGTTGAGAGCTAAGTGTGTGAACACGATTTGGTAAAGGTAGCGGTGAGAGGCCATGTAGGAGTACATGGTGGGTTGTCTCATTGCAGCCGTCCTCGTGAACTGAGTTACGTGTTTGTGATCCATGAACAGCATTACCACACATTGGGTTCCGTAACTCGACCCCTCTCGGCTTCTTAATCACCCTTGTTCTCTGTCCGGGAGTTGCAACTAGTTTCGTGTTTGTAGGTAGTGTTAGTAGTCTACCAAGTGGCACCCGGTATAGGTGGGCTTGGGATGACTAGGCACCGTGTACCAAGCGAGATCCACCCGTCGAGGTGGGCTTGGGAACCCTGCTCACATCGTTTGGGGCCATGAGCGACACCCACCGGATCTCCTTGCGGATGGAACCCGAATAGGCGATAAACCCGACGAGACTTGAGTGTTTAGGTAGGTCGTGGCCGACTCCTCGCCCGGCTTCGCTTGAAGGTTGCCGAGATACATGACGGTATAGGGCGATAAGTGGCGAGCGCGTGTGTGAAGAAGTACACCCTCGCGGGGTTATCATTGTCTATTGAATAGCCGGATTCCTCGGATATGGAAACTTGGACCCCTTGTACAGTTCATAGACAAGTGAAAGTGGATACTCTAAAATACGCAAGATAAGCGTGAGTGCTATGGAGGCGTTCTCGAGGGAGACGGAGCGGATCCATAGTGGAGTATTGATATGGTGAATATGTGGACTCATGTGCGCCACCTCAAAAGAGTTACTTGCAAATGTAGTTCAGATAGCCACCGAGTCAAAGCTGGCTTGCTGCAGCTTAAACCCCACCACCCCTTTGTTGATAATGATGCATATGTAGTTAGTTCTGATGTAAGTCTTCCTCGGTACATTTGTACTCACGTTTGCCTATTTTATGTTTTGCAGAGAGACTCCAGTCTCGCTAGTAGTTCCGCTTGGACTTCGACGTTTAGCTTGTTACCTCAGCTACGATCTTGTGCCCTCGGCAGGATATGGTAGATAGTCAAGCTTCTCAGCCTTTTTCATTTGTAGTTGTCTATACTCAGACATGTTAAGCTTCCGCATGTGCTTTGACTTGTATGCTCTGAATGTTGGGTCATGAGACCTATGTTTGTAATATCTCGCTCCTCGGAGCCAAATGAATAAATACTTGAGTCGTAGAGTCATGTTGTGATGCCATGTTGTATTTGCACATATCGAGCATATTGTGTGTATGTTATTGAAATGCTTGGTATGTGTGGGATCTGACTATCTAGTTGTTTATCCTTAGTAGTCTCTCTTACCGGGAAATGTCTCCTAGTGTTTCCACCGAGCCATGGTAGCTTGCTACCGCTCCGAACACTTAGGCTGGCCGGCATGTGTCCTTCTTCGTTCTGTGGTCATCTTCGGGAAATGTCACGCGATGAATACCGGAGTCCCGTTAGCCCTTCTGCCCGGTTCACCGAGTCTGCTAGCCCAGTGCTACAGCCTGGATTCACTCGATGACCGACACGCTCGATGTTGGGTCATGGATGCTCGTCCTCGTAAGTTTGTGCCACTTTGGGTTTACGACTAGCCATGTCAGCCGGGCTCCTTATCATATGGATGCTAGCGACACTATCATATACGTGTGCCAAAAGGCTAAACGGTCCCGGCAAAGGTAAGGCGACACCGTGGGAATACCCGCGTGAGGCCGCAAAGTGATATGAGGTGTTACATGCTAGATCGATGTGGCATCGAGTCGGGTCCCGACATCAATCCGGCTGGAAGCATCGACAACCCGTTAAGAGTGTCCGGATTAAAGAGGGTGCGGGTTGTTATGAGAGGGCTGTGGTGATGATCATTTGGGCTCGGTATACAATTGTTCCACTAAGGTGTAGGCAGCCTTCAGTTTTTTCCGCACATCATTTCCTAAGTGCCCGATGCGTGTGCCTACAACAATATAGGGACGGTCTTAAACCAGATTTATACTACAGTAGATTCAAGTTATCACAGAAGTTAAAAGGAGCTTACCAAAGATCGCAGCGGTCATGGAGTGTATTTGCCGCTTTACGGCCGTAAGTTCATCCACCACCGGTTGAAGGGCAGCTTCAGCATTTTCCACTCTTTTGGTTAAAGCGGTCTTCTCAGTGGCCCAATCAGCCCACTCTTTCTTGAAGCCTTCCTTCAGCTGTTCAGTGATGCTCAAGGCGCTGGTTAATTCTTCCTTTGCCTTGTCTGTTTCAGCCTGTTGGGTTTTCAAGGTCTCCTGCAAATCGGCAATCCGGACCTCCTTGATTCTCACCTCAGCCTGCATACAAACAACATTTAGCTTTAAACAAGCGGTCCAAGAAATTGAAGTATCAACCACATAACAAAGTTATACGCCTGATACTTGGGGGCTAATGCACCTTCAATTTTCATATATTACTAGATTGCAAAGTCCCAAGCTCAATACAGGTATTCAACTTGGCACTTGGGGGCTAATGGTTATTTGATCAAATTATGTTCTAAGGGTAGTTTTCAATCGGAGCCCCGGTTTAATTATGCTAAGTTAAACCGGCACTTGGGAGCTATATTGATGGATTTCAAAGTATTAAGAATCGTATTCAAGTCCCGGTTTGACGAAGGTTACAAACTGACCCTTGGGGGCTAGGAGGATTGATACAATGGCAGTAAGTAAAGAAGTTACCTCAAATTTATCCCTCATCATCTTTACCAAACCAGCTTCACAGTCACGGCTAGTATAAAGCCGGTTTAAATAGCCGGAATGAAGATCTTGGGCGCTCAGAGCAGCATATGTCTCCAGTTCAACATCCCATTTTCCTTTGTTCAGAGCGGAAAAATCCTCTTTTACGGTATGCTTGGTTAAGGTGACAGGATTCCCGGGTTCAAAGCGGCCTACACCGGTAATCACAACATCATCATCTTTGGACTCGCCGGTTTCTGTTGGTGCGGCCGGTTTGTCAGCAGGACTTTGGGATTTCTCAATCCGGACGGAGCTGGCAGGCGGGTCAGCAGAGGCTGAAGTGTTAATAGGCCTCTCTTCGGGAATAGCATCATCTTGCAAAAGAGGATCATTGGGAATATCCTCAGGAGCAAACGCTTCAACATCTGGCGTTTTGTCATGTTCTAGGGCTACATCTTCTTCAGCCGCTTTATCCAGGCGGGCCTTCTTGCTTGGTTTAGGTTTGGCCCTGAAAGAAAAACAAGGAGTCAAGGAAAAGCATAAGCCATTACACAAAGATATCGAAGCATATGTTCAGCTTAGCTTACCCAAGAACTGTTTTCAATGGTGGCAGTTGAGTGGTGACGATTCACCGAAGATGAATGAGAAGTAACCCGATAATCGGAGTCGGATGGATTAAGAGGTTGTGGAAGAAACCCGCTTTAGGATTTAAATTAATAAAAGGTCGGAGACCTCTGAGCGGCGTTTCGAACCGGACTGTTTGGTAAACCGCGGAGGTAACTACTACAGCCATTGTGCGGGTTGTGCGGCGAGCTTCATGTTCTTTGAGTCTTCATAAGAAATTTGGGATCCAAATAAGCAAGAGGATGAGAAAATTTAACTTTCCGGTTTGCTGGCGAAATTTTGGCAAAGGCAAGATTTACGAATCGAAGAGAGAATAGTTACCTCGGCCGAATTCTGCATTGTTGGCTTCAGCGTTGTTCCGACAAGCATCATCATCAATAAGGCGTGTAAAAAGTAAGCCAAGTGAATCAAGTTCTACCTCAAGGTGCTGGTTACCCACATCATCATCAATAGCTGGATCGATGAAGCGGTGGTTTTCTCTTGTGAGCTGGTTTCTTGATGACCTTGGTCTTGGGCGGGTTGACCGCCCGCCTTCTCCGCTTTGTCTTGTGGAAGCTTCTTGCTCCAAAACGGATTATCACCCCTGGATCGCAGTAATTAAATGTCCGAGATAAAGCAAGAATAAAGTTCAACAATAGAGCAACTAAAATCTTACCGCTGGCGGTTTGTTGGTGGTGCAGTAAGGAAGCAGACCGGTTTGAGCACAGAGGTGCTCCGGTTCATTCAACATCTTCTTTACAGAATCTGTGACTTCATCGTCGAAGAGCTGGATTTTAGTGTGTCGGAGTGGGTCATCGACGCCACCAGTATACTTGCACATCAAACCGGGGCGCCGGCTTAGAGGCAGTATGCTCCATGATACCCAACAGCGTGCAAGGTCTATTCCCGTTAAACCGTTGGCCATAAAGGCTCGGAGCTTGGATAGTTGCAGAGCATATTTAATTCTCTCTTTGGCGATTAGTCTTTGTGGAAAAGGGTGAGTGTTGCTGAGCCGTTCTGGACGGAAGCCAGGCAAAGGATTTTCATTCTCAGGAGAGGTATCTTTGCAATAAAACCAAGTTGCATTCCACTCCTTGGGGTGAGTATGGAGTTTGACGTGGGGATAAGTGATCTCCTTCCTCTTCCGAATGGCCATGCCGCCCAATTCAGTATTGGGACCGTCGGTAAATTCAGTGCGACGGTTTAAATGGAAGAGGTCTCTAAACAACTCGACTGAAGGCTCCTCTTGAAGGTATACCTCAGAGAGTACTTGAAAGTGACATAGATTGGTGACGGAATTGGGGCCAATATCCTGTGGGCGGAGCTGAAAGTTGGCTAACACATCCCGGTAAAACTTAGAACCGGGCGGTTTGAAGCCCCGGGCCAAGTGATCTTCAAAGACCACAACCTCTCCCTCTTGAGGTGTGGGAGGACATTCATTTCCAGGAACCCTCCAGTGGATCGTATCTTTGTTATCTAAAGCGCCGATCAAGACTAGATCATCCAACTGAGATTCAGTGACGCGAGAGGGAACCCAATTGCACTCATATACTTGTTTGGCCATGGTGAGATCTACAAGAAATAGGTGATCCGGTTCAAGAATATGTTGGATAAAAGAAGGTGTTGATCTAAAGAACGATAAACCGGAGGCAATACCTATAAATCGGTCTTCTACAATGCGGCATCATAAGGATTCTGGCGGTTCAACCAGGGGACTAATGGTATATACCGGTTTAGTAATTTTTCTCTATGGTAAAGTTAAACCGCCTGACCTAAGCATCGGAAGCAATTTAAGTTGTGGACAGCTAGGTATGCAGAAACAGGTTTCACAAGATCCTATTACACCGCGGATCTACAAAGAAGTTCATAAAAATGCAGAAAATATTCAAGAGTAAGGCGAACGGAAGTGAACCATTGAGCGGGTATGCGTGAGATCTATGGACTTAGATGAGAAAATACAAAGCGGATGCTTAGAGATTACTACTAAACACAGCAGGGGTTCACAGATTCATTCAAGAGTCGAGAACAAGTATGAGCAAGCTTATTTAACACAAAGACGTAACATGGAACCCTAAGAACAGATCTAGGTCAAGAAGAGGAGAAAGCTTACTGGAAACGGAGAAGATGCGGAAGGATACCGCAATGCTCTGGTGCATTCAGGTTGATGCAGCGGCCCAAGATGAAGCAGAGGTCGACGGCGGCGGCGGAGCTCCAAGGCTGGCGACGCGAGGAAGACGAAGAAGAGACGAGGGGAAAAGAAAGGAGATGACCCTTCGGTCTTATTTATAAGGCAACAGAGTTAGGTCAAGCGCGCGGATCCAGGAGCTATTGTTAAAGGAGGGCGTTATAAATGATAAATTTCATGATGACGTCATGCTGGTTTACAACAACCAAGAATGAGGACGACATGGCGGTTTACCAATTACCAGAAGATGTCCAAGACACAAGATTTTGGGAAGGATTGACATGAACCGGTTCAAATCAATCTGGGGCCTAATGTTAGATATTACCACTAGGCGTGAACCGCCTACTTGGGCGGGTTAACTTCATTAGTGGTATAAGCGAGATGAAGGCCCAAGGCCTATAGTCGGTTTAGAACCATGAGTCGTAAACCGCCACGATGTATAACTTGTATTGTAAGTTAGAATAGAGAGATACCAACCGGGATACGAGTATGAACCGGTTGGGACTCTATGGACCGACGGGCGTCACCCGTGTATATAAGGGGACGACCCGGCGGCGGTTCAAGACAGACAACCATAACTCGAGCCTAGGCGAAGCTTGTCTGCTCCCTAGCCATCGAGACCACATCAATTCCATCACAACTAGACGTAGGCTTTTACCTTCATCGAAGGGGCCGAACTAGTATAAAATCCTCGTGTCTTTGTGTCCGCTTTAACCCCTTCAAGTAAACCCGTAGCGATGGCTCCACGACTAAGTCCTTTCACTAGGACATCTGCCGTGACAAATCCACGACAACTTCACTCTAAAATTCTTTGAACTTTTCAAATGTTTCAGACTTATGTTTCATCAAGTAGATATACCCATATCTGCTCAAATCATCTGTGAAGGTCAGAAAATAACGATACCCGCCGCGAGCATTAACACTCATCGGATCGCATACATCAGTATGTATTATTTCCAATAAGTCAGTTGCTCGCTCCACTGTTCCCGAGAATGGAGTCTTAGTCATCTTGCCCATGAGGCATGGTTCGCAAGCATCAAGTGATTCCAAAATCCCATCAGCATGGAGTTTCTTCATGCGCTTTACACCAATATGACCTAAACGGCAGTGCCACAAATAAGTTGCACTATCATTATTAACTTTGCATCTCTTGGTTTCAATATTATGAATATGTGTATCACTACGATCGAGATCCAATGAACCATTTTCATTGGGTGTGTAACCATATAAGGTTTTATTCATGTAAACAGAACAACAGTTTATTCTTTTACCTAAATGAATAACCGTATTGCAATAAACACGATCAACTCATATTCATGCTCAACGCAAACACCAAATAACATTTATTTAGGTTCAACACTAATCCCGAAAGTATAGGGAGTGTGCGATGATGGTCATATCAATCTTGAAACTACTTTCAACACACATCGTCACTTCACCCTTAACTGGTTTCTGTTTATTCTGCAACTCCCGTTTTGAGTTACTACTCTTAGCAACTGAACCAGTACCAAATATCAAGGGGTTGCTATAAACACTAGTAAAGTACACATCAATAACATGTATATCAAATATACCTTTGTTCACTTTGCCATCCTTCTTATCCGCCAAATACTTGGGGTAGTTCGCTTCGATGACCAGTCCCTTGCGGTAGAAGCACTTAGTCTCGTGCTTAGGTCCGACTTGGGCTTCTTCACTTGAGCAACAACTTGCTTGCCGCTCTTCTTGAAGTTCCTTCTATCCCTTTGCCCTTTTCTTGAAACTAGTGGTCTTGTTAACCATCAACACTTGATGTTCTTTCTTGATTTCTACCTTCATCGATTTCATCATCATGAAAAACTCGTGAATCATTTTCATCATCCCTTGCATACTATAATTCATCACGAAGTTCTACTAACTTGGTGATGGTGACTAGAGAATTTCGTCAATCACTATCTTATCCGAAGATTAACTCCCACTTGATTCAAGCGATTGTAGTACCTGCATAATCGAGCACATGCTCACTAGTTGAGCGATTCTCCTCCATCTTTTAGCTATAGAACTTGTTGGAGACTTCATATCTCTCAACTCGGGTATTTGCTTGAAATATTAACTTCAACTCCTGGAACATCTCATATGGTCCATGACGTTCAAAACGCCTTTGAAGTCCTGATTCTAAGCCGTTAAGCATGGTGCACAAAACTATCAAGTAGTCATCATATTGATCTAGCCAAATGTTCATAACGTCTGCATCTGCTCCTGCAATAGGTCCGTCACCTAGCGGTGCATTAAGGACATAATTCTTCTATGCAGCAATGAGGATAAACCTCAGATCTCGGATCCAATCCGCATCATTGCTACTAACATCTTTCAACACAGTTTTCTCTAGGAACATATCAAAATAAACACATGAAAGCAACAACGCGAGCTATTGATCTACAACATAATTTGCAAAATACTACCAGGACTAAGTTCATGATATTTTAAGTTCAATTAATCATATTACTTAAGAACTCCCACTTAGATAGACATTCCTCTAATCCTCTAAGTGATTACATGATCCAAATCAACTAAACCATAACCGATCATCATGTGAAATGGAGTAGCTTTCAATGGTGAACATCACTATGTTGATCATATCTACTATATGATTCACGCTCGACCTTTCGGTCTCCGTGTTCCGAGGCCATATCTGCATATGCTAGGCTCGTCAAGTTTAACCCGAGTATTCTGCGTGTGCAAAACTGGCTTGCACCCATTGTAGATGGACGTAGAGCTTATCACACCCGATCATCACGTGGTGTCTGGGCACGACGAACTTTGGCAACGGTGCATACTTAGGGAGAACACTTCTTGATAATTAGTGAGAGATCATCTTAAAATGCTACCGTCAATCAAAGCTAGAATAAGATGTATAATAGATAACATCATATGCAATCAAAATATGTGACATGATATGGCCATGATCATCTTGTGCCTTTGATCTCCATCTCCAAAGTACTGTCATGATCTCTATCGTCACCGGCACGACACCATGATCTTCATCATCTTGATCTATATCAATGTGTCATCACATGGTTGTCTCACCAACTATTGCTCTTGCAACTATTGCTATCGTATAGCGATAAAGTAAAGCAATTATTTGGCACTTGCATCTTATGCAACAAAGAGACATCCATAGGGCTTCTGCCAGTTGCCGATAACTTCAACAAAACATGATCATCTCATACAACAACTTATATCTCATCACGTCTTGACCATATCACATCACAACATGCCCTGCAAAAACAAGTTAGACGTCCTCTACTTTGTTGTTGCAAGTTTTACGTGGCTGCTACGGGCTGAGCAAGAACGGTTCTTACCACGCATCAAAACCACAACGATAGTTTGTCAAGTTGGTGTTGTTTTAACCTTCGCAAGGACCGGGCGTAGCACACTCGGTTCAACTAAAGTTGGAGAAACCGACACCGCTAGTCACTGTGTGCATAGCACGGCGGTAAACCAGTCTCGCGAAGCGCACGCGTAATGTCGGTCCGGCCGCTTCATCCAACAATACCGCCCAACCAAAGTATGACATGCTGGTAAGCAAGATGACTTATATCGCCCACAACTCACTTGTGTTCTACTCGTGCATATAACATCAACACATAAAACCTAGGCTCGGAGGCCACTGTTGGGAAATGTAGTAATTTCAAAAAATTTCCTACGCACACGCAAGATTATGGTGATGCATAGCAATGAGAGGGGAGAGTGTTGTCTATGTACCCTCGTAGACCGAAGCGGAAGCATTGACACAACATATAGGAAGTAGTCGTACGTCTTCCCGGTCCAACCGATCCAAGCACCGTTACTCCGGCACCTCCGAGTTCTTGACACACGTACAGCTCGATGACGCACCCCGGGCTCCGATCCAGCAGAGCTTCAGGGAGGAGTTCCGTCAGCACGACGGCATGGTGACGATCTTGATGTTCAACCGTCACAGGGCTTTGCCTAAGCACCGCTACAATATGACCGAGGTGTAATATCGTGGAGGGGGGCACCGCACACGGCTAAGCAACGATCACGAAGATCAACTTGTGTGTCTATCGGGTGCCCCCTGCCCCCGTATATAAAGGAGTGGAGGAGGGGAGGGCCGGCCCTCTCCATGGCGCGCCCTAGGGGAGTCCTACTCCCACCGGGAGTAGGATTCCCCCTTTCCTAGTCCAACTAGGAGTCCTTCCATGTATTAGGAGTAGGAGACAAGGAAGGGGAAGAGAGAAGGGAAGGAAGGAGGGGGTGTGGCCCCTCCCCCTAGTCCAATTCGGACTAGGCCATGGGGGAGGGGCGCGGCCTGCCCTAGGCAGCCCCTCTCTCTTTCCCGTATGGCCCAGTAAGGCCCAATACTTCTCCCCGGCGAATTCCCGTAACTCTCCGGTACTCTCATAAATACCTGAATCACTCGGAACCTTTCCGAAGTCCGAATATAGTCGTCCAATATATCGATTTTTACGTCTCGACCATTTTGAGACTCCTTGTCATGTCCCCGATCTCATCTAGGACTCCGAACTCCTTCGGTACATCAAAACTCACAAACTCATAAAGAAAATGTCATCGTAACTTTAAGCGTGCGGACCCTACGGTTCGAGAAAAATGTAGACATGACCGAGACACGTCTCCAGTCAATAACCAATAGCGGGACCTGGATGCCCATATTGGTTCCTACATATTCTACGAAGATCTTTATCGGTCAGACCGCATAACAACATACGTTGTTCCCTTTGTCATCGGTATGTTACTTGCCCGAGATTCGATCGTCGGTATCCAATACCTAGTTCAATCTCGTTATCGCAAGTCTCTTTACTCGCTCAGTAATACATCATCTCGCAACTAACTCATTAATTGCAATGCTTGCAAGGCTTAAGTGATGTGCATTACCGAGAGGGCCCAGAGATACCTCTCCGACATTCGGAGTGACAAATCCTAATCTCAAATACGCCAACCCAACATGTACCTTCGAGACACCTGTAGTACTCCTTTATAATCACCCAGCACGCCAGACGTTTGGTAGCACCCAAAGTGTTCCTCCCAGTAAACGGAGTTGCATAATCTCATAGTTACAGGAACATGTATAAGTCATGAAGAAAGCAATAGCAACATACTAAACGATCGGGTGCTAAGCTAACGGAATGGGTCATGTCAATCACATCATTCTCCTAATGATGTGATCCCGTTAATCAAATGACAACTCTTTTGTCCATGGCTAGGAAACATAACCATCTTTGATTAACAAGCTAGTCAAGTAGAGGCATACTAGTGACACTCTGTTTGTCTATATATTCACACATGTATTATGTTTCCGGTTAATACAATTCTAGCATGAATAATAAACATTTATCTTGAAATAAGGAAATAGATAATAACTTTATTATTGCCTCTAGGGCATATTTCCTTCACGAATTATGTAGGTGACAAGAAAAAGCTGGGCACCACACTGGAATTGCTGCAATGGAAGGCAGAGAATGGTGTATCTGACAAGGGATTTGGAAAGCTGCTGGTAATGATAAGGATATGCTTCCAAAGGACAAGGAATTGCCCGAGAGTACGTACGAAGCAAAGAAGGCTGTCTGCCCTCTAGGGTTAGAGGTGCAGAAGATACATGCATGCCCTAATGATTGCATCCTCTACCGCGGTGAGTATGAGGATTTGAATGCTTGCCCGGTATGTGGTGCATTGCGCTATAAGATCAGCCGCGATGAGCCTGATGTCGAGGGCGAGCGCCCCAGGAAGAAGATTCCTGCCATGGTGATGTGGTATTCTCCTATAATACCATGGTTGAAACATTTGTTCTAAAACAAAGAGCATGCCAAGGCGATGCGATGGCACAGAGAAGACCGTAAGAAATACGGAAAGTTGAGAGTACCCGCTGATGGGTCGCAGTGGAGAAAAATCGAAAGAAAGTACGGGAAGGAGTTTGCAGATGATGCAAGGAGCGTATGGTTTGGTCTAAGCGCAGATGGCATTAATCCTTTTGGGGAGCAGAGCAGCAACCATAGCACCTAGCCTGTGACTCTATGTTTGTATAACCTTCCTCCTTGGTTGTGCATGAAGAGGAAGTTCATTATGATGCCAGTGCTCATCCAAGGCCCTAAGCAACCCGAGAACGACATTGATGTGTACCTAAGGCCATTAGTTGAAGAACTCTTACAAGCGTGGAATGGAACAGTGTACATGTGTGGGATGAGCACATAGGGGAAGAATTTGACCTAAAGGCGTTGTTGTTCGTGACCATCAATGATTGGCCTGCTCTCAAGAACCTTTCGTGACGGATAAACAAGGGATACCGCGGATGCACGCCTTTGTTTGGATGATACCGACAAGATATATTTGAATAGTTGTAAGAAGAATGTGTACAGGACATCGCCGATTTCTTCCGGAGCAGCATCCCGTAAGAAAGAAAGGCAAGCATTTCAAAGGTGAGGCAGATCACGGACGAAGCCTCGCCACCGCATTGGTGCTGATGTACATGATATGGTCAAGGATTTGAAGGTGATATTTGGAAAGGGTCTGGTGGACAACCTGTTCAACGACGCCGACGGACGCGCACCCATGTGGAACAAAAATCTATATTTTGGGACCTGCCATATTGAAAGACCTAGAGGTCCGCTCCGCAATCGACGTGATGCACGTGACGAAGAATCTTTGCGTGACCCTGCTTGGTTTCTTGGGCGTATGGGAAGACAAAAGATACACTTGAGGCACGGAGGACCAGCAACGATGCACGGAGAAGACGGCATACATCGTGGTCATGCAAGCTACGCCTTACCAAAGAAGAGAAGGAAATCTTCTTTGAATGCCCGCTTTCGAGATAAGGTACCGTCGGCTTCGTCGAATATAAAGGGAATAATAAACATGGCGAGAAAAAGTTCCGAACCTAAAGTCTCATGATCGCCACGTGATTATGACGCAAGCGCTTCCGGTTGCATTGAGGGGCTTCTACCGTAAAACGCTCGATTAGCCATTGTGAAGCTATGTGCATTTCTCAATGCAATCTCTCGAAGGTAATCGATCCGAAATCATACCAAGGTTACTGAGAATGATTTGGTGCAATGTCTTGTTAGTTTCGAGTTGGTGTTCCCACCATCCTTCTTCAACATCATGACGCACGCCCTAGTTCACCTATGCGAAGAGATTAACGTTTTGGGTCCCTGTATTTCTACACAATATGTTCTCCTTTGAGAGGTTCATGGAGTCTTAAAGAAATATGTTCATAACCGTGCTAGGCCGAAGGAAGCATCTCCAAGGGCCATCAAAATGAGGAGGTCATTGAGTTTTGTATTGACTTTATTCTCGACCTTAAGCCGATTGGTGTTCTGAATCGCGGCATAAGGGCGATCGATGGAAAAGGCACGCTAGGAGGGGAACAAATAATATGTATGGACGGACATTCTCTCACTTTGAAGCACAAGACACAGCTTCTCTCTGAATTCGCCTTGGTGGATCCGTATATGGATGAACACAAGAATTTGCTACGCCCAAACACCGAGCGGTCGATGACCGGATTGCACGTGAACAAACCAGGAGTTTTGCCAGCTGGTTGCAGACATGTACCATGCATGACACCTCTATTGAAGATGACATGTACTTGCTGTCCCAGTTACCATCTTCGAATATAATGACTTTCAAAGGGTACGAGATAAATGGTAATACATTTTACACGATCACCCAAGATAAGAAGAGCACCAACCAAAACAGTGGTGTCCGCTTTGATGCAGAAACCAAGACGGGAAAGGAAACATATTATGGTTATATACAGGACATATGGGAACTTGACTATCGACGTGGTTTAAAGGTCCCTTTGTTTCGGTGCAAATGGGTCAATATGACACGAGGCGGGGAGGCGGAAGACCCGCAGTACGGAATGACAACAGTGGATCTCAACAATCTTGCGTATGCAAACGAACCATTCGTCCTAGCCAATGATGTGGCACAGGTTTTCTATGTGAAGGACATGTCTACCAAGCCAAGAAAAAGAAAAGATAAGGAAGCGAATGCATCGTACGATGAGCCAAAGCGGCACATAGTTCTTTCTGGGAAGAGAAACATCGTGGGAGTGGATGAAAAGACAGACAAGTCAGAAGATTATGAAAAGTTTGAAGAAATTGCTCCATTCACAGTGAATATTGACCTGAGCATCCCGTTAAATGATGAAGATTTTCCATGGTTACGGCGCAAAGGGACACACGCGAAGAAAAAGTTTCACACCCAAAGATGCGGGATGTGATCGGCTTCACTATCATCACTTTCTTCTATGTTTCACACCAGGAGGGAATGTCTGTAATAGTTAGGGTAGTTATGTGTTTTGGCATTTGAAACGCGAAGAAATTTTATGTGCAAACAAATTCTTTTCATGCATTTCTTGATTTTTTTCCAAATTAAATGACCTGAAATTGAAAAGAATTTCAAATGAACTCAGAAAAGGTTGAAAGTTGGGATGGTATCATAATTTCATACAAATAGCATGTGCAAGAAAGTAGAGAGGGTTACGGCAAAAACTGGATGCACTTCGTGTACAAAATGGACAATCTCTTTCAAGTATCGGGGTTTCATTTAAAACTGAACTGTTATAAAGGAATTTCATTTTTAAATAACCTAAGCATTACTAAATTGAATATAATGATAAAACACACTAATATTAAACATAAGAAAAAGAATCACTGAAAAACTTTTTTCAAAGTTAAGTTATTCACAAACTAGTGATTCACACAAATTTCAAATAATTCAAAATTTAAACTATTCAAATTTGAAATCTACGGCACTAACAGAAAGTTTGTAATTTTTGTACCTAAAGCAAAAATATTCACAAAGAAACTCTAAATACAGCAAAAACAACTCAAAAATAAATAAAACAAAAATAAATAAAGCGAAAAAAATTAAGAAAAAAAAAGCCCGCCCCATCGGGCCAAAGCAACCTGCACACGACTAGCAACACAACCTTTTTCTGGGCTAGGATGCAGTTCCATAAGGCCCAGAGGCCCACCGGGCGAAGAGGACAAGTAGGCCCAGAGGGCCTGGTTAGGAGAGGAGCTCGAGAGAGCTACTACCGACCGGGCTTATAAACCGGTAGGTAGCCCCTCGACTAG
Organism: Aegilops speltoides; assembly: GCA_021437245.1. Taxonomy (NCBI): domain Eukaryota; kingdom Viridiplantae; phylum Streptophyta; class Magnoliopsida; order Poales; family Poaceae; genus Aegilops; species Aegilops speltoides. The sequence continues at coordinate 45,847,125 of CM038144.1, read as the reverse complement.
CGAGGTGGGACTAAACTTGCGCACCGCCTGGAGCCAGCGCACCCCCTTTAGTACCGGTTGGTGCCATGACCCGGTACTAAAGGGGGTGCGGTTCCCGCCGCTTGGCCTGGCCAAAACAGGCCTTTAGTACCGGTTGGTGGCTCCAACCGGTACTAAAGGTGCCTTCTATATATACAACACTTACGAAAATTTCATTCTCCCTCTGTTTCTTCCTCTGTTTCCGTCGTCTCCGTCGCCGTCACCGCCCCCGTCCCCGTTGCCACCCTCGTCTCCATCGCCGCCCGTCCCTGCCGCCGCTTCGTCCCCTGCTGCCCTCGTCTCTCGCGCCGCCTGGCCCGTCCCGTCGCGCCGTCCCGTCGCCGCCCAGCGCCACGCCTGCCCGTCATCGCCCATTGCCGTCGCCTTGTTGTCGCCGTCGCCCGCCAGAGCTCTCCCCTCTAACCCCTCTCTCTCGCCGGCGGCCACCATGGGCACCGCCCTCCCCGAGCCCATACACACAGACACAAGCATGCATGATGAACACACACACACACACGTATATATGTATGAATTAATGCATGTATATATTAGTATATACGTATTTTGTATGTTTAATTAGTTTAGATTATTTAGATTATTATTTTTCACTATTATATATGTATGAATGCATGTTAGATGGATATAATTAGTGTTTAATTAGTATGGAAATTTTTTATATAATGTTGTTTCTCAGTTTTTTAATGGATGTATAGAAGTTGTGTTTTCTGTTTTTAGTGTTAGATGCTTAATCAGTATGAAATAGTATATAGATTTTTGACATATGCAATGATAGCATAATTAGTGTTATATAGAAATGTTAGAAATTTTATTTATCAAAATCCAATCATTAAAAATGTTACTTTTTATGGGCATATAGCTAGTATTTGTTCTCGACGATGCTCGCCCGTATCCTCGCCATCGACCCGTCTGCGACGACGTCCCGCCGACCCATGTCCGGAATGGGCTCCGCCAGTCGGCACCGGAGGTGCTGCTGGAGGGCGCGCTTGATGAGGAACCCGCCCCGGTCCCGTCGTCGACCTCGATCTCGTTTGGTGGCGTCAGCGTGGGCGATTTGGTGCGGAGGGACCCGGCCCGCCGGAGGTGGTACGTCGCCGTGTCGTGGAGGAGGACGAGCACGCCCATCGCTACATGGTTGCGTTAGAGGGCGGCAGTTCTCCAATACTGGCAGTTTCTTCGGTATCTCACTTCAGCTATGATCCTGTGACTTCTCTTTGGGTGTCCACCGCCTGCGCCAGCAGAACCGCGAAAGTGTCCTAGATTCTTCGTAGTATTCGATCTTTATTAGCTACCTAGCGATGATGTACTATTCAATATTATATATTATTCGAGACGATGTATTCAAGATTATATCTATTATTCTAGACGATGTATTCGAGATTATATCTATTATTCGAGACGATGTAATTTGAATACTAAATTGTTTTATATTTCTTTTGGATTAGTTAAATAAAAGCTATGGCGCACAATACCGACGAGAGAGGAGAAGACCATGTTCGATATGATACGTGGGCCGATGATGATCGAATGAAGAAGATTATGATGGCTCCGAATTTCTAAACAACACCGGAGAGGGTGATATGATATTCGATCGCGACGACCGAATTGATGAAGTCATGAACTACGATTATGATGATGACGAAGAACATGTTGATCCTGAAACAACAAAGATCGGCGAGGTATATATATTTATATAAGCAGGCATCTGGTGATCATCACATGTTTTAAATGACTTGAAGATATATTAATGAATCGATCTTTGTTCTTTCAGCCATCCGGATCGAGCAAATCTTCAGGCAAAAGGACGAAACGAGGCCCGAACAAAAAAGTTGAAGCAGGGCGTAAAGTACAATATCGAGGCATGCAGACCTAATGGCGAACCATTAGCGCCTAAGAAGATTGCGGACAAGTTCGTTCGTCAGTCGCGGAGTTCTTGTGAAGGACCAACTCGATCAAACTTCAAGAATGGAGAGAGCCAGCAAAGCCACGCCCGGATGTTACTTTTGTCGACAAGAATCAAAAAGATCTGCTTTGGGATACTCTCATGGAACATTTCACCCTACGGATCATTTCACGAAGCGGATGTGCGAGAAAGTCAAGGACGCTGTTCTTAGGAAGATGGCGGTTGCATTCAAGAACCACAAGAATCGTGAATGGGACAAATACGTCAAGGAGGAAGGAAGACTCCAGATTCGAGGGAACACTAGAGAACCAACATGCTCATTGGGACGATTTCGTGAAATTCAAGGATTCGGAATTAGCTAAGGAACGGTCGAGAATAAACAAGAAGAATGCCGAAAAAAAGGATAAGTTCCATAAGCTAGGGCCAGGTGGCTATGCGGTGGCAATGCCTAAGTGGGATAAGTCTGAGAAAGAGATGGAGGATGCAGGTGTCACTCCGGTTAGTAAGAGCTGCCCCCCCCAGGTGCAGGACTTGGTTCTATGCGCATGGGGGGGAGTTGGACCCGAAGACAGGCAATGTTTCGACGAAGGCAAGTCTGAAGGGAGCCGATGATGCGATACTTGTTGCAATAGAAGAGGCACGATCGGGGGTGTTCCATCCCAACAGAGAGAACGACGAGCTTACGCGTGCCACGGAAATCTGAACACCGGGAAGAACACGAGGCAAGGGCGCTATTCCGTGGTATGAGGGGTTTTAAGACTGGAACACCGACTACAGAACCCGTGCGAGAAAGAAGATTGCAGAGGAGAAGAAGAGGAAGATGGAGGAGGAGCAGAGGAAGCGGGACTATGAACGCCTTCAAGGCCTAGAAGCAAGTCAAGCAGAATTGGCAGTCAAATTCCAGCGGCAGCAGGAGCAGATTGACTCACTTACCCAGCAAAGGGGGTCTTAGCAGCTGCAGCATCTAGCGGATGATCCAGCATTGGATAGCACCGCCCCATCCATGCCGAGAAGCAGCGTGGGTTCCGCCACGGACGACGCAATGCTGGGTAGATACCCCGTGGATGACATCATGGAGAACACTAACTGCGAGCTACACGTCAAAATGAAGAACATATCAATTAAGGTGGCGGACGGCGTTGCTTTTACAAATCCCCCCGAGGCAACCTTCCATTGCAACCCGATTCCAGCGGGCTATGCTCGTGTCTTGGTTGATGAGGTGGTGGACCCACCATATTCGGAGCTACACCTTGACATTCCTGGAGGTGACGACGAGCGCTTTCTTGGAGAGGCCAAACATCGTATCATCCTATGGAAAAAGGATTGCATCATCTTTCGAAGGCCACCGACACCGCGTCAGCTGACTCCTCGTCAAAGTCCGCCACCGAGTCAGCAGACTCCCGCTCCTGCAAGTCCACCAAGTCCGCAAAGTGTCGAGCCTCCTCCTCCAAGTCCGGCAAAGTGTCGAGCCACTCCTCCTCCTCCAAGTCCGCCACAACGCCGACGCCCTCCTCCTCCAAGTCCGGCACAACCTCAGCCCCTCCTCCTCCAAGTCCAGCCAGACTACCAGCCACTCCTCCTCGTCCAACTCAGCCCCGTCAGCCGTCTCCACCGCCTCAGCAATCGCAGAAGAGACACCCTGCAGCTATGGTGCGTAGCGGTACGAGTCGAGGTAGTACGGGAAGTAAAGGCGGAGGCAAGCGATATAAATATGGTCCAAGCCTCACGCCTCTTCCGCAGAGGGCTTATGACAGGTCCGAGGAGGAAATCGCAGACATATCGAAGGCCGAGGTGGAAGCCCATTTTGCACCGAAACCTCCACCGCCGCCAAGGGAGAAAGTGCCTGAGGAAACGATTGACCACTTCATTCGTATGGCTCAACCACCAGCTCCCAAGCCGGTTGACACAGACTATGAGTGCCACATAAGGAAGTTAAATCGAGCACGTCTACGTAAGGAGGTGAGCTCGGGATCGAGCAAACAAGAAGCAGCTGTCAAAAATGCGGGAAAACCAACATGCGGCGCAATCGATCCCCTCGCTTGTTGTGCCAACAACACGTGACAGTACGCGCGCCCAATATTATTGTGGGCAAACAGTTTACGTTCCCGAGGTGGGCAATGTGGTAATAACAGAGGACATATGATGCAGGCTGAAGTTCTCAACATCACTGTTGGACAACTCCTCGAGATTGAGCCCATGCCTGTGCTTAGAGAGGATGAAATAAAACGAAAATATGTCTGGGGCCAACCTTTGGTCGAGCCAGACAAGGTCAAGAACCTCCCAACGAGAATGTATGAATTGCATCAATGGTACATGAACATTACCAAGATTTCAGATCGATTGTCCCTCATGGTGAATGTCAAGGAGGAGCATTACTTCCATGAGAAAGCTCTGTCCGTTGAGTATTCTGAACTGTTTCAGTTATACAATCAAGACGCACTCGACAAATCTATTGTCAGTTGCTATTGTCTGTAAGTGATTTCTTTCTATAATTTAAGTCTCAAGCTAGCTGTAGTGATCCTTTTGATCAATCATTACCTGTAATTATCCTCACTATATTCTTTTCTGTGGTATTATGCAGGATGAAGATGTATGAAATGAGAAAAGGTGGACGCTTTAGCATTGGGTTCATTGACCCAAACACCGTTAATGAATACACATGGCTAATAAATCCATATCATCAAAAGAACGTAGAGGACAACATGCTAGAGTTCTTGAAGCGCCTCAAATGCAATGAAGATATACTACTTCCTTACAACTTCCAGTGAGTCACACTGTCTTGTACTACAAATTCTATGTTTTTGCCTACTAGCTAGCTACATGTTTTTGCTTACATATGCCCGCTTAATTAAGACATGCAAGCGTGTGTGCATGCAGATTTCATGGATCTTGTGTATCATTAAAGTTGACCTTGGAACAGTTGAAATCTTGGACTCACTACTCAAAGCAAAAACTGACTATAACATCTTGTTTGGGATAGTCAACAGGTAATTTCAATCATTATTAACTATATATCTCGGCCTATTTAGTTCGTCATTTCATGATATGAACTATTTAATAACCCTCTATTCATTTTCTTTGTCGGCAAGGCAGTGGCTTGGGCAAGGTTCATCGGTGTCACGGAGGCGAATGGAAAAAAGCTTAAATGGTTTTGACCCAAGGTAAGTAATTAGTAGTACTAGCTAGCTAGCTAGCTGCCATCTCTTTAATTATCATGCTTGATTAATTATTATCGATCAAATTCCATTCTCTTAAAGGCCCTCAAGCGGTAGCGAGGGACTGATCTGTGCATTCTGCGTTTGCGAGAACATTCACATGATGGCGTCCGAAAGTAGCAGATCTCAAAGACATGAATGGGTACGCTTGTCAGAACACTATTCACAATTTTTACACCATTATCGATATCTAGTCACACAACTAATACACATGCATATTGATCTCCTTCTTAACAGTTCAAAGAGGTGTGGGAGAAGCTCCTAGAAACGGAGCGCGTAGAAGCACTTCAAGAGGAAATAGCGGGATTTTTGCTCAACCGGGTCATAACTCCGAAGGGAGACTACTATTACCCGCTACCGCCCCCATGAAAACCACTTCCAATTCTCATCGTGCTCCGAAGGCATCAATTAGGCTAATGCCACTGGCTCTGAAGGCAACATGCATATGTAGGAGAAATTGTATATAGCTATACATGTGTGTATGTGTGAATTAATTAATATGGTGGTTTGTGAGACATTGATGATATATATATGCATGATTGGTTCTACTAGAAATTTATATATATATATATATATATATATATATGCATAACGTGTACAATGTGTAGTATCGTAAAATACCAAACAAACGAAAAAGAATTAAAATGGAAACACAAAATTAAATGAAAAAGAAATCATAAAACTAAAAACCCCCCAAACCTTATAGTACCGGTTGGTCTTACCAACCGGTACTAAAGGGCTCCAGGCCCCCGGAGCTGGCTCGTGCCACGTGGTTGCCCTTTAGCACCGGTTCATGCTGAACCGGTACTAAAGGGGGGGCCTTTAGTGCCCACACTTTAGTGCCGGTTATGGAACCGGCACTAAAGGGCCTTACGAACCGGTGCTATTGCCCGGTTCTGCACTAGTGCCCGCACCCTTGGCCCGTCGCCCCACCACCCCTCCGCCCCCACCACACCCGCCGATGCCCCGTCGCCCCACCACCCCTCCGCCTCCCGCCGCCCAGCGCCGCCGCCTCGCCGCCTCGGCCGCCCTTCCGCCCGGCGCCACCCGCCCCGCACCCTTGGTCTGTCGCCCCACCACCCCGCCTCCCCCACCCGCCCACGCCTGCCGCCCGCCGCCCCGCCGCCGGGTGCCCCCCGACCGTCCCATTGCTCGGTGAGGGATTACTACTTTTTTTTCTGTTTTTCATTTTTGTTGTTGTTTAATTGTTAGTGCTAGATTGTGTTAGTGTTAGTGTTAGTGTTAGTGTTAGAAAAGAATTAGAAGTAGTAGAAGAAGTAGAAGTAGTAGAAAGATGAAAAAAGAAGAAGAAGAAAAGAAGTAGAAGAAGTAGAAGAAGAAGAAAAGAAGAAACGAAAAGAAGTAAAAAGTAGAAAAAAGATGAAAGAAGAAGAAGAAGAAGAAAGGAAAGAAGAAGAAGAAGAGAAAGAAAGAAGAAGAAGGATAGAAGGAAACACCCCGACCCCCTGACCCCGACACCACACCCCGACCCCCTGACCCCCCTGACCCCGACACCCCGACCCCGACACCCCGACCCCCTGACCCCTGACCCCGACACCCCGACCCCGACACCACACCCCGACCCCGACACGACACCCCGACACCCGACCCCCCAAGGCCGACGGGTTCTTATATTTGTGAATTATTAGTTAGGTCATATATTTTTCGATTTTGTTATGAAAAACATCATATATAATTGTGTTGATCGGGTTGATTTAAATGTGCGCTTGTTTCACCGCTGCGAGGTTTGGTGTTCGACGACCTCGCCGTCGTTTGTGAGCTCTGCCCCTTCGTTCGTGGGTGAGCACAAATGACATGTCCTCCTCCCCCATTAATTATTTGCTCTACTCCGATGTTCGTGCCGATGAAATTTGATAGCTAGCTATATATGTGTCTTGAATCATCAGTATGCGTAACCAATATGTGTCTCCCGTTCGAAAGCATCATAGTTATAAATATGCATGCATTTGCATATTTATAACCTTGATTCTTCCGAATTGTCCAACGCTATTCATGGACAACCCGAGTATGTGTAGATTGGGTTCATATTCCCATATGCTTTGCTCCGGATCCGACGCATAAATTTCGTCAGTGCCTCCCTTGTTGTTCTCCGGGTACACATCCTCTTTGTTTATTGCAGAGAAGTGTATCAGGAGAACAGTGGGGAGGTGCTGCCGAAATTTTGCGTTGGATCCGGAGCATAGCATGGGAAAATGAACCCAATCTACACATACTCGGGTGGGATGAGGACCTATCATTACCTATTAGAGTGTAGGTTGCATGGACATAATAAAATTGACAAAGTAGATCAACTGATGAATATATACATGGTGAATTATATATATAATTATTGTGTGTCCAGTAGCTCTAAAAGTCAAGATGAGTGATCGTGTGCGGATGTATACCGGTCACGCTGGTCAGAACAAATGGAGCGCTGAATGGTTCACAAAAACCAAGGGGTTTGTGCAAGCCGCATTTGCAAATGGCCAGAGGAAAAACTGGTGCCCCTGTTTCTGGTGCAGCAATTGGGAAAAGAGGACAGAGGCTGAAATGGGCAAACACCTGTAGAAGAATGGTTTTACGCCCGATTATACAGTGTGGACATTTCATGGTGAGTCTGCCCAATGTGACCGAGCTGAGGTGGATCGTCCTCGCACCGACGAGCATGGTACCGGGATGGAAAACATGGTGCAAGACTATGATGATGCTCGGGATTCAGACAAGGAGATGGAGGAATCTGCAAAGGCCTTCAATGAAATGTTGGAGTCTTCAAAACGTCTGCTCCACGAGCACACTGAGCTTTGTCAGTTGGATGCCATCTCACAAGTAATGGCTCAAGGCTCGATTCAACTTGGGCAGAGAATGCTACGAAGCAATTATGACAGTATTTGGACGCTTTCTACCCAAAGGCCATGTAATGCCTGCAAACCTGTACCAGTCGGACAAAATCCTCCGTGCACTGAAGATGCCCTATGAGAAGATACATGCCTGTGAGAAAGGATGTGCCTTATTTAGGCTTGACTATGCAGACTTGAACTATTGTCCCATTTGCAAGTCTTCCAGGTATATTGTGGTAGACAATGGTATGGGTGAGAAGACATAGACCAAAATCCCCGTTAGTGTTCTTCGGTATATGCCAATCATACCAAGACTTCAACGTCTTTTCATGGTCAAAGAGACGGCCAGACAGATGACATGGCACAAAACAGGCAAAAGAACGAACTAGATGCAGATGGGAATCTGATGATGGTACACACATCAGATGGTGTTGCGTGGAAAAAGTTTGATGAATTACATGCCGACAAAGCGGCAGATCCGAGGCATCCTCGAGTCAAGATCAAGACGGATGGGTTCAGTGTGTTTGGTATGACGGCAGCCCAATACAGTTGTTGGCCCGTATTTGTCTTTCCACTCAATCTCCCCCCCCCGGACAGATTATGCAAAGAAAGAACATTTTCCTGATGTTGATAATTCCAGGGCCCAACTATCTGGGGAAAAATATGAATGTGTACATGCAGCCGCTTAAGGACGAATTGCAAGAAGCCTAGGATAATGGGTTCAAGACATACGACGCCTATAGCAAACGAAACTTCATAATGCGTGTCTGGTACATGTACTCGATGCATGACTTGCCGGCGTATGCGCTATTCGTTGGCTGGTGTGTGCATGGAAGGTTCCCGTGCCCCACATGCAAGGGAGCTCTTGAGTTTCGTTGGCTTCACGCCGGTCGCAAGTTTTCTTGCTTTGACATGCATAGACAGTTCCTGGATCCTCGCCATAAGTTCAGGAAAGACAAGAAGAACTTCATCAAAGGTAGAGTTGTAAAAACTCGCACCACCTGTGTTGACAGCCAGCAGACACTGGATCGCTTAAACGCCTCGAGCCAGATCCAGGCGCCCGAGGTACTTCAAGGGGTATAATTACGAGCACGCTGGACTCACAAAACATGCTTATGGGATCGCCTTACTTCAAAGACCTCCTTTGCCCACACAACATCGACGTGATGCACACTGAGAAGAATATCACCGAGGCACTTTTTGGTACATTTTTCAGCATAGATGGGAAGTCAAAGGATAATACTAAGGCTAGAGTCGATCTGGAGGCGCTATGTGATAGGCCGTTACAAAACATGAAAGAACCGAAAGGAAAGCAGAACTGGACGAAACCAAAGGCATGGTTCAATCTTGGAAGGCCAGCTATGAGGGAAATTATCTTGTGGGTGAAAATGCAGTTGATGTTCCCCGATGGGTATGCAGTGAATCTAAAGAGGGGAGCGAGTCTTGATAAATTGAAGATATTTGGTCTCAAGAGTCATGATTGGCACATATGGATTGAGCGGGTAATGCTGGTGATGTTGTGTGGCTTCATCCCTGAGGATGAATGGCTAGTACTGGCAGAACTCAGCTATTTCTTCTGTTTTCTTTGTGCGAAAGAACTATTGCCTAGCGTGCTAGAAGAAATGGAAGAGTTGGCACCGTAGTTGATCTGCAAGTTAGAGAAGATCTTTCCACCGGGCTTCTTTAATCCAATGCAGCATTTGATTTTGCATCTCCCGACCGAGGTAAGATTGGGGGGCCCGTGCAAAATCGTTGGTGCTACCCAACTGAGAGGATGCAGAAGACGCTTCGAGAAAAATATAAAAATAAACGTAGAATTGAAGCATCAATGGCTGAGGCATTCATCACTGAGGAGGCGGCAAACTTCGTCACAGCACACTACGAAACCAAAAATCGTCATTTGCATAATCCGAAGCCTCGGTACAATGCTGACGAGCCTAAAAAGTGTTGGAAATATGCCCTAGAGGCAATAATAAAAGTATTATTATATTTCAATGTTCATGATAATTGTCTTTTGTTCATGCTATAACTGTATTATCCGGAAATCGTAATACACGTGTGAACACTTAGACCCCAATATGTCCCTAGTGAGCCTCTAGTTGACTAGCCCGTTGTGATCAATAGATGGTCGTGGTTTCCTGACTATGGACATTGGATGTCGTTGATAGCGGGATCACATCATTAGGAGAATGATGTGATGGACAAGACCCAATCATAAGCATAGCATAAAAGATCGTATAGTTCGTTTGCTAGAAGCTTTGCCAATGTCAAGTATCTATTCCTTCGACCATGAGATCGTGTAACTCCGGTTACCGTAGGAGTGCCTTTGGTGTATCAAAGCGTCACAACGTAATCGGGTGACTATAAAGGTGCATTACAGGTATCTCCGAAAGTATCTGTTGGGTTGACACGGATCGAGGCGGGATTTGTCACTCCGTATGACGGAGAGGTATCTCTGGGCCCACTCGGTAATGCATCATCATAATGAGCTCAAGTTGACCAAGGTGTTGGTCACGGGATCATGCATTACGGATGAGTAAAGTGACTTGCGATAACGAGACCGAACAAGGTATTGGGATACCGACGATCAAGTCTCGGGCAAGTAACGCACCGATTGACAAAGGAATTGCATCTGAGGTTTGATAGAATCCTCGTCATCGTGGTTCAACCGATGAAATCATCGAGGAGCATGTAGGAGCCAACATGGGTATCCAGATCCCGCTGTTGGTTATTGCCCGAGAGTCGTCTCGGTCATGTCTGCGTGTCTCCCGAACCCGTAGGGTCTACACATAAGGTTCGGTGGCGCTAGGGTTAGTAGGAAGACTAGTATGTGAATACGAATGTTGTTGAGTCCGGATGAGATCCCGGACGTCACGAGGAGTTCGGAAGGGTCCGGAGGTAAAGAATAATATATAGGAAGTGGTGTTTCGCCATCGGGAAAGTTTGGGGTTCTGGGTAAAATCTGGGACCACGGAAGGGTCCCTGGGTCCACCGGTGGGGCCACCTATCCGGAGGGCCCCATGGGCCAAAGGGGAAGGTAACCAGCCCACAGGGGATGGTGCGCCCCTAGGCCCACCCCGCGCCTAGGGTTGAAACCCTAGGGGTGGGCGCCCCACCGGCTTGGGGGCACTCCACCCCTTGCCGCCGCCCCGAGATTGGATCTCCAGGCCGCCCACTGGGGCCTATATAAAGGGGGAGGAGGGGGCTGCTGGATCAACTCCCAAGGCGCAGCCCTCCCTCCCAACACATCTCCTCCTCCGTAAGAGCTCGGCGAAGCCCTCGCCGAGATCTTGCTTCTCCACCATCACCACGCCGTCGTCTTTGCCGGTGGAGTTGTCTTCCTCAACCTCTCCTTCCCCTTGCTGGATCAAGAAGGAGGAGACGTCGCTCGTCCCGTACGTGTGTTGAACGCGGAGGTGCTGTCCGTTCAGCAGTTGGCATCGGTGATCTGAATCACGTTCGAGTACGACTCCATCATCACCTTGCAAGCTTCCGCGCGGGATCTACAAGTGGTATGTAGATGCAAACTCTCTCGTTACTCGTTGCTTAGATGAACTCATAGATGGATCTTGGTGAAACCGTAGGAAAATTTTAATTTTCTCGCAGCGTCCCCAACAGTGGCATCATGAGCTAGGTCTATGCGTAGTTCTCTAATGCACGAGTAGAACACAATTTGTTGTGGGCGTTGATCTTGTCATCTTACTTGCCTCTACTAGTCTTTTCTTGCTCAACGGTATTGTGGGATGAAGCGGCCCGGACCAACCTTACGTGCGCTTACGTGAAACCGGTTCCACCGATCGACATGCACTAGTTGCATAAGGTAGTCTGGCGGGTGTCTGTCTCTCCCACTTTAGTTGGAGCGGAATCGATGAACAGGGCCCTTATGAAGGGTAAATAGAAGTTGACAAAATCACGTTGTGGTGATTCGTAGGTAAGAAAACGTTCTTGCTAGAACCCAATCGCAGCCACGTAAAAGATGCAACAACAACTAGAGGACGTCTAACTTGTTTTTGCAGCGATTGATCATGTGATGTGATATGGCCAGAAGTTGTGATGAATGATGAATTGTGATGTATGAGATCATGTTCTTGTAATAGGATTCACGACTTGCATGTCGATGAGTATGACAACCGGCAGGAGCCATAGGAGTTGTCTTTATTTTTGTATGACCTGCGTGTCATTGAAGAACGCCATGTAAACTACTTTACTTCATTACTAAACGCGTTAGTCATAGAAGTAGAAGTAGTCGTTGGCGTGACAACTTCATGAAGACACGATGATGGAGATCATGATGATGGAGATCATGGTGTCAAGCCGGTGACAAGATGATCATGGAGCCCGAAGATGGAGATCAATGGAGCTTGATGATATTGGCCATATCATGTCACAACTATATAATTGCATGTGATGTTTATTATGTTTATGCGTCTTGTTTACTTAGGACGACGGTAGTAAATAAGATGATCCTTACAAAATTTCAAGAAGTGTTCTCCCTAAGCGTGCACCGTTGCTACAGTTCGTCGTTTCTAAGCACCACATGATGATCGGGTGTGATGGATCCTTACGTTCACATACAACGGGTGTAAGACAGTTTTACAGCGAAAACACTTAGGGTTAACTTGACGAGCCTAGCATGTGCGGACATGGCCTCGGAACACGGAGACCGAAAGGTCGAACACGAGTCGTATGGAAGATACGATCAACATGAAGATGTTCACCGATGATGACTAGTCCGTCTCACGTGATGATCGGACACGGGCTAGTCGACTCGGATCGTGTAACACTTAGATGACTAGAGGATGTCTAATCTAAGTGGGAGTTCATAATTTTGATTAGAACTTTATTATCATGAACTTAGTCTAAAACCTTTGCAAATATGTCTTGTAGATCAATGGCCAACGCTAATGTCAACATGAACTTCAACGCGTTCCTAGAAAACCAAGCTGAAAGATGATGGCAGCAACTATACGGATTTGGGTCCGAACACGAGATCATCCTCATAGCTGCCAAGAAACAATATGTCCTAGAAGCATCGTTAGGTGACCCACTGTTCTCCCAAAGACTACAAGGCGATTTGAGCGTCTGGCGACTCGTTCGATGATTACTCCCTCGTTCAAGGCGGCATGCTCTACAGCTTAGAACCGGGCTCCAAAAGCGTTTTGAGCATCACGGAGCATATGAGATGTTCAAGAGCTGAAACTAGTTTTCCAAGCTCATGCCCGGTCGAGAGATATGATGTCTCGACAAGTTCTACTGTTGTAAGATGGAGGAAAACAGTTACGTCGGTGAGCACATCACGAAGATGTCCGGGTTGCACAACCGTATGACCCAAGTGAACATTAACCTCTCGGATGAGGCGGTCATTGACAGAATCCTCGATCGCTCCCACCAAGCTACAAGAGCTTTGTGATGAACTACAACATGCGGGGATGGTAAAGACCATTCTGAAGTGTTCTCAATCGTCAAGTCGCAGAGGCTGAAATCAAAAGGAACATCAAGTGTTGATGGTCAATAAGACCACTAAGTTCAAGAAGGGCAAGGGTAAGAAGAACTTCAAGAAGAACGGCAAAGATGTTGCGCGCCCGTAAGTCATTGCGGGAAGAAGTCAAAGAATGGACCCAAGCACGAGATCGAGTGCTTTTATTGCAAGGAAGGGTCACCGAAGCGGAACTGCCCCAAATACTTAGCGGATAAGAAGGCCGCAACACCAAAGGTATATTTGATATACATGTAATTGATGTGTACCTTACCGAGACCGTAGTAACTCCCGGTATTTGATACGGTGCCGTTGCTCATATTTGTAACTCACGGCAGAGCTGCGGAATAAACGGAGACTGGCGAAGGACGAGGTGACGATCTTGGCGTCGGGAATGGTTCAGAGTCGATGTGATCGCCGTCGACACGCTGCCTCTACATTTACCTACGGGATTAGTTTTGAGCCTTAATAATTGTTATTTAGTGCCAAGTTTGAGCATGAACATTGTATCCGGATCTCGTTTGATACGAGATGGCTACTCATTTAAGTCTCGAGAATAATGGTTGTTCGATTTATATGAGAGATATGTTTTATGGTCATGCTCCGATGGTCAATGGTTTATTCTTAATGAATCTCGGCGTAATATTACACATGTTCATAATGTGGATGCCAAAAGATGTAAATTTGATAACGATAGTCCCACATACTTGTGGCACTTTGCCGCCTTGGTCACATTGGTGTCAAGCGCATGAAGAAGCTCCATGCGATGGACTTTTAGAGTCTCTTGATTATGAATCGTTTGACACATGCGAACCATGCCTCTTAGGCAAAATGACCAAGACTCCGTTCTCGGAACAATGGGCGAGCAACCAACTTGTTGGAAATCATACATACCGATGTGTGCGGTCCAATGGCGTTGAGGCTCATGGAGGATATCGTTATGTTCTCACTCTCACCGATGACTTGAGTAGATATGGGTATGTCTACTTAATGAAACACAAGTCCGAGACCTTTGAAAAGTTCAAAGAATTTCAGAATGAGGTGGAGAATCAACGTGACCGAAAGATAAAGTTCCTCTGATCGGATCGTGGAGGAGAATACTTAAGTCACGAATTTGGCTCACACTTAAAGAAATGTGGAATCGTTTCACAACTCACGCCGCTGGAACACCTCGGTAAACGGTGTGTCCGAACGTCGTGTCGTACTCTATTGGATATGGTGCGGTCTATGATGTCTCTTACCGATTTACGCTTTCATTTTGGGGATCGCTCTAGAGACAGCTACATTCACTTTAAATAGGGCACCGTCTAAATCCGTTGAGACGACACCGTATGAATTATGGTTTGGAAAGAAACCTAAGCTGTCATTTCGAAAGTTTGGGGATGCGATGCTTATGTCAAGAAACTTCAACTGAAAAGCTCGAACCCAAGTCGGAAAAATGCGTATTCATAGGATACCCTAAGGAAACCGTCGGGTATACCTTCTACTTAAGATCCAAGGCAAGATCTTTGTTGCTAAGAACGGATGCTTTACGAGAAAGAGTTCCTCTCGAAAGAAGTAAGTGGGAGGAAAGTAGAACTTCGATGAAGTACTACCTCTCGAGCGGGAAGGTGGTGCGGCGCAGAAACCGTTCTGTAATGCCCACACCAAGCAAGAGGAAATCATTGATGATGATCAAGATACTTCGGATCAAGTTACTCTTGAACTTGAAGGTCCACGAGGACACGTTCCGCACTGAGTGGTACGGCAACCTGTCATGGAAATCATGTTGCTAGACAACAATGAACCTTGAACTATGAAGAAGCAATGGCGGGCCCGGATTCCAACAAATGGCTTGAGGCCATGAAACCGAGATAGAATCCATGTATGAAAACAAATTATGGACTTTGACAGACTTGCCCGATGATCGGCGAGCGATAGAAAACAAATGGATTTTTAAGAAGAAGGCGGACGCGGATGGTAATGTCACCATCTATAAAGCTCGACTTGTCGCTAAGGGTTATCGACAAGTTCAAGGGATTGACTACTGACGAGACATTCTCTCCGTAGCGAAGCTTAAGTCCGTCCGAATCATGTTAGCAATTGCGCATACTATGATTATGAGATATGGCGGATGGGCGTCAAAACGGCATTCCTTAACGGACATCTTAAGGAAGAGCTGTATATGATGCAGCCGGAAGGTTTTGTCGATCCTCGAATGCTAGCAAAGTATGCAAGCTCCAGCGATCCATTTATGGGCTGGTGCAAGCATCTCGGAGTTGGAACATTCGCTTTGATGCGATGATCAAAGCGTTTGGTTTCTGCAGACTTATGGAGAAGCTGCGTTTACAAGAAAGTGAGTGGGAGCTCGTAGCATTTCTCCTATTATATGTAGATGACATACTCTTGATGGGAAATGATACAAAACTTGGACAGCATTAAGGCCTACTTGAACAAGTGTTTTTCAATGAAGGACCTTGGAGAAGCTGCTTATATATTAGGCATCAAGATCTATAGGGATAGATCGAGGCGCCTCATAGGTCTTTCACAAAGCACATACCTTGATAAGATTTTGAAGAGGTTCAAAATGGATCAGTCCAAGAAAGGGTTCTTGCCTATGTTACAAGGTGTGAAATTGAGCTCAGCTCGATCACCGACCACGGCAAAAGATAAAGAAGAGATGAGTGTCATCCCTATGCTTCACCATAGGATCTATTATGTATGCCATCTGTGTACTGCACCGATGTAAACCTTGCCGTAAGTTTGGTTGCAAGATACCAAAGTAATCCCGCAAGGAACACTGGACAGCGGTCAAGAATATCTGAAGTACCGAAAAGGACAAAGGACATGTTTCTCGTTTATGGAGGAGACGAAGAGCTCGTCGTAAAGGGTTACGTCGGCGCTTAGCCGACTCAGATCTGGATGACTCTAAGTCACAAACCGGATCGTGTATATGTTGAATGGTGGAGCGATGGTGGTGCGGTTTGCAAGCGAAGCGTCGTGGCGGGATCTCGTGTGAAGCGGAGTACATGGCAGCCTCGGAGGCAGCGCATGAAGCGATTTGGGTGAAGGAGTTCATCACCGACCTAGGAGTCATACCCAATCGTCGGGCCGATCAAACTCTTCGTGACAACACTGGAGCTATTGCCCTTGCCAAGGAGCCGAGGTTTCACAAGAAGACCGAGCACATCAAGCGTCGTTTCAACTCCATTCGTGAAAATGTTCAAGATGGAGACATAGAGATTTGCAAAGTGCACACGGATCCGAATGTCGCAGATCCGTTGACTAAACCTCTCTCGCGTGCAAAACATGATCAACACGAGAACTCTATGGGTGTTCGATTCATCACAATGTAACTAGATTAGTGACTCTAGTGCAAGTGGGAGACTGTTGGAAATATGCCCTAGAGGCAATAATAAAAGTATTATTATATTTCAATGTTCATGATAATTGTCTTTTGTTCATGCTATAAGCTGTATTATCCAGGAAATCGTAATACACGTGTGAACACTTAGACCCCAATATGTCCCTAGTGAGCCTCTAGTTGACTAGCCCGTTGTGATCAATAGATGGTCGTGGTTTCACGACTATGGACATTGGATGTCGTTGATAGCGGGATCACATCATTAGGAGAATGATGTGATGGACAAGAACAATCATAAGCATAGCATAAAAGATCGTATAGTTCGTTTGCTAGAAGCTTTGCCAATGTCAAGTATCTATTCCTTCGACCATGAGATCGTGTAACTCCGGTTACCGTAGGAGTGCCTTGGGTGTATCAAGCGTCTGGCAACGAATCGGGTGACTATAAAGGTGCATTACGGTATCTCCGAAAGTATCATTGGGTTGACACGGATCGAGGCGGGATTTGTCACTCCGTATGACGGAGAGGTATCTCTGGGCCCACTCGGTAATGCATCATCATAATGAGCTCAAGTTGACCAAGGTGTTGGTCACGGGATCATGCATTCTGATGCGAGTAAAGTGACTTGCGATATGACGACTGAACAAGGTATTGGGATACCGACGATCAAGTCTCGGGCAAGTAACGCACCGATTGACAAAGGAATTGCATCTGAGGTTTGATAGAATCCTCGACATCGTGGTTCAACCGATGAAATCATCGAGGAGCATGTGGGAGCCAACATGGGTATCCAGATCCGCTGTTGGTTATTGCCCGAGAGTCGTCTCGGTCATGTCTGTGTGTCTCCCGAACCCGTAGGGTCTACACATAAGGTTCGGTGGCGCTAGGGTTAGTAGGAAGACTAGTATGTGAATACGAATGTTGTTGAGTCCGGATGAGATCCGGACGTCACGAGGAGTTCGGAAGGGTCCGGAGGTAAAGAATAATATATAGGAAGTGGTGTTTCGCCATCGGGAAAGTTTGGGGTTCTGGGTAAAATCTGGGACCAGGAAGGGTCCGAGGTCCACCGGTGGGGCCACCTATCCGGAGGGCCCCATGGGCCAAAGGGGAAGGTAACCAGCCCACAGGGGCTGGTGCGCCCCTAGGCCCACCCGCGCCTAGGGTTGAAACCCTAGGGGTGGGCGCCCCCGGCTTGGGGGCACTCCACCCCTTGGCCGCCGCCCCGAGATTGGATCTCCGGGGCCGCCACAGGGGCCTATATAAAGGGGGAGGGAGGGGGCTGCTGGATCAACTCCCAAGGCGCAGCCCTCCCTCCCCAACACATCTCCTCCTCCGTAAGAGCTCGTGAAGCCACGCCGAGATCTTGCTTCTCCACCATCACCACGCCGTCAGGCTGCCGGTGGAGCTGTCTTCCTCAACCTCTCCTTCCCCTTGCTGGATCAAGAAGGAGGAGACGTCGCTCGTCTCCGCACGTGTGTTGAACGCGGAGGTGCTGTCCGTTCAAACACTTGGCATCGGTGATCTGAATCACGTTCGAGTACGACTCCATCATCACCTTGCAAGCTTCGCTTGCGATCTACAAGTGGTATGTAGATGCAAACTCTCTCTCGTTACTCGTTGCTTAGATGAACTCATAGATGGATCTTGGTGAAACCGTAGGAAAAATTTTAATTTTCTGCAACGTTCCCCAACAAAAAGGGTGGATCCAACCTCAGCCTATTCAAAGGGAATCTCGCACCAGCCAGTGTTTCAAATCCAGTATCTTTGGATAACGAAGAATGGCGGACCATTTTGTTGTATATCTTCAACAACCTAAGAGAAGTGCGGCCGTACATCAAGTAAGTTCTCAGTACATTGTTTCGCAACTTCTATTTCCTTTGAACTGCTCTTATTCCTGGATATTTCATACAGTCGATACGTCGCCCTACTCTCGTATGGAGCGGTGATCCAAAAGGATTACGTCGAAGAGTATGAGCTTCTCGCAAAGCAAGGAGGTGGCTATCCCGATTTCATCTCTTGGTTCAAACAAACGGTAAATTCTATTAGACAAATTTCATTTCATTCGCTAATTTGTGCGTAATGCAACAATCCTTTCATATTAAACTTGTAGGCTAATTCAGAGTCTATGGACGCCGAATTGAGACAAGTCACTAATGGTTTTGACTATAAGGTCCGTTCATTTGACAAATACGACATCAACGGGTATTGCTTTCGTACCTATGGCAAAGAGCTATCTATGGCCGACCGAAAGTCTACAAATTGTTGTGTATCTGCTATCGTCGAAGGAGGTACCGAGTATTATGGGAGAGTTGAAGCAATTTATGAACTTCTATTCTATGGTGAAAACCCACCGAATGTCGTAGTCTTCAAATGTTATTGGTTTCAGCCGAAGGAGACTAGAAGGACTCATGAACATATAGGGCTAGTTGAAATCAACCAAAGCACCCATTTAGATGTTCCTGATGTCTATATTACGGCTCAACAGGCGACCCAAGTATTCTATCTACCGTGTGCCTGCCAAACTAATTCAAATCTGAAAAGTTGGGATGTCGTTTATGAAGTGCCGCCACGTGCTAGACTATCTCCCCCAAAGGAAGAGGATTATGAACCTCACATTAACCCAGACACATATGAAGGAGAATTCTTCCAAGAGACACGTCTTTCCAAAAAGCGTTTCAAGAACCGGTATGCTTCACCCCAAAACATTGAAGTAGACAGCGATAGTGAATCCCACATCACCCCAGAGGAGGAACAAGAAGAGCCGGAACAAGAAGAGGTTACTACTGCGGATGACCTCTCAATGCTTGACCGATTACGTAAAGGTGGCCTTCCACATGTTGATGCCACTGAACCCTATGAGCCCGTCATTGATTATAGTGATGATGATGATTATGCATTTATTGATGATCTTGATCGAGATTATTAGTAGTGTCGGTATTCAATTTTTTATGTTGTACTTGATGATGATACACTTAAGTGATATACATATTATTATTCATGTCGATATTTTTTTATGTTGTACTAATTTCGTTTACTCTTTGTCATGGCGGTGTTGAAAGATCGAAGGGGAGCCGATCGAGGCCAAGGACAAGCGTGCCCAAATTGAAGGTGTGCCACACCATCAAGGTAGCTCCACTTATATCGGTTCAGGCGGAATTGGGTATGTGGTTTGCTTCATGATTAATGCAATTCATTCATCATGCTAGCTTGAGCCATTTAATTACTAATTTACTTTGTTTCTCTCTTTCAGGCATGCTACAATAAGATGGATAAGGTGCCAGAGGGGTATGACCTGTATGCCATGGCCCACACTGCCTCTTACAAGCAAGTCAAGGGGAAGGCGAGGAAAGGGGAGGAGTTTAACCCGAGCCAGATTCCCTACAATTCAGAGCAGGTGATGATATCTAGTGGCGGGAGGTCCCGTGGCTCCATAGCCATTGATCTAGAGATTGCTTCTGAGACCACGGTGAGTTTAATTTGAATGGATGTTACTTGCTAGTCTTAACATTTGAGTGTCATCATGCTAACGAAACATTGAAAATGATCTTTGGTGCAGCGTAACTCCACACAAGCATCACACGATCCTTCTCCAGCTACTGGCACGAGCCAGCCCGCTCCTACACCTCCATGATCAAGGTAAGTTTCTCTAGTTTTTTGCTTAACAAATGCATAAAGATCTAGACTTAGCTTTATTTCCTCCAATATGCTTACTTTAATGACCTAGAGTTAGCTTCTTTTCCTCCAAAATGACTTAATAAGCTTACTGACCTCCAAAACCAGCCATTTTACCTAAGTTAGCTCTAAAACGATCTATACTTAGCTTTGTTTCCTCTAAAATGACCTAAGTTAGTTATAATATGCTTAACCAAAGATCAAAAGGTCTGGTTCAAAATTATATTGCTTCATCGGACCCGGGGAAATTGCCAAAGCATTTGGCGATTGACATAGGTTTGCTCAATAATGACATGTACTTAGCTTACTTATGTAAAAAATGACATAATTAGCTTAGTTAGCTCATAAACAATCCATTTTACCTACGTTAGCTCTAAAATGATGCATTTTACGATCGCGTGCTTCTTCTTCTAGTCACCTTTTCCTAACTTTCTTATTTGCCATTTTGCAGATTTCATTCACTTCTCGGAAGCTAGCTTGCTATGATGGAGTGCTTGTTTTTTATTTCATTCTCTTCTAGTATTCTTATAGCTTGCTACGATGGAACTTTCTATCTTGATGAAACTTTGCATTGTAATATGTATGTGCAACTTCCTAATGGTTGCAACTTATGTGTATGTGCAACTTGCTATGTATGAATGGATGGAACTATATATGTATGTACGATGAAACTTATGTGCTGTTAAATAGCCCTGTGAAATATATCTATATATGTCATATATATTTCTTTGTGAAAATTGTTGGATTAAAAAACAGAAAAAAGATCCAATATGAGGCTCTTTGCAAATCGCCATCGACGGCAATGGCCTTTGCTATATGACATGGACGACAAATGTGGCACGTGGCAGCCAATTGTGCTTCCCGAGGTGACCCATTTAGTCGGTTTGCCTCTGATGGGCGACGGCAAAGGCAGGAAGAATTTTGCCGTCAGCGGCGGACGGCAAAGGCAGGACGAAGTATGCCGTCAGCGGCGGACGGCAAAGTCCTGCCGTTAGCCACCTAACAGACTAACAGCGAAATTTTTGCCGTCTGTGTTCTTTGCCGTCCGCTGCTGATGGCAAAGGACCCTTTACCGTCAGCCACCAAAAGCGGACGGCAACGTAACTCTTTACCGGACCTTTCTTTGCCGTCCATGTTTGCCGTCCGTGGCGGACGGCAAAGACCTTTGCCGTCCGCCATTCATTCCTTTGCCGTCCGCCGTGGCAGACGGGAAAGTAGTTGATTCCTGTAGTGTGTGGCAACCACATTGATCGTAGGGACCAATCAGGGGAAGGTCATATCATTCAGCGTCTAGCTCGGATCATGCATCTGAATCACAAGTATGTGGGCCCTAACTGATCAATGCTACTTAAGGAGAAGCGCAAGAGGATGGGAAGGCATCATGTGGATCACGACAACGCCTAGGCAGCTTTTACATTTCTTCTTTTACCTATAGTGCAAAGTTGTATTTTTTTTTAAATTTTCACCGGGGGAGGATGGGGGCCCCTCAACCACCTGAATATATTCCATCGAATTTGCCTAGAAGCCTCGCAGCTCCATACAGGATAGGCTCAAGTGAACCAGAATACACGGGGGAAACAAGAGGAGACACAACCAAAACACACACACACACACACACACACACACACACACACACACACACGCACGCACGCACGCACACATCCAGCCGAACTTCCGACAGACCCGCCGAGGAAAGGGCACAGAAGAAGGCATTTCGAAGATCCGAAGCCGGACACACCAACACCACCGACCTCCATTCCAAATATCATCAGCACAACCAGCAAGGAGGAGGACCTCAACTTACACCTTCATCTGACCAAGCAAGGAGAAGAGCCTTGAACGTTGGCCGGCTGGTTGCCACCCAACAACACCCCGCAGAGGTAGAGGTGCCATATGGGAACGAGGTGATCCATTGAGTAGGATAACGACCCCGCTAACCCGGCTTCGGATGAAAATCAGACCCATTCCAGCGCATGGCTGAGCCACGATCTCGCAGACAGAGCACCACCTCCTCACCAACAAGGCACACACCACCGTCGACCCCAAATTGGCGCACCACCCCACCATCGAACCCGGCGAGCAGCCCCACATAGAGCGAACCGAGCCGAACCTAGATGATGCCTTCAAGAAGGGATGCGACACAAAATGCGCCGCCATCACCCGTTCCAGGAGAACCTAGAACATGGGTTTCCCTAGGTTTTCGGAGGAGCACTCACCATGACAGCGCCGCCTCCACGGAGGTACACGGCACCCGCAGGCGTCGCCGTCGCCGGCTCCGGCAGGAGCAGAGCTTTCGCCCAAGTGAGAATACCACCTCCTAGAAGCATCGACAGGTCGTGGAGCTCTGCCCCCTGCACATAGCCACAGAGAAGGGCCACTGCAGCCCCGCCGCCACATATGACCGGATCCGGTCCACCGCAGGCCAGATCCCGCAGGATCCGACATGCCCCGCCCGCCCCCCATCGGATCGAAGCCAAATCCGCGGCCGGCAGGCACATCGCCCAGGCAAGGGGGCGAGCACCACCACCAGCGCCTCCACGAGCACCTCCGCGGACCCCAACCAAAACCAGCAGATCCCGACTTCAAGCACGGGCGCCAACGCAGCAGTCGCCCGGTTCGAGGAGGCGGCGGGAGGGAGCATAAGCGCACCCACCCCCAGCGTCCCCGGCCACCGCGCTCGATGAAGTGACGTGCGCAGGAGTCACGCCGCGCCGCCCGCGCCACCCAGAGCTCCCCCGGCTCGTGGGCGCTCTGCGCGAAGAAAGACGCCCCGCCGCCGCCAGATCTGAGCGGGCTTTGCCCGGCAGGAGCTTTTGGCGGCGGCGGAAGGGAGAGGGAGTAGCGGGAGGGGGGGTTCGGCCGGGGGAAGGGGTCGCCGCCCGAGCCGCCCTGGGGAGGATGGCGCGGGGGGAACTGTCCTCACTTGCAGTTAATCAAAGTGCTGGATCTGGAAGGCTCTGCAAAGTTGTATTTGAGAGAGACCATCCCCTGTATTCAATCAAGTGAATGCAATAGAGGAAACTAGAACTTAACATTGTGCCTTCGGAGACCAACCACTACCCTTCCACCGCCTCTGCCACCATCAACGTTGCCCGTGAAGCTTTGGTCGCATCCATGGCCCCCGAGCTTCGTGCTACCTTGACAAGATGAACTCCAACACGAACGACCACGCTAACAAGCAGGACAACATCTACGCTTCCAATTTCAAGGCGCCTAACATGCAGATGGCCCGGATCGACTCCCTCGCCGCATGGAAACCAGAGCTCAAAGCGTGCTTCGCCAAGCTAGATCTCCCGGTATCTCTGTTGCAGGTGGCATCCCGTGCAGTCACACCAAATACGGGTGGAGTGCCTCACAATCCATCACCCCTCTTAGCGCAGAAGGCAGCCTCCACAGGCAGTCAAGCCAAGGTGCGATGCTTCTCATCAGGGAGGGGGCGTCGGCGATCCTCAAGTCGCCAACGGCAACCCCTGTCATGGATATGACTGTGCTCCTTCTATGTTTCCCGCTCTGGTATCATCCCAAGTGATAGCCACCCTCAGTCAACCGCTGCCGTCCATGGCGTTCCCAATTTTCGCCGAGGGAAACCAACATCTCTGGAAGACACTTGTGAGCAGTACTTTCAGATGTTCTCCATGCATGAATTGTATTGGGTGCCCGTGCCCATCGTCAGTTCTCCGACTCCACGAGCATTTGGTTGCAGTCGATTCATTAGAAATTGACAGACATGACATGTGAATAGTTCGATGCTCTCCTATGCAGGCGATTTGGTCGCGAAGGATTCCTCAGATCTATGCTATTCGCCAAACCAGTTCGATTGCTGATTTTTTTCGAGCGATTCGAAACAGTGATGAATTATTTGATATCTTACTCAGAGCTAACTCACCCATATTTCTTCCCGACACTATGATACAGTTCATCGATCCCGCGCTTGCGCCCCGCCGTCGCTCGTGCCCGCTGCCAAGCCCCTCGCTGGCGGCCACCGCACCGTCCGCCGGTGTCAATGACTCGTGGGACCTAGCAATAATCCATTTTTTGTTTAATTAAAAAAATATTAAAATGGATTTAGGGGAAGTAACATATGTTGATTTCAGATACTTTCCTTAACTTTTACGGGAAGGGCAGAAGATCAGTCTATGAAAAGATTTTTAAGAAAACTGTTATAGAGTTGCTCTAACCCCCGGCGAGGTCGACTTAGGATTGTCATCCCAAATGTTTTCCCTGGAAAAAGAAAATCAGTTTTCGTGCAGAAGGCCCGCTGCAAGGGGATGTGATTAGGGTTGCCGTCGCCCACGTTCCCCGGCCCGACGCCGACGGCCGGCGGCGGCTCTCACCCTACGCATCGCCTCCCAGCGATCTCCTTCCTCGTCGTGCGCCTGTCTTCCTTGCCCCTGCAGGTACCCCCCCAACCCACCCAAAATCATCCCCAAGTTGTCAAATCGAGCACTGATAGGTTATCTGTTGGTGCTTTTATACGGTGTGTGTAGAAATGCATGAGGTTATCTTGTTTAGATGTATTAAATAATGTATAATCACTCTGAACTAGACTCGCTTTGTACACGAGTGCGTCCGTAGGTTGAGTTTCACAGTGAAATGGGTAGCTTCGAACTGGAAGTAGCACATGAATGGCCAGCAGGCTGAAATGGCCATATATGTCACCTTCAGAGTGAAGTGTTTACACTAGAAAATAAACCTATCCATATATGTTATGCATTTACCGAATTTAGATGATAAACAAACGAATTTTGTGTACATGCTTTTATATGCATTGCCTATGTAACATGAATGCATAATTTTTTTTGCATACCTTATTATTTTACCAATTGATGAAGCATTTAAATTATGATTGAGTAGATGGAGAGAGGTGTGAAAGCCAAGGCAAAATGGGATTCATTTGCACACAAAGTTTTTTGTGAGATCTGTAAGGAGGAGGTCAGTGCTGGGAACAGGCCAGAGGCATATTTAAATGCCACGGGATACATGAATCTACAGCAGAAGTTCTTGGCTAGGACAGGGAGAAATTATGAGAGGAAGCAGTTCAAAAACCGATGGGACTTCTTGAAGACAGAATATGGTCATTGGGTGACCTTTACACAGGCTGCAATTGGGCAGCAATAGGATAGTAATTCGGGAACAGTAGATGCCGCCAATGAATGGTGGGTGAATCTCATCGAAGTAGTGTAGTGTACCCAATGGAGTGTATCTCCTTTAAGTTTATGTAACTTACAAAACATGCTTATGCTAATAAGTCAATATCCTCCTTATTTAGGCCCACCCAGAATTTGTAATGTTCCGTAACGGAGCACCAGAAAACCTTGCTGAGCTTACCACCATTTTTGACAAGACTCATGTGACGGTTGCAACTTCTGCGATCCTAGGTGAGCATATAGAAGACCCCACTGATCTCTTTGAGGTTGAGGATGGCAACAATTATCTGGAACTGGAAGACAACAATGATGTGGAAAGCAACAAGGTACCTGGCCAGAAAATAAAGGAAGTGGAAAAGCAGAGGGCTGCTGCCATTGCTGCTAGTCCAAAGACGAAACGAAAGCAACAAAAGAACCCTACGGTTCAGGAGTGCAGGCATCTGGCAAACATAATGGCTGGTAGCACTTCGGTGACATCTTCGACTGATGTTCCAAGAGGCCATGGGATTAAAGACGTCATCAAGTTGGCTGTGCAATCTGGGGCGAAGGAATGCAGCGATCTGTTCTTCACGGCCACCAAGCTTTTCATGAATGTGGACTATAGAGAGATGTTTAGTGCTTTGGAGACCAATTAAGGAAGGCTCGATTGGCTGAACAGGATGCATGAAGATATGAAGAAGAATTAATGTATTTGCTTCTCTCTTAATACTAATCTTTTTCTGAGATATGAGGATAAGACTCATTTTCCCACACTTTCAGAATTAAAGTAGAAGTGAGACACTCGAATCTCAGTGGGTTGGTTTGCAACCTTGTACGCCCCCTGCTAAGGAGAGTTCTCGTGTGAGGTACTAATCCAACATTGTTATGAACTCACTTTTTTTGTGTATATATGATATGAATGGATAGCAGGACTACTTCATGTTTTACAGTATACTAGCCTTTACATGTCTTCTGAAGTGCAGAAAAATTTGGAAAAAAAAAAATCTTTTTTCAAGAAAACGCAAAAGGCTTTTGCGTTTCATTTCATTGAAAAGAGGGGGGGGGGGGGGGGGGGAAGCCTCCTAGGAGGTGAGTTTACAGCGGCATTTGTTAGTCAGTGTACGTCCCAGGTTGTGGGCAGAACAACCCTAAGCCCCTGGGCACCGGCTCTAACCCAGCAGCGGGCCTCGTCTTTAATCTGATCAACTAGGAAATCCATCGAGGGTGTCGCATTGTCGAAAACGCACGCGTTCCTGTGCTTCCAAAGCATCCAGGGAACAAGCAGGGCGATAGACCTGAGGGCCTTGCGATGTGATGCCGGTGTTTGCGAGTTCGCTTGCTGCCACCAAGCCATGACGGAGGTCTCTTGGGCTGGTGCACGGATCGGCATGCGCAGCCAGGATAGGATGGCCTGCCAAGTTTGACGAGCGAAGGGGCAGTTCAGGAGCAGGTGCTGAAGTGTTTCCGTGGCCTGGTCGCACAGAAGGCACCTGGGGTGATGCTGCAGTCCGCGACGAGCGAGCCTTTCCGCCGTCCAGCAGCGATCTTGA
Organism: Aegilops speltoides; assembly: GCA_021437245.1. Lineage (NCBI taxonomy): Eukaryota > Viridiplantae > Streptophyta > Magnoliopsida > Poales > Poaceae > Aegilops > Aegilops speltoides. The sequence goes on along the minus strand of CM038144.1, from coordinate 45,819,967 downwards.
TTCGCCAACCAGTGGAAAAATTTGACACGTGGTGGCGCCCAGCTTTTCCAGGTAAGCTTCCAGGAGGTGCATCGCGTGGAGCCATGGAAGGTGGCCGCATAGCAGGACTGTGCCGAGTAGGAGCCGTTGGCAGTCCACCTCCAGAGCAACTGGTCTGGGTCGTTCGATAGGATAGTGTGGTTCACCTTCTGCCAGATCATCAGGTATTGGCCAATTTCGTGGAGGCCGAAGACTCCCTGGATGTCACGCGCCCAGGAGTTCCCGAGCAGCCCTTCCGCCACCGTCCTAGAATTTCGTCGCCGTTTGGGGATGCACGTGTAGAGCAGAGGTGCCAGCTCGCGTATGGACTGACCGTTGATCCAACGATCCTCCCAGAACAGGGCCGTCAGGCCGTTCCCAACAGTCATGGTGGTGGAGGCAAAGAACAGTGCGCGCTCCTCCGGCGAGAATTGGAGGTCAAGCCCCTGCCAAGCACGGTCCGAGTCCACACGTGCGAACCAGAGCCATCGTAGCCGGAGCGCCATCCCGGCGCGCTCCAAGTCTCGCACCCCGAGCCCGCCATACTCGATGGGGCGGCAAACGTGTCTCCAGTTGACGTGGCAGTGCCCTCCCTGGGCAATGGCGCGTCCAGCCCATAGGAATCCCCTCTGGATCTTCTCAAGCTGCTTGAGGGTCTTCTTTGGAGGGGCGAAATCTGAGCATATCTTTATCCGAGGGGAAAGCTTTTAGCCTGCGAAGCTACTTTTGACGAATTAAAGTTGACAGTCGAGATATTACCTTGATAGGCAAAGCATTTTTGTAGTCTTTATAGAGTCAATTATATCTCCCGAATTGATGCTGTTTTCATCTCTTGATAACAATTTGTAGTCATGTTGATTAGTTACCAGGTTTCTCATGTTCTTGTGCATGCAGAGTCCTGCAGTTCCAACCCTGCAACAGCAGCCATTCCCTGGGAATGGTCAACAAACCTAAGTGAGTTGTTTGGAACCACTGCTTGCAGAGAAGCTTATGTTTGATGCCTTTTTGAGGCATTTGACTTTTCTTGTCCACTTAATGAAGTGAGTAGTTGCTTAATTCTGAAGTCTGAACTGAGCTATGGTTCATACCATTCTTGATGCCATGGTTACTAAAGTGATTGTACACTCTTGCAGGCCTATGCTGGTGACATGTATGCGTTGCAATTCATGGAGATGAACCCCCAGACCGACCATGAAAATGGCGATCAGGGTCAAGTCGTCGATACTGGTGTTGGATTTTCTTTGATGTACGCCTTCGCACCACTCACACACACACACACACACACACGCACACACCATTACGGCTGTTAGTGGTCATATAGTTTTTGGCTGACCACAACCTGTTTTTCGGTGGGTTAGGGTTCAGTTATAGTGCTACATGTAAGAGTCAGATATGCCCCTAGGTTTGAAGAGCATAGAACCACCACTGGACTGCGATGAACTTCAACGGTTAGTTTGTTCGCCAATCTACTGAGTGCTGTGAGCTTGTTTGGCTTAGATAACTGCCATTCAGTGTAATGTGCCTTGAGTTTTCCTATTCGTAAAGAAAAAGTTTTCCTACGCAGTAGTGCATCCCAAAGGGATCTTGTGTGTAAAACTGTCTGCCTTGTACATACAACATTTGGCTGACCCCAGGAATGTGAAAAGAACTGTAAAGAAAATATAGCCTTTCCCAGGACTCCAACTCTCCAATGTGTTGGAAATCTCACATGTCACATCTGCTGGAATATGAATTATGAAAAAGCAAAAAAGCAGGAAGACTGAAACTAGTTCTTTGTTGATTTACACTAACAAGCAGTATCTCCAGTAACTTAATGTACACAACAGTGTCCAGAACGAGTTTGAGTCAATTATGTCTCGTGAACTGATTGTGTTTTCACCTACCGTGGTGGGTAGCCCTTTTTACTGCTGTGTCCATTTTTCACTTGCCTCGAGGTACTATGGCAGTTTCTTCCTGGGAGTTCAAAGCAACTTTACCCATGGGCTGTGGGATGGGCTTTTGCCAAAATGGTGAAAGAATCTTTGGGTACAGTAAAGGCTCTCCTCCCCTTCACTGTCCACACATATCATTTGTGAGAGGCGACGCAGCAGAAAAACCAGGGGGAAAAGAAGCTACACCCTTTTCAAAAAAAAGCTTGAGAAGCTACTTTTGATGAATAAAATTTGCCAGTCGAGATATTACCTTGATAAGCAAAGCATCTGTAGTTTATAGTTTTATTGTCACCCTAAATGGATAACCATTTGATATCAAAATCATCAATACTGGTTTCTGAAAAAATCTTGGTCAGTTGGTGCATAACTGCCCGAACTATTGAATTTCCTTTTTTTTCTGAATGTTGGTAGGAGAGCTGCCAAATTCCATTGATTAGGGCAAAATATTGAATTTTGTTTAATTTCCAGCAGCAACTGATGGCTACAGAGTGGTACTCTGCTTTTTTCTGTTCGCTAGAGTGTTTTTTTTACTGCTGTGTCCTCTTCACTTGCCTAGAGCTATTGTGCTTTCTTCTGTTGGCTATAGCTTTTTTTACTGCTGTGTCCTCTTCACTTGCCTAGAGGTACCGTGCTTTCTTCTTTTGGCCTAGGGGTTTAATGCCTCCAGCGACTTTACCCAAGAGCTCACACACAGACACAGTAAACAGAGACCCTGACCTCACCCATGGGCAATGGGATGGGCTAGTGCCAAAATGGTGAACGAATATTTGGGTACAGCATAGGCTCCGCTCCCCCCACTCTCTACACATACCATTCAGCATAGGCTCCGCTCCCCTCCACTCTCTAGAAAGGATTCGACCTGTGAGAGGCGACGCAGCAGAAAAACCAGGGAAAAAGAAGGGTCAAGGTAATGTTGTTCTCACCTCGTTCTTGAATCTTGATACGGCTCTCCTTTTTTTCATCTGTTACGGCTGGAGTGGTGATTTCATCTCTGAGCAGTTTCCTTTGTGCATCATCGACCAGGGTACTGCGAGATGAACGAGGATTGTGAGAACTGTGCTATCTGGAGGGGTCATTACTACTGGGATCACATGGGTGACGAGAAGAAGCAATTTTCTGCTGTAGCCAAGGGTGATTTCAAGAACAGCATCGTCAGTTTGCCCTTCCGGACTCTTTCTGTTAAATTCTTTTGCAAATTCATTTCAACCACTGTTGCTTCTAGATCTGCATCCTCCCCTCTCTTTTGCTTGCTCGGTTATGTTATATTGAGGGTTTTGGTGGGGGTTGGCTCTACATATCAGTGGCTTTATGAGATTATAGGAAAAATGAAGGAGATTATAGATGAGAACACCGGTGTTGGCAAACTAGTTAAGGAGTAAGGGAATGGGTGTACATGAACCTTTTTTGAGGGTTTTGGGGCTCTGAATATCTGTGGTCCATGAGAGGTTGTTCAAATATCTTTCAAGGTAAAATAGAGGAGATTATAGATAAGAACACTAGTGTTGGCTAACAAGTCAAGGAGTAAGGGAGTGGCTATACAAGAACTTCTTCTTTTTTGGATATTGTTTTAGATAATAGAGGCACTGGCTGAACAATTCTTTCCATGATTTAAAGAGTTAACATTCTTCCTCACAAAAAGAACTATAAAGGCACGTGCTTAGTTTCTTCTTGCAATGTCACATTCTTGGATATACTTTTAGTTTCCTGGTTATAGTTTGGCATCAAGATAATATAATTGGTTCAGAATATAAGAAGATGCAACAGAAAACACTGTTGGATGAAAAATGTTTGTGAACGTAGAATGAGATAATTGGCAGTTTAGTATATTGGTGGTCAACGACCACGAATGTCCTATTTCAGCATAATGACAATCTGGTAGCTGGTGTCACGTAAGCATAAATTTGCTTGTTAATCCTGTAGTGTGGTGTCGCAGATCTATGAGTTTACTGCCATCCTCTTATAAAAAAAATCTACGAGTTTAATTTTGTTAATTTTCCATGTCATTTGATTAGTCCTGAAATGTGAAAATGGCGCATGCATTTCGTGCAAATATTTGAAACTCATGTCCCAGAATGTTTGAATTGTGAAACTTATAACTCTAATCTGTTATCTTCCTTGTCCTACAACAGCGTATACCACGGGAACTTTCAACCCATTTGAGGAGTAGGATCTCTGACATCATTAAACTCGACGCTCATAATGGTAGGACATATGATGTTGCGGTGACCTGGGAGTTCGGCGAGCTAGTTCTTCGGTCTGGCTGGGATGCATTTGTTACTGCACACCATATAGAAGAAAATGACACATTCTTGTTCATCTACCATGGGAACTCCAACTTTGAGATTCATATATTTAATTCACGCGTTGTAGAAGATGGCTTCTTGCTTTCAACCACCTTCAGAGATCTTTGGAGCCTTTCCTCCCAGTGAGCCTTGTGATCATCATGTGCTGAATGGTTAGATTTCTTTTCTTTTCGTTTTTAACTAATGAAGTAGAAGCAGTCTTAACAGTGTCCCAAGCAAGAAAAGAAAGGGCGAATTGACTTTTAGATGAATTTTCTCCTTAAATGATGCATCTTTTTACTATATATTTGTGACAATTGTACCAAATTTGATGTGCAGAACAAGCTGCGCCTAATCCAAGACATGTTCAGACGCAAGTTGAGTTTGACTATACCATGTCAACTGGATGCCATCTAACCAAATCACAAGATGAGAAAGTTGTAGAAATAGCCCGCAAAATAAGGTCTGAGATTCCTTTGTATGTGGCAATCATGAAGAAACTTAATGTCAACGTGAAGGACTGCTCTATCGTAAGTTGTATCTTTTCCATAACATTTCTTGGTTATGTTAGTTACTCCAATTCATAACCCATTTCTGTTGGTCAGCATTGCATCTTTTTAACCTTTCTTCTGTTCTGTTCCTGAAGAACATACCATTGAGGCTTGTGAGCCATATTAAAGAGGAGGCAGGTAGTGCTATTATCAAACTAGAAGCCCCTGATGGTAACATATACAATGTTGGAGCTAGCAAGCACAGCGAGGATCAAGTTGTCCTCCAATCTGATTGGGATGCTTTTGTAGCTGCTAATCACATACAGTTGAATGACCTCCTCATTTTCCATAGCAAGGGAAAAACTCGTCTCAAAGTTCTCGCACTGGACCCAAGTGGCTGTGAGAAAAACTCATCATGCTTTGACACAAAAAATTTCTCCAAGACTGGTGAATGTTCAGTTTGGATTACTGATGCACGCCCTTGTACAGTTGAGATTGTTGATCTGACCAGCTCTGACGATGATCACACTGAGAGAGAAGATGCTGGACGATCATCTGGGAGGCGGAAGCAGGTACCAGGTTCTCATGCAAAAGCTCGGAAGATGGCTTCGGCGTCATCCCCATCTACAAAATCAGGTCACTGTATAATTACCATGCATTTCCTCATCACATTTTCAAGTACTTGTGGTTATGCGATCCTCATCATATGAGAACATGGCCTATGTTTACAGGACCTGATACTCACAAGCTGAAACGTCCCATCTCCAACAATGACAATCTTCAGGAGCCTTCCAGGCCTCCCTATATTTTAGCCAGAGGGATAACTCTAACTGGGCCTGTGGAGAAGAAAGTTCAGGAGAAAGTCCAAGCAATTGGATCTGAACTTCCTATCTATGTGGCAGTGATGACCAAAAGCTGTGTTGGTAGCCACCCCCCTTTTCTGGTGCGTTTAATAAACACTTACTCTTTTGCAGAACTACTAATATGGATGTGACCACCAGATGTCAAAAAATATGGATGCGGCTCTGTCTCTAGTTCATGAAATTTTAAGACCCACTTCAACAATTACATTGCAAAACTTGCATGCATATCCCACCCCTTATCCACTGAATTATGCATTAACATGAAATTGCCAATTGTTTCAGTTGCCATTGACACTTCTACTCTTTAAACTAGGAATTCTGCGCGGAATATGCTTCAACTCTTCCAAGCAGAGGCCAAACTCTCATACTTGAGCTGGAGGACAAGGAGTGGCACACGACATTACGCATCAAAGGAAGTAGGAAGATCATTTACAGAGGCTGGTCAAAGTTTGCCTCTGACAATAACCTGCAGTTGGGAGATATCTGCCTCTTCAAAATGGCAGAGTGGCGCACGAGAGGCCTTGCGATGAGGGTCCATTTCATTTGCAAGTCGGGTGTAATTCTGTAGCTCAAGCATCCAAGTCGACACCCTCCATGTTGTTCCTATTGACTAGTACCTCTAGAACTACCTATGGTCTGTATGGCTTTAACTCTCTGATACCCTACCATGAGAGAGTCCACTCCTGAACAACTTTATGTGCGTCCGTCTAGGCTGCTGCTGGGTGTTTGCTCAACGACTTTCTAGTATCGAACTTGGGAGGAAATATTGAACTCTACTTCTGACTGTAATGCCGTCTAATACTCGTATATGATTGCTGATTGATCAGACTGCAACGAGGCACGTCATAAGCTGTACATTGCTGTGTTCCATATCCCATCCTATGCGCTGCTTCAAATTAATTTCAGTATGACTCAATACCGAAAAAGGGTTGCCCCCCGCTTTATATTATAAAGCAACGACCACACGATACAGATGCTGGGGCCACAACACAAGCAAGCCCAAAAGAAACAAAAAAAAGGCAAGAGAAAATAATGCCAACAACGGCGGATCAGCGAAAAACGATGAGGACCCGCAACCGCCGCGCCCACCGGAAAATACCACCACGTTCCTAGCATTCCGGACCGCCGCATACCAAACAACACCCTCAAGAAGGATCGCGACGATGACGACGCTGTTGCCTGGACATGTCCTAGGGTTTCCCCCGGTACGCGAGGGGTGAGGTGGAAGGGGTATGTCCGGCGCCCTTCAGAAGGCACGGCGGCGCCCACGAGCGTCACCGCGTCGGTGCCGGCCCGGCCGACAAGGATTTCTCCGACCACCAACCAACCACGACCCTGACAATCCATCGCGCCACCAAACACACCGCCCACCAACTTGCGCCACCACGGTCGGCGGTCTCCATCGCCGTCTCACCATGGCAAACAAAAGCGGACCGACGGAAACAAGGCAGCGCAACGGGAACCAGGAGCGGCAACATCAGCAACCTCGCGGAGGGGACATCCTCCACCGCCCCGTGGATCCGGCCGACGCAAAGACAGGGCAAACCGGGCCCCTCGCCCAGCCGAGCCCGAAATGGGCTTGCGAAGCCCGTCGCCCTTATTGCAGAACGCGAGCCATCGTCGCCACCACCCTCCGACGAGTCACGCCCCGACCGCGGAGACGCCGCCAGCGACCAGGCCAGAGCCCGCCTGACCAGATCGAGCCCAAAGGGCCTAGATCTGGCAGGAAGGCTCGCCGCTAGCCACCGCGTCGCCCGCCGCCAAGCGGCAGCGCCACCGCCGACGCCACCCAAGCTGCGCCGCCAAGGAGCTGCGCGCCACCGGATCTGTAAGTGCATCTAGTGCCCTTAGTGATTTTGGTGTATTGAAGACTTATAGGTTAAATGGCGATGTGTTTGTGAGTGTACAGGTCTATAAGTCTATGAGGAGTTTGATATTTACAAAGAAAGTCGACCCCTAAAAATGAAGTTCTTCGACTGAAGACTTTGATATTCTGAAGACTTTCTGAAGACTTTGAAAGTGAAGAAATTGGTGTGACCTTGAAGACTTGATATTCATTCGAGGAATATGAAGCGTGAAGACTTTTGTTTTCATAGTTTCATTTTCTCTTTCTTGAGTCATAGGAAACACCATACTGTTAAAGGGGGTCGAGGAAATACTAAGGAAAAATTTCCAAGTGATGCTCAACTCAAAATCCTACACCTACCAATCCCTTGAGTGAAGCCATTGGAAATCTCATACGATTCGGTCAAATTCTTGATGTGAGACGCAGTTCTTACAGTCATCGATGACTTCTTTCGATCGAGGAGTTAGGAATTCGCCAGGTCTGAATTGCCTACCTGATGAGGTACATGATATACGAGGAATTTGAGAGTCAAATTTCCGACCGTTCTTTGTCTTCTTTGGCTGTCCCAAAATATCTTATCCATCTAACGGTCATATCATTGAAGGGCATTTATGTCTTATCATGTCGGGCTGCTCCCTAGGCTATAAATAGTCGCACCCTACAACCACCAGCTGGTTGGCTGCTCCGAGAGAACTTGACACTTGTCATTTGAGAGCAACCCATCCTCCGAGGACTTTGGCGAAAATCATCAAGTGAGGAAAATCCCAAAACCAAACCCCCACAAACCCAAAGTGATTGAGCATCATGAAGAAATTGATCTGCGTGGATCCGACGCTTATTACCTTTGAAGACTGTGCTTCTTCCAGACGGTTAGGCGTCAAGGTCTAGAGCATCCAAGAGAAATTGTGGATCGCCGAGTGACCAAGTCTGTGAAGGTTTGGAAGTCACTGAAGACTTACCACGAGTGATTGGGACGAGGTCTGCGTGGTCTTAGTTCAAGGAGAATACGGTGAGGATGGGTGTCTGAGTTGCGGCTCGAGAGGCGGGTGTCCGGATGTGTGTCCTCGAGTTTAAATACTCGGCCGCTCCAACAGACGTATAACCGAGACAACAGTTGGAACTGGTTTACCAAATCATTGTCTTCACCAACCGATGGTTCTATTTCCTCAACTCTTTCATTTCCTCATTCATGTTGCATGTTGTTCATATCGTGCTTGAAGACTTTGGTGAAGACTTTCACAAATTCCTCGGTTCAATTTCTTGATCTGTTTGTCTTCATCTTGTTATCCTGTGTTTACGCTTTCCGTACTCTGTTCTTAGTTTTCATTTCATCATCTTGACTATGTGTGTATCTGTTATGTTTACTTCGAGTACATATTCAGCTGCAAGTAGTTCTTAGCTAAGGAATTTCCTCACCGACAAATTCCTCGATGAAGAATTCATAAAATCGCCTATTCACCCCCTCTAGTCGATATAACGCACTTTCAATTGGTATCGAGCAAGGTACTCCTTGTTACGTGTGATTTAGTTTAACCACGGAGTTCTAGTTATGTCGACCGCAGGTATGACCAAGGTCTCGGCTGGGTGTCCCACCTTTGATGGAATGGACTACCCCTACTGGAAGAACAAGATGCGAATGCATCTTGAGGCAATTGACAATGATCTCTGGTATGTTGTGGAAAATGGTGTCCCTCTCATCCTTTGAAACACCGACCGCTACCGATGTGAAGAGATTCAAACAACTCGATTCTCAAGCGAAGAATATCATCTGTGGCCATCTGAGCAAAGGGCAGTATGGAAGAGTGAGTGCTTTGGAAACTGCTAAGCTTATCTGGGATAGGCTGTCCAAAGTAAACGAAGGAGTCTCAACTCAGCGTGACTCTCGAGTCGATGTTCTTGGAATCTCTTCAACCGCTTCAAAAGACTCGACAACGAAAATGTCCAACAAACCTTTGATCGCCTCATCGACATCTCAAATGAGCTTCAAGCCCTCGGTGCCCATGACATCACCGATCATGAAGTTGTGAAGAAAGCGCTAAGATCGCTTGATTCCTCATTTGATACTCTGGGATGATGATACAAGAACGTCTTGACTACAAGTCGCTTGATCCTGCCGATATCCTCGAAGGCTTAACACTCACAAGTTCGACTTGCAAAAGAGAGATCTCTATGGCTCAAACTATGACAAACCACGTGCCACGAAGGCTAAGGTTGTGTCGACTCACGAATGTGAGGATTACGGTAGTAGCCTTGGTGATCTGAAGAATCGAGTCGGGGATCTAGCTCTCCCTGTGAAGAAATTCCAGACGTTCACAAGACGTGGTCGCTTTGGAAAACCCTCAAGAGGAAATGATTCTTCATCCAGTGACTACAAGAGAAGACTTTGCCACAAATGCAAGAAGCCTGGTCACTATATTCAAGATTGTCCTCAGTGGGAAAAGGAAATGAAGAAGAAGAAATACAAGGATTACAGTTCTGATGATATGAAGAAGAAGAAGAAATCGTCAAAATCTTCGTCATCAAAACCCTCAAAGTCTTCATCTCACAAGAAGAGCAGCTCCAAGAAAGCTCGAGCATTCATTGGCAAGGAAATGGACTCTGAAGCTGAATCTGAGGAAAATGATGAAGAGGAGGAGTCGAAGAATCTGAGTGCAGTGTGGCGAGTCGGCCGTTACTCTTGCTTTCATCAGCAAGTCCATCTTCAACATCAAGAAACCGACTCTACCGACAAGCCCGATGAAGATAATGATGGCTACGCCCCACCTATTGCTTCATGGCAAAAGGAGCTAAGGTACTCAAATACAACTCCTCGATTCTAGTGAAAATGAATCGATGAGGATCTCAAACCTAGCTACTCTAAACTTGCTAAAATTGCTGTGAAACAACAACGGGCTCTTGAGAAGGTTCAAAACATGCTAGATAAAAGTGATGATATGTTGGGTGAAGAAATGGATCGCACTAAAGCCTTGGTGAAAATCTTCAGAGACTTGGTCTAGGTATGATAATCTTCAAGGTCATCATAACTCTCTCTTGTCCGATCATGAGAAACTCTCATATGAATTTCTTCAAGAGAAGCAAGATCATGAGAAGCTCTCTTGAAGCTCTTCAAAGAAAGGAAGATCTTGAAAAGCTAAGAGTGTGTTATGAAGATCTTGAAGGGCGCGATTCATTACTAGCTCAACAAATCAGCACTTCCCAGAAGAATTTGTTCCTCCATGCTTAAAGTGCATTGAGCGTGAATCGCTAATTCTTCACAGAATGTTCAAATGCTTCAAATGTTACAAATTCTTCATCGCCTCTGCTATCACTAATTCCTCATCGAGGACATTGCTAGTATCCTTGACAATGCAGGGCTGAAGGAATTGTACATGACAAGCATGTACAAAAGCCTCAAAGGGCATCAGACACTTTGTGATGTGCTCAAAAAGCAGATCCTCAACAGAAACCCTAGGAAAGAGGGTATTGCCTTTGAGAGGAAACTCAATGCCGATGGAACATATTGGAAGCCTGAGCAGTACCCCAAAACCTCATGGGTTGCTGCAAAGGGACCTCCAGTTGATCCATCTAACTTATCTGGCTTTACATGTGAATCTCCTCATTCTTCTGATGAGTCATTTGACTCCAACTATAAACTGTTCAAAAATCAGAATGGTGAAGTATTTGCTAGATATGTTGGCACTAACTGCAGGAATGGTTCCCCTATGAAGAAAATCCGGGTTCCCAAAAGTTGTGTTGAAAATCTTCAAGTGAATGTCCTCATGACACCACTTGTGAAGAACAGGAACCCCAGATCAAATTCTTCATATGGACCAAATTCTTCACGAAGATCAAATTCCTCAACTGGATCAAAGTCCTCATATGATTATCATCGTGCTAACAAATCTGTCTCGCAGGGTAGAGCCAAGGGCTATGAATATGTGCATTATTCTTCAAACCATTATGTTCATAAGTCCTCGAAGAATTACTCTGCTTATTCATATGCATACCCTAACCTCTCGCATGCTAAGAGAAATGGTTTGTCATCTTTGCCACCTTTCTCACATGGTGCTCGCAGGATGATGAACTCTTTGCCACCCCTTCAGATGTGGGTGGTGAAGAAAAGAACTAATCTCTTCTGAGGTCAGGTCTCGGGCGTGCTCTAACGTCTGAAGAATTTCTTTGGGATCGACAAAATTGCTCGAAAGGACGCAGCGAATCATGATGAAATGAACCTTCATTTCACACGTCCTCATCTTTATTACAACTGTTTCTTTGCTTGATGAAATTCATCGATGAACTTGATGTCATATTCTTCAGCGATGAAGCATATGAGATTATAAGCTACACTAATTCATCTGCAGGATGATCAACCCAAAACCACCGAATGGGTCCTCGATAGTGGATGTACAAATCACATGATTGGTGACAAGAATCTATTGATGGATGCTCCTTATCACCGTCACCTCTGAAGCATATCGTCTTTCTTGACAAAGGCAAAAGTCGTATTGGGTCTTGGTAAGGTTGCTATCTCTAAGGATAAGCACATGGACAAAGTCATGCTTGTTGAGTCCTTAGGATACAATCTCATGTCGATCTCAATGCTTTGTGATCTTGATATGGTTGTTGTCTTTGGCAAATATCGCTGTGTTGTGATTATGGAAGCGATAATTCCAAAGTCTTGAAGGCTTTAGGAGAGGAGATCTATATATTGTTGATTTCTCTGGGACCACAACCAGCCGTGTGTTTACTAGCAAAAGCTTCGAAGGCTGGCTATGGCATCGACGACTTGGTCATGCGGGCATGAGGAATTTGAACACGCTTGCGAAGAAGAAGCATGTCATTGGCATTGAGAATGTCAAATTCCTCAAGGATCACTTATGCGGAGCATGTGAAGCCGGAAAATGACCAAGGCCAAGCATCCAATAAGACTATCATGACCACTACCCGTCCATTCGAATTGCTTCACATGGACCTCTTCGGACCTAACCATTATTCAGTTGTCACTAATGATGCATCTCTATATGGTTTTGTCATTGTTGATGATTATTCTCGATATACATGGGTACACATTGTTACTTACAAACATGAAGTGCGGAAGTCTTCAAGCGATTTTCCTCGAGGGCTTCAACCAACTTTTGTGTGAAGATCAAGCATATCGAAGTGACAATGGAACCGAGTTCAAGAATTCTGGTCTTGATGCTTATCTTGATGAACTTGATATTACTCATGAATTATCTGCTCCCTATACTCCTCAAAGAGAATGGCGTCGTGGAGCGCAAGAACGAACTCTAGTTGAGATGGCTCGCACTATGCTTGATGAATACAAAAGCGCCTCGGCGCTTTTGGATTGATGCAATTGATCTTGCTCGCCACACCATCAACAGAGTATATCTTCACAAATTCTTCAAGAAGACTGCCTATGAACTCCTCAACGACAAGAAACCCAATGTGAGTTATTTCAAAGTCTTGATTGCTAAATGTTGGATTAGAGATCCTCACCACAACTCTAAATTTGCACCGAAAGCACATGAAGGTTTTATGATTGGTTACGGAAAGGACTCGCACACCTCTGAGTCTTCAACATTGTTCTTCACAAGATTGTTGACCTTTGTAGATGTGAGGTTCGATGAAACTAATGGCTCGCAAAGAGAGCACCTACCTACGTGTTAGATGAACCAGCACCGAGGATGCTATCAAGCTCAAGGCAAGCGAGGATGTCATTCCTCTTGAAGAATCTGCTGAAGAATTCATTCCTATTCATGAAGAACGTCGAGTGATGCACCAAGAACATGATGAGGAAAATGGTGTGAAGAAAATGCTGATCAAAATCCTCGTGACGACCAACTCATCCACGCGTTGCAAAAGAAGTGCAAGTGGAGAAGATCATCGATGACATTAGCGCACCAGTCCTCTCACCGCTCAAAAGCCTCACACTTATCTAACTTTTGTGGGCACTATGCTTTTGTCTCTATCTCAGAGCCCACTAAGGTAGATGAAGCATTTCTGGAGCCGGAGTGGATTCAGGCTATGCAAGAAGAATTACATCAATTTGAGTTGAACAATGTCTGGGAATTGGTCAATCGCCCAGATCCTCGCAAGCATAATATCATTGGCACAAAGTGTATCTACCGCAACAAGCAAGATGAAAATGGCCTTGTGGTGAGGAATAAAACACGACTAGTAGCTCAAGGCTACACAGGTTGAAGGAATTGATTTCGATGAAACTTTTGCACTGTTGCTAGACTTGAAGCTATTCGCATTTACTTGCCTATGCTAACCATCATGATATCATCTTATATCAAATGGATGTGAAAAGTGCATTCCTCAATGGTAAGCTTGAGGAAGAAGTATATGTTGCTCAACCCCCAGGTTTTGAAGATCCCAAGAATCCTGACAAAGTCTTCAGACTCAATAAGGCTCTCTATGGCCTCAAGCAAGCCCCTCGGGCGTGGTATGACACATTGAAGGAATTCTTCGCGAAGAATGGCTTCACATCCGGTTCACTCAACCCTACTCTATTTACTAAATCATATGATGGTGAACTGTTTGTGTGCCAAATATATGTTGATGATATTATCTTTGGCTGTACTAACCAATGATATAGTGATGAATTTGCCTATATGATGAGTGAAGAATATCAAATGTCTATGATGGGAGAGTTGAAATTCTTCTTAGGTCTTCAAATTAAATCGGCGGTGCAATGACATATTCATATCTCGGAGAAATACCTCAAAGATGTCCTGAGGAAATTCGGCATGCAAGATTGCAAAGGCGTCAAAATTCCTATGCCCACAAATGGCCATCTATGCACTGATGAAAATGGTATTGATTTCGATCACAAGGTATACCGCTCCATGATTGGTTCTTTATTGTACTTATGTGCATCTAGGCGGATATAATGCTTAGTGTTTGCATGTGTGCCCGATTTCAAGCTGCAAGAAGGAATCACACCATAAGGTGTGAAACATATTCTTCGATATCTAGCTCACACACCAACACTAGGATTATGGTACCCCAAGGGCTCTACTTTTTATCTCATTGGATATTTCGACTCGACTATCTTTGGTGATCGTGTGGACCGCAAGTCAACATCGGCACTTGTCATTTCCTCGGACGATCTTTGGTCCGTTGGTCCTCGAAGAAACAGAAGCTGCGTATCACCGCTCTCTCTGCTGAAGCTGAATACATTGCTGCTGGCTCATCTTTGTGCTCAACTGCTTTGGATGAAGCAAACCCTCAAGGACTATGGCATAAATGTGAAGAATGTGCATCTCCTCTGCGACAATGAGAGTGCCATCAACATTGCTCACAACCCGATTCAGCAGACTCGAAGACTAAGCACATCAGATTCGTCATCATTTTCTTCGTGATCATGTGTTGAAGGGTGATATCTCCATCGAGCATGTGAAGATGAAGAACAGCTAGCTGATATCTTCACTAAGCCCTTGGATGAGAAGAGATTTAGCAAGTTGCGGTGTGAGCTAAATATCTTAGAATCTTGAATGTTCTTTGAAAAGGACACACATCCTAACCCTTATGCAAAATTGATGACTTAGATGTGCAACACATGAAGAAACGTTTTCTTCAATCAATGAAGAATAACACTCTAAGTGTGAAGAAATTAATGAAGAATTTGATTCTCGTAACCCTCGACAATTGTGCGCGGTGTCTGAAATCATCATTCTTATCTGGTGAGCTACGCCACCACAAAAGTTGAAAATCTTCAATTTGAGTTTTTCCTCATTTTTGAAATTCCTCGGTTTTCAAATTCTTCAACTTTGCAAAGTCTTCAATGACTCCATTGTTTTTCTTCATTGGCTGTATACATATGTGAGTTTATGTCCTCTACAGCATTCACTTATTGCTAATTCTTCAAGTTGTGATTTCTGCTAAGTGAATGTGATCGGACCCTTCCCCTCTATGCTATACTCAGCCCAATCTATTCACAAATTCTTCATGTGCGTTCGATTGAAACTCGTTCAAAGTCTTCACTTGTGTCCTTGACAATTTGAAGAAATTGCGAACGAAATTTTAAACAAATCTTATCCAGATTTTGGTTTTACCGCTCAAACCGTTCCGCATCCCACGATACATTAGTTTAATCACCCACGATCTTACGATCTCATACGCACGATGCGTGGGTGACACATGTCGAGTGAAGGAGAAAGGGCAGGGCATGTTCGTCCCAAAATCTTGGCGAACAGTTTTTCACCGTGGCTATAAATACCTCTCTCCTTCCTCACTTCATTTACTCCTTTCGGTCGCTGTCTCTCGCTCGAGCTCTCCTCAAACCCTAAGCGCCCGCTACTTCATCACCGTCGGTGAGGAAGAGCTTCCTTGCCTCGACCTCGTCGCCGTCGTATTCTTTCGCGCCCGGCGCGGAAATCCTCACTCCGCCGCCCGTAGCCGTCTCCCTCTGCCAAGTTAGGGCGTGGGAGATCTAACGTGACGAACTTCACTATAGTTCATTCCTGTTCGTCGTGTTCTTCAGTTCGGGTAATTAAAATCACTTTTATTACTCACTTTGATTCTTAAATCTTTCTGAAAATCTTCAAAGGTGTTTTTGGTCTTCAAATCTTCACATATGAACACCTCACACACTATATGCTCTTGATTTATCTCTCTAAGCATTCAATTCTTCAAGATTCCTCAATTGTGCGGATTTTCAATCAGACAACTCTGGAACCTAAGGCAAGCGCTTAGTGAAATTCCTCAAGGCTCAACTGGTCAAATTCCTCAAACTTGTTCCTTTTGAAAAATCTTACGAGAGCATATGACCTCTCCAAATTCCTCGCACCTACACTCTGTTCACGGTACTCATGTCATTCTTTGAATCACTAGGTTCTCATCAACTTAACTCATTTGCAACGTTCCTCGAAGAAAAACTACATACTTCTTGAGTGCTCTATAGTTCAAATTCCTCATCTGAAGAAAATGGCAGAAGGCAAGAGACCGCAGAAGGGAGGAAAGAAACCGGAGGTCATGACTGCCTTTGAGATTCCTGAGGAAATATACAAAGATTACTGCACACCTGATGAATCCAAGTTTGGCAAGGAGACCAAAAATCAGCGCAAAGTGCGCATTCAAAGGAAAGAACGAAGATGGGCACGAGAATGGAGGGAATATCGCTATGTTACTCCAAAGTACATGAGGAAATTCGCCTTAAATCCTCCATGCCCAAGAGCTCCTTTGGCACCTGGCCAAGTCGCTGATCCCACTAGCATCAAGCGTGGTGAAGACTTTCCTGAAGAATGGTCTAGGTGCCAAGCCAAACTGGCAAGACAGGCCAAGGAGGCAGTGAGAAAATTCAATGAGGATTCTGCTGCTGCTGCTGCTGCCGCTGAGCCCTCGGTCAAGCCGAGGAAATCAATGCCGAAGAAGCCTGCTCGCAAGCCAAGTGCTTCACCATCAGCGCCCTCACGGCCCAGTTCCTCAGCCGCGCCCTCACGGCAAATTCCTCAGACTGCTGCTGCTCACTCCATATCCTCAGCAGCTCCCTCCAAGTCCTCAACACCTGTGCATCTTGCAACATGTCAAAGGACTCAAGGTTTCTCAATTGCTTCTGGTGTCTCAGCAAGTTCCTCAGCTGCACCAATGTCCTCATCAGGCCCCACCCTGCTGAAGACAAAAGCCACAGCTGGACGCGGTCCTCGGCCAAGTCCAAAGAAGAAGCAGGTTGCATTCAACGTGCCCTCTGATGATGAAGCTTCTGATGAAGAACTTGCAGAAATCATCAGAGACAGACTGACCAAGGCCGCTAGAGCCAAAAGAACAAATGTGCCTCTGTACGGATCCGAAGAAGATCCTTGACTTCATCGACCTATGGCATCGGGATCCAAACACTCCAATACCGAATCTGCCATCGACTCTGGTCAAAGTCATATCTTGAACCATTTCATCAAGAGAAATGGAAATTTGAAAAGGCCCGTGAATTAAAGAGAACACAAGTCAGAAAGGAGAAGCTTCTGAGGAAGAACTTAGTCAACTTGACTCCAGAAGAACTTCTCAAAGCTCAATCTGAAATCCAAGCCCCCAGCAAGGATTTCGATGCTTATAATGCTGATTGGCAAGGAGCCAAGGTGAGATTAAATCAATTTGACGAAGAAAATGACAACTATTGCAGCCCCATTGCAACAAGAAAATCCTCAGTGAAGACTCGCTCGGCCTCTTTGAAGAACTATGCTGTTGGGGAGCGTAGTAATTTCAAAAATTTCACGCACATGCAAGATCATGGTGATGATATAGCGAAGGGGAGAGTGTATGTCCACGTACCCTCGTGAGACCGTGAAGCGGAAGCGTTATGACAACGCGGTTGATGTAGTCATCGTCTTCACGATCCGACCGATCCAAGTACCGAGCGTCGGCACCTCCGAGTTCAGCACACGTTCATTTCGATGGCGATCTCGGCCTCCGATCCAGCGAGCTCGGAGATGAGTTCCGTCAACCTGACGGCGTGGTGGCGATGTTGATGTACTACGGCGCAGGCTTCGCCTAAACTCATGACGATATGACCGAGGTGGAATATGGTGGAGGGGCACCGACACGGCTAAGGAACGATCCGTAGATCAACTTGTGTGTCTATGGGGTGCCCCCCCCGTATATAAAGGAGGGAGGGAGGAGGAGGCCGCCCTAGGAGGAGGCGCGCCAAGGGAGTCCTACTCCCTTGGGAGTAGGATTCCTTCTTTCCTAGTCCAACTAGGTCAAGGGGAAAGAAGGAAGTGGAGAAGGAAGGAAGAGGCGCGCCCAAACCCTTTGTCCAATTCGGATTTGGGCTTGGGAGGCGCGCGCCTCCCGGCTCCTTCCCACTAAAACCCATTAAGGCCCAATACTCTTCCCGTATTCCCGTAACTCCCGGTACTCCAAAAATACCGAATCACTCGGAACCTTTCCGAACTCGAATATAGTTGTCCAATATATCGATCTTTACGTCTCGACCATTTCGAGACTCCTCGTCATGTCCCCGATCTCATCGGGACTCCGAACTCCTTCGGTACATCAAAACTCATAAACTCATAATATAAGCATCATCGAAACCTTAAGCGTGCGGACCCTACGGGTTCGAGAACTATGTAGACATGACCTAGAACTATTCTTGGTCAATAACCAATAGCGGGACCTGGATGCCCATATTGGCTCCTACATATTCTCGAAGATCTTTATCGGTCGAGACCGCATACAACATCGTTGTTCCTTTGTCATCGGTATGTTACTTGCCCGAGATTCGATCGTCGGTATCCAATACCTAGTTCAATCTCATTACCGGCAAGTCTCTTTACTCGTTCCGTAATACATCATCTCACAACTAACTCATTAGTTGTAATGCTTGCAAGGCTTAAGTGATGTGCATTACCGAGAGGGCCCAGAGATACCTCTCCGACAATCGGAGTGACAAATCCTAATCTCGAAATCGCCAACCCAACATCGCCTTTGGAGACACTGTAGTACTCCTTTATAATCACCCGATTCACGTTGTGACGTTTGGTAGTACCAAAGTGTTCCTCCGCAAGCGGGAGTTGCATAATCTCATAGTTATAGGAACATGTATAAGTCATGGATAAAAGCAATAGCAACATACTAAGCGATCGGGTGCTAAGCTAATGGAATGGGTCATGTCAATCAGATCATTCAACTAATGATGTGACCTTGTTAATCAAATAACAACTCCTTGTTCATGGTTAGGAAACATAACCATCTTTGATTAACAAGCTAGTCAAGTAGAGGCATACTAGTGACACTATGTTTGTCTATGTATTCACACATGTATTATGTTTCCGGTTAATACAATTCTAGCATGAATAATAAACATTTATCATGAAATAAGGAAATAAATAATAACTTTATTATTGCCTCTAGGGCATATTTCCTTCAGTCTCCCACTTGCACTAGAGTCAATAATCTAGATCACATCGCCATGTGATTAACATCGATAGTTCACATCATCTTGTGATTAACACCCATAGTTCACATTGCCATGTGACCAATACCCAAAGGGTTTACTAGATTCAGTAATCTAGTTCACATCGCTATGTGATTAACACCCAAAGAGTACTAAGGTGTGATCATGTTTTGCTTGTGAGACAATCTTAGTCAATGGGTCTTTCACATTCAGATCCGTTATGTATTTTGCAATTTTCTATGTCTACAATGCTCTTGCGGAGCTACTCTAGCTAATTGCTCCCACTTTCAATATGTATCTAGATCGAGACTTAGAGTCATCGGATCAGTGTCAAAACTTGCATCGGCGTAACCCTTTACGACAAACCTTTTGTCACTTCCATAATCGAGAAACATATCCTTATTCCACTAAGGATAATTTTGACCACTGTCCAGTGATCTACTCCTAGATCACTATTGTACTCCCTTGCCAAACTCAGTGTAGGGTATACAATAGATCTGGTACATAGCATGGCATATTTTATAGAACCTATGGCCAAGGCATAGGGAATGACTTTCATTCTCTTTCTCTCTTCTGCCATGGTCGGGTTTTGAGTCTTACTCAATTTCACACCTTGTAACACAGGCAAGAACTCTTTCTTTGAATGTTCCATTTTGAACTACTTCAAAATCTTGTCAAGGTATGTACTCATTGAAAAAACTTATCAAGCGTCTTGATCTATCTCTATAGATCCTGATGCTCAATATGTAAGCAGCTTCACCGAGGTCTTTCTTTGAAAAAACTCCTTTCAAACACTCCTTTATGCTTTGTAGAATAATTCTACATTATTTCCGATCTACAATATGTCATTCACATATACTTATCAGAAATGATGTAGTGCTCCCACTCACTTTCTTGTAAATACAGGCTTCACTACAAGTCTGTATAAACTATATACTTTGATCAACTCATCAAAGCGTATATTGAAAAAGATGAAGAAAATCAATCTGTTGCTACCTCAGAACAGCTTGATGAAGAAATTGAAGTGGAAGCATTCCCTTCACCGCCAGTTGTTTCCTCACCCATGCCTCGGTTCACGGTGAAGAGGCGGTGTTGAGAAATTGAAAAAGAAGACGAAGCGTGGATATTGGGTGCACTACACGGTGATGAGCGATGACTTTTGGGAAAGTCGGCATCCCAATCGCATCTCTTCACTCCGATTCTACAAGTTCCTCGGTCCCGGCTACAAGCTGTTCAATTGGGCTCTGAAGAAACTCATCCCACATATGCATCAACGAAGAAATTCCAGCCATTAGCGTTGAAGAACCCCTTCTGATCCCCAAACTGCACAAGAAGAGGAACAGAAATTCCTCACTGAAGAACACGAGATTGCGATTCACGAGGTTGTCTGCAAATCACGAACATTGCTCTGCCCAAACCGAAGAATCCGTTCTCGAGCAAGCAAAAATTCAAGGCTGAAGACTTCTTTTACGAGCATGTGTTCTTCACGCTTATAATTCATATGACTCTGCTCGAATGAGGAAAAGACGCTCGGACTCCTACTCAAGCAAATTTCTATTCCTCGGTCTTTGTTTGACAAGGACAAGATCTTCGACCATGAGCATATTCCTCATGTGGATATGGAATCACTGCCGTGCTTGAGCGATTACTCCGTGTTCTTCACGATGCGAGACTCCTGAATTTCTACACTGATATCTATGACTGGAATGAAGAACTCATTCTTCAGTTCTATGCCACCCTGCACATCACCGGAGATGCTGAAGATATCAATTCATGGGTGCTAGATTGGATGACAGAGAATACTCACTACAAGGCACCATCAACTGAATTGCTACGTGTCCTTCCTCTTGATCCTCCCCATGAAACTGCACGCTGCATATACAATGACCGTGAACTGTCTGATCACTTTATGCAAGTGCTCGTGAAGCCGTTGAAGCCAGGACAAGCCCCTCGAACCAAATTCCTCGTCAAGGATTTGCTGTATGTGCCTCGGACCGTCTATAGAATCTTGACGAAGACAATGAGTCCCATCAAAGGCCACGACTCAAATGAAGAAGATGTCGTTGGCATCATGAAGAACATGCTTTTCAATATCATTCATGGCGTTCTGTCAAATTCCATGATTTCTTCATGAGGACTCGGCCAATGTTGCAATGTCACCTTTTAAGCTGAAGCCATATCGCCTTGGATCATGAGATTCATAAGGGCAAGATCTTCACTGAACTACAAAGGTGACACTCGAATCATGGCAGCTACTTGCCGCCTATTGAAGTCCTCAGCGACCGGTTTCATCATCGATGATAAGGGCAAGGCAGCAGCTGTGATTGATGAAGGCACTCGTCCATTGGATGGACAATTTCGCAAGGCTGCATCTTACTCCACCAATGGCGATTACGCAGCGCATGACACTTCCGCAAATACCTCGGCCAAGCAAAATCCTCAAGCCACGGCACCTGGGTGATGGTGATCGTGAGTTACTCCTCGGTCTTCATCGGAAGGTTGATCGCAATCAGAAATGGGTGAAGCGCCAATTTGCTGCAATTCTTCACAACATGACCTCAACACATAATGCAGTGAAGAAAAATCAGTACTACCTTCATGAAACCCTCAACCGCACCTGGGCTGTTCTTAATCATGTATATTCCGCGGAAGAATTGAAGACTATGGGTCTTCAGGAAGCATTTGACTGGTCTGCACCACCTCCGAAGAAATTCAAGAGAGTCAAAGTTCCTGATTTGGTGGCCAGCTCTTATTCTTCATCGCGTGAAACTGATGAATATGAAGATTTGGACGACACTGCGGCAGGCCCTACTTCAACAACTAACCCCGACAATGCTGGCGCTCCTGCATCGACTTGAAAATCTTCAGGGGCGTTAGTCCTCAGTTTCGATCCTTTTGGTCATTTGATGACAAAGGGGGAGAAATCTGAGTTAGTCTTCAAGCGGGTTTATATTATGGGCGTTTTTATTAAGTTACAACTCTCGTTCTTCCGAAACTTTTTATTGGATCGAGTTGTAATCTTAAATCCGATGGTGCCTTGATACTTTTGATCGTGCTTTGATACGGTTGATGCTCTGATGCTTTTGAAGCACTAAGCTCTGAATGTGATATTTGAGCTCTGAAACTTTTGATGTGATATTCTGCATGCTTATTTCTAGTCAATACTATTGCACGCATGCTGAATCTCATCAGGCACCATATTTCATCATGCATTTCAAATTCTTCATATTATCAAATGCGTGTATGAATTACAAGATATAGGGGGAGATCTCCATGATTCAATTCTCCAAATGTGCATTGCCTCAAAAGCAAATTCCTCACTACGCACATATTCAGGGGGAGTTCTTCTATATCTTGCAATCAAATTCCTCAATATCAGTATTTACACTTCATATGTTTATCCCCGTTGAAAACTTGACCTATGTTGTCATCAATCACCAAAAAGGGGGAGATTGTAAGTGCATCTAGTGCCCCTTAGTGATTTTGGTGTATTGAAGACTTATAGGTTAAGTAACTGATGTGTTTGTGAGTGTACACAGGTCTATAAGTCTATGAGGAGTTTGATATTTCTGAGAGAAAGTCGACCCTAAAATGAAGTTCTTCGATGAAGACTTTGATATTCGAAGACTTTCGAAGACTTTGAAAGTGAAGAAATTGGTGTGACCTTGAAGACTTGATATTCATTCGAGGAATATGAGCGTGAAGACTTTTGTTTTCGTAGTTTCATTTTCTCTTTCTTGAGTCATAGGAAACACCGTCTTTGTTAAAGGGGTCGAGGAAATACTAAGGAAAAATTTCCAAGTGATGCTCAACTCAAAATCCTACACCTACCATTCCCTTGAGTGAAGCCATTGGAAATCTCATACAGTTCAGTCAAATTCTTTAGTAAGAGACGCATTTCTTACAGTCATTGATGACTTTGCTCGATCGAGGAGTTAGGAATTCGCCAGTCTGAATTGCCTACTGATGAGGTACATGATAATACGAGAAATTTGAGAGTCAAATTTCCGACCGTTCTTGTCTTTCTTGCTTGGCTGTCCCAAAATATCTTATCCATCTAACGGTCATATCATTGAAGGGCATTTATGTCTTATCATGTCGGGCTGCTCCTAGGCTATAAATAGTCGCCCCTACAACCACCAGCTGGTTGGCTGCTCGAGAGAACTTGACACTTGTCATTTGAGAGCAACCCATCCTCCGAGGACTTTGGCGAAAATCATCAAGTGAGAAAATCCCAAAACCAAACCCCACAAACCCAAAGTGATTGAGCATCACTGAAGAAATTGATCCTGCGTGGATCCGACGCTTGTTACCTTTGAAGACTGTGCTTCTTCCAGACGGTTAGGCATCAAGGTCTAGAGCATCCAAGAGAAATTGTGGATCGCCGAGTGACCAAGTCTGTGAAGGTTTGGAAGTCACCTGAAGACTTACCACGAGTGATTGGACGAGGCCTGCGTGTTCTTAGTTCAAGGAGAATACGGTGAGGACCGGGTGTCCTGAGTTGCGGCTCAGAGACTGGGTGTCCGGGACTGTGTGTCCTCGAGTTTAAATACTCCGCCGCTCGAACCAGATGTACAACTGAGACAACAGTTGGAACTGGTTTACCAAATCATTGTCTTCACCAAATGACTGGTTCTATTTCCTCAACTCTTTCATTTCCTCATTCTGTGTTGCATGTTGTTCATATCTGTGCTTGAAGACTTTGACTGAAGACTTTCACAAATTCCTCAGTTCAATTTCTTCAGTCTGTTTGTCTTCATCTTGTTATCCTGTGTTTACGCTTTCCGTACTCTGTTCTTAGTCTTCATTTCATCATACTGACTATGTGTGTATCCTGTTATGTTTACTTCTGAGTACATATTCCGCTGCAAGTAGTTCTTCGCTAAGGAATTTCCTCACCAGCAAATTCCTCAGTGAAGAGTTTATAAAAATCGCCTATTCACCCCCCCCTCTAGTCGATATAACGCACTTTCAGGATCCATTGTCGCCGAGGAGCGCCCCCATCGCCGCCGCCGCCCGAGCCGAGGCGCCAAGCGGGGGGAGGGAGGACGCCGCCGGCGCGGCACCACGCTGGCAAGGCCGGTGGCCTAGGCCGACGGCGGCGGAAGGGAAGGAGGGGGGCTGGGAGGGGGCGAGAGCCCAGTCGCCCTTCGGGAGGCGACAGGGGGAGGAGGGGGGACTTCCCCTAGCAGCACATAAACGCACTGCCAAGTTCCCGTATGACTCAATAGGAAAGACATATTTAAAAATGCCCCCAAGTTATAAAAATTAGCTCAATGTACTCAAAATGACCCATTGTCGACACAAGATGGGTAGTCTGACAGAGTGATGACGGTAGTAAATGTATTTTTACGTGTTGTTTTAATTGGTAGGTATATATATTCTTTTGAAGGTGCTCTAGATTCAGAAACTAGGCAGTAGCACAATAGCAGTTAAACCTGTAAGGGTGTGTTCAGAACATAGAGAATATATGCAGGATTCCAAACGAGTTCTTCCTTTTTTTTTCTTTTTTTATTATGAGGAACACCAAATGAGTTCTTCCTTGTTGGAAATTTTGCTTTTGTGACAATTCTATTTACAAGATGTTTAAATAGTGCTTCAAACGAAACCAGGAAAGGAAAAGTCCAGTGAGAACCCATGTTTGGGCTTGGCCCAAGGCGGGGCGGGATGATTAGCTGATAAAGAACTCCATGCGTACATTATGCATGAATACGAAATACTCCCTATGTAGTAGTGATCTAAAAGATCTTATATTAGTTTATAGATGGAGTATTTCTTATCCACTTAGAAAATATTTAGCCTTGTAGCGCTCTAAGTCAATGTATATAAGATAACCATATCTAATTTATTTTCCAAGGGAGGGCATGATGGAAGATTGCAAATGAGAAACCACAATCGGGAGCTCAACCTTTTTCTCATTCTCCATGGTCCTAGTGCAGTGGTCTTCCGCTAGAATGGTTAGTATTTTTTTGTTTATGCCAATCACGAAAACATACCTTTAAAAGTTCATACTCCCAATAGTTCATGGCATAACGCTAACCATGCGATGATTATAACTTATTTCTTTTACTTCAAGTTCAAGATATTCATGACAATACTTTTCATCGCAACAATCTGAAACAGTGTTTTAAGTCAAAGAGAGGGTGTTTTAAGTCAAAGAGAGGGGATGAGGGTAAGTTGCATCTAAAGGAGGGTGGCCGCAAGCAGAACCACAAATGCATTCTTTCCTGGACCTAAAGCAAAGTTCTTGCTCCAGTACACAACAGAAGCACAAATTATTTGGGCAGGGTGGAGTATTCTCTTGGCATAGGCATATTGCGATCTTGCTGCTATCCACCTGATTAGTTGGTTGAGCTGCATATGCAAATAAGTGTGTTCTCATTCAGTTAGGTATTACGAAAAATTATACAAGATTTCAAAATAACTTAGTAATGATTTCGCCCCGCCACCCCCCCCCCCCAGCCCGACTAGATGATGTCCTTCTTTTCTGTTCTAGGGCTTGTTGAGCTGTGCCCTCAGCATTAACCCTTGTGGATCCTGTTTGTGTGTGAACTTGGTGTGTGTGGGTTTGCGTGTGTGTGTGAACCTTGTGGACTGTTGGCTTGGGCATGTGCTTTATAATATAAAGCGGGGCGAAAGCATTTTTCGGTAATGGTTCTCATTTCTCAATGAGATTGCCCATAATTACATAAATCTAACCAATATCTTTACGAGAAGTTCAATTAATTGTTGCTGGGTACTCACCCTAAGAAAATATTAAGAGGCACGGAAGGATAATCATCACAAGCGTCACCTTGCTTCTCTCCATAGTAATATATAAGCTTTCTCCTTTCTAATACGAATAGTCTTAGTTTGTAAGGATTTTTTGCATATGGCTGACAACCGTATACTTGCGAACTGCTATATGTTTGTATATATAGCCAACCAATTTGGTCTATGTTTAGTAATAATTAATTGTGTTGAGCTGACGACTTATCATCTACTATTAATTGCCAGGAATAAAATCCTCCATATTTAGTGAATAGTGAATAATAAAATCTTTCATAAAATATGTACCTTTAAAGCTGAAAGACTCTGCTTGAGTGCTTGGCACTGGCTACACACCTTACCGCCAAACTCGACCGGTACATGGGATAGCCTAGAGACTGAATTACTGTCGAATTTCCATGGCACGTATATCAAGCCCCCGGATCCGATGATTTGGCCCTAGTAGTGCAGAAGCCCAACGAGTCTGTAAGCCAATTATGTATCTGCTTTTTAATACTCCCTCCGTCCCGAAATACTTGTCGAAAAAATGGATAAAAATTGGATATATCTAGAACTAAAATACGTCTAGATACATCCATTTCTTCGACAAATATTTCCGGACGGAGGGAGTATTTCGTACTGTATTAAAAAGGACAGCTTGGTTTAGGCTGCTGGGTGTTTATGTGCGTCCACTCCTGGACAACTTTATGTGCGTCCGTTTAGGCTGCTGGGTGTTTGCTCAACGACTTTCTAGTATCGAACCTGCCGTCTAATACTCCTATATGATTCATGATTGATCAGACTGCATCGAGGCACGTCATAAGCTGTACATTTTGTTGTGTTCCATATCCCATCCTATGCGCTGCTTCAAATTTCAGTACGACTCTGATAGGATAGAACATGTTTTAAGATGCCCCCAAGTTCTAAAAATTCGCTCAATGTACTCAAAATGACCCAGTGTTGACACAAGATGGGTAGTCTGACACCGGGTGGCAGACCCGGTTAGCAATCTCAAACCTTGATATATGCAAAAAAGATGGTAGTCCGACAGAGTGAGGACGTTAGTAAATGTATTTTTCCGTGTTGTTTTAATTGGTAGGAATATATTTTTTTGTCTTTTTTGCGAAAATTAATACATGTTCTTTTGATGGTGTTCTAGATTCAGAAATTAGAGTGTGGTAGTAGCACAATTAGAGTTCAACCTGTAAGGGCGTGTTCGGAATGTAGGGAATATATGCAAGGTTCCAAAGGAGTTCTTGCTTGTAGGAAATTTTGCTTTTGTGAATTCTATTTACAATTTTAAACAGTGCTTCAAACAAAATCAGGCCCCGTCGCACTGAATTTGCAGGAAAGGAGAAGTCCAATCAAAACCCATATTTGGGCTTAAGCCCGAGGCGAGCAGATGGTCAGCTGATAAAGAACTCCGTCCACATTATGCATGAATAAAAAAATTGTATGCATTCAGAAAATATTTAGTCTTGTACTCCCTCCGTTCCATAATTATTGTCGTAGTTTTAGTTTAAATTTAAACTAAAACGATGACAATAATTATGTAATGCAAGGAGTACCACTCAAAGTCAATGTATAACATAACCATATATCTTATTTATTTTCCAAGGGAGGGCAAGATGGAAGATCGCAAATGAGAAGCCACAGTCGGGAGCTTAACCTTTTTATCATTCTCCATGTTCCTAGTGCAACGGTCTTCCGCTAGAATGGTTAGTACTTTTGTGCCAATCACAAAAATATACCTTAAAAAGTTCATACTACCAGTAGTTCATGGCATATATAGCCCAGGCTACACTTTGAAACAAAACAATATGACTATATATCAATTCAATCCAAAGGAACATAAAGCTAACCATGCAATGATTATAACTTATTTCTTTACTCCAAGATATTCATGCAATACTTTTCATCACAACAATCCGAAACAGTGTTTTAAGGCAAAGAGAGGGGACGGGGGTAGGTTGCATCTGAAGGAGGCTGGTGGCAACCAGGTTCACAAATGCATTCTTTCCTAGTCCTAAAGCAACGTTCTTGCTCCAGTGCACAACAGAAGCACAAACCATTTGGGCATGGTGGATCTTTCTCTGGGCATATGCATAACTCGATCTTGCCGCTATCCACCTGATCAGTTGCTTGAGCTGCATATGCAAATAAGTGTGTTCTCATTCAATTAGGTATTACAAAAATTTATACAAAATTTCAAAATAACTTAGTGATGGTTCTCAATGGGATTTCCCCCAAAATCATATAGAACTAACCAATATCTTTACGAGAAGTTCAACTAATTATTGTTGGGTACTCACCCTGAGAAAATATTATGAGGCATGGAAGGATGACCATCACAAGCATAATCACCTTGCCTCTCTCCATGGTAATATAAGCTTTCTCCTTTCTAATATGAGTAGTCTTAGTTTGTAAGAATTTTTTTGCATATGGTTGACAACCGTATACTTGCTAACTGCCATATGTTTGTATATATATAGCCAACCAATTTGATCTATGTTTAGTAATGATTAATTGCGTTTAATTGCATTGAGCTGGCGGCTTACCATCTACTATTAATTGCCAGGAATAAAATCCTCCATATTTAGTGAATAGTGAATAATAAAATCCTTCATAAAATATATGCCTTTAAAGCTGAAACACTCTTGGCACTGGCCACACACCTTACCACCGAACTCGATCGGTACATGGGATAGCCTAGATACCGGATTCCTGTCGATTTTTCAGGGCACATACGTCAAGCCCCCGGATCCGATGATTTGGCCCTAGTAGTGTGATGACCCACAAGTATAGGAGGTCGCAACAGTCGTCGAGGGTAGTATTTCACCCAAATTTATTGATTCGACACAAGGGAGCCAAAGAATATTTATAAGCCTTAGTAGTTGAGTTGTCAATTCAACCACACCTGAGAACTCACTTCTTTGCAGCAATTTATCAATAGAACAGTAATATGATAGTAGTGGAAACAACAGTAGCAATAGTAGCAGTTTGGTAACAAGTGTAACAGCAGTAGTAATAGTAACTTGGGCAAAGACAATATTATGAAAGCATAGGCATGGAATAACGATCGTTATTTGGATGAAATTCATTATGTAACAGTCACAACCTAGATGAACCATCCACAATGATTTCTATGTATCTACGTGGGAAGATTCAGAGATTACACAACATTGGATTCAGACTAGCATCATTGTTCAACGTAGATTATCGTCTTATCATAAGCCAACATCATTCAGGGATTACACTACGTGGGAAGAAGATTACACTACTTAGTGTATAATTGTTCAACAATGCAAGGAAAATTCTCCCCAACATCTACATGGGAAGAATCAGATAAGTAGAGAAAGATGATCTATATATGGCCGATGGCACTACAGGAATCAGAGAAAAATCCATCTTCCTAAAATCTTTTGGATAGTTTTAACTTCGTCCCAAATTACTTGTATTGTCTATATACGGATGTACTTACATCCATACATCCGTATCCATACAAATCTAAGACAAGTAATTCAGAAGAGTGAGTATATCTAGAGAGGACTGAATGGTTGAAATGAGCACTTGCTAGTGAATTAAATTTCCACACTCTTCTGAACAAAAAACTTCACATAGAAAGGCATCACGTACACAAGCCATGTGGCCAAAGAATCAAAGTGCTCTAAACCAAAAAGTTATTTTTTTGAAAGAACCGACAATCGCCGGCATTCATATATTAAGCAGGGAGAGAATGGAAAAAGCGTTCATGATCAAGTGATCATGACGGGTTACAGAATTGGTGAAAACAGATTCACCTTGGTCCTAGAAGGACCTGCCTCTCTAGCCTGGATCTCCTAACGGTGTCTTGAGGCACTTCGCTCCGGCTATCTTCCAGGAGTCCATGTCACAATTGATTGTCGAAACAATGTTGCAAACCTGGTTGTTTGTGTGTTGAAAAGTACGATTATTTCTCTCGCGCCAGATGTGCCAAGTAATCAAGAAGATCATTGTTTTCAGCTTTGCTATGAGGTTTGGTCTTGCTTGTTGGAGCAGGTTGCGGTCTCGTTGCTCAGAGGTGAGGCTGCTGTCTTCGGTTAGGAGGGCGAGATTTTCACAGCCCGACCAGAGCGAGGTGCGGCGCCAAATCTCCTTTGACAGCGTGCATTCCCAGAACAAATGGGTGGAGGACTCAAGGCTCCTCACACAAAGTGGGCAGAAGTAGTTATTTTCCCAACCTCTACGCTGTAATCTATCGTTGCACCATAGCCGGTTCTGGAGCAGGAGCCAGAAAAAGAATTTAACCTTGACAGGGGCCCAAGTTTTCCAGATCAAAGTCTTGAAAACAGTTCTTGGCAAATCCTCAAACTGGGCATTGTAAGCAGAGGATGCATTGTAGCTTCCTGAGGTGTGTAACCTCCATGTGATTGTGTCTTCAGAGTGAGGCTGCAAGATCACATTTGCTGCCCTGATTGCTCTCCAAAGAATAAGAAAATTTTGTGCTAGTTCAGTATTTGCTCGTTGCCTGAGATCTTTAATCCATGTGTCATTAGTTAAAGCATCAGCCACACATTTGAGTTTCCCCCTAGAGTGCTTGTACAGGTCTGGGAACAAAGTCGCCAGGCAGGGAGAGGTAAGCCAGGAAGATCGCCAGAACGAAGCAATCTTACCATTGCCAAGAGTCACATATGTCGCTCTATCAAACAAATCCCAGTCTCCAGCATCTAAGGCGCAAAGCTCTAGAAAACTTATTGAGATCAAGCACACCGAGGCCCCCGCGATCAACTGGTGGGCAGACCTTTTTCCACCCCACCTTGCTGTGGCCACCATTGAGCAGATCATCCTGTGCCCATAGGAACCGCCGGCGCACTTTGTTGATTTCTCTGAAGATTTCTTTGGGTGGGCGCTGAAGGAAATATGCCATAGAGGCAATAATAAAGTTATTATTTATTTCCTCATATCATGATAAATGTTTATTATTCATGCTAGAATTGTATTAACCGGAAACATGATACATGTGTGAATACATAGACAAAACTATAGTCACTAGTATGCCTCTACTTGACTAGCTCATTAATCAAAGATGGTTATGTTTCCTGACCATAGACATGTGTTGTCATTTGATTAATGAGATCACATCATTAGGAGAATGATGTGATTGACATGACCCATCTCGTTAGCCTAGCACTTGATCGTTTAGTATCTTGCTATTGCTTTCTTCATGACATATACAAAGTTCACGCAACTATGAGATTGTGCAACTCCGTTTACGGAAGAACACTTTGTGTGCTACCAAACGTCTAGCGTAATCGGGTGATTATAAAGGTTCTCTACAGGTGTTTCCGAAGGTACATGTTGGGTTGGCATAATTCGAGATTAGGATTTGTCACTCCGATTGTCGGAGAGGTATCTCTGGGCCCTCTCGGTAATACTCATCACCTAAGCCTTGCAAGCATGTAACTAATGAGTTAGTTATGAGATGGCGTATTCTGAGAATGAGTAAAGAGACTTGCGGTAACGAGATTGAACTAGGTATTGGATACAAGCGATCAAATCTCGGGCAAGTAACATACCGATGACAAAGGGAACAAAGTATGTTGTTATGCGGTTTGACCGATAAAGATCTTCGTAGAATATGTAGGAACCAATATGGGCATCCAGGTCCCGCTATTGGTTATTGACCAAGAATGGTTTTAGGTCATGTCTACATAGTTCTCGAACCCGTAGGGTCCGCACGCTTAACGTTTCGATGATAGTTTTATTATGAGTTTATAAGTTTTGATGTACCAAAGTTTGTTCAGAGTCCCGGATGTGATCACGGACATGACGAGGAGTCTCGGAATGGTCGAGACATAAAGATTGATATATTGGACGACTATATTCGGACACCGGAAAGGTTTCGGGAGTTTTCAGAGAAAACCGGAGTACCGGAGGGTTACCGGAACCCCACCGGGAAGTAATGGGCCTTGATGGGCCCTAGTGGAGAAAGAGAGGGGCCGGCCAGGGAAAGTGGCGCGCCCCCTCCCCTTGAGTCCGAATAGGACAAGGAAGGGGCCTTGCCTTCCCCTCTCCTCCTTCCTTCCCCTCCCTCTTGGATTAGGAAAGGAGGAAACCTACTGGAGTAGGTTTCCCCCTCCTAGGGCGCGCCTCCCCTTAGGCGGCCCCTCCTCCCTCCCTCCTTTATATACGGGGGCCGGGGGCACCCCATAGACACACAAGTTGATCTACGGATCGTTCCTTAGCCGTGTCGGTGCCCCTTCCACCATATTCCACCTCGGTCATATCGTCGCAAAGCTTAAGCGAAGCCCTGCGAGTAGAACATCAAGATCGTCCTGCGCCGTCATCTTGTGGAACTCTCCTCGACACTCGGCTGGATCGGAGTTCGAGGGACGTCATCGAGCTGAACGTGTGCTGAACTCGGAGGCTCCGTACGTTCAGTGCTTGGATCGGTCGATCGTGAAGACGTACGACTACATCAACCGCATTGTGTTAACGCTTCCGCTTACGGTCTACGAGGGTACGTGGACATACACTCTCCCCTCTCGTTACTATATCATCACCATGATCTTGCGTGTGCGTAGGAATTTTTTTGAAATTACTACGTTCCCCAACAGTGGCATCCGAGCCTAGGTTTTATGCGTTGATGTTATATGCACGAGTAGAACACAAGTGAGTTGTGGACGATATAAGTCATACTGCCTACCAGCATGTCATACTTTGGTTCAGCGGTATTGTGAGATGAAGCGGTCCGGACCGACATTACGCGTACGCTTACGCGAGACTGGTTTCACCGTTATGAGCACTCGTGCTTAAAGGTGGCTGGCGGGTGTCTGTCTCTCTCACTTTAGTTGAACCGATTGTGTCTACGCCCGGTCCTTGTGAAGGTTAAAACGGAGTTTATTTGATAAACTATTGTTGTGGTTTTGATGCGTAGGTAAGAACGGTTCTTGCTAAGCCCATAGCAGCCACGTAAAATTTGCAACAACAAAGTAGAGGACGTCTAACTTGTTTTTGCAGGGCATGTTGTGATGTGATATGGTCAAAACGTGATGCTATATTTTATTGTATGAGATGATCATGTTTTGTAACCGAAGTTATCGGCAACTAGCAGGAGCCATATGGTTGTCGCTTTATTGTATGAAATGCAAACGCCCTGTAATTGCTTTACTTTATCACTAAGCGGTAGCGATAGTCGTAGAAGCAATAGATGGCGTAACGACAACGATGCTACGATGGAGATCAAGGTGTCGCTACCGGTGGCGATGGTGATCATGGCGGTGCTTCGGAGATGGAGATCACAAGCACAAGATGATGATGGCCATATCATATCACTCATATTGATTGCATGTGATGTTTATCCTTTATGCATCTTATCTTGCTTTGATTGACGGTAGCATTTTAAGATGATCTCTCACTAAAATTATCAAGAAGTGTTCTCCCTGAGTATGCACCGTTGCCAAAGTTCGTCGTGCCGAGACACCACGTGATGATCGGGTGTGATAAGCTCTCGTCCATCTACAACGGGTGCAAGCCAGTTTTGCACACGAGAATACTCGAGTTAAACTTGACGAGCCTAGCATATGCGAGATATGGCCTCGGAACACGAGACCGAAAGGTCGGCGTGAATCATATAGTAGATATGATCAACATAGTGATGTTCACCATTGAAAACTACTCCATCTCACGTGATGATCGGTTATGGTTTAGTTGATTTGGATCACGTGATCACTTAGGCGACTAGAGAGATGTGCGTCTAAGTGGGAGTTCTTAAGTAATATGATTAATTGAACTTAAATTTATCATGAACTTAGTACCGATAGTATCTTGCTTATCTATGTTTGTTTGTAGATAGATGGCTCGTCTTTGTTGTTCCGTTGAATTTTAATGCGTTCCTTGAGAAAGCAAAGTTGAAAGATGATGGTAGCAATTACACGGATGGGTCCGTAACTTCGAGGATTATCCTCATTCTGCACGGAAGAGTTCGTCCTCGAAGCACTTCGCTGGGTGCAGGCCTGCTGGCGATGTAACCGGCGGCGTTAAGAGCGTCTGGCGAGCAAAGTGATGACTACTCTATAGTTCGATGTGCCATGCTTTACGACTTGGAACCGGGTCTTCAACGACGTTTTGAGCGTCATGGAGCATATGAGATGTTCCGGAGTTGAAGTTAATATTTCAAGCAAATGCCCGGATTGAGAGATATGAAGTCTCCAATAAGTTCTACATACTGCAAGATGGAGGAGAATAGTTCTATCGGTGAACATATACTCGAATGTGCAGGTATAACAATCACTTGATTCAACCGGGAGTTAATCTTCCGATGGTAGTGTCATTGATGAATTCTCCAATCACGCCACCAAGCTACAAGAGCTTTGTGATGAACTATAATATGCAAGGGATGAACAAGACTATTCCCAAGCTCTTCGCGATCTTTGAAAGCAGCGGAGGTAGAAATCAGAAGGAGCATCAAGTGTTGATGGTCAATAAGACCACTAGTTTCAAGAAGAAGGGCAAAGGGAAGAAGAAGGGAACTTCAAGAAGAGCGGCAAGCAAGTTGTTGCTCAAGAGAAGAAACCCAAGTCTGGACCTAAGCCTGAAGCCGAGTGCTTCTACCGCAAGCGCATTGGACCTTTGAAGCGGAACTGCCCCAAGTATTTGGCGGATAAGAAGGATGGCAAAGTGAGCAAAGGTATATGTGATATACATGTTATTGATGTGTACCTAACTAGAGCTCGTAGTAGCACCTAGGTATTTGATCTTGGTTACATTGCTAATATTTGCAAATCGAAGCAGGGACTACGGAATAAGCGAGCATCGGCAAGGGCGAGGTGACGATGCGCGTGGGAAACGGTTCCGAAGTCGATGTGATCGCGGTCGGCACGCTACCTCTACATCTACCTTCGGGATTAGTTTTAGACCTGAATAATTGTTATTTGGTGCCAGCGTTGATTGCATGTTATGTTTATCTTTTATGCATCTTATCTTGCTTTGATTGACGGTAGCATTTTAAGATGATCTCTCACTAATTATCAAGAAGTGTTCTCCCTGAGTATGCACCGTTGCCAAAGTTCGTCGTGCCCAGACACCACGTGATGATCGGGTGTGATAAGCTCTGCGTCCATCTACAACGGGTGCAAGCCAGTTTTGCACACGCAGAATACTCGGGTTAAACTTGACGAGCCTAGCATATGCAGATATGGCCTCGGAACACGGAGACCGAAAGGTCGAGCGTAAATCATATAGTAGATATGATCAACATAAGATGTTCACCATTGAAAACTAATCCATTTCACGTGATGATCGGTTATGGTTTAGTTGAATTTGGATTACGTGATCACTTAGAGGACTAGAGGGATGTCTATCTAAGTAATATGATTAATTGAACTTAAATTTATCATGAACTTAGTACCTGATAGTATCTTGCTTGTCTATGTTGATTGTAGATAGATGGCCCGTGCTGTTGTTCCGTTGAATTTTAATGCGTTCCTTGAGAAAGCAAAGTTGAAAGATGATGGTAGCAACTACGTGGACTGAGTCCATAACTTGAGGATTATCCTCATTGCTGCACAGAAAAGTTACGTCCTGGAAGAACCGCTATGTGCCAGGCCTGCTGCTGATGCAACTGACGACGTTAAGAACGTCTGGCAGAGCAAAGCTGATGACTACTCGATAGTTCAATGTGCCATGCTTTACGGCTTAGAACCGGGACTTCAACGACGTTTTGAACGTCATGGAGCATATGAGATGTTCCAGAGTTGAAGTTAATATTCGGAAGAATGCCGGATTGAGAGATATGAAGTCTCCAATAAGTTCTATAGCTGCAAGATGGAGGAGAATAGTTCTATCGGTGAGCATATACTCAAGATGTCCGGGTATTGTAATCACTTGATTCAAGCGGGAGTTAATCTTCCGGATGATAGCGTCATTGATGAATTCTCCAATCACTTCCACCAAGCTACAAGAGCTTCGTGATGAACTATAATATGCAAGGGATGGATAAGACGATTCCGAGCTCTTCGCAATGCTAAAGGCTGCGGAGGTAGAAATCAAGAAGGAGCATCAAGTGTTGATGGTCAACAAGACCACTAGTTTCAAGAAAAGGGCAAAGGGAAGAAGAAGGGAACTTCAAGAAGAACAGCAAACAAGTTGCTGCTCAAGAGAAGAAACCCAAGTCCGGACCTAAGCCTGGCGAGTGCTTCTCGCAAGCGTGATCGGTCCTTTGAAGCGGAACTACCCCAAGTATTTGGCGGATAAGAAGGATGGCAAGGTGAACAAAGCTATATGTGATATACATGTTATTGATGTGTACCTTACT
The DNA here is from genome assembly GCA_021437245.1 of Aegilops speltoides. Taxonomy (NCBI): domain Eukaryota; kingdom Viridiplantae; phylum Streptophyta; class Magnoliopsida; order Poales; family Poaceae; genus Aegilops; species Aegilops speltoides. The sequence continues at coordinate 45,783,620 of CM038144.1, read as the reverse complement.
AGAGCTCGCAGTAGCACCTGGGTATTTGATACTGGTTCTGTTGCTAATATTTGCAACTCGAAACAGGGACTACGGATTAAGCAAACACTAGCAAAGGACGAGGTGACGATGCGCGTGGGAAATGGTTCCAAAGTCGATGTGATCGCGGTCGGCACGCTACCTTTACATCTACCTTCGGGATTAGTATTAGACCTAAATAATTGTTATTTGGCACCAGCGTTGAGCATGAACATTATATCTGGATCTTGTTTGATGCGAGACGGTTATTCATTTAAATCAGAGAATAATGGTTGTTCTATTTATATGAGTAATATCTTTTATGGTCATGCACCCTTGAAGAGTGGTCTGTTTTTATTAAATCTTGATAATAGTGATACACATATTCATAATGTTGAAGCCAAAAGATGCAGAGTTGATAATGATAGTGCAACTTATTCGTGGCACTGCCGTTTAGGTCATATCGGTGTAAAACGCATGAAGAAACTCCATACTGATGGACTTCTGGAATCACTTGATTATGAATCACTTGGTACTTGCGAACCGTGCCTCATGGGCAAGATGACTAAAACACCGTTCTTCGGAACTATGGAGAGAGCAACAGATTTGTTGGAAATCATACATACAGATGTATGTGGATCGATGAATGTTGAGGCTCGTGGCGGATATCGTTATTTTCTCACCTTCACAGATGATTTGAGCAGATATGGGTATATCTACTTAATGAAGCACAAATCTGAAACATTTGAAAAGTTCAAAGAATTTCAGAGTGAAGTGGAAAATCATCGTAACAAGAAAATAAAGTTTCTACGATCTGATCGTGGAGGAGAATATTTGAGTTACGAGTTTGGTTTACATTTGAAACAATGCGGAATAGTTTAGCAACTCACACCACCGGAACACCACAGCGAAATGGTGTGTCGAGCGTCAGAATCGTACTTTACTTGATATGGTGCGATCTATGATGTCTCTTACCGATTTACGCTATCATTTTGGGGTTATGCTTTAGAGACGGCCGCATTCACGTTAAATAGGGCACCATCTAAATCCGTTGAAACGACGCCTTATGAACTGTGGTTTGGCAAGAAACCGAAGTTGTCGTTTCTTAAAGTTTGGGGCTGCGATGCTTATGTGAAGAAACTTCAACCGGATAAGCTCGAACCCAAATCGAGAAATGTGTCTTCATAGGGTACCCAAAAGAGATGTTGGGTACACCTTCTATCACAGATCCGAAGGCAAGACATTCGTTGCTAAGAATGGATCCTTTCTAGAGAAGGAGTTTCTCTCGAAAGAAGTGAGTGGGAGGAAAGTAGAACTTGATGAGATAAGCAGTATCTACTCCCTTATTGGAAAGTAGTTCATCACGAGAACCGGTTCTGTGACAACTACACCAATTAGTGAGGAAGCTAATGATATTGATCATGAAACTTGAGATCAAGTTTCTCTTGAACCACGTGGGTCTACGAGTAAGATCCGCACGAGTGGTGCGGTAATCCTATTCGGAAGTCATGTTACTTGACCATGATGAACCTACGAACTATGAGGAAGCGATGATGAGCCCAGATTCGCAAAATGGCTAGAGGCCATGAAATCGAGATGGGATCCATGTATGAAAACAAAGTATGGACTTTGGTTGACTTGCCGATGATCGGCAAGGCATTGAGAATAAATGGATTTTTAAGAAGAAGGACGCTGATGGTAATGTTACTATCTATAAAGCTCGACTTGTTGCGAAAGGTTTTCAACAAGTTCAAGGGGTTGACTACGATGAGACTTTCTCACCGTAGCGATGCTTAAGTCTGTCCGAATCATGTTGGCTATTGCTGCATTTCATGATTATGAAATTTGGCAAATGGATGTCAAGACTGCATTCTTGAATGGATTTCTAGAAGAAGAGTTGTATATGATGCAGCGGAAGGTTTTGTTGATCCAAAAGGTCTTGACAAAGTGTGCAAGCTCAGCGTTCCATTTATGGACTGGTGCAAGCATCTCGGAGTTGGAATAAGCGCTTTGATAGTGTGATCAAAGCATATGGTTTTATCTGAGACTTTTGGAGAAGCCTGTATTTACAAGAAAGTGAGTGGGAGCTCTGTAGCATTTCTAGTTTTATATGTTGATGACATATTATTAATTGGAAATGATATAGAATTTCTGGATAGCATAAAAGGATACTTGAATAAAAGTTTTTCAATGAAAGACCTCGGGAAGCTGCTTACATATTGGGCATCAAGATCTATAGAGATAGATCAAGGCGCTTAATAGGACTTTCACAAAGCACATACCTTGACAAAATTTTGAAAAAGTTCAAAATGGATCGAGCAAAGAAAGGATTCTTGCACTGTACTACAAGGTGTGAAGTTGAGTCGAACTCAATGCCCGACCACAGCAGAAGATAGAGAAAATGAAAATGTTCCTATGCTTCAGCCATAGGCTCCATCATGTATGCAATGTTGTGTACCGGACTGACGTATGCTTAGCAATAAGTTTGGCGGGAAGGTACCAAAGTAATCCAGAGTGGATCATGGACAGCGGTCAAGAACATCTGAAATACGAAAAGGACTAAGGATATGTTTCTCGTATATGGAGGTGACAAAGAGCTAGTCGTAAATGGTTACGTCGATGCAAGCTTTGACACCGATCCGGACGATTCTAAATCGCAAACCGGATCGTGTTTTTATTAAGCGGTGGAGCTGTAAGTTGGTGCAGTTCTAAACAAAGCGTCGTGGTGGGATCTACATGTGAAGCGGAGTATATAGCTGCTACAAGCAGCAAATGAAGGAGTCGGATGAAGGAGTTCATTTCCGATCTAGGTGTCATACCTAGTGCATCGGGACCAATGAAGATCGTCTGTGACAATACTGGTGCAATTGCCTTGGCAAAGGAATCCAGATTTCACAAGAGGACCAAGCACATCAAAAGACGCTTCAATTCCATTCGGGACCAAGTCCAAGTGGGAGACATAGAGATTTGCAAGATACATACGGATCTGAATGTTGCGGACCGTTGACTAAGCCTCTCTCACGAGCAAAACATGATCAGCACCAAGACTCCATGGGTATTAGAATCATTACTATGTAATCTAGATTATTGACTCTAGTGCAAGTGGGAGGCTGAAGGAAATATGCCCTAGAGGCAATAATAAAGTTATTATTTATTTCCTCATATCATGATAAATGTTTATTATTCATGCTAGAATTGTATTAACCGGAAACATGATACATGTGTGAATACATAGACAAAACTATAGTCACTAGTATGCCTCTACTTGACTAGCTCATTAATCAAAGATGGTTATGTTTCCGACCATAGACATGTGTTGTCATTTGATTAATGAGATCACATCATTAGGAGAATGATGTGATTGACATGACCCATCTCATTAGCCTAGCACTTGATCGTTTAGTATCTGCTATTGCTTTCTTCATGACATATACAAAGTTCCTGCAACTATGAGATTGTGCAACTCCGTTTACGGAAGAACACTTTGTGTGCTACCAAACGTCTAGCGTAATCTGGGTGATTATAAAGGTGCTCTCAGGTGTTTCGAAGGTACATGTTGGGTTGGCATAATTCGAGATTAGGATTTGTCACTCCGATTGTCGGAGAGGTATCTCTGGGCCCTCTCGGTAATACTCATCACCTAAGTCTTGCAAGTATGTAACTAATGAGTTAGTTATGAGATGACGTATTATAGAACGAGTAAAGAGACTTGCCGGTAACGAGATTGAACTAGGTATTGGATACCGACGTTCAAATCTCGGGCAAGTAACATACCGATGACAAAGGGAACAAAGTATGTTGTTATGCGGTTTGACCGATAAAGATCTTCGTAGAATATGTAGGAACCAATATGGGCATCCAGGTCCCGCTATTGGTTATTGACCGAGAATGGTTTTAGGTCATGTCTACATAGTTCTCGAACCCGTAGGGTCCGTGACGCTTAACGTTCGATGACAGTTTTATTATGAGTTTATAAGTTTTGATGTACCGAAGTTTGTTCGGAGTCCCGGATGTGATCACGGACATGACGAGGTCGAGACATAAAGATTGATATATTGGACGACTATATTCGGACACCGGAAAGGTTCCGGGAGTTTTCGGAGAAAACCGGAGTACCGGAGGGTTACCGGAACCCCCCCGGAAAGTAATGGGCCTTGATGGGCCCTAGTGGAGAAAGAGAGGGGCCGGCCAGGGCAAGTGGCGCGCCCCCTCCCCTTGAGTCCGAATAGGACAAGGAAGGAGGGGGGGGGGGGCGGCGCCCACCTTGCCTTCCCCCTCTCCTACTCCTTCCTTCCCCTCCCTCTTGGATTAGGAAAAGGAGGGGGAAACCTACTTGGAGTAGGTTTCCCCCTCCTAGGGCGCGCCTCCCCTTAGGCCGGCCCCTCCTCCTCCCTCCTTTATATATACGGGCGGGGCACCCCATAGACACACAAGTTGATCTACGGATCGTTCCTTAGCCGTGTGCGGTGCCCCTTCCACCATATTCCACCTCGGTCATATCGTCGCGAAGCTTAGGCGAAGCCCTGCGCCGATAGAACATCAAGATCGTCACCACGCCGTCGTGCTGACGGAACTCTCCCTCGACACTCGGTTGGATCGGAGTTCGAGGGACGTCATCGAGCTGAACGTGTGCTGAACTCGGAGGCTCCGTACGTTCGGTTCTTGGATCGGTCGATCGTGAAGACGTACGACTACATCAACCGCGTTGTGTTAATGCTTCCGCTTACGGTCTACGAGGGTACGTGGATATACACTCTCCCCTCTCGTTGCTATATCATCACCATGATCTTGCGTGTGCGTAGGAATTTTTTTGAAATTACTACGTTCCCCAACAGGCGCAACACAGAGAGGGCGAAGGTAGGGATGGCGGACAACACACTTCTAACTAGCACTCTCCTCCCAGCAATAGACATCATCCGACCTTTCCACCCGGCCAAATGAGCTATAATTCAGTCCAAGATGAACTGAAGATGAACGAGTCTGGTTCACCCCAAAATGACTGGGAGACCAAGGAACTTGATCGGGAAATCAGTAATGCTGCCACCAAAATTCTGCAGGACCTCTTGAAGATTAATGTTCTCGCACCTAATGGGCGTGACCGAGGACTTGTTGATGTTTAGATGCAGCCCCGATGCGTCCCCAAACCTGTTGATGATCTCCATTAGCTTGTCAATCTCCTTCTTCCTAGGATTTGCGAAAATGATCTCAATTTGCGAAAAAGTTAAATATCGATTGAACAAATTATCCTGAGCGACGTTTATGTACGAGACTACATGTATTTTGCATGGTACGTATTGGTCATTCTCCCGCACCCGTGCGCAGTTCCCATGTAACAGAGCATGCCCCGCCTTGGCTCTACTTCAATGTGATGGACGCTGTCAACTACAACACCGCACCATTCCACTATAACAGATCAGTCATGCATGTATACATAAGAAATGTAGTGAAAGAGAAGCCAATGCACCTTTTTAAGGGAAAGAGAGGCCAATACCTCTAAGAGAAAATCCCCGCAAAAAAGGGACCCCGATGTCCACATGACGTTCGGTTTGGAGATCTCCCGGACCGAACGAAAGGTTCGCCAGGGGAGGAGCAAACAATTGAACGAAATTGTTCGATAGGATCTACTTGTAGCACGAACCCCTGACGTGACAACTACATGGGACCCCCGAAATCGCCCCAGGCCCCCGCGCGAACAGTCCCCCTGCAAGACAAAAACAGACTCTGACTGGGCCTTAACAGCCTCCAATTACGCCAAAATGGCCCAGTATTTTTTTTGTCACACCTCAACACTTAAAAATTCGTTTTTGGACCTCATTTTTAATAGCTAGACAAAATCAAACAAAATTGTATGACACATATTTTGCTCAATTCTAATTTATACCGCAAAAGAAGGCCCACACAAAAAACTTTACCTCATTTTGAATAGCTACAAAAAAACTAAGACTTTTGTGCACTATGATTCATACTGTGGAGTTCTCTCACTAATTACGTAAGAAAAAAACTAGACAAAACTGAGCCAAAATTCACCAGGGGAAATTTCTTATGTTGTCAGCCAAACAAAATGCCAAGTTATACAAAAAGTAATATTCTAATAACAACACCGACAATGATCACATGGCAAATTTCTAGAATTGCCATGGTAAAAATAAGTTCAGAAAAATGACATGGCAAAAATTACCATGGAAAAATATAGAATGATCAAAAGAAAAATAAAAAAATTGAACAAAAAATTGCCATGGCAGGTTCATAAATAAAAATTCCTATGGTATTTTAATTTTAATTTTCTTGTTTTGTATGAGAAATTTTCCGTGTATGAAAAAATAACCCCAAAACAATTTTTGTGCTAAAAATAAATACATTTGCCAAGGTTTAAATTGAAAAATGAAAATTATCCAAAAATTTGTCATGCTCCATACACTAAAAATGCCATGATGAACAACAATAAAGTGCCATGATGCTCAAATAAGAAAGCAACAACTAAATTGCCAAAAGGATTTGATTTTTTTTAATATTGTCATGAGAACAATAAAATTGCCATGGGCAATAAACTTAATTTGCCATGATACATGAAACTAAGTTTGCCATGATCCATAAACTAAATTTGCCATGGTCAATTACTAAAATTTGGCATGAACCATAAACTAAATTTGACATGATCAATTGCTTAAGTCGCCATGGTTCATTGAAACAAATTTTCCCATTGTCAATTGCTTAATTTTCCATTGTCTAAAAATATAATTAAAATAGCCGTGCGACTTACAAACTACAATGGTCTAGTTAACTAATTTGGATCGGTTAGTGAAAATCGCCATAGTTCATAAAAAGCAAAATTTCCCTCAAGAGATGAAAGTAAACTGTCGTGTTTGTAAAGTTACCATGGTCATAGGAGAAACTTTGTCCACAATTAAAAATGAGTAAATTTGCCATGGCCAAAGATACTAAATTTGCGATGGTCTCTAACAAAATTGCATGGTCACAAATAATAACTTTGTCATGGTTAAAGAAAGGTGAAGTGTGAAGTAAATTTGCCATGGTTCAAAAACGAATTTACCGTGGGTCAAACAAAAAAAATGCCATGGTCAGAAAATACAACTTTGCTATGGCAAAAATCCATCTTTAAAAACATGTCGTGTGTTTCGATACCACAATCACGGCGGTCCTCTTGGCTTTGTGGAAACAGAGGAATGCTAGAGTCTTCAGTAGGGTAGATCAACAAAAAACTCCTCTGGAGCTTGTTACTAGTATGCTAAACGACATAGCTGAGTGGTCGCAGGCGGTAGGTGGTGTTGGTGGACTACAACGGTTTATGAGGAGTTAGCCTAGATGTAGTGTGGGTGGTGTTGGTGTTGGTGTATCCGTGTGTGCCGTATGTTCGCATTTGGGCCACGCTTCTTGTAATTATGCTTTCTTCTTCTTCTATAAAAATATGATACGCTTTTCGCGTACTCTCGAAAAAAAACATGTCGTGTATAAAAAATAAATATAAAAGTTGCCACGGAAAAACAACTTAAGTTGTAATATGGCTATGATTGCCAATTTGCCATGGTCGACGTGTGGGAAAAACATCTACACTTGCCAAGGAAACACATGTTAAGTTGCCATGGCAAGTGTTAATTGGCGTGTGAATATAACTCCGAATTGCCATGGCAAAACAACAGATCTTAAGTTGCCATGGCAAAAAGAATATTTTACTTTACATGGCAAAAACACCGTAAAAATGACGTATCATCAACACATGATACCCAAGCATCTATTCTAGACAAGGTTTTCTCCTTGGGCTTGAGCCACTTGTTTGAAAAAGACTTCTAGTGAACTATGTATGTGACACATGCTATTAATTTGGTACCTGGCTGTGTACGAACGTGTGGTGGCTTCAATCTTTCGTTTCAAATTCTTTGAACTAGGGTGCGGCTTCTTGGTAAGTTTAGTGTAAATCTAGCGTTTTTCCATTCAATGTGGGACAGGGTGGTGTGTTTATATTTTTTGTATGGGTCGTCTCAATTTACTTATGCCTCTGTGTTTGTACGTGCAGTCGCTTTCCTTTGTTTCTTTTTTTTCGTCGTTTCCACGTGATTATATTTTGCCTTTCGTTCTTTGCACCGTTGTAGCGTGGACGGGTTGTACGTACGTGCTCGCCTTGCATGCATGTAGGCTGATCGCGCGTCGAAGCGTGGTGGACCAGTTCTTGCATCCAGGTGCAATACGACAAGGTGCATGGGCGGTACCATGAAGCCGGTCGACCAATTGAGACTGATTAGAAGAAATCTGAATGGAGCCATGCAGCGTCCACAGCGGTGATTGGGACTGATTAGAAGAACTGCATTTGCTTCCAGCAGCAAAGCGACAGGAAATTTGAGTGCAGCCATGCAGCGGGTTCGTTGTATGAATGGACAGCGGTGATCGTATGAAGCGGTTTGCTTCCGCCGCCCGGATTTCTCGCGTGGTGTTCAACCTGTCGTTTTCGCCATGCAACTTGTCGCTGCCGCTTTGTTCGTTCTCTCCAGAGCGTGTGCATTTCGCGTGTCTTCTGGAGTTGTGCTGCATGGTATGGGGCTATAAATATGCTGGTTTTCCTCTTGTGCCATCGTGTGTGGTTTCATTTCTCTCTTAGTGCTCCATGGTTGCTCCTTCATCCAGTCGTGATGGTTTGCGTCGCCCTGGCCGGCCTCGTGGCTCGCGTGGTCTTACGGTTGTTCGTCGCGGTGGTTCTGCTCGGCGTGGTGCTTCTACTGATTTGCCGGATAGGCTTGCGCTTGCTCATCGTCGTCCGTCTTGTCGGCTTGGTCGTCGGGCGCGTGGGACGGCTTCTTCATCTGCTTGCTCTGTGCCATCTTCTATTCCGGTGGATGTTGATGTCCCATCTGGTCTGTCTCCTTTCTTCTTTGTTTGTTTGGTTTTTTTAAATATTGTGTACTAAATGTTGTGATTTGTTGTTGAAAGCAGGTAGTCGTGCCTCTGTTGCTTCTCGTAGGGAGGAGATTCATTTGGGCAAGCGCCGTGTTGATTATGGTCTTGGTTTGTGTTTTCGGGCCGATGAATTTCCATTTTTTCCTCTGGTTTACCATTGTTTAATAATGTGATTCATCTTGTATATACAGATGTATCTTTCTGCGGGTCGGAGATGTCTGGGTCTCATGTTGTTGTTGCTGCTGCCTCTTTCCCTTCTATAAGCCACGGTATCCTGCAGTTTTTCTTTTAGTGTATATGCGAATCTGGTGCATGCGGTGACCGTGCATGTGTGTGTTTTCGTCAGTTGCACCTTGTAGTGTACGAAGTTAAGAAAAAAGGGAAATACTGTTTCTGTTTTTTTACACCTCGTGGTGCAGAAAGTTAAAAAAAAAGCCCGACCACCAATATTGGGTACGTTCGAGCTTACAGACCGTACCCAAATCAAGTGCAACGGCGACTCGGGCGGCTAATCAAGCTGATGAACGGGCCCAGCAGCGGGTCCAACGGGGCAGTGGGGGCTGTAATAGAGGAGTTCGATATGGGAGGCGGAGGCAGCTATTTAAGTTGCTCTTCGCGTCCTCCCGCTTCCGAGGTGGGACTAAACGGTGATGTTGTTTCGGGTGGGTGGGGGAAGTGGGCTGCGTGCCGGCAGAACGGTGTTACTGGGCCGAACTGTTCCGGCTGGTGCGCGCGGTGCAGTTTTTTGCGTCTGTGTGCATGGCGCATGCACGTACGTTCGATGCTGTTTGTGTTCGCGTGCATGGTGTATGCACGTGTGTATTTTTTCATATTGGTTGTTGTAGATTTTTGTATTTGTCGACATTTTTTAATCCATGTTTTATTTAAAATTTGGGAACTGTTATTGAAATTCATGAACACTTTTTTTAAGAATCTTTTTTAGAATGCATTAACATTTTTTGAATCGATGGGCGTTTATTGGATCGATGACCTTTTTTGAATTTTGGGACTAATTTTTCAAATTCATGGACGTTTTTCTGAATTTTTTGATTAAAAAAAATAAAATCATGAACATTCTTTGAATTCACAAACAAATTTTGTATACATGAACATTTGTTTTTTCAAAATCATGCATATCTTTTTATTTCCCAAATATGTTTCTCAAAATCTGAAGTTTTTTTAATGTGCTAACATTTTTTTGAAACTACAAACATTCTTTGAATCCGTGAACATTTTTTTCCCAAACATTTGGTTTGAAAATTGAACATTTTTTAGAATTAACAATTTTTGAAATAATTGGAACCTTTTTGAATTCCTTATCATTTTAAGAAAAAAGTTGCTTTAAAGTATAAAAAGCAAAAAGCAAGAAAAAAGGAAACGAAGAGTACAGGGGCGTTCTGCCTGTACGTGGGCCGGCCCAAAAACGCAGGAGGTGTGCGTTTTCTCCCTATTCAGCGCGTAGGTCGGTGAATATGAGCTCCCATTAACCTCTAACTGCCACGTTGGCCTTCTATTTGCCCTAGACCTGGAGGAACACGACGGACGCTTTGTGATTGCGGCGCTAGGTACAACTAGCATACCCCGCGCGGCGGCACGCCGCGCCCTCGATGTGTTATATTTATACATATCATATTATTTATATATAATGGGTGTTGTATGCATCCACAGCGTCCATGCACCGAAGACCGCATCATCAGCTACACTGGTAGTTGCCCACCCATCACACGACTAGAGCACTTTGCAAAAGCGCTGTATCATTTTATTATTGGCACTAACACCAGTGGTCAATGTTTCAAGATGGTTTGATTTCAGGCTCTAGCACTATCTACAGTCACGTTTGAGGCCCTATATTACCTTGTGTGCAAGTATCAGTCGTTTCAATGTCCTTCAGTCGTTGTAACTTTGTTTTGCCAAGTTGTATTCAGTTGCAATAAATGTACTTTATCTGTATTGTAATCTTGTAAAAATGTATGGTTTATGGACGTTAATTATGAATGTAAAATTTCTATCTTTAGTTACTTTATACATGATTGTAACCCAATATTGGTCTCTAAATAATATATAAAAAATCAACATAGTACATAAGCTTAATATGTAAACTTTTTTACTGACCATTTTACAGCTTATGGTTCCTCCTGTATATAAGGAAAATCAATCTTCGACATTCAATGAATACTTCATCTTGGAGGATTACCCTAAATGATTAGAGAGGGTGACAACAATCTGAAGCTTGCCAAATTTATATGTTATCGTTGTATCGATGAGACCTTGTGAAGCACTAATTTTTAGTTCGCCGCATACACAAACGATTTACTGACTACTAAACAAATATTGATTCATCTTGCAGTGACATCGATCGGTCATTCTCTATAAAAAAGCACATAATCGGCAATTAGAACAACAACATAAATATATTACATAACATTCTTAACATGTGACTAGGTCAACAAACACAAATAATAAAACCCATGAAATCAGCAAGACCAGACCATGAAAATAAGAAATGAAAATAAAAGTAAATGAAGGAGAACACTATGATATCTCCTTGGTAGCGCGAGTAGAACACTACCAAACATACATGTCTCCAGTGGCGAAAGGCTAAAAAAAGGAAGACAACAATATGATATATCTTACATAGTTCAGTTAGAGCACTACTAACCATATTTCCTTCCAGTAGCAGTGCCACCAGTGCCTCGGATAATCATCGCTCGGGCAGCGGCGTCATGGCGATCATCTAGGATCATTGCACACAAAAGCACAGAAAAGCCGAGCAATGCTGCTAGCAGCCCAACTATGAGAACTAGGATAAACTCTGAGCTCACATCCTCCATTGGAGCTCTCTTCTCGATCTTTTGTCACCGGAGAAAGGAAAGAGGTGAAAATCAAGGAAAAGGAATGAGGCACGTTGTGGGGATGGAAAAAGGGACATAGTATGTGGTCATTTTTATAGCTTGAACTCGGTGTACGATTGACGAAGTTCACCAGCACCGCTCGCCGGTGTTCGAAGAACGAATCCATGAGCAAAGGCCGACAAGATCTTGATTTCTAAGGTGACCGCCCGCTGTATCGACAATGAGCACGCCTTACACTAGCATCGTCTTGCCTGGATGCTCTATGCCCTAGATGGTTCAAGTGGGAGGCATGCGGAAAAGCACGCGAGGCTGGCATTCGATGGCGAATCTGTGAGCGATCTTAGAAAAGGTCTTGGTCCGTGAGATGACTGCTTGCCGTGCGGTTATGGTAGCGCCTACTCTACGCGCTAGGTAGAACAAATGGGATACGTCTGAGAAAACGAGCAAGAGAAAATTAGATGAGATCTCACAAATAAGTTCATCGCTCTTTCTAATCTGAAGTTTATTTAGACTCATAATTAAAAAGATTTGTGCCCGACCCAAATTTTGTTTGGATTTTGACATGTGTAATTATTCTAAATATGTATTTTTTTTATTTATGAGTTGATCGCCGGAGAGGGCCGGTGCGTAAAATTATGATTTCCAGTGCTCGATCGTCGGTGCTCATGAGGCGAACTTATGAGAAATATAGCGGATACGGCTCGCACTACCGTGATACTGTCATGGATACTCTATGCACTAGACGACATATAAGCGGAAGACTTGCCGAAAGTGTGCCACAGAGAATAGAGACCAGACACGAAAAAAAAGCATCTGACAACAAATCTTACGTTTACCCTATGAAATTAAGGGAGAGTTGCTGAGTGGAGTGTAACAAACAAATATCTAAAATCTGAAAACAAATCGATCTTTATTGTATATTCCAAGGATCGAGTTAGTAATTATTCAGTTGCTTTCCAAGGGGCATAGATATTAATTAATTTTTGTTTTTAAATAGAAGATGACAATGGAGTGTATGTGGCCATTACAAGGAATACATCGTATCCAATAGTTATTACTCGTTTGTAATTATATCAAATTTAAATAGGTTTGCCCTGCTTTAATTAATTATATTGCAAGAATTTAATTATATTCTCGATTTACTATGTAATTTTCCATTCGTAATAATTATTTCATTTTAGACTACTAAAAAAGAAAGTGTGTGTGTGTATTTGTAACCTGTTTTATCTTTTTGCTACCATACTATATGGTTGAGTTTTTATTTTTTTTATATCTTTTTCAACTTACTAGGCTTCAATCGGCCAATCTGGTTTCAGCCAGGCCACTTTACTTCAAGTTTCTGTCTATTCAACATTTAACATTGTGATACAGCCTATACGATCAACTTTCGTCGACCTGTATACACCATGCATGCATTTGAGTGATGCATTATGCCGTGATTCTTTTGCCACCTATCATTTCATATCATTACAATAGCTTATAATATTTATCTTAGCAATTGTATGTAGCACAAAGCTATAGACGGGCGCGGCATGCCGCCGCGCGAGTTTCGCTAGTAAGTTTACCATGGCAAAAATGTTTTCATTTATGGATCACCTTATTCCTGAAAATGATGCTCCCTCCGTTCCTAAATATAAGATCCTTTAGAGATTTCAATATAGACTACATACGAAGCAAAATGAATCTACACTCTAAAATATGTACATTCATATGTAGCCCTTATTAAAATCTCTAAAAATCTCTAAAAGGACATATATATAGAAACGAAAGTAGGGACGCGAATTTTGGGGACATGCCCCCACGCGAGGTCTTTATCTCGTGCGTCCGCAACGCGCCGTGATTGGCAGTTAAATTACTGTCCCCCCCAATGCGCAAATATCGCACAGTGTTTCCTTTTTTCAGAATGTGAATACGCCGGCTATACCCCCTGGTAAGAGGGCCACACGCATTTATTTTCGTACAAATACGCATTTGTCCTTTAGCGGAGACCCTGCGGCACTGGGATAATAACTGCACTGACGTTGGGCGCGTCGTCATTTAGCACGCAGCCTACCGCTTCCATCGAGCTATAGCACTGTACATCTTCTTGAAGCCTCACGATCACAGGGCCGCAAGCGGAGCAGAGGGCATGGCTTCAGCTGAAGCAGAGGAATCCAGGTTAGTCTCTGAGGATCCATATGAATCCACTTTGTTTTAGCAGGAAGATAGCATGCCTACGTTTGTGGCGGAAATGAACGGATCTGTCTGCTCGTGGGGCATTTCTAACTACCCTGATTCCGCTGTTTGCAAAGACGGGCGCTCGATGGTGGCTGTGTGTTGGTCGAGGATCTGGCCGCGAGAGCTCAGTTTATAGAGCAAGAGTGCCTTGGCGTCTTCTGTTACACTTCAGGCAGTATTAATTGGACCATTGAATTCAAGGTGGGTGGCGTTACTCTGTGTAGGTGGGCTGGGCGTACTGATGGCGCGCATCGGCCTCTATTATTGGTGCATGAAGCATGAGTGAATGGCGGCCGACGACTTAAATCAGATAGCAATGGAGAAGGGGAGCTGCTTGGAATGGCCATCCGAAGCAAGGAGGCATGGCGTTTTAAAAGGCAGAGAGGAGGGTCGCCCGGCTAGCCGTTGCGACTGAAGCATGGCCAACACGCATCTCCGTCCCGCCTGGTGCATGTATCCGTGTGGCTACAGCTCAGTAAATGTCGTGGCGCCGGTCGCTGACGCCTGTTGCAGGTAGCCGTTGTCACCACCAGATGGCATGTGGGCCTTTAATGAACGCAGAGAAAATACGAGCGGTATACAAGATGCTGTACGCTGCCCGGCTGTGTTTATACGCGCACGTCGTATTGGAGTTAGCACGAATCGCGTGGGGTGCCAGTGGTGCGGATAACGACCTCGCATAGCCGCATGTACACAGGCGAATTAGCGCGAAAGTAGTACTTACTAAATGCAATGATCACCTCACAGCCATATAACTATTAGTGGAACAGAACTAAAATGACATCAAACATGACCAAATAATTGCAATGGGGAAACATGTTAAGTTGCCATAACAAAAAAAAGGATTTACAAAATGGTGCTTTCAGCCAAAACAAATCAAAACTGGGAGATAACAGAGTACTAGCAAACATCACAACTGAAGAAAACGTGAATTGTACTAGTAGTAGAAAAATGGAGACACACCACGGGCAAGAGCGATGAGCTAGACGCCCGCTCAATCTCGGCTCTGCTATAAGGCCGCACGACCAGCCATCACACCACGCGCGTCTAGAGGCTGTGCGCCGCGCCATTCAATTGGTCGCCCCCATGTAGCCGTCAAGGTAGCCTCCCTCACGCGGTCGCTTGTATCAGTGGAAACCAGTACACCTGCCCGTCGCCCGACGAGCTGTCAGCGACGGGACGAGGTTGCTGAGCCTAAGCTCGAGGCTCAGCGCCGGAGAGTTTGGAAGGTGTGACGCAAGCCGTGACTCCGGCGTGGACAAAGCACCCTGCCCTGTCTCCGCCGCGTGACATCCCGATGTTGGGTCCGGTAGAGCTCATCCCTGCTGCCGCCCGCCACGTTTCCGCTGCGCTGCGACTTTGGTGAGGACAGAGCAGCCCGCCCTGTCTCTGCCGCACGACGTCCCGATGTTGGTCTGGTGGAGCTCCTCCCCATCGCTGCCTGCCTCGTCTTCACTGCGCGACGCTCCGATGCTTGGGTGGAGCTCCTCCCCGCCGCCGCCTGCCTCGTCTCTGCCGCGCCACGACTCCGACGAGGACAGGGGATCCGGCCATGAATTTTTGTCTAAAAGGATCACCTGACGAATGCACTTGATGAAAAAGACCTCAAAATGGCACAATATACCAACACATGCCGCCACGCGCGGAGGCGACAAAGGTTGCCACCACATGCCGAGGTGGCGAGCACCGCATGATAGGTTTTCGTTGCCCCGGGCGAGCCATGACAGAACGGGGAAGGGCAGATAGGCCTACCACCACGCCGCGAGGCAGCATCTGTTCGGCCGATGTGATCGAAGCAGCCCAATTAGTTGACGATAAGGTCAACTCCAACGCACGACCCCAAATCGACTGGGACAAGACGAACGGCCCAACGCACGGGGACATCTTCATTTTTCGTCCAGTCCATGTCCGTTCTGCTCCATTCCCAGCCCAAAGCTGATTTGGATTTGAGGCCGAGCGGACAAAAGACGGACGCTTTGTTCGCCGCTCGCGTCCGCGCGTGACCGCGCTAGATCCACTTGTCACCCACACTGCCCCACTCTCTCTCTCCCTCCCTCTCTCTCTCACACACACACACACCCGTGCAGGAGCAGGGCACGGTGGTCGGCGGATGGGGCGCGCGACGAGAAGCACGTGGCGGTTGGCGGGTGGGGGGCGACGGCCGGCGAGCCCGTAGCGGCAACGACGAGCAAAGCGCCGTGGGCGGGTGGGGAGGCGGGGCTGCCGACGCGGGCCGATGGAGCTCCTCCCCACCGCTGCCCGCCTCATCTTCACCGCGCGATGCCCCGATGCTTGGTTCGGTGGAGCTCCTCCCCGCCACCGCCCACCTCGTCTCTGCCGCGCCACGACTCCGACGAGGACAGAGGAGCCCGCCTCGAATTTTTGTCTAAAAGGATCACCTGACGAATGCAATTGATAAAAAAATCATCTCTGACTCAAAATGGCACAAAAGACCAGCACATGCCACCACACGCGGAGGCGGCAGGGCCTGCCAAAACATGTCGAGGCGGCGAGCACTGCGTAACAGGTTTTCGCTGCCCTGGATGAGCCACGACGGAACTGACAGGGGCAGATGGGCCCTGCCGCCACGCCGTGAGGCGACATCTGTTCGGCCGATGTGATCGAAGCAACACAAGCAGTTGATGATAAGGCGAACTCCAACGCACGCCCCCAAATCGTCTGAATGTGTCCGTTTGGGGTCAAACGGACAGGACGAATGGCCCAACGCGTTGGAGCATCCTCATTTTTTCGTTGGTCCGTATCCGTTCTGCTCCATTCCCAGCCCAAAGTTGATCTGATTATGAGGCTGAGCAGACAGAAGACGGACGCTCTGTGCGCTGCTTGCGTACTCGCGTGACCGGGCTGGACCCACTTGTCACCCACACTGCCACTCTCCCTCCCTTTTTCTCTCTCTCCCCCCACACCCGTGCAGGAGCAGGGCGTGGCAACCGGCGGGTGGGGAGGCGCGACGAGATATTATATACCTATATATATGTGAGAGATATTATAAATCTAAACTTTAAATACGTCTATATTCATCTGTATGTAATAGTATATATTCATCAACTCTCTAAAAAGACCTATATTTAGAAACGGAGTGAGTATATTAAATGTATATAGTAGAGAGATGCTTATATACCTATATACTAGCAAAAAGGCCCGTACGTTGCAACGAGAGAAAAAAAAGTCCTCTCATATCTCTAGCTGGGTCAGTTGGACAAATTGTGCGTGACCAGTTGGCAGGTTATGAGATCGAACCCTTCCATCGACAATTTTATTTTTTGCCAGCTCTCCGGACCTGGGCCACAGTGCGCCGCCGGATGAACTTCCTCTGTTGGGCCAAAACGGGTGACAAGTAACGAAACCGAATAGCGTGCATGAAATTTAATTGAAGCGGGACCAAACGAAACGGGACGAAACCGAATAGCGTGCATGAAATTTAATTAAAGCGGGACCAAACGAAGCGGGACGAAACCAAGAATATCACCTCCCTTTAATAGTAGGTATAGATATAGATATAGATGTGGTGAGAGGTATTATTGATAATAGATCGTGTCCTAATTTAGAGAAGGCATCACGTCGAAAATAAATTTAGAGAATCTTTTGGTTCTCTCTTCTCCATGCAATATTTATTTTCCAAGGTAACACCTTGTACGAGATGTATTATTTCTTTCCACATGTGTGTGAATCATCCACCACTCACTGTCACTGGGATGCCATCCAATGGTAGTCCCTAGGGGTTCCCTTTTATTTCAAGGGTTGAATAATCAACACTACAAAATCTGAAGGATATGGCCGCATTTACTACTCACCAAATATAGAGCATTTTATTTCTGGTAATTAATATGGATATGCACAGATCGGCACAATTAATTGTTACCTAAACATAGATCAGATTGGTTGGATATATATGTGTGTGTGAAACATGTAGCAATTAGCAAGTACTCCGTAGAAGATACTACTCATATCTGAAAGCATATATTGCCATGGAGAGAAGCAAGATGATTATGCTCGTGATGATCATCCTTCCGTGTCTCATAACATTTTCTCAGGGTGAGTACACAACAACAATTAGGTCAACTTCTCTATATTTGTTAGTTCTATTCTCCCTCCGTCTCAGTTTACAAGTCCTACGCGTATACCTAGGTTGCTAATTTTATCATCTAATATAAACTATATAACACAAAAATTATACCTTTTAAAAATAGAACATCTGAAATTTATATTGATATTTTTTTTAATATATGACTTGTATTAGGTCGGGCAAATTGACGACCTAGGGGTACGCTCACGCCCTGTAAACTGAGAGAGAGGGAGTATTACTTTTGGCGATCTTGTTAAGAAGCATTACTAATTTATGTGACTTTGTGCATAATTTTATAAATTACCTAGTTTAATGTGGACACTTGTTTGCATGCAGCTCAAAAACCTGATGATATGGATAGCAGCAAGCTCCAAATTTGCTTGTGCCAAAAGAATCCTCCACCATGCCCAAATGGTTTGTGCTTCTGTTGTGCGTTGGAGCAAGACAAATGCTTTAGAACCAGCCAAGAATGCATTTGTGGTTCTGCTTGCCCTCCTTTAGAAGCAACCTCCTCTCATCCCCTCCCTTTGCCTTAAGACACCACGTCAGATTATTGCCATGAACATCTTGGAATAAAAGAAGTTGTAATCGCTGCATGCTCATCTTTATGATCCTCTGAATCGGATTTTTTTAGTTATATTATGTTTTACAAATGAATACTGGACTATACAGGCAATTATTTTCATATATTTCCTTGATTGACACAAGAAAATACAACACTTCCAGGGAAGACCATTGCACTAGGACCATGGAGAATGCAAAAAAGGTTGAGCTCCCGATTATGGCGAGATTTTTTACGTACATCATACTCCATGGAGTACTACACAAGTTAAAGGGTAGTATTAAGTTGATCCAGTGGTTGATATGATTCAGGTCTTAATTTTAATTCGAGGACAAATTAGTAATTGCAGGTAGTTCCTTTCACCACGCCACGCACGAGAAGACTTCTCCGCAATCCCGACGCCGCCTGCCCGACTCCACCAGGTAGCTGCCAGCCTCGCCCCCTTGCTACAAGCAGCGCTGGTATGACCCCAAGATGGTCTGCCGCCTCTTGGTGGAGACACACGAAAGTGCAAGCTGATTTGCCCAGATAGGTTGACTGCTCTCTGGTGAACTCACATACTCCACAAAGCTATCTGTTGTACTGATCTGCTACGTACTTCCTCCATTCCAAAATAGATGACTCAACTTTGTACTAATTTTAGTATAAAGTACTCCCTCCGTTCGGATTTAGATGTCGCGGCTGCTGTACATTATGCATTTTGCAAACATGTCCTTATACTTTTGAATCATTTGAAAAACGCCCCGTCTCCTTCCTCACTTCTCCACCGTCGCTCGCGTCATCGCTCCGCCACCACCCCGTCTTCCTCCCCGTTCTCCTCGGCACCAGAGAGAGTCTCCACGCGTCGCGAGACCCGGCCCTTTGTAGAGAGGAGGCGACTGCTGTCATGAGGAGACGCTAGCAGATCTTCTTGAGGCGCCTTGCGCCGCCGCCCAGCTGCAAGAGCCGCCATGGGTGTGCCCTCGCCTACCGAGCAGCAGCGGATTGCTCCTAAAGTTCTTCCTCTTCGTCACCTCCCTCGAATCGTGTTAAGAAGCGATAAATCGACGACTAGGTCCTCGATTTGGTCCGCCTTGCCGCGTCGCCATGGACAATTTTGGGACGCTTGTCATGCGCTGGGTCTTCGTCATTGCTCGCCCGGGGTCTTCATCGCGCGTTGCCCTGCTCAACCTCTCCTCCAAGCCCAGGGTCTTCCTCTCCGTCTTGGCCCTCCTCCGGTCGTGCCCGCCCTCGCCTCTGTTCTTCTTTGGTATTCCCGCCCCGCCTCTGTTGTTCTTCTGCTGCTGAATTAAAGAGAACTTGATTGTAAAGCTGAATCTGAATTAAAGATCATGAATCTGAATACTTGAAAGAGTAGAAGCAAAACTGGATTGCTTAATTGCTGCTTGAAAGATCATGAATCTTGAAAGTAGTTTGTTTTCGAGTACTTGATGTTCTGTAGTGAATATTGAATTAAAGAGAACTTAATTGCTGCTGGTATTCCTCTCCTGTTTGATTGTAAAGCAAAACTGGATTAAAGAACTTGAATATGAGTGTTCTTTGGTAACACGTTACATGAATACCCAATGAAGCTCAATCTTGAATCTTTGGAGTAGTTCTTTGCTGCTGGTATTCACATGCACTTCGAAGTTATTCAAGATGTAACAGTTTTATTGAGATGAACAGTTTTGTTCAATATAGAATTTGGGAGTAGATGCAGATATGCTGTGAATGCAAAATAAGTGGAACATTTGGTGCCACTGTTCCTAGTCCACTACAATTCCTAGCATTTTGCTTCCAATGATGCAGATATGTTCTGAATGCAAAATAAGTGGAACATTTGATGCTCCTGATCGATGCTCTTGATTTGCTAGGAACAGTTTTATTCGGTGGAACATTTTGCTTCCAATGATGCAGATATGTCCTGAATGCCAAATGTCATTCCACTGTTCCACTTATCTAGGAATTGTAAAAGAAACAAAGCTTTTAACAGCTGCTCTTTGTTTACTCTCAAGTCTGAACAAAAGACAGCATGGTGTAGGCTCAAGCAAGCAGCCCATCACTACCTACTTGTTCTGCAATAACCAATGAAGCAAATAACCAATGAAGCAATAACCATCAGTCTAGCAAACAATTCTTGTGGAGAGAACTATTTTCAGGTGCCTCTTTGATTTAGCTGATTTAACTTGACCAGAATGTTCTTTCTTATTGGAACATGAACAGTTACCTGAGCAAGTGCTCCACCGCCGCAATGATGTTTGGGACCGCTCTTAACATGAGTCCTCCACAAGATGATGCCTCAGAACCTGCAGATCAACAGGAAGAACAGAACAGTCAACAACAATACAACAATGAGGAACCAATCAATAATGAAGCAACATGTACAGTACTACCTCCAAAACTTTTGCATTTGCATTTCATTTTCATGATCTACTCCTATTATTTGCAATAGCTACATGACTTATCTTTTGCTCCTTATTTGACAGGGGAAGAAGCAAGTGGTGTAGAGGAACCAATTCATGAAGAAGCAAGTGGTGTAGAGGAAGCAATTCATGAGGAAGCAAGTGCTGTACAGAAACCAATTCATGAGGAACTCACAAATGAGGAGAGATATGATATTTTTTTTGCACTCATGGTGATCAACACCCAAAATGGACAAGTTCTGAAAAAAGACAAGCAGGTCATTGCTAGCCTACTCGATACAACCATAAGAACTGTTGAGAGAATATGGGAAAGAGCTCTTAAACAGATTGAAAAAGGGGAGAAAGTTGATGTCTCAAATCAAAAGCCAGGTAGAGTTGGCCGCAAGCGGAAAGATTTGGATCTGTCGAGGGTGGTGACAATCCCATTGAACAGAAGGAGAACATTGCGAGGTCTGTCAAAGGCATTGGGTGTAAGCTGCACGACCTTACACTCAAGGTTCGAGTGGGGTCATTTGAGGCGTCACAGTAATAAGTTGAGGCCCCACTTAAACCTGTCCAACATTGTAAAGAGATTGAAATGGTGCTTGGCTATGTGTGAAGATTATTGGTCTGCGACACGGGAATTAGACAACATAGCCTATATGGATGAAAAGTGGTTCAACATGACTGGGGAGGTGAACAACTACTATTTGCTTCGAAGAACCCGACCCCTTGCGCACCTTGCATCATAAGGATAGCATCGCCAAGGTGATGTTTCTCGCAGCCGTGGCTAAACCAAGATACGGCAAAGATGGTGAGGTCACTTTTGATGGAAAGCTCGGCATTTGGGCTTTTGTCACAGAGTCTCCTGCTCAAAGAACCAGTGAAAACAGAGATAAAGGGACGCTCGAGCTCAAATCATTGAAAGTCACACGAGATGTAATGAGGTATTACATGTGTGAGAAACTTATTCCTGCGATCCAAGAGCGCTGGCCGGACGAAGATGAAGGACGAACAATCTATATCCAACAAGATAATGCCACGCCACATATTCTTCCCGATGACCCGTTTTCCGACAAGTCATAGAAACGGTGATTTGGATATTAAGTTGTTTTCAACAGCCTCCAAACAGTCCGACATGAACATTCTTGATCTCTGCATATTCAGGTCTCTCCAGTCCCACACCGATAGCAGAGCACCTCAAAGCATCAGGGAACTGATAGAAGGTGTGGAGGAGGAATATCGAAACTACCCGGTTGATAAGCTAGCTAGAAGCTTCGTGACGCTGCAGTCATGCATCCGAGAAGTAATGAGAAACAAGGGAGCGATAAACTACTCGATCCCTCACATGAACAAGGAACGCCGGCAGGCAGAAGGACGACTTCCTATAGCTCTATCTATCGACCGTGAGCTAGTTGAACAGACCATAGCCTTTATAAAAGAGGCAGAAGCAATCTTAGCAGCAGAAAAAGAGCAGAAGCAGCAGGAAAAGAGCAAAGAAGAAAAGAGCGCAGCAGCCTTGAAGAAGCGAAACACCCTTCGAGTACCAAAGAGCCTCCAAGCGGTAGGAAAAGAGAACCGGAGCCTTCAAGCAGCGAAACACCCTTCGAGTACCAAAGCAGTCTCTAAGAAGGGAAAAGAGCAAGAACAACCTTCAAGCAGCAGAAAAGAGCACGAGCAGCCTCCAAGCAGCAGGAAAAGAGCAGCCACCTCCTTCAAGCGGCGAAACACCCTTCGAGTACCAAGTAGCCTCCAAGCGGCAGGAAAAGAGAACCAGAGCCTTCAAGTAGCAATAAAGAGCACCGCAGCCTCAAGCAGCAGGAAAAGAGCAGCTCTTCTTTACTTGGGGTCACTAGTGCTACAATCAACTGACAATCGATTCATCTATTCTCTACTGTTGGTTATATTGTGTATTCTGAAGGTACTCCCCATGTTGTCACCCAAATCACCAGCATTATCCCCATTTGAGATGCTCAGGACTCGATTGGGGAATTAAGCAAGGGTAGTCAGATGATTAGTGGATTACATGGTGCATATACTCCTGGAGTAGATTCAGCAAAGTGTTTTAAAATTATAGTTAATCTAATCTTTGTTACATTGATGTCTTGTAGAATCTAATCTTTGTTACCTCTGAATCATGAGATGCTCCCTCCTTGCTTACTTGAGATGTACTCCTAAATTTGGAGTCTTGTATGTGTCAAAACTTGCAAGTTGGAAGAGATTATTTAGGAATTAAAAACAAACTTGCGTGTTCAGGACTAGTTTTAATTAATCATCGATGATATAAAATTGACAGTTCATTTGGCATTTGATGGTCTTCATGTAACAAGAATCCTATGTCTATGAAGAATGCTGGTTCCAAATGAAAATGGGGTCTATTTATAGGTCAAAACTTCCAAATGCATCACCAACGCCCAATTTATGAAACAAACTTGCGAGGTTGAGGACTGGTTTTGATCATCAAAAAGCTGGGCAAGGATTATTCAGATTGGTATTTGATGGCCTTGGTATTAAAGGAAGGATGCTATGTAATGTCAAGAAAGAAAAGCAGAATGTATGTATTGTTTGAGATGATGAGTTGCCAAAATTCAGAATATGCAATGGCTCATAACTTAAATGATTCTGGATGCACTAGTAATTGAGAATATGCAGGAGCACTCAATATTCAGATATGGAGCCCAACATTCAGAGATGAACAGCAAGCAACATTCACAAGCAGCTCCATGGTTGTTCCTTGAGGCTTGAGCAGGGTGGAGTACCTTGAGGATGGAGCAGGGTGGAGCGCGTCCTCCATAGCGTCGGGGCACGGAGGCGGCGCGAGGTGGGCAGCATCCTCCATGGCGGGTGGAGCAGCATCCTCCATGGCGAGCGCATCCTCCATGGCGGGAGAGCAGGGGTGTCGGGGCACGGAGCGGAGCAGCGCAGCGCGAGGGCACGGAGCGTCGGGGGCACGGAGCGGAGCAGGCGCGAGCGAGGCGAGGTGTGCGTGGTGGATCTGGGAGGGAGAGAGGGTGGGGTCTCCCCTGAAGCTCGCGGCCACCGACGCCAGGAGCTTGGAGGCGGTGAAGGCCTCGCATCGACGGAATCCGTCGCCGACTTGAACTCAAAGGTCGAAGCTTGAACCCAATCCGTCGACGCGGGAAGGAGGAGAGGAGCGTGGCGAGGCCACCGAAGGTGGGGGAGGAGAGCGCGGCGACGCGATAGAAGGTGGGGAGGGGAGGGGAGGGGGGAGAGCGCGGCGGCAGCGCGGCGGCGAGCCGGAGAAGAGCACCGAACGGACCGCGGCGGCCAGCCGGAGAAGAGAGTGAGGTCGAGAACCGTGGGTTCGGTCGGAAATAGATGGAGGGGGTTTTCGCAAAAAAAACGTTGCGACATCTAAATCCGAACGGAGGGAGTATAAAGTTGGGTCATCTATTTTGGAACAGAGGGAGTATTTGTCGATGGATATCTCGGCGGGAAAACGACTCAGGTACAACCATACACGAACAGCGAGCGCCGACATGAGCACCAGAAGTCATGCAGCGGCAGGGTGGTGACTCACACTGTGCTCCTCAGATGGCATGGATTGTCGACAATCCAGGCATTGGCCTCACCGTGATCTGTGAGGGGCAGCACACATGACATAGTTCATCTCCAGGGCGGCGCGGTTGTGACGAGAGCTGGACTTGCCGTTCAACGGGGCGTGGACAAATGATTCATGTGGAGGTTCTATGTGCAGCATTTGCTGAGTGAATAGGCAATTTTTCGACTAATTTAATTCATAAATAGATGACTAGCATGGCATTAACAGAATTAGCAACATACTGATACTGATCTAAACGAGCACGTACTATGTACACAGTAGACAGATCTACACCTAATGCTAGTACTGCTAATACGAAAATAATCTGGAGAGGGATATACGCGTTATACCCTCCAGTAGGCCATGCAGAAGACGCCGCGGCGGTGTCCTTGGCGGCCTTCTTGTCGGCCTCGAGCTTCTCGGTGGCGGCACGTTCGGCGTTGGTGGACATGGTGATGATGAGGGCGACGCGGACGTAGAGAAAGTAGACGAACAACGAGTAGTCGCTTCCCAAAAACCTATTCGCCCCTCTCCCGTACAGGAACCGGAGGGATGGGGTTTCGGAGACCTGCTCTTCCGTCGACCGTGTACGCGGCGGACAGGATGGAGTCACCGGCGGCAGCAGCAGCGAAGGAACAACGGTGGGCAATGCGCGTGAGCAGATGTGATCTGTTCATGGCGGCTAGGGTTAGGAGACACCGCACACTTATATAGACGCAGTCGCATGGAGAAACGTGGGCTCGACCCACGTCCTAGTCCGTGACAGCCCACGATCCAACGTCTCAGATAGTGGCCTAGCTGTCAGAAAATCTCCGTCCGTGACTGACAAAAATAAGCGCGTAGGTGTGAGCTCGGCTCATTCCAGCAACCCGCGGCGCGTCGTGGCGAGGCGTGGCGTGGCGTGGCAAGGCGGGCGACGGAGGGGGAGTGCGCGAGGGCCTCTTCTATTCTCAAGATCCAATAGCATGTAGAAGGCAATGCCTTATAAAGAGGTCCAACTCCTTCTCCACTAGCGGGGTGGGCCTAAACTTCCCACTACACCTAGTGCCAATAACCCACATGGGCCCTTAGAGATTTTTCAGAAATTGCTATATGGGCCTAAAGCTCATCCCAAATTTCAGCAACCCCCCACCAGATCTCGAGGGCCCATTGCGTCCTCTGTTCCAATTGCTGTTTCGATATACCAGTTTTTCAGTGAAGACCTGTTAAGGTTGAGCTTCACCTAGAGCAAGTAGGTACTTGAGATGCTCATCGAGGCTAGTGTCGGTCCATTTGTTTTTAGCCCTCGTCTTCAGGATTTGGAGCGTGAAACTCAAGCGGGTCACCTCAGGATTGCAACCATCATACAATGGAGTGTTCGAGTCTACCACCAGTTGCTCCAGCTTAGCCTCCTCTCTAGAAGCAGCTCTCTCAGTACTCGTCTCCTTGCGAAGCAATGCTTGAACATGAGAGTCCCGCACAATTGAACTTAGTACCGACGAACTCTGCTGCATGGAGTCCATGTTGTTCTCTCCGCCGCCATGTCCGGCCCCTTCTCCTCCACCATGTCCGGCCCCTTCTCCGCCGCCATGTCCGGCCTCTTCCCCGCCGCCATTATCGATCATCTCTTTGTCTTGCCCCGTTTCATCATTGCCTGCCCCGTCGGCATCCTCAACATCGTCATCCTCATCTTCAATTATCCACCAAGTATAGCCATCCATGAAACCAGTCATGAGCAGGTGCGCTTCGACACGACCATCGTCATGGGGGTCGAGCCAAACTATTCCTTTGCATTTTCGACACGGACATAAAACCTCTGTCCGGTTATTTTTTTTCATGTCCTGCACCGCCGACCGCAACCACCTGTCCACCATCGTTCCACTGACCATCGTCAACTCTGCACGGTAATAATAAACAAATTGATTATAAAAATGCATGCATGCATCAAAGTCATAAAAAAATTGGCATGACCTTCCCTAAAAATAGGACATATATGGATCTAGAGTTTGCCCGGAATTCGCCGAAACGGAAATAAATCGACATTTTGGCAAAACGTAGGCAACTCAAAAGCACAATTTGGCGGCGTCAACTCATGCCACACACAAAATTTCCACAAACATATCACACACACATAAACATATTTCCATTTTGCAAAAGCATGAAATTTTCATCACCTCTATCTTGATCGAGATCGAGCACACGATGGAGATGATGTTGTAGGGAGATCAAAAGTGCACAAAGCTCTTCTTGACAAAGATAGATCTAGTTAGCTAGGGGGCAGATAGGTCACTTAACTAAATCCTATATCTACCTAGCTACCTAATTTGGGAGGAGACAACTTCAACTAGTGGAGTGGGAAGGAAAAAGAGAAAGGAGATGCATTAATGGAGGTGGTGTAGTTAGGTAGGAGTAATGAAGAGAGAGAAAGGTGGATAGAAGAGAGAGAGTAATGGGGGAGAAGTATTGAGGAAGAAGAAGAGTGAGAGTGGGAGCATGTGGTGGAGGTAGGGGGAAGGGAAGAGAGGAGGGGAGGGGAGGTAGGGGAAGGGAAAGAGAGGAGGGGAGGGAGGGACGGGTGGGGAAAGGTGGTGGGTTGGTGCGGGTTAGCGATGGCGGGATCTAAAGCGCTGCTGCTAAGGAATTAGCAGCAGCGTGCTTTGGGATCTGGCGCCATCGCTAAGCGGGACAAAAAGTGTGGCAATTTGAAATTTAGCAGCAACGATCTCAGAAAAAGCGCGCTACTACTACAACCTTACCAGTAGCGCGGTTCTCGCGACCGCGCTACTGCTAATTAGAGTTAGCTGAACACCACCGGGCGATATTTGTAGCAGCGCATTTTAGGCCGAGCGCGCTACTGCTAAATCCTTATCAGCAGCGAGTTTCTAGCACACACGCTACTACTAGTTAGCAGCAGCGCTCCTTTTTGAGCCGCGCTGCTGCTAAGATTCTGTGTATAGGCTTTTCCCTAGTAGTGGTGGCATTCATCTCATCAGCATCAGAGATCCAATTCGCGTCACTATACCCTTCAAGTACCGACGAGTATCCGGTATAGTGAAGTCCATAGTTCATAGTACCTCTCAGATAGCACATAACTCTCTCAAGAGCATGCCAATGTACATCACCCAGTTTGGAAACAAACCGGCTTAGTTTGCTCATAGCAAACGCGATGTCAGGCCTCGTTGCGCTCGCTAGGTACATCAGTGAACCAATAATTTGAGAGTATCTCAGTTGATCTTTAGCCGTGCCTTCGAGCTTTCGAATCACCACGCTAGGATCATATGGTGTTTGAGATGGTTTGAAGTCCGAGTATTCAAAACGGCTCAACACCTTCTCAACATAATGGGATTGCAGAAGTGTAATCCCACCCTCATTATCTCTCGGTAGCTTGATGTTCAAGATAACATCAGCCACACCAAGGTCTTTCATCTCAAAGTTCTGAGATAGAAACGACTTGACCTCCTCAATGACTTTGAGGTTGGTTCCGAATATCAGTATGTCATCAACATACAAGCACACTATAACTCCTTCGCCCCCACATGGCGATAGTATACACATTTGTCAGCTTCATTAACAACAAAGCCAACAGATATCAGAGTTGTATTAAACTTATCATGCCATTGCTTAGGTGCTTGCTTCAGGCCATATAAAGATTTCAGCAACCTACACACCTTTCTTTCCTGACCATCTATCACAAAGCGATCTGGCTGTTGCATGTAGATTTCCTCGTTTAGCTCTCCATTCAAAAAAGCCGTCTTAATATCCATCTGGTGGACGAGAAGACCATGTGAGGCCGCCAATGAGAGTAATACTCGAATGGTGGTCAGTCTAGCCACAGGTGAATGAGTATCGAAGAAATCTTCCTCTTCTTTCTGGTCATAGCCCTTGGCCACAAGCCTAACCTTGTACTTTTCAATCGTACCATCGGGCCTAAGCTTCTTTTTGAACACCCACTTACATCCCAATGGTTTGCAACCATAGGGACGCTCAGTGATCTCCCTGTCCCGTTAGCCATGATGGAATCCATCTCACTACGGACCGCATCCTTCCAGTAATCAGCTTCTGGAGAGGCATATGCTTCTCAAATAGAAGTGGGAGTATCATCCACGAGGTACACGAAGAAATCATCACCAAAGGTCCTTGCAGTCCTTTGTCTCTTGCCCCTACCAAGGGTTTCCTCATCATCCTCCTCAGGATTTTCATCATTTGTTTGTTCATAATAATCCATAGGAATGGCAGGCTTACGAGTCTCCTCAGATTCCTGTCTAGAAGTGCTTTGCATATCTCTCATAGGAAAAAAAATCCTCGAAGAATGTATCATCCTTAGACTCCATAATTGTACCAACCTTCTGATCAGGTACCTCAGATTATATTACTGAAGAACGTCTTTATCAGAACATTTTTGCTTCTCACTTTGGGCAATTAGCAATAATCTTTCTATGGACGTCCGGAAATCTGTTTCTTTATTATAATAAAAAGAACATTTCAGAATGAAAAATAGAAAAGTTTTTTCTTGATCATTTATCAACCCTTTCATGTTTCTTAATTTTGTCTAATGATTAATTAAGAGGGTTGACCAGGTCATTGATACGTATAATATCCAAATACCAAATACGCTCAGTGTGTGATCCACAGAAAGAAAAAAGAGTTGTTTTGGTGAACATCAAAGAAAAAACTTGCTCTTCTTCCATAAAAAATTCTTCGTGCCAACGATGTTCTTAGCGTAGCCCAAATTAATGCAGCCCACTGTCTTGGGTCGAAGCTTACGCTTTTTGGGGATCGACACATTGACTTTTGCCAAACAGCCCCAAGTACGCAAGTATGAGAGTGTTGTCCTTCTCTTCGCCCATTTCTCATAGGGAGTGATCTCATTATCCTTTGTCGGAACTCTATTCAGGACATGACAAGCCGTCAATATAGCCTCCCCCCACCATGCCTTGGATAAACCCGATCTAACATGGCATTAACCAAATCAGTTAGAGTACGGTTTTTCCGCTCGGCAACCCCGTTTGACTGGGGTGAATAGGGAGGCGTCATCTCATGAATAATGCCGTGTTCCGCACAAAAGGAATCAAACTCACTCAAGAAGTACTCTCCACCATGATTTGACCGGACTCATTTAATTTTCTTTTCAAGTTGACTCTCAACTTCATCCTTATAGATTTTAAAGTAGTGTAGAGCCTCATCTTTAGTATTTAACAGATACACATAGCAATATCTTGTGGAATCATCTATCAATGTCATGAAGTATTTCTTTCAACCTTTAGTCAACACACCATTCATCTCACAAAGATCAGAATGTATGAGTTCTAATGGTGCCAGGTGTCTCTCCTCCGCAGCCTTGTGAGGCTTGCGAGGTTGCTTAGCTTGCACACATGAAAGGTACTTAGAACCTTTGGCTAAAGTCAAACTCGGGATTAAATCCAATTTAGCTAGCCGCGTCATAACACCGAAACTAATGTGACAAAGACGTGAATGCCAAACTTCAGATTCATTAACATTCGAATGAATATGGTTCACGACTTTATTACAAAAATCTGCGAGGGAAAGGCGGAACATCCCTCCGCTTTCATAACCTTTTCCTACAAATAGTCCATATTTAGTAACAACTAATTTATTAGACTCAAAAACCAACTTAAACCCTTCTCTACATAGAAGGGAGCCACTAATGAGGTTCTTCTTGATGGCGGGGACATGCTGCACGTTCTTCAGCTGCACGATCCTTCCCAAAGTAAACTTTAGATCGACCGTGCCAACACCATGAACAGAAGCACTTGCACCATTCTCCATCAATACGGACCCGTGGCCTGTGAGCTGGTAAGAAGTGAACAATGAACTGTCAGCACACACATGAACCTGCACCTGTGTCCACCCACCAATCGGTGGGCTGAGACACTGAAAAACAGTAAATAAATTACCGTACCCAGATGCACCATTCTCATTGTTGCCCATAATCATGTTGACAGACTTGGAGTCCTGTCCTGACTTCTTAAACTTGTTTGGGCACTTGTTGGCCCAATGTTCCACCAAACCACAAGTAAAGCAACCCTCATCCTTCTTGTTCTTCTTGAAGGTCTTCTTACCCTTCTTCTTAAAGTTGGTATTCTATTGGACACCATTCTTTCCCTTGGGCTTGTGGGAGTTGAGGTTCCTCTGGTTCACCATGTTGGCGACAGAAGTCCCTTCGGCCCCTTTTCCGTGCGAGTCCTTTGCCCTCAAATTCTGCTCAACACTCAGATGGCCAATGACATCCTCCACAGAGAATTCACGCCTCTGATGTTTCAGAGTGGTGGCAAAGTTCCTCCAGAAATTAGGGAGCTTAGCGATTATGCAACCTGCGACAAACTTGCCCAGTAAATCGCACTTAAGAAGCTCAAGCTCCTTAACGATGCATATTATCTCATGAGCCTGCTCCAATACAGGACGGTTTTCAACCATCTTGTAATCGTGAAACTGCTCTATAATATACATCTCGCTCCCCACATCGGTGGCCCCGAACTTAGATTCGAGCGCCTCCCAGAAGTCCTTGGCGTCACGCACATGTAAATATGCATCGACCAATTTATCTCCGGTCACGCTAAGAACTGCTCCGAGAAACACAACGGTGGCCTCCCTGAACGCCTTCTCCTGTTCAGGAGCAATCGTTCCCGTGGAGACACCGGTGACCCAGAACACGTTCATAGCCGTGAGCCATAAAGTGGTCTTAGTACGCCAACGCTTAAAGTACGTACCGGTAAACTTATCCGGTTTCAGTGTAGCGGCAAAGACACTTGCCGAAAAATTCCTACACATAATAGGTTTTTGGATTTCTGAGTAAATAGGCAATTTGTCGACTAATTTAATCCATAAATAGATGACTAGCATGGCATTGACAGAATTAGCAACATATTGATACTGATCTAAACGAGCACGTACTACGCAAACAGTAGACAGATCTACACATAATGCTAGTACTGCTAATACAAAAATAATCAGGAGATGGATATACGTGTTATACCCTCCAGTAGGCCATGCAGAAGCTGCCGCAGCGGTGTCCTCGGCGGCCTTCTTGTCGGCCTCGAGCTTCTCGGCGGCGGCACGTTCGGCGTCGGTGGACATGGTGATGATGAGGGCGACGCGGACGTAGAGGAAGTAGACGAACAACGAGCAGTCGCGTAGTCGCTTCCCGAAAACCTATTCGCCACTCTCCCGTACAGGAACCAGAGGGACGGGGTTTCAGAGACCTGCTCTCCCGTCGACCGTGTACGCGGCAGACGGGATGGAGTCACCGGCGGCAGCAGGAGCGAAGGAACGACAGTGGGCAATACGCATGAGCAGATGTGATCTGCTCGTGGGGGCTAGGGTTAGGAGACACCGCCGCACACTTATATAGGCGCAGTCGCGTGGAGAGACGTGGGCTCGACCCACGTCCAAGTCCGTGACAGCCCACGATCCGACGTCTCAGATTGTGGCCCAGCTGTCAGAAACTCTCTGTTAGTGATTGGCAAAAATAAGCGCGTAGGTGTGAGCTCGGTTCGGCTCATTCCCGCAACCCGCGGCGCGGCGCGACGCGTCGTGGCGAGGCCTGGCATGGCGAGGCGGGCGGAGGAGGAGTGCGCGAGGGCCTCTTCTATTCTCAAGCTCCAATAGCATGTAGAAGACAATGCCTTATAAAGAGGTCCAACTCCTTCTCCACTAGCGGGGTGAGATTAAACTTCCCACTACACCTAGTGCCAATAACCCACATGGGCCCTTAGAGACTTTTCAGAAATTGATATATGGGCCTAGAGACCATCCCAAATTTCAACAACACTCTGGTACGCGTGTCATCGGTTAGGAGTGGTAGTACAATGACAAGATGACCTGCCACCTCAAGGAGCCCCGCGATGGCTAGGAAGTTTTCGTTGGTCATGATAGGGTCGGTGGGCAGCAACCGGTGGAGCTATTACCGGACTCGATCTGTTGGCATAGGCTGATGGGGAGATGGGCGTGGTGTGGTGAAGATCTTGAGTGCAACCAGGGCCGGTCCGGAGATTTTGGGGGCGGGGCAAAACTAAAACCCAAGGGCCCTTTACTTAAGCATCGAATTAATGGACTATGAAGAAAGTAGACAATGATTTGTGATGCAAAGTCATGTTTAATCTCATTGAACTACAAGTGTAGTAGTATACAGTATTATTTTAGCCTTTTAGGTACCAAAACGACGGAAGACTCCAGGAATATAGTTCTGAAATAATTTGCATCCAAAATGCTTAGTTGGATTCACATTTTGAATTCTTGGAATGACTATGGTAAGACTATTACTACAAATTGGAGTATCTGATAATTTCTATAGATGGGCAAAATCCATACGAGTGATGTGAAAACTATTCCTTCGTATCTTCAAAAATTAAATACCTTCATATCTTTGAAAACACACCTGTGGAGCTGCGATAGTGCAAAGTTACTCCCACCTAGCGAGTTGTGCAAAGGATTAAATTCAGATTTTATTACCGGATTGTGCCATCATTGCTCAGCCCATATATAAACCAACTGCCAGGAGCAGCATCCAAAACCTCGTCCTTCCCTTGATATATTTGATGAGATCTATACCAGACCACCACATGACATCAATATTAAACTGCAGAACCAGAACGATTAATTGTACAAACAGTGAAAGATGTCGACCCGCTGGGCAATACTCACCTCTATAGTCCACACACAACAACACCGGTCCGCCGCTGATCTCCGGTGAGCACCCGTCCGCCGCTAATGTCCGGCGCACACCCGTCCTTGAGATCCGGGCCTCCTCCTTGAGCGTGCTCTCTTGGTTCATCGGCCAGAGTGCCATAATCTAGGCGTGAGGAGGACGAAATCAATAGTTACTAGTTGAGGAGTACTCGTTTCAAAGATCACTCCAACTCCCCAGGTTATGACAAGTGACGCACATGCAGCACGCCACTTGTCGCAACCTGAGAGTTTTGCCCTTTCTCGTAGATTTGTTTATTCAAAATGTTTTATCTCTCAAACCGTGCATCCGAATCTCAAACCGCTTTCACCGTTGAATTCCTCGCGTTCAAAACTAGATCCAACGTTGATAGGTTTTGACGAACTTTTTTTTCATGAAAAAAAACGGCCGAAAATACCAAACCGAGACCACGTTTTTTTTTTCCTTTCCGTCCTCTCACGAAATCACAACCGTGCCTCTCGCGGAAGCAAAATCGTGATTCTCGCGAAAAAAGGGAAAACATGTTCTTTCTCCGTTTCCGAGGAGGCACGGCTAGCCCTGGGCGTTCGGTTAATATGGTTAATACGGTTTGTAAATACGGTAATTCGGTTAATACAGTTTTGATACAATGATTAATATGGTACAAAACAGCTATACGGTTCGGTTCGGTAAAAACCATATTATTTCGGTACGGTTTCGGTAAATACCAATCAACCCAAAGTTGACGCGAATTTAAGAATGATCTGACAGCAACACATCACACAATTTACTAGCCACATTGGTATAGGAGTACATGAGAACAGAACAAACAAAAAACAAGGTAAGTACAAGTAGCTAGCCATAGTACAATACAGAAGTAAGCAAAAAAATACATATGATACACCAATGATAATTAATGCCAAATAGGACATGCTACATATGACATCAGGACAACCACAAGTCCAAACATAATAGAACAGTACACCATACATAAGAATTCTTTGGAATAGCAGTACACTTTATAATAGTTGCACTATAGCACTTTCAGTCTTTTGCAAGCACCAAGGCAGAGGCACCAATCTACCACTAATAGAAGTCCAAAATTAGATCAGGCACTGCATAGTAGCACAAATATACTCTTATGGTCTCTACAAGTCCAAAGTCCACAAGAAGAGTAGAATGCCAAAATAGAACCAACTATACACGTAGCAGCAACTCACTTAGAGGCCTACAATGACAAGCCCACTTAAGTAGGTAACCAAAAGAAAAGCTTCATTTCTTGGCAGGAACATCAGTCAATCGGAATGACTTCATCACCACCAACTGTCCCTTGGAGGCCCTCGGCAACAAGTTCTACATGACACAAAAGCAAAATAACAATCAGTAAACTTAAGTAGTTGCAGAATTCATAAACATAAATATCAACTTTTAGACTTTAGTACCTTCTTCTAGTTTAGATATCTCTGCAAGATCAGCCTCAACATTTATTTGCTTAACACGCAACCAATCTTGTGTGCAGATCAATGCTTGGAGGGTGAATGGAGTCAAAGAGCTTCTAAAATCATCAAGATTACGACCACTAGTAATGAAAGCCGACTCTGAAGCAACCGTTGATATTGGAATTGCTAATACATCACGAGCCATTCTTGAAAGGATAGGGAAGCGAAGTGCATTGTTTTTCCACCAATTGAGGATCTTAAATTCAGGCACATTGTCTTCTACTTCTTCAGCTAGATACTTATCTGTCGGCGTTCTGGGAACGGGGGTCCCCAGACTTGCCTACCTGCGGCCCATAGCGTGGCTCTACTCACCGCCCAGTACGGCCCGTCTTCACCAGCAAACACTCAAGACCCTCGCGAGGGGCCAAGCCTAGCGAGGCGGATGACGCAAGACCTCCTCGGGAGCGGCCTCATCAGGCTGGCTCGCGAGGGGCGGAGAGATCAAGGCAAGGCGAACCTCGCGAGGATCCAATGACGCAAGCCATGACGACCGCAACCAAGCAGGCGCCAGGCGGGCGCCCACACGCGCAGCGTCCTTGCTTCCCCTTTGGTGCCAAAGGGGCAAGCACAGGCGCGGAGTCCCGAGGCATCAGGCAAAGGTTTTCATATCGGTGAACCGAGACCAAGACCAGCAGGACAGCAGGACGGAGGTCACCGTGGAGCCCAAGAAAGCGTCACCACCTGAGCCTTTGGCAGGTGAAGACTACTTTTGTCAGGATAAGCTTTACTAGTTGTCCCCTTCAAACTTGGCCGTTGTGGGATCCCTTCCCACTCAATATTTGGGAAGAGGACCCGGGCCTCTATAAATAGGACTAGCCACCACCATATGAAGGGCGAGCTAATCTGGACGGATCATTCGAGCCACCCTAGCGCTCACCAGCTCACCAAGCACAAGAACACCTCTCCTCAGGAGGCTGTTCTTCCCCTTGTACTGTTCATCCTCAGCCCAAGAGGCAATCCACCGGACCACACTGGAGTAGGGTATTACAGCACAACGGTGACCCGAACCAATATATATCTCGTGTCCCTTTGTGTTCTTCGAGTTCGTCGAGCTAGGCCGTGAGATCCTTGAGCAAGCTAGCCATCGAGGGAGAGAGAGATCTCCGTGTGCACCCCAGTGTTCGAATCTCAAGGGTTTTGCCGGAACCCGTGATTCGACGTTTGGCGCACCAAGTAGGGGTGCGCCGGAGCTTTCTTTCCATCGATCCATGCTCCATCGTCCCACCAGTTCCATGGCCGACGCTCGCCGGGCTCACGCTAAGCGCCGGGTAGCCCTTGTTTCCCGCGTCATCCGGAGGCTCCCGTCGGCGGGCCTCCCCGTCATTCCCCGTCACCTGCTGCCAACACCGCCACTGGCCCGGCAGCACCCGAGCAGCAAGCTTCGTCGCTGCATCCCTCCGTGTGGCCTGACAGCCGCACCGCCACCCCGTCGCTAACTCCGGCAGGCTCGTCGTCTCACGCTCGTCGCGGGCCCGTGGACGCGCAGGCCGCGCTGCTCACGGCACGCGAGCTCCTGCGCTACCGCCCAGTCGATGGCCTCTACGAGGAGTGGCTGGACCGCATCGCCGAGCTCGTCAGTGCCGCTGGGGGCTCTCCTGCGCCATCCCTCTCGCTGTCTCGCCCGCCTCCGGCTGCGGGCAACGTGGCCCACGGAGCACCTCCACCACCTCCGCACCAAGACGATGTTCTGGCGCCAAGACGCGTGGCCCCGCGGTGCGATCCCCTACGCCGGGTGCCTGCGCGTGAAGATGGAAGCTGCCATGAGGTTCCTCGACCACGGCAGGACGCTCCTGCACTCCCAACACCACCACATCAAGACCATGCACCGCTCGTGGCAGCTATGCGCGGGTGTCAAGACCAGCTTTCGCCTCCGCAGCGAGCTCCAGCGACCACAGCAGGCTGTCCCGCCTTCACCCCCGAGTTGCGCAGCATCATCAGGCCCGGGAAGTTCAAGCCCGACCTGCCACCGCATTACGAAGGCACCCCCGACCCCGCGGAGTTGTTGCAGCTCTACGAGTTGAGCATCGAGGCGGCCAACGGCGACGAGAAGGTCATGGCGAACTGGTTCCCCATGGCTCTCAAGGATGGTACTCGTTCGTGGCTCCTGAACCTGCCCGCGGGATCCATCTCCTCCTGGGGCGAGATGCGCGATCGCTTTGTCGCCAACTTCCAGGACACTCGTGACCGCCCTCCGGCCGTGGGTAACCTACACCGCATCAAGCATCAACCCAGAGAAACCCTACAGAAGTACATCCAGCGCTTTAACTGCGCCCGCCTCAACATCCCCAAGGTGACAAACGAGGCCATCATCTCTGCGTTTTCCGACGGCGTCCGCGACGTCAAGATGAAGGAGGAGCTCGCTATCCATGAAGACATGTGCACGGCTCTGGAGCTGTTCAACTTGGCGACCAAGTGCACGAGAGACGAGGAAGGGCGCCTTTCCCTCGTTGATCTCCTGGCGGCAGAACCAGAAGAGAAGAAGGCCAAGGTCAAGGATGTGAAGCGCAAGGGCGCGGCTGTGCTTGCGGCCGAGCCAGAGGTGAAGCGTGGCCGCGACCACCCGGAGTCATCCAGGAGCAGCCATCCGTTATGCGCCTTCCATAACGTGCACAGCCACAACACCAGCGACTGTCAAGAGCTCAAGGCCATTTGAGAGGGACGCTTCGATCGACGCCCCGAGCGCAATGACCGGGGCTACGGCCGAGGAGGAGGACGTGTCCGAGGATGCTGGGACAATCGCGGCCCTCGTCAGGAGTGGCGCGACCGGCCTCGTGAGGACCGCTAGCAAGATCAGCCTCGTGAAGGCGCCTGGAGGGGTCAGTCCCGCGAGGATAACCCCCAGGGCATCGCTGGTCTTCCTCCGCTGCCGCCACCGCCAAGGAGGAACGATGACCACCACCAGGACGAGGGGGCTGGGGCTTCCAGGAACCTCGCGCCATCGCCTGCATCTTGGGCGGGGCACAAGCCCCAACCTCCTAGCGCCTCTTCAAGCAGTTTGCTCGCGAGGTGAACGCGGCTCTTCCCAGGCTTGAGGCCACACGCCCACTCAGGTGGTCCAATTGCGCCATCACCTTCAGCTCAGCTGACCAGCTCAAGTGCTCGGCAACTGCCGGCGCCCTCCCGATGCTCTTTTCACCCGTTATCAGCAACATTCAAGTCACAAAGACCCTCATCGACGGCGGAGCAGGACTCAACGTCCTATCCGTCGAAACATTCGATAGCCTCCAAGTGCCATATGAACAACTACAGCCCACCAAGCCCACCACACCGATAGGGCAGGTCCTTGGAGTATGCAAGAACTACCGCACCGACCTCATCGACTTCGACGTCGCCCACATCCGTCTGCCGTACAATGCCATCCTCCGGTACCCAGCATTGGCCAAGTTTATGGCAGTGACTCATCACGGCTACAACGTCCTCAAGATGCCAGGAAGCGGCGGGATCATCACGATCCCCTGTGAGGAAAGAGATGCGATGCGTTCCCTTGAGCGCGCCTTCCAAGCCGCAGCAATAGAATATCCCGACAATGAAGGAATCATGTACCCTCCTCAGGCCGTCCCCAAGAAGACAAAGCAGCTGCTCCCTGCAGGTCCTCAGGAGGGCGACACCACCAGCAGCACTACCTCAAGACCAGTGCCCTCAGGTGGGGCGCCTCCCTCCCGCGCATAGGAAAGCGCGCCCAATGCCATCCTCGGGCAGGGCTTGGGGGCTCTCTTCTGGAGGGCCTCTGACCTCACCAACGTCACAAGGGAGGCGCTCGGGCACCACATGGAGGCATGCTTTGCAGCACGTTTCCCTCAGGAGGATACCGGACGAGGAACGCCCGGTTCTCAGGAATTCATTGCCAAGACCACACAGGAACTGCAGGATGCAAGGGCCATGCGCGGCGATCACCGCCCACCTGGCGCGGCTCCCCATCCAGGAGAGGATGGTGGGTTGTGCGTCTGCATCGACATCGCAGGGCTCAACCAGGCTGCATCTCAGGAGCGCTTCTTGCCTTCGCATGTTGGACGCTGCGAGGGCCCGCCTCTGCTACGTTCGCATGTCTTTTGGCCTGCCAAGCGTGGCGTCCGCCTTCCAGTGCAACCCGCAGAGCATCCTGGCGGCTCAGGAGGCCATGCACCACATGGTCCTGGCGGAGATGGAGACGGTCCTCAAGGAACCGCCTGGGCCCCCAGAGCCTCCCGAGGCTCAGGGCCCAGTGGCTCGTGAGGAACAACTCCTTCATCGCGCGTCTTCAGCTGCCCCGACATCTCTTCGACAACTAAACCAGGTGACATTTTCCATGTTCATTTAGCTGGGAGCACCCCTCGGGGTGCATCATTCCTAGGCCGCACGGGCCTGTCCCTGCGGCATGTATCCTTTTGCGTCTTTAGCTTATCTTGCTGGGGGGTGCCCCTCGGGCTGCATCATCCCCAAGCTGCTCGGTTCTTACCCAGTGGCGTGAATCGTTTTTGCATTTACCTAAGCTAATTTGCCTTCCATGCATGATCTTCCTATGATTATCACCTGCTTGATTATCACCTATCACCGGAGCTGCTTATGCTAGCACCATAGGCTCCCTTTTCTCCCAAGAAATTTGCTTGCACGTTAAAAGGGGGGCTCCTGAGCATCGCGACTCAGGAGCTCTTACTGGCTCTCCAGCCCTCACCCCCTGGCCTTGACCACGGCATCGCGACCTGGCATACCAGAGGTGGCTGAGCTCGCTCGAGGGCTAGGACCTAAGGACGTAGAGCACACGGGAGGTTCATTCGGTGCAGGTTGCCTAACCATCTCGCAGGACCGTCGCAGTCAACAAGAATCAAGACCAGGCACAACCCACCTTGAGGTAGGGCCTCGTGAGTCCCGCGCTGGCTCACGAGTGCCCAGACACACCTTGTCTAGCCCTACCGTGCAAGCCACGTGTCCGGGCGGTGCTGTACACGCCCCGGGGGCTCTCCGCAGTAGGGAGTCCCCTCCCACGCACCAGTGGAAGCACCATTCTCTGCGCTGGCAGTCGACATTGCCGAGGAGCGGCTATGCCCGTGCAAGTGCAGAAGCGCCATGCTCCGCGTTGGTGATAAACAACTGAGGGTGGCCGCAAGGCCGTATCAACCTCAGGGAGCCCTTGAGCTCGGTGCCTAGCCTCACCGCGCTGCTTTCCCCCGGGAGGGTAGCGCGAGGGGGCTGGGCACGGGGGCTGCGCTCAGGTCACGCCTGGCGTACGCCCCACGAGGTCCCATGGCCCTGGTCGTCGCGCGACCCTCGCGAGGACAGGTATGAGATCTATTCGTACGTCAAGGGGGACCCTTGGGCATCGCGACCCAAGGGCCTAACTGGTCACGTAGCCCCTCACCCCTGGCCTCGTTCTGGTCTCCGGTCGAGTCAGTGGCGGCTGAGGTATGCGCGGGGCCGGGGCCCTGCCGACGCAGAACGCTAAGGCGTGCTCTTGTATTTCCTCCCCTAAGGTCGTTTGAGCGTCAAGGGGGACCCTTGGGCATCGCGACCCAAGGGCCTAACTGGTCACGTAGCCCCTCACCCCCTGGCCTCGTCCTGGTCTCCGGTCGAGTCAGCGGCGACCGAGGTATGCACGGGGCCGGGCCCTGCCTACATAGAACATCAAGGTCTGTTCCTGCATCTCCTTTCTGTAAGCTGTTTGCGCGTCAAGGGGGACTCTTGAGCATCGCGACTTAGGAGCCTAACTAACCACGTAGCCCCTCACCCCCTGGCCTCGTCCTGGTCTCCGGTCGAGTCAGCGGCGGCTGAGGTATGCGTGGGGTCGGGCTCTGCCGACGTAGAACGTAAAGCAAACGGGAAGGAAATCACAAAATCTCAAAGCAAATATTACAAGACATATTGTTCTCCAAGCATCAAACACAAGTTTAACGCCTCCACGAGGCACGGTACATGTTGCAGGAGTTTAAACAGGAAAGGAGCCGCAAGCAAGTCATCCCTGGACACCGCCGGCGCCCGCAAGAGGCGCTCCTTCCTTGGTGGCGTCGCCTTCACCCGTACCACCGGCCGGGGCTGTAGGATTAGTGGCACCGCCGGTCGAAGGCGCGGGAGCGAAGGCGCGGAACTTCTTCAGCAGGGCCTCCACCTGACCCTTCACGGCTGCGGCAGCGGCTGTGTAGTGCTCGTCGTCCACAGGCTCTAGCAGCTCGTCAAGGCGGGCGGCAGGATCGCGAAGATGGAGG
The DNA here is from genome assembly GCA_021437245.1 of Aegilops speltoides. Classification (NCBI taxonomy): domain Eukaryota; kingdom Viridiplantae; phylum Streptophyta; class Magnoliopsida; order Poales; family Poaceae; genus Aegilops; species Aegilops speltoides. Next base: position 45,742,742 of record CM038144.1, on the reverse strand, counting down.
TGGCTGAAGGCGCGCATCAGCACAGCTGAAGAAAGGACGCGAGCTTCTTCCTCTGCCATGGGGCCGATGCCGCTCACGACTTCCTCAAGCGCCTCGACCAAGTAGGGAAGCAGTTGGGCGGGGCCGTCCTCGTCGGTGGTCAACGGCTTCTCCATGCCCTTCTCATAGAGTGCCTTCAGTGCCATGAGAGACCTCTCCTCAAGGAGTGCGAAGGCCGCATGGTCGTCAGCCAGAACCTTCGCCTTGGTGTCAAGTTCGGCCTTCTCTGCCTTCACCTTCCACTCCAGCTCCTCCAGCCGGCCGCGCTCACCGGCCTGCGCCTTCGTCGACTGCTCCAGCTCGGCGTCACGTGTTGGGTAACATAGTAATTTCAAAAAATTTCCTACGCACTGATGACCCACAAGTATAGGGGATCTATCGTAGTCCTTTCGATAAGTAAGAATGTCGAACCCAACGAGGAGCAGAAGGAAATGATAAGCGGTTTTCAGCAAGGTATTCTCTGCAAGTACTGAAATAAGTGGTAACAGATAGTTTTGTGATAAGATAAATGGTAACGAGCAACAAGTAGCAAAACTAAATAAAGTGCAGCAAGGTGGCCCAATCCTTTTTGTAGCAAAGGACAAACCTGGACAAACTCTTATAATAGGAAAAGCACTCCCGATGACACTTGGGAATATCGTCAAGCTAGTTTTCATCACGCTCATATGATTCGCGTTCGGTACTTTGATAATTTGATATGTGGGTGGACCGGTGCTTGGGTACTGCCCTTACTTGGACAAGCATCCCACTTATGATTAACCTCTATTGCAAGCATCCGCAACTACAACAAAAGTATTAAGGTAAACCTAACCATAGCATGAAACATATGGATCCAAATCAGCCCCTACGAAGCAACACATAAACTAGGGTTTCAGCTTCTATCACTCTAGCAACCCATCATCTACTTATTACTTCCCAATGCCTTCCTCTAGGCCCAAATAATGGTGAAGTGTTATGTAGTCGACATTCACATAACACCACTAGAGGTTAGACAACATACATCTTATCAAAATATCAAACGAATACCAAATTCACATGACTACTAATAGCAAGACTTCTCCCTTGTCCTCAGGAACAAACGTAACTACTCACAAAGCATATTCATGTTCATAATCAGAGGGGTAATATTGTGCATAAAGGATCTGAACATATGATCTTCCACCAAATAAACCAACTAGCATCAACTACAAGGAGTAATCAACACTACTAGCAACCTACTAGCACCAATCCCGGACTTGGAGACAAGAATTGGATACAAGAGATGAACTAGGGTTTGGAGATGAGATGGTGCTGGTGAAGATGTTGATGGAGATTGCCCTCTCCCGATGAGAGGAGCGTTGGTGATGACGATGGTGATGATTTCCCCCTCCCGGAGGGAAGTGTCCCTGGCAGAACAGCTCTGCCGGAGGCCTAGATTGGTTCCGCCTCATGGCGGCGAAGTCTCGTCCCGAAAGGTTCTCCTCTATTTTTTTCTCATCGAAAGACTTCATATGGGAGAAGATGGACGTCGGAGGGCCACCAGAGGGCCCATGAGGTAGGGGGTGCGCCCAGGGGGGGGGGGGGCGCCCCCACCCTCGTGAGCAGGGTGTGGGCCCCCTGGCCTTCATCTTTGGCGATGATTTTTCTTTATTTATTTTAAGGTGTTCCGTGGAGTTTCAGGAATTTTGGAGTTGCACAGAATAGTCCTTCAATATTTGCTCCTTTTCCATCCCAGAATTTTAGCTGCCAGCATTCTCCCTCTTCATGTAAACCTTGTAAATTAAGACAGAATAGCCATAAGTATTATGACATAACGTGAAATAACAGCCCAAAATGCAATAAGTATTGACATAAAAGCATGATGCAAAATGGACGTATCAACTCCCCCAAGCTTAGACCTCGCTTATCCTCAAGCGAAAAGCCGATAACAATAAATATGTCCTCATGTTTAGAGGTAGAGGAGTCGATAAAAATAAAATACGGACATGAAGGCATCATGATTATTTCATAACAACAACATATATAGATTTTGTCATATGATTACTTATGTTCTAGTGATGATCTTTTCACAAAGCCAAAATATGAATCAGAAACCTTATTGGGCACCAACAATTATAATCTCAGTCATTGAAGCAATTGCAATTTACCATAACATCGGAAAGAGTCTATGTCAGAGCTTAAAAGCAAGTCCACATACTCAACTATCACTTAGTACTTCATAATTGCTAACACTCACGCAATACTTGTGGTTACGGAGTTTTAATCGGACACAGAGAAAGATAGGGGCTTATAGTTTTCGCCCCACAACTTTTTACCTCAAGGGTATTGTCAATAATAATAATTCACGCTCCCCCACATCCAATTAGATATATATATATATATATATATCATGTTCTTTCCAACATGCTGAGCTTGCCAAAGGATAAAATAAAAATGGAAAGGTGAAGATCACCGTGACTCTTGCATAAGGTAGAGGATAATAATAAAAGATAGGCCCTTCGCAGAGGGAAGCAGAGGTTGTCATGCGCATTTAGGGTTGATGCACAAAATCTTAATGCAAAAGAACGTCACTTTACATTGCCCCTTGTATGTGAACCTTTATTATGTAGTCCGTCGCTTTTATTGCGTCCACAACAAGTTTGTGCAAAGTTTATTATCCCCGCACTAATAAATCATGCATATTTAGAGAGCAATTTTTATTGCTTGCACCGATGACAACTTACTTGAAGGATCTTACTCAATCCATAGGTAGATATGGTGGACTCTCATGGCAAAACTGGTTTAAGGGTATTTGGAAGCACAAGTAGTATTTCTACTTAGTGTTGAAGATTGGCTAGCATGAGGGGGAAAGGCAAACTCAACATGGTAGAGGAACCATGACAACATACTTTATCTCACATGTAAGAGAACATAACTCATTATGTTGTCTTCCTTGTCCAACATCAACTCTTTAGCATGTCATATTTTAATGAGTGCTCCCAATCATAAAATATGTCAATGATAATATATCTATATGTGAAACCTCTCTTTCTTTATTACCTCCTATTAATTGCAACGATTACCAAAGCTATATTTGCCAACTCCCAACAACTTTAAATCATCATACTCTTTCTATGTGAAGTCATTACTTTCAATAAGATCAATATGAACTCTTTGACTCTTTTTATTCTTTTTCTTCTAATCACCCAAGATCATGGCAAAATAATCAAGCCCTTGACTCAACACTAATCTTTATTATATAGCTCACGGACTCGATTACAAAGAGGTATCAAAAAGCAAAACTCAAAACTAGATCATGCCATGACTTTATTCTACTAAATCAAGATACTACTAATAGGATCGAACTAACACTACAAGAAATATGTCAACTTGTGACCACCACTATTGGTCACTGAAAGGTCACAAATTTCCATTTGCGACCTTTCTGTGACCAAAAACAGAAGGTCAAAAGCTGGCCGTCGTAAACTGACTATAGCGACCTTCTCTGTGAGAAGGTCGTGGACGTTTACAACCAAAATATTCCTACTGTGGCGTTTTGGTCACTAGCAACCTCCCCAGGCCACGTAGGCATCCAGCGTGGCAAGCTGATGTGGCACAAGATTCAGCCCGGTCCGATTCGGCATTTTACATGGGCCGAGCCCAACAATTCAGCCTTTTATATATTTTTCTCATCAATTTTTATCGGCTTCATGGGCCAAGCCCAACAATTCAACCTTGTTAGTTTTGAGGCCCTTGAGCTTTTTGCAGTCCATTTTTTTTTCGTAAGACTTTTCATTTCATTTTGAAATTGTTCGATGCTTGTTGGTATGTGACTGTTACTGCCCAATTATTTGTCGATTTGGCCCAAGCAGATTTTAGCCCAATCACACACATACATCCAACATTATTTCATTCAAATTAGGAAAACTCCTGTGTTTACATAACACAAAAAGAAAATATCTCCTGGTTTACATAACACAAAAATCATCTCAGAATACATTTCCTTACACAGAATATACAATAAGAAAATGATGGCACATCTGCTACTATCATAACAAAGACAATGTACTTTTTTAACGGAACAAGACAATGGATTTCATTGCTCTCTCTTATGCGACATGCTCTAGCTGCCACAACTTGCCATCCTACAATGAGAGAGATATAACATTAGTGGAGCAAACTGTTGTCCAGGCACATTAGTTTTATGAGAAAACTGATCCATGAAGTTATCTACAATAAGGCGAACGAGTAGCTCCATCCTCAGGGACTAGGCAAATCGATGACCGTGCTTGGATAAAGCTAGGTAACACAATTCAGATTAAGAAAGCAAGAAAAAAACCTAAACTAAACAAGTTATTCCCGTAGATCATTGACAAAGAAAACAACAATCAACAAAGGGAGATTCAGATTTTACTCTATATCTTTTTTGTTTTTCATTATGCTTGACAATCTAAAACACTAACACAAAGGGAAATAATTTGACAAGGACAGTTGCATATATAACTATCAAGCATATGACAGGAGGAAGAAACAAGCTAATATGACAGGGACAGAATTATATCACAACACAAACAATTATAGAAGGCAAATACATCACAAACATTTATCTCACAAGAACTTGAGCTAATACATGGACTACGAATCTGAATTTATTTCTGCAGAAAAGGGAACACACCGGTGACAACACATACATGAACTGGAATTAAAAGACATAGGGTGAACTAGAATACGAGCTAGCAGACCACTAATTCATAGATCAAATCAAACATACCAAATGTTTTCCAAAGCAACTAGACTTCAACTAGTCAGAACACATAATAAGATGCACCATATTATACAAGTACGAGACTGAACAATTATCAGGTTGCAAGATCTTATCAAATCTGAATATTACATGTACTACACGTCTCAAATTTTACAGAAATTTTAGAGAAGAGAGGGAGAAAGAGAGATAGCAGCAACAAGATTGAGGAGAGAGCAGCAGCAAAGGGATGTTGAGAGAGAGAGAGAGAGATTCAGCAGAAGGTGTTGAAGAAGGAGAAGAAGAAAAGAAAGTGAAGGAGAAGAAAGGAAGCAGAGGCGTGGGGAAAGCAGCAGCAAGATTGAAGAAAGAGGAGCAGTAAGGACGTGAGGATGGGGAGCAACAACAGTTTTGGGGATAGAAGAAGAAGACAGCAGCAGCAGTTATGAGAAAACTCATCCTACAATGAGAGAAAACTATCAAAGTGTTTTATTAACCTCTAGGTTAAAACAACCACATTTTTATTGTCACTTGTTAGTCGGAAAATATAGCTATCTCTCCTGTGTAAATATGTACATGTTGGCATTAAATGAAAAAAATGGGTATGAACAAGCATTCGCTGTTGCACAATAATGAATGAGAACAATGAGGTAATCGGCAGGGTATATGGCTGCACCATCAGTCAATGCAGGACACTGCCAGGAGCGTAAATGCAGCAGCAACCCTTTTTACGTTTGAGAGCACTCTCACTGTGCTATAATTAACTGCATTTTCATTTTCAACAACACTTATGGAGCACTTAGTTCTAAATAGCTGTTCTAAATATGCAGTTTCTAAATTACAAATCTCTGTTTTGATCGTCCAATAGTCAGACACGACAGCAACATGGCAGGCAGACAACATCATATATGAGACAAACTAGTAGAGGATACACACGTACACCGAACAACACCTATCAATGCTCAGCAGCTGCACCTTGATACAGAGAGTGAAAAAATAGGTAAATCACCTCCACAAACACCAGCACCTTGAGAAGGAATTGTACAAGGAATTGTGCCAAAACACGTATTTAATCATGCCTAAAATACATCACATCCACATCGTGCACCAAATTAACATAGGAAGCAGGGGAGTAGGTCGATGTACCAATCCATCACCTTGAGTAGGGGAAGAGAAGAAGCAGAGGAGGGAGGTCCATGGTGTCCCTCCCAAGCAGCAGCACAACACATCACGCCTTCATCTCCCATGGTGACGTCCTGGTTCGAAAGAGAGATGAGAAGGGGGTCAGACAGAGAGCGGAAGAAGAAAAGATGAGGGGAGGAGAAAGGGATTCATACCTTTGAGCCCTGCGGTTGGACCTACTCGTTCGCCACGGACCATGGCCGGTGGTAGGAATCCCGAGAACAAGAACACGGACGGACGGAGCTGCTCCATGGCGCCGAGGCAGGGGAGGAAGGGGCCATCGTCCATGACGTCCCGGTGCTCGAGCGAGGACGGCATCCTAGATCTGGGATGCAGAGACGACGAACTGAGGAAGTTAGGAATGGCTGTGAGGAGGAGATGGAGTAGATGGATGCACCTGAGTCATCGGAGCCACGCCGACCCACCCTAGCGACGGGAGCTGGTCGTGGTTGGCGCTGGAGGACGCGCGCGACGGATCTCGACGAGGAACGCCAGCCTCCCCAAGCCGAGCGTGCTCGATCCGGAGGGAGGGAGTAGGGGTGGGGGCGGTGGCGCCTGCTCGATCCAGAGCCAGGGAGGTGGGAAGGAGGGATTACTGCTGGATCTGGCCATGAGATGAGTGGATCTGCGCGGGGGGGGGGGGGGGGGGTGGAAGGCGAGGGTGGGGCTGGAGGTGGAGGCCGCGTGGAGGCAGGCGAGGACGGGGTGCATGCGGAGGCTGGAGGTGGAGGCCGCGTGGAGGCGGACGACGGCAGATCTGAGGGAGGGAGAGGCGAGGCGGTGGCGATGGGGAAAAGGGAGCAGCAGCGGCGATTGGGAGAAGGGGCTAGGGTTGCGTGGGTGGACGAGGATGAGAGGGATACAGGGTGATTCGGGAGAGGTGAGAGCGACGAGGGGGTGTGTGGGCTGCCGTTGGATCTGGGTGCATCCGACGGTGCTTAATTCATGATCCGCGTGAGCTGATTTTAGACCAATCAGAACGCAGTATCCCCTTTGATGATGTTAAGACCATTTAAATTGGTCATAATCGACTGAAAAGAAGATTTTGAATCATGTCTCCTATTTGACGACCTAAGAAATTTATAAAAATAAATAGAAATCAAAAACCTTCGCACTGTGTCACCAGGTGTGACCTACTTTTCAGTAAAAATAACAAACTCTGAATAATGTAGATATCATTAAAAAAATTATTTTCCATTTTTTAGTGCTCAAAATGAGTTCTTTTTTGTAAAAGACCTACCAAATATTTGTTGAAATGATATTCTTTATATTCTTTATATTTTTTCAAAATGAGTTCTTTATACTCTGCAAAAGTTTACATCTTGGAATAGTAAACAGTATCGACAAAGGGATTTTTTATATTCTTTGGACAAAAAAACCATTTTTCATTTTTCGGGTGCCCAAAAGGAGGTTTTTTTTGTGAAGGAACTACCAAAAAATTGTTGCAAAATTGGACCAAATCATTTTTCTAAAATACTAGGACATATTTAATGCACAATTGACCAAATGGTTGGATGTAAAAAGTTTTGATCCACCTCTCGTGAAAAAGACAAATTTCACCGATTCACCGAAGCGGGTCAAATTTGAACTGCAGCTGCCTCATAGTTTGCTATTTATTTTTCCAAAATCATTTCTAGGTACATAAGTACCTATTTAATCAGAGAAACACCAAAAAATTCCAAGATTCAACAACTAGCTAGGAACGGTCATTCCGCCGCTTTGACCGCATTTTGAAACGGCATAAAAATTCAAAAAATCAAAAATTGGAAACCTTCGCATTGTGTCATTATATGTGGCCAAGTTCCCAGAAAAAATAACAAACTTGTAATACAACAATTATTTTTATAAAGTGTTCTCAGAAACGAGCTATCACGTGTGGAGATTAATGGCTTTGAAGCCAAATGATCAATCTTATGGCCACATTCATGGCATAGTTTGTTCAAATGATCTCATATTGTGCACAAGGGTGCATATTAGAATGGCAAACAATGTTGCCTAAGGAAGTTTTCATTTTCTTTGGACAAAAAAACCATTTTTCATTTTCCGAGTGCCCGAAAGGAGGGTTTTTTGTGAAGGAACTACCAAATAATTGTTGCAAAATTGGACCAAATAATTTTTCTAAAATACTAGGACATATTTAATGCACAATTGACCAAATGGTTGGGTGTAAAAAGTTTTGATCCACCTCTCGTGAAAAAGACAAATTTCCGCCGATTCAGCTGGAAGCGGGTCAAATTTGAACTGCAGCTGCCTCATAGTTTGCTATTTATTTTTTCCAAAAATCATTTCTAGGTACATAAGTACCTATTTAATCAGAAATACATGGTTTGATTGAGAGACATCGAGGTTTCGATGGTGGCCGAGGGCCCAAACTCTAGAGCGCGTAAGCTCGCATGCCCGCCGCGTGGTCACCGCGTGACCGTGGCGTTGCCATGTGTTCTGGGCGGCCTAAGCATGTCTAGTGGTTTGGGAACTCCCCAGGTAGGTGCTAGGAAGAAAATCACAACATAAGATTCTCACGAGGAGACCGATCGATGCTTAAACATGAATAAGCAGCCAAGTGTTTGATTAGCGGTACGGGAAATGTACATGGCTAATGGACGTGAGTTTTGGCTGAGGATGATCAGTTACTAAGAAGACCGTCTTCACAAATTTTCAGCTCAAAAGGAGGAGCCTAGGTGGTACTTGCTTTGCAAACCACCACACTGGACATAAATACGGAATGTTGAAGCTCGCTCACTATAATGAATGGATTGAGCTGGCATTTGGTGGAGGATGGTTATTTGGGCATAGGAAAGCACTCAGAGAAAATGGATACTATTTGTACATGCCAAAGTGGTAATTCCTTCACAAACTGTTGTTTTGAACAGAATAGGAAAATGAATATTTTTGAATTATTTTTTAACTAGGAAAGGAACGTTTTTACATATTTGACGAAGATATGACCCAAAGAATTTATGAGATTTGTTTGGGAATTTTGGGAATGACAGAAATATAGGTTGCTTCACAACCCAGGGCAAAAACTGCCACATGGACATGACACATAGGCAAAACTGATGAGATGGCGCCTAGTCATCGCAACCCACCACAATTTACAAGGCTATGACCATCTATATTAGTCGTTAACAACTAGAAATAAGGCAGCGGACTAGCGTTGTTTGCTTTATGACCATTTCGTGTAAGGAAATTATGACCTTTCTGACCAAAATGGTCGCAATGGTTTAGGGTTTGGAGCCCCTCGAACAGCTTTTGACCAATTGGTCTCAAATGGTCATAAATCTATGACCAATTCTTCCAGGGTCACTGACAGAAGGTCATAAGTTGACATATTTCTTGTAGTGTAAGAAAAATAGTAAAGGTAGGAGTTGTGATGGTGATACGATACCAGGGCACCTCCCCCAAGCTTGGCAGTTGCCAAGGGGAGTGCCCATACCCATGTGATTATGTCCTCGGAGGTGATGGAGGTGGTGATGATGACGGTGGATAATCGCACATCGAGCATAAAAGTTCCTCCAACTTGCGGATAATGTTCTTGAGCCCGCAATATGATCCTTCAACAAAATATTCTCTGTGTAAGATACTTGTTTCAGATGCGGGCTAACTCAATCATCCGGAAGGCTTCAATCTGTTGGAGTGAAAAGGTTAAGTAAAGGTTGAGGGATGTCTTCTTCTTTCACCACCGGAGCTTGAACCTCCATAGCCTTCTTGATCCTTTCATCCTTGTTGATCTCTTCTGGTTCCTCTCTTTTCAACTCTATCTTCAATAGCCAGGCATCCTTGTCTTTGTTGTTGGAGGAGGGAGAAGTCATGGTGCTCTAAATCTGCAACAGAAATAGCTCGAAACTAAAACAGAGGACATTTGCGTGATACGAGAGTCAAAACCTTCGGGAGTATATATAATGAATTTTTACCGACCAAAATACGTATCGTGCAAGGAAACGGAGTCCGGAGGGCACACGAGGTGCTCACGAGGTAGGGGAGCGCCCGGGGGTAGGCGCGCCTCCACACTGTGGAGGCCTCGCGTCCTCCCCGGACTGCTACTTATTTTTCTATTTTTCTAAATATTCCAAAACGGAGAAATATTGCCTTAAAAATTGTTTTGGAGTCGGTTTACTTACCGTACCACATACCTATTCCTTTTCAGAGTCTGGAACATTCTGGAAAGTATCCCTTATGTATTCCTCCGGGGTTACGGTTTCAATAACATTAGTTTCAACATTTATAGGATTACCTGAGATATAGTGTTTGATTCTTTGACCGTTCACCACCTTCGGATTTGTGCCTACGAAGTTGTTGATTTTTATGACACCGGAACGATAGACCTCCTTGATAACGTAAGGACCTTCCCATTTGGAGAGAAGTTTTCCTGCAAAAAATCTTAAACGAGAGTTGTATAGCAATACATAATCACCTACATTAAACTCACACTTTTGTATCCTTTTGTCATGCCACCTTTTAACTTTTTCTTTAAACAGTTTGGCATTTTCATAAGCTTGGGTTCTCCATTCATCAAGTGAGCTAATATCAAATAACCTCTTCTCACCGGCAAGTTTGAAATCATAGTTGAGCTCCTTAATATCCCAATATGCCTTATGTTCTAGTTCGAGAGGTAAGTGACATACTTTCCCATAAACCATTTTATACGGAGACATACCCATAGGATTTTTGTACACAGTTCTATAGGCCCATAATGCGTCATTCAGTTTCTTGGACCAATTCTTTGTAGACCTATTGACAGTCTTTTGTAAAATTAATTTGAGCTCTCTATTGCTCAAATCTACCTGACCACTAGACTGCGGGTGATATGGAGATGCAATTCTATGATTAACGTCGTATTTAGCAAGCATCTTACGGAAGGCACCATGAATAAAGTGTGAACCACCATCAGTCATTAAGTATCTAGGGACTCCAAACCTCGGAAAAATAACTTCCTTAAGCATTTTAATAGAAGTGTTATGATCAGCACTACTAGTTGGAATAGCTTCTACCCACTTAGTAACGTAATCAACAACAACTAGAATATGAGTGTAACCATTAGAGGCAGGAAAAGGTCCCATATAGTCAAAGCCCCAAACATCAAATGGCTCAATAACAAGTGAATAATTCATAGGCATTTCTTGACGTCTACTGATATTACCAATTCTTTGACATTCATCACAAGACAAAACAAACTTACGAGCATCCTTGAAGAGAGTAGGCCAATAAAACCCGGATTGCAATACCTTATGTGCAGTTCTATCTCCACCGTGGTGTCCTCCATAAGCCTCGGAGTGACACTTGCGTAGGGTCCGTTCCTGTTCATGCTCAGGTACACAACGTCTAATAACACCATCTACTCCTTCTTTATAAAGATGTGGGTCATCCCAAAAATAATGTCGCAAGTCATAGAAAAACTTTTTCTTTTGTTGGTATGTGAAGCTAGGCGGTATAAATTTAGCAACAATATAATTAGCATAATCAGCATACCACGGAGTGCTACGAGAAGTTCTTATGACATTTAATTGTTCATCAGGAAAGCTATCATCAATAGGTAGTGGGTCATCAAGAACATTCTCTAGCCTAGACAAGTTGTCTGCAACGGGGTTCTCAGCTCCTTTTCTATCAACAATATGTAAATCAAATTCTTGAAGCAAGAGAACCCATCTAATGAGTCTAGGTTTTGCATCCTTGTTTTCCATAAGATATTTAATAGCAGCATGATCTATATGAATAGTTACTCTAGAGTCAACAATATAGGGCCTGAATTTATTACAAGCAAATACAACCGCTAAAAGTTCCTTTTCGGTAGTAGCATAATTTCTTTGAGCATTGTCTAGAGTCTTACTAGCATAATGGATAACATTCAATTTCTTATCAACTCTTTGCCCTAGAACAGCACCTACAACATAATCACTATCATCACACATAATTTCAAAGGGTAAATTCCAATCAAGTGGCTGAACAACAAAAAAAAGAGACTAATGCTTTCTTAAGTATTTCAAATGCTTCTACACAATCATCATCAAAGACAAATGGTACATCTTTTTGTAATAAATTAGTCAGAGGCCGAGAGATTTTTGAGAAGTCCTTGATGAACCTCCTATAAAATCCAACGTGACCAAGGAAACTTCTTATACCTTTGATGTCCTTGGGACATGGCATCTTTTCAATAGCATCAACCTTGGCTTTATCAACTTCCATACCTCTTTCAGAAATTTTGTGCCCCAAGACAATACCTTCATTAACCATAAAGTGGCACTTTTCCCAATTCAAGACAAGATTAGTTTCTTCACATCTCTGCAAAACTCGAGCAAGATTGCTCAAGCAATCATCAAAAGAGGAACCATAGACGGAAAAGTCGTCCATGAAAACCTCACAGATTTTCTTGCAAAAGTCAGAGAATATAGCCATCATGCATCTTTGAAAGGTAGCAGGTGCATTACATAAACCAAAAGGCATACGTCTATAAGCAAAAGTACCAAAAGGGCATGTAAAAGTAGTCTTTGATTGGTCTTTAGCCGACACAGGTATTTGAGAAAAACCAGAGTAACCATCTAGAAAGCAATAATGTGTATGTTTGCATAGTCTTTCTAGCATTTTATCAATAAAAGGTAAGGGGTAATGATCTTTCTTAGTAGCCTTATTTAATTTGCGGAAATCAATTACCATCCTATAACCTGTGATAATTCTTTGCGGAATCAATTCATCTTTATCATTAGGGACAAGAGTAATACCTCCCTTCTTAGGGACACAATGGACAAGGCTTACCCACTGACTATCAGCAACGGGATAAATTATACCTGCCTCCAGAAGCTTTAGTATTTCTTTTCTTACCACTTCTTTCATTTTAGGATTCAAACATCATTGAGGATCACAAACTGGTTTGGCATCAGCTTCCAAATTTATTTTGTGTTGACATAGAGTGGGATTGATGCCCTTAAGATCATCCAGAGTATATCCAATAGCGGCACGATGCTTCTTCAGAGTTTTCAATAATCTTTCTTCTTCATGCTCTGAAAGGTTAGCGCTAATAATAACAAGATATATTTTCTTTTCATCAAGATAAGCATATTTAAGATTATCAGGCAACGGTTTAAGCTCAAACACGGATCGCCCTTGGGTGGAGGGGATCCCTAGATTTCAACAGAAAATTGTGTTGCAGAATAGGTTCCTGTTTAAAGAATACTTCATCTATTTCCCTTCTTTCATTCATGAACATATCATTTTCATGGTCTAGCAAATAGTGTTCTAAAGGATCACTAGGAGGTACAACTATAGAAGCAAGACCAATAATTTCATCCTTACTAGGCAATTCTTCCTCACAATTTTGTTTACTAAATTTAGAGAAATTAAACTCATGAACCATCTCATCCAAGCCAACAGTAACAACATTCCTTTTGCAATCTATCGTAGCATTAACGGTATGCAAGAAGGGTCTACCAAATATAATGGGACAAAAGCTATCTTGTGGAGAACCAAGAACAAGAAAATCAGCGGGATATTTGGTTTTCCCACACAAGACTTCAACATCTCTAACAATTCCCATTGGAGATATAGTATCTCTATTGGCAAGTTTAATTGTAACATCAATATCTTGTAACTCAGCAGGTGCAATATCATGCATAATTTCTTTGTATAAGTCAATGGGTATGACACTAGCACTAGCACCCATATCACACAAGCCATGGTAACAATGATCTCCTATTTTAACAGAAATAACAGGCACGCCTACCACAGGTCTATGTTTATCTCTATCACAGGGTTTAGCAATTCTAGCAGTTTCACCAGTGAATTTAATAACATGCCCATCAATATTATCAGACAAGAGATCTTTAACAATAGCAATATTGGGTTCTACTTTGACTTGCTCAGGAGGTGTATAAGTCCTAGTATTTCTTTTACAAACAACAGTTGAAGCTTTAGCATGATCCTTCATTCTAACAGGGAAAGGAGGTTTCTCAACATAAGAAGTAGGAACAATAGGATCATTATAAGTGACAATCTTTTCTTCAACTTTAATAGGTGCAGCTACTTTTACTTCTATGTGAGGATGATATTTAAACCACTTCTCCTTGGGGAGATCAACATAAGTAGCAAAAGATTCACAGAAAGAAGCTACTATCTCAGAGTCAAGTCCATATTTAGTGCTAAACTTACGGAAAATATCGGTATCCATAAAAGATTTAACACAATCAAACTTAGGTGTCATACCTGACTCCTTACCTTCGTCGAGGTCCCAATCTTCAGAGTTGTGTTTAATTCTATCCAATAAATTCCATCCAAATTCAATAGACTTCATCATAAAAGAGCCATCACAAGAAGTATCGAGCATGGTGCGATTATTATCAGAAAGCCGAGCATAAAAATTCTGGAGAATTGTCAATTTTGAGAGCTCATGATTGGGGCATGAATATAACATTGATTTAGTCCTCCCCCAAGCTTGAGCGATGCTTTCTCCTTCGCGAGGCCAAAAATTATATATATAATTGCGATCACGATTAACAAGATGCATAGGACAATACTTTTGATGAAATTCCAATTTCAATCTTTTATAGTTCCACGATCTCGTATCATCACATATCCTATACCATGTCAATGTGTCTCCCTCCAAAGATAAAGGGAAATCCTTCCTCTTAACAGCATCATCGGGTATACCTGCAAGCTTAAATAGTCCACATATATCATCCACAAAGCGTAGATGTTCGTCAGGATGCTTTGTTCCATCTCCTACAAAAGTGTTAGTTTGCAGTTTTTCCATCATACCCGAAGGAATCTGAAAAGCAGTTTCATCTTCAATAGATTCAGTAGGTTCAGTAGGTTGAGGAGCAACTCTTGGCTCAACCGGATGGGTTGAAGATACCCCAAACAAGCCCCTCAAGCAATTACTTTCCATGGTAACAAGTGACAGAAAATTTTAGCACACTAAATAAAATTTTCCTTACCAAATTCCACCTACCAAAGGCGCTTCACTCCCCGGCAACGACGCCAGAAAAGAGTCTTGATGACCCACAAGTATAGGGGATCTATCGTAGTCCTTTCGATAAGTAAGAGTGTCGAACCCAACGAGGAGCAGAAGGAAATGATAAGCGGTTTTCAGCAAGGTATTCTCTGCAAGTACTGAAATAAGTGGTAACAGATAGTTTTGTGATAAGATAAATGGTAACGAGCAACAAGTAGCAAAAGTAAATAAAGTTTAGCAAGGTGGCCCAATCCTTTTTGTAGCAAAGGACAAACCTGGACAAACTCTTATAATAGGAAAAGCGCTCCTGAGGACACATGGGAATATCGTCAAGCTAGTTTTCATCACGCTCATATGATTCGCGTTTGGTACTTTGATAATTTGATATGTGGGTGGACCGGTGCTTGGGTACTGCCGTAACTTGGACAAGCATCCCACTTATGATTAACCTCTATTGCAAGCTTCCGCAGCTACAACAAAAGTATTAAGGTAAACCTAACCATAGCATGAAACATATGGATCCAAATCAGCCCCTTACGAAGCAATGCATAAACTAGGGTTTAAGCTTCTATCACTCTAGCAACCAATCATTTACTTATTACTTCCCAATGCCTTCCTCTAGGCCCAAATAATGGTGAAGTGTTATGTAGTCGACGTTCACATAACACTACTAGAGGTTAGACAACATACATCTTATCAAAATATCAAACGAATACCAAATTCACATGACTACTAATAGCAAGACTTCTCTCTTGTCCTCAGGAACAAACGTAACTACTCACAAAGCATATTCATGTTCATAATCAGAGGGGTAATATTGTGCATAAAGGATCTGAACATATGATCTTCCACCAAATAAACCAACTAGAATCAACTACAAGGAGCAATCAACACTACTAGCAACCTACTAGCACCAATCTAGGACTTGGAGACAAGAATTGGATACAAGAGATGAACTAGGGTTTGGAGATGAGATGGTGCTGGTGAAGATGTTGATGGAGATTGCCCTCTCCCGATGAGAGGAGCACCGTGATGATGATGGTGATGATTTCCCCCCGAGGGAAGTGTCCCCAGCAGAACAGCTCTGCGGAGCCCTAGATTGGTTCCGCCAAGGTTCCGCCTCGTGGTGAGTCTCGCCCCAAAGGTTCTCCTCTATTTTTTCTCATCGAAAGACTTCATATGGGAGAAGATGGACATCGGAGGGCCACCAGGGGGCCCACGAGGTAGGGGGGTGCGCCCGGGGGGGGGGGGCACCCTCATGAGCAGGGTGTGGGCCCCCTGGCCTTCATCTTTGGCGACGATTTTTCTTTATTTATTTTAAGGTGTTCTATGGAGTTTCAGGACTTTTGGAGTTGCACAGAATAGTCCTTCAATATTTGCTCCTTTTCCAGCCCAGAATTCCAGCTGTCGGCATTCTCCCTCTTCATGTAAACCTTGTAAAATAAGAGAGAATAGCCATAAGTATTATGACATAACGTGAAATAACATCCCAAAATGCAATAAGTATTGACATAAAAGCATGATGCAAAATGGACGTATCACGCACACACGAGATCATGGTGATGCATAGCAACGAGAGGGGAGAGTGTTGTCCACGTACCCTCGTAGACCGAAAGCGGAAGCATTAGCACAACGCGGTTGATGTAGTCATACGTCTTCACGGCCCGACCGATCAAGCACCGAAAGCACGCCGGTTCTAGCACACGTTCAGCTCGATGACATCCCTCAAACTCCAATCCAGCCGAGTGTCGAGGGAGAGTTCCATCAGCACGACGACATGGTGACGATCTTGATGTTCTACCGTCGCAGGCCTTCGCCTAAGCACCGCTACAATATTATCGAGGAGGACTTATGGTGGAGGGGGCACCGCACACGGCTAAGAGATCAAGAGATCAATTGTTGTGTCTATGGGGTGCCCCCTCCCCCGTATATAAAGGAGTGGAGGAGGGGGCCGGCCAAGGTGGGTGGCGCGCCCTAGGGGGGGAGTCCATCTCCCACCGGAGTAGGACTCCCCCTTTCCCTATTAGTAGAGGGAGAGGGAAGGAAGAGGAAGGAGGGAGGAAGGAAAGGGGGGGCCTCCCCCCTCCCAATTCGGATTGGGCTTGGGGGGGGGGCCCTCCCTTGCTCCTTTCCCCTCCTTTCCACTAAGGCCCAATAAGGCCCATATACCTCCCGGGGGGTTCCCATAACCTCTCGGAGCTTCGGTATTGTCCCAATCTCACCCGGAACCTTTCTGGTGTCCAATATAGTCGTCCAATATATCGATCTTTATGTCTCGACCATTTCGAGACTCCTCGTCATGTCTGTGATCACATCCGGGACTCCGAACAACCTTAGGTACATCAAAACTCATAAACTCATAATATAATCGCTCATCAAAACCTTGTTGCGTGCGGACCCTACGGGTTCGAGAACTATGTAGACATGACCGAGACACGTTTCCGGTCAATAACCAATAGCGGAACCTAGATGCTCATATTGGCTCCTACATATTCTACGAAGATCTTTATTGGTCCAACCGCATAACAACATACGTTGTTCCCTTTGTCATCCGTATGTTACTTGCCCGAGATTTGATCGTCGGTATCTCAATACCTAGTTCAATCTCGTTACCGGCAAGTCTCTTTACTCGTTATGTAATGCATCATTCCATAACTAACTCATTAGCTACATTGCTTGCAAGGCTTATACTGATGTGCATTACCGAGAGGGCCCAGAGATACCTCTCCAACAATCGGAGTGACAAATTCTAATCTTGAAATACACCAACTCAACATGTACCTTCGGAGACACCTGTAGAGGACCTTTATAATCACCCAGTTACGTTGTGACGTTTGGTAGCACACAAAGTGTTCCTCCGGTAAACGGGAGTTGCATAATCTCATAGTCATAGGAACATGTATAAGTCATGAAGAAAGCAATAGCAACATACTAAACGATCAAGTGCTAAGCTAACGGAATGGGTCAAGTTAATCACATCATTCTCCTAATGATGTGATCCCGTTAATCAAACGACAACTCATGTCTATGGCTAGGAAACTTAACTATCTTTGATTCAACGAGCTAGTCAAGTAGAGGCATACTAGTGACACTTTGTTTGTCTATGTCTTCACACATGTATCAAGGTTTCTGGTTAAGACAATTCTAGCATGAATAATAAACATCTATCTTGAAATAAGGAAATAAATAATAACTTTATTATTGCCTCTAGGGCATATTTCCTTCAGTCTCCCACTTGCACTAGAGTCAATAATCTAGTTCACATCATCATGTGATTTAACACCAATATTCACATCTGTATGTGATTAACATCCATAGTTCACATCGTCATGTGACCAACACCCAAAAGGTTTACTAGAGTCAATAATCTAGTTCACATTGCTATGTGATTAACACCCAAAGAGTACTAAGGTATGATCATGTTTTGCTCGTGAGAGAAGCTTAGTCAACGGGTCTGTCACATTCAGAGCTGTATGTATTTTTCAAATATTCTATGTCTACAATGCTCTGCTCTGAGCTACTCTAGCTAATTGCTCCCACTTTCAATATGTATCCAGATTGAGACTTAGAGTCATCTGGATCGGTGTAAAAAGCATGCATCGATGTAACTTTTATGACAAGCTCTTTTATCACCTCCATAATCGAGAAATATTTCCTTAGTCCTCACTAAGGATATTCTTGACCGCTGTCCAGTGATCTACTCCTAGATCAAAATTGTACTCCCTTGCCAAACTCAGAGCAAGGTATACAATAGGTCTGGTACACAACATAGCATACTTTATAGAACCTATGACTGAGGCATAGGGAATGACTTTTCATTCTCTTTCTATTTTCTGCCGTGGTCGGGCTTTGAGTCTTACTCAACTTCAGACCTTGCAACACAGGCAAGAACTCCTTCTTTGACTATTCTATTTTGAGCTACTTCAAAATCTTATCAAGGTATGTACTCATTGAAAAATCTTATCAAGCGTCTTGATCTATCTCTATAGATCTTGATGCTCAATATGTAAGTAGCTTTTACTGAGGTCTTTCTTTTAAAGAACTCCTTTCAAACACTTCTGTATGCTTTCCAGAAAAATTCTACATCATTTCTAATAAACAATATGTCACTCACATATACTTATCAGAAAGGTTGTAGTGCTCCCACTCACTTTATTGTAAATACATGCTTCTTTGCAAGTCTGTATAAAACTATATGCTTTGATCAACTTATCAAAGCATATATTCCAACTCCGAGATGCTTGCACCAGTCCATAAATGGATGGCTGAAGCTTGCACATTTTGTTAGCACCTTTAGGGTTGACAAAACCTTCCGGTTGCATCATATACAACTCTTCATTAATAAATCCATTAACGAATGCAGTTTTGACATCCATTTTCCAACTTTCATAAAATGTGGCAATTGCTAACATGATTAGGACAGACTTAAGCATCGATACGAGTGAGAAAATCTCATCGTATTCAACACCTTGAACTTGTCGAAAAAACCTTTTTGCGATAAGTCGAGCTTTGTAGATAGTAACACTACTATCAGCGTCTGTCTTCCTCTTGAAGATCCATTTATTTTCTATGGCTTGTCGATCATCGGGCAAGTCCACCAAAGTCCACACATTGTTCTCATGCATGGATCCCATCTCAGATTTCATGGCCTCAAACCATTTCATGGAATCTGGGCTCATCATCACTTCCTCATAGTTCATAGGTTTATCATGGTCTAGTAACATGACTTCCAGAACAGGATTACCGTACCACTCTGGTGTGTACTGTACTTTGGAAGACCTACGAGGTTTTGTAGTAACTTAATCTGAAGTTTCATGATCATCATCATTAGCTTCCTCACTAATTGGTTTAGGAATCACTGGAACTGATCTCTGTGATGAACTACTTTCCAATTCGGGAGAAGGTACATATTACCTTATGAAGCTCTACTTTCCTCCCACTCACTTCTTTCGAGAGAAACTCCTTCTCTAGAAAGGATCCATTCTTAGCAACGAATGTTTTGCCTTTGGATCTGTGATTAGAAGGTGTAACCAACAATCTCCTTTGGGTATCCTATGAAGACGCATTTCTCCGATTTGGGTTCGAGCTTACCAGGTTGAAAATTTTTCACATAAGCATCGCACCTCCAAACTTTAAGAAACGACAACTTATGTTTATTGCTAAACCATAGTTCATACAGTGTCGTCTCAATGGATTTAGATGGTGCCCTATTCAACGTGAATGCAGTTGTCTCTAATGCATAACCCCAAAACGATAGTGGTAAACCGATAAGAAACATCATATATCACACCATATCCAATAAAGTGCGTTTACGACGTTCGGACATACCATAACGCCGTGGTGTTCTAGGTGGCGTGAGCTGTGAAACTATTCCATATTGTTTTATATGAAGGCCAAACTCGTAACTCAAATATTCTCCTCCACGATTAGATCGTAGAAACTTTATTTTCTTGTTATGATGATTCTCCACTTCACTCTGAAATTCTTTGAACTTTTCAAATGTTTCAGACTTGTGTTTCATTAAGTAGATATACTCATATCTCCTCAAATCATTTGTGAAGGTCAGAAAATAATGATACTCGCCACGAGCATCAACACTCATTGGACCGCATACATCAGTATGTATTATTTCCAACAAGTCAGTAGCTCATTCCATTGTTCCAGAGAACGGAGTTTTTGTCATCTTGCCCAAAAGGCATGGTTCGCAAACATCAAATGATTCATAACCAAGTGATTCCGAAAATCCATCTTTGTGGAGTTTCTTCATGCGCTTTACACCGATATGACCCAAGCGGCAGTGCCACAAATAAGTTGCACTATCATTATTAAATTTGCATCTTTTGGCATCAATATTATGAATATGTGTATCACTACGATCGAGATCCAACAAACTATTTTCATTGGGTGTATGACCATTAAAGGTTTTATTCATGTAAACAGAACAACAATTATTCTCTGACTTTAAATGAATAACCGTATTGCAATAAACATGATCAAATCATATTCATGCTCAACGCAAATGCCAAATAACATTTATTTAGGTTCAACACTAATCTCGAAAGTAAAGGGAGTGTGCGATGATGATCATATCTATCTTGGAACCGCTTCCAACACACATCATCACTTCACCCTCAACTAGTCTCCGTTTATTCTGTAACTCTTGTTTCGAGTTACTACTTTTTAGCAACCGAACAAGTATCAAATACCCAGGGGCTACTATAAACACTAGTAAGGTACACATCAATAATCTGTATATAAAATATACCCTTGTTCACTCTACCATCCTTCTTATCCACCAAATATTCAGGGAATTTCCGCTTCCAGTGACCATTTCCTTTGCAGTAGAAACACTCAATTTTAGGTTTTGGTCCAGTTTTGGGCTTCTTCGCGGGAGTGACAACTTGCTTGCCATTCTACTTGAAGTTCCCTTTCTTTCCCTTTGACTTTTTCTTAAAACTAGTGATCTTGTCAATCATCAACACTTGATGTTCTTTCTTGATTTCTACCTTCGTCGATTTCAACATCACGAAGAGCTCGGGAATCGTTTTCGTCATCCCTTTCATACTATAGTTCATCACGAAGTTCTACTAACTTGGTGATGGTGACTAGAGAATTCTGTCAATCACTATCTTATCCGGAAGATTAACTCCCACTTGATTCAAGCGATTGTAGTACCTGCACAATCGAGCACATGCTCACTAGTTGAGCAATTCTCCTCCATCTTTTAGCTATAGAACTTGTTGGAGACTTCATATCTCTCAACTCGGGTATTTGCTTGAAATATTAACTTCAACTCCTGGAACATCTCATATGGCCCATGACGTTCAAAACGTATTTGAAGTCCCAATTCTAAGCCGTTAAGCATGGTGCACTAAACTATCAAGTAGTCATCATATTGAGCTAGCCAAACGTTCATAACTTCTGCATCTGCTCCTGCAATAGGTCCGTCACCTAGCGGTGCATCAAGCACATAATTCTTCTGTGCAGCAATGAGGACAATCCTCAGATCACATATCTAATCCGCATTATTACTACTAACATCTTTCAACACAGTTTTCTCAAGGGACGCATTAAAATTCAACGGAACAACAACACGAGCCATCTATCTACAACAAGCATAGACAAGCAAAATACTATCAGGTACTAAGTTCATGATAAATTTAAGTTCAATTAATCATATTACTAAAGAACTACCACTTAGACAGACATCCCTCTAGTCATCTAAGTGATCACGTGATCCAAATCAACTAAACCATGTCCGATCATCACGTGAGATGGAGTAGTTTTCAATGGTGAACATCACTATGTTGATCATATCTACTATATGATTCACGTTCGACCTTTTGGTCTCCGTGTTCGAGGCCATATCTCAGATATGCTAGGCTCGTCAAGTTTAACTTTGAGTATTCGTGTGTGCAACTGTTTTGCACCTGTTGTATTTGAACGTAGAGCCTATCACACCCGATCTTCACGTGGTGTCTCAGCACGAAGAACTTTCACAACGGTGCATACTCAGGGAGAACACTTCTTGATAATTAGTGAGAGATCATCTTATAATGCTACCGTCAATCAAAGCAAAATAAGATGCATAAAGGATAAACATCACATGTAATCAATATAAGTGATATGATATGGCCATCATCATCTTGTGCTTTTGATCTCCATCTCCGAAGCACCGTCGTGATCACCATCGTCACCGGCGTGACACCTTGATCTCCATCGTAGCATCGTTGTCGTTTCACCTTCTATTGCTTCTACAACTATCGCTACCGCTTAGTGATAAAGTAAAGCAATTACAGGGTGCTTGCATTTCATACAATAAAGCGACAACCATATGGCTCCTGCCAGTTGTCGATAACTCGGTTACAAAACATGATCATCTCATACAATAAAATATGGCATCACGTCTTGACCATATCACATCACAACATGCCCTGCAAAAACAAGTTAGACATCCTCTACTTTGTTGTTGCAAATTTTACGTGGCTGCTACGGGCTGAGCAAGAACCGTTCTTACCTACGCATCAAAACCACAACGATAGTTTGTCAAGTTAGTGTTGTTTTAACCTTCGCAAGGACCGGGCGTAGCCACACTCGGTTCAACTAAAGTTGGAGAAACTAACACCCGCCAGCCACCTGTGTGCAAAGCACGTCGGTAGAACCAGTCTCGCGTAAGCGTACGCGTAATGTCGGTCCGGGCCGCTTCATCCAACAATACCGCCGAACCAAAGTATGACATGCTGGTAAGCAGTATGACTTGTATCGCCCACAACTCACTTGTGTTCTACTCATGCATATAACATCTATGCATAAAACCAGGCTCGGATGCCACTGTTGGGTAACATAGTAATTTCAAAAAATTTTCTATGCACACACAAGATCATGGTGATGCATAGCAACAAGAAGGGAGAGTGTTGTCCACGTCCCCTCTTAGACCAAAAGCGGAAGCATTAACACAACGCGGTTGATGTAGTTGTATGTCTTCACGGCCCGACCGATCAAGCACCAAAAGCACGACACCTCCGAGTTCTAGCACACGTTCAGCTCGATGACGTCCCTCGAACTCCCATCCAGCCGAGTGTCGAGGGAGAGTTCCGTTAGCACGATGGCATGGTGACGATCTTGACGTTCTACCGTCGCAGGGCTTCGCCTAAGCACCGCTACAATATTATCGAGGAGGACTTATGGTGGAGGGGGCACCGCACACGGCCAAGAGATCAAGAGATCAATTGTTGTGTCTATGGGGTGCCCCGTCCCTCATATATAAACGAGTGGAGGAGGGGGCCGGCCAAGGGGGGTGGCGCGCCCTAGGGGGGAGTCCAACTCCCATCGGGAGTAGGACCCCCTCTTTTCCTATTAGGAGAGGGAGAGGGAAGGAAGAGGAAAGAGGGAGGAAGGAAAGGGGGGGGCCGGCCCCCCTCCCAATTCGGATTGGGCTTGAGGGGGGGTGCGCCCCCTCCCTTGCTCCTTTCCCCTCCTTTCCACTAAGGCCCAATAAGGCCCATATACCTCCCGGGTGGTTCTGATAACCTCCCGGAGCTCCGATATTGTCCCAATCTCACCCGTAACCATTCCGGTGTCCAAATATAGTCGTCCAATATATCGATCTTTATGTCTCGACAATTTAGAGACTCCTCGTCATGTCCGTGATCACATCCGGAACTCCGAACAACCTTAGGTATATCAAAACTCATAAACTCATAATATAACTGTCATCGAAACATTAAGCGTGCGGACCCTACGAGTTCGAGAACTATGTAGACATGACCGAGACACGTTTCTAGTCAATAACTAATAGCGGAACCTGGATGCTCATATTGGCTCCTACATATTCTACGAAGATCTTTATCGGTCAAACTGCATAACAACATACGTTGTTCCCTTTGTCATCGGTATGTTACTTGCCCGAGATTTGATCGTCGGTATCTCAATACCTAGTTCAATCTCGTTACCGGCAAGTCTCTTTAATCATTATGTAATGCATCATTCCGTAACTAACTCATTAGCTACATTGCGTGCAAGGCTTATAGTGATGTGCATTACTGAGAGGGCCCAGAGATACCTCTCCAACAATCGGAGTGACAAATCCTAATCTCGAAATACGCCAACTCAACATGTACCTTCGGAGACACCTATAGAGCTCCTTTAGAATCACCCAGTTACGTTGTGACGTTTGGTAGCACACAAAGTGTTCCTCCGGTAAACGGGAGTTGCATAATCTCATATTCATAGGAACATGTATAAGTCATGAAGAAAGCAATAGCAACATATTAAACGATCAAGTGCTAAGCTAACAGAATGGGTCAAGTCAATCACATCATTCTCCTAATGATGTGATCCCGTTAATCAAATGACAACTCATGTCTATGGCTAGGAAACTTAACCATCTTTGATTCAATGAGCTAGTTAAGTAGAGGCATACTAGTGACACTTTGTTTTTCTATGTATTCACACATGTATCAAGTCTTCGGTTAATACAATTCTATCATGAATAATAAACATCTATCATGAAATAAGGAAATAAATAATAACTTTATTATTGCCTCTAGGGCATATTTCCTTCATCACGGCCCCTGATGGCGTCTTCCCGGGCCTTCATCTTCTCCTCCACCTTGTGACCGCGAGCTTCTTCCGCACGCTCATCACGCAGGGACTTCAGCTCGGCCTCTAGCGCCCGGCAGCGACCCTGGGCGACCTCAGCGTCCTTCAACACCGCCTCGCGAGCAGCTGCTGCCTGTACGGCAGCCTACTTCTCCCCCTCAAAGGTCGCCCTGGCCTGGCTCAGCGCCGCCCGAATGGACACGTTAGAATGAAGCCAACTAGAGACCAGCTCCAGGTGCCCAGCCGCTAGATGAGGATCGGTGCCCTGAAGATCTTCTCACAGCCGGGTCATCTCAGAAAGGGCATGGTCCAAGACGTCCAGGGAGGCCGAAGGACCTAGAACCAGCGGTGCAGCAGCAGGAGGAAGAGGCGACAACGTCACCATGGCTGGGGAGACTGGGGGCTCCTGAGCTTTGGGTACCTCAGCAGGAGCACCGGGCACCAGCACCTTCGGAGCCAGCAGGGCCACGGGGGCTGACTCCTCACGAGGATGCCCTTCCAGGCCTTGCGAGGATGACCGGGCCGGGGAGTTGCAAGCGCCGTCGCTTCCCTTCCCCACGGAGGGAGGTGCGGCCGCCGCGGATGGATCGACCCCGGGCGGTGTCACCATGTCCTCCTTCCTCTTCTTCGCCGCTGGCGGCGGCCTAGCCAATCGATGGTAAACGTCAAGGATCAACAGCGTAATCAAGAACAACATGGAGCATAGACACTTACTAGTCTACCGGGGTGTAGTCCACCCTCCTCTTGCTAAGCTTGAAGCCCGAGAGCCTCACAGTCTGGGGCACGGGCGCATGAGCTCCAAGAGCAGACGAAGGAGCGGCAGAAGGGCCGGGAGCGGCTCCAGGCGGCGTCCGGGCAGAAGCAGCATCTCGAGAGATCAGTGCCGACCTGCCCCTCGTCGGGATCATGGGCAGATCCTCTTCCTCCTGGGGGGCGTCGGCCTCGTCGTTGTCAGGAAGGGTGCGGAGGATGTCTGCCTTGCTCAAGGGGGAGGTCTCCTCCGTCCCCTCAAGGGTCGCTTCCGAATCGCGTTCCTTGCCTTCCTTTTCTTCTTCCCCCTTGTGGGACTCGCTGGAAGACACAACCACCTGCGTCGCCGCCTCCGGGACCACAAGGGGCGCCGGCGGCACTAGGCCGCGCTCGTCGAAGGTGGGCATGGCGGCCGCGAGCTGCGCCCCGTCCTCGTGACGGAACAAGGGAACAATGGCACTTGGCGGATACTCTTGGTCGTCCCCGACCAAGAGGCGGAGAGCTACAGCCAGCTCCTCGTCAGATAAGGCCACCGGGCTCAGGCGAAGCTTGTCTTCCTCACCCCCGAGCGCCCACAAGGGGCGCGAGCACGCCTGAAGCGGAGCCACCCGCAGCATAAGGAACTCCCTCAGGAGCATGGCCCCCGTCAGCTTCGCCGCCTTCGTGTTGCCTGGCTTCAGGTCGACGTTCATCTTCTCCAACACCAACTTTGCTCGGTCGTCAGTAAGCTTCACGCGAGACCACCCATCATCAGACTGGGCATCTCTGTTGGCAACATCAGCCGTGGGTGGACGTACTTGGCATTCATCATGACCCACTTGCTCCTGAAGCTGTCGGCCTTCTTCCCAGCCTTCGAGATCGCGTTGGCCTTGCCGGCCGCGATGAAGTTGGATCACCCAGAGGTACGGACCTCGTTGATGCGGAGGAATAAGAAGTGGCATAACAGAGCCACAGACGGCATCACGCTGACATACGCCTCACAGTAGAAAGCGAAGATCGACAAGAGAAGGATGGACTTGGGATGGAGGTGAAGGGCCTATAACCCGTAATGGCAGAGGATGTCATAGAAGAAGTCAGAGAAAGGAGGGACCAGGCCCGCGACGATGCTGCTCATGAAGAAGGGGTAGAAGGTGCTATTCGGGGCCTTCGGCTCAGCAGAGCCAGCCCGGAGCTCGGTCTTCCCCCTCTCGTTGCTCTCCCCCGCCGTCAGCAAGCGCGTGGCGGCGAGGTTCTTCTCCGGGACGTTGGGCGCGTCCAGAGCCGGCTCGTACCAAGCCGGCGACGAAGCGGTCTTGACCTTGTGGAGCGCCATTGGAAAGCTCGGAAGGGGATTGAAGCAGATATGGGGATTTCGGAAGCGAGGAGCAAGAAAGGGGATCTGGAGCAAAGCGAAGGGAAGCAATGAAGGCAAACGTTGCCCGAGCCAGCCTTTTGTCAGTGGGGCAGTTGCCGAGGCAGTGTGGGGAAGCAAAGACGCCCACGTCCAATCAATCGCCACGCGTCAACCAAGGCCGTAGGCTGTTGGGGCCCGCGGCGCTCCGTACTTGCCCTTTGGCTTCGCCTCGAAGCCAAGTCTGAGCGCGCCTTGGGCCCGGGGGCTACTTTCGGCGTTCTGGGAACGGGGGTCCCCAGACTTGCCTGCCAACGGCCCACAGTATGGCTCTACTCATGGCCCAGTAAGGCCCGTCTTCACCAGCAAACACTCAAGACCCTCGCGAGGCAGATGACGCAAGACCTCCTCGGGAGTGACCTCATCAGGCTGGCTTGCGAGGGGGGAGAGATCAAGGCAGGGTGAACCTCGCGAGGATCCAATGACGCAAGCCATGACGACCGCAACCAGGCAGGTGCCTGCGCGTGCAGCGTCCTTGCTTCCCCTTTGGTGCTAAAGGGGCAAGAACAGGCGCGGAGTCCTGAGGCATCAGGCAAATGTTTCCATATCAGTGCAACAAGACGAAGACCAGTAGGACAGCAGGACGGAGGTCACCGTGGAGCCCAAGACGGCGTCACCACCCGAGCCTTTGGCAGGCGAAGACTACTTTTGTCAGGATAAGCTGTACTAGCTGTCCCCCTTCAAACTTGGCCGTTGTGAGATCCCTTCCCGCTCAATATTTGGGAAGAGGACCCGAGCCTCTATAAATAGGAATAGCCACAACCATAGGAAAGGCAAGCTAATCTAGACGGATCATTCGAGCCACCCTAGCGCTCACCAGCTCACAAAGCACAAGAACACCTCTCCTCAGGAGGATGTTCTTCCCCTTGTATTGTTCATCCTCAGCCCAAGAGGCAATCCACCGCACCACACTGGACTAGGGTATTACACCACAACGGTGGCCCGAACCAGTATAAATCTCGTGTCCCTTTGTGTTCTTCGAGTTCGTCGAGCTAGGCCGTGAGATCCTTCAGCGAGCAAGCCATCGAGGGTGAGAGAGATCTTCGTGCGCACCTCAGTGTTCGAACCTCAAGGGTTTTGCCGGAACCCGTGATCCGACATTATCTAATTCAGTTTTGTTATTTGAACTACCTCCTCAACCAACAAGTTTCATTTTCTTTGCATGTAAAGATCTCATAAGCATTGTATGAGATAGAGATGTTGAATCCTCTCTAACACTTTATGGTGTTGCTACTTCAGTATCACAATTGTTTTCAGGTTGACCATACATAATTCGATAATTGCGGAAAAGAGATACAAAACCTTTGTAGCAGATTCCCAAATTTCAATACCCTTAGTTACGCCATATGTCGTTTGAATCATGTACTTGAAGAAATCAGCCTCCTTGGTCCTGCCATACAAAAACAGGGAACATGACTTAGACATTAACATTCAATAAGAACAAGACAACCATAAGTTAAATGAATAAAGGAAGAAACACTAGTAGAAAAAGGGGCTTTTGTCCCAATTGGTAAGGCCCTTTAGTCCCGGTTTTTGAACAGGGACTAAAGGCCGCAGCCACATGGAGCTCCACCTTTAGTCCCGGTTGGTAACACCAACAGGGACTAAAGGAAATTTTATGATTTTTTTTATTTTTTTTATTTTTTTTATTTTCAAATTTCTGAATTTTTTAACCTCTGATCTCTAATCACCACCCCTCATCACTGCTCAATTTATGCTCTAATCTCTACTCACCCCTCATCATTCCAAATCATCTAACTTCCCGAACGGTCACCCATCCTCCCACTCCCCCAGCCTGAGCATGCTTAACTTCTGGGTTCTATTCTCCCTCGTTTCCAAGTCTGCACTTGTTGTTTTCCTGACAATAGTAAGATGTCAATCCTATTAACCCTCAGGAATTTTGCTTGAGCATGAAGTGACATATTTCACTATTTGAGTTTGAAACTATTGTTTTAAAAAGTAATAATTATTTAGTAACACTAATATTTCTTGAATAATTAGTTTGACCATTGTTTGACCACAGTTTGACCATAGTTTGACCAGATTTGACCAAAATTCAAAATAACTGAAATAATTACTAGCACATATGCCCGTGTTGCAACGGAAAAGAAAAATAGAATTATGTGTAATCACAATGGTTCCTAGTGAATACACTATAAAGAAACCCTAGTTGTCCCATCTATATATGCAAAGAAACGCTGATTGTCCTGTTCACCTAAACATCTAACAGTACTACAGGTGGCAGGGAGGCGCACGCTGAGGTCTAGAAGAACATATCAGCCGCACAGTCACAAAAGGAGCCATAGCGTAGTTGGGAGTTCCATGTAAGGTCATCGGTGCATAGCGTAGTTGGGAGTTTTCTTTTTACAGGGGCGTAGTTGGGAGTTTCAAGTAAGGAAACTCAATCTTGCGTGGGCTTTGGCTTTGCCTGGCCACTTTAACCAGCGTCACAGATAACAAAATCTGTAGAAAAAATAACTTCACTTTACAACGCATCATGTTGTCTGGCTGGGTGGCAACCCCTGGGTTGTCTCTCGTATAGGTTGTGTGTTTGAGTCCTGGCGATTATTTTTTAGTCTTCAGCAGACACCAGGTTCTGTTCGTACGTCCTGTTTCCTTGGTTTGCACAAATATATGCTCTTCGAATGGACGATTTTTTTTAAAAAAAATAGCGTATGGCAAAATCCTTAAGACGGGACGAAACAAAACGGAGCCAAACCGAGAATACCTATTCCCTTTAATAGTAGGTATAGATTTAGTAACACTAATATTCTAGAATAATTAGTTTGACCATTGTTTGACCACAGTTTAAATTTTTTCGATTTTTTCCACACTAGATCTTAAAAGCCCCGTAACATTTTTTCTGTTAGGTTTTTGAGGATTTTGAAAATGTTTAACGGGGTTTCCCCCATGAAATTTGGATGTAACTTTTCGAGTAGATGATTTTTCATATAAAAAACTTTTTCATCCGAGTTAGTATGGAAAAGTTATGCCCATTTTTACAAATTCTCGAGAGATTTTGCAAATAAAGTCGAAATTCGTATTTGCAAATTTTCCCAACAACTAGACCACATATCAAATGGGAAACTTATTTTATTTTATTTTATTGACATTTTCATCATTTTCTTTTTTTTTAAACTGAAAAGGCGATCCAGGGGGGTAGAGTTTGAAAATGGGACCTTTAGTACCGGTTCGTGCCTTGAACCTGCATTAATGTTCAAACCCCATTAGTACTGTTTGGTTTCGAACCGACTAAAGGTCTAACCTTTAGTCTCGGTTGGTGCCCTGAACGGTACTAATGGCATCGCATTCTTTAGTCCCGGTTCGTGGCACCAACCGACTAAAGGTCCAGATGAACCGGACAAATGGCCCACGTGGCCCTGGGCTCACGAACCGATTAATGCCCCCATTAGTCCCGGTTCTGGACTGAACCGGGACTAATGGGCTAACCCGGCCTGGACCAAAGCCCTCTATTCTACTAGTGAAAGCAAAAGTGTGTACCTAGGATCAAGAATTGCAGCAATAAATATCAACTTGTTCATTTTCTTTGGATCACCCCAATACCTGTCATTCTTATCCTTCATCTTAACAGCCATCTCCTTAAAGGTTGTATCATCACCACATATCACTCGCTCACTCCATTTGCCCAATTGGTAATTAATGCTAGCAATCTCTTGAAAGAATACATTCGAAATAATGTATTTAGTGCCGGAAACCTTGTTTGTTAAGTCATAGAAGTGTTTGAGAAACAAGTTGAACTCACAAGCATACACCCAATCATCATGTGTTGGAGGACCTCGCTGCCCCACTAACCCAAGCAAATTTAGTTCTGGCTTGTAGGAGGGATCATCGAGTCCTAGTTGATCAAATGTCCTCTCAAATAGCACAGCTGTCTCGAGCATTAGATATGTGGAATTCCACCTAGTGCATACATCGAGACACACCAAACCCTTGCTCTCTACCTTGCTAATCTTCACACATTTCTTGAAACTATACATTCTTGAAGTGGAACTCCGTACATATTTGATTGCATTTCGGATACGGTTTATAGGATGACACATTGTCTTCAACCCATCTTGGACCACGAGATTCACAATATGTGCCACACATCTCATGTGAAGATTCTCACCATCCACAAGAGTACCACCCCGGTTAGTCAAAGAACTCTTCATGTAGAGTAGAGCAGTGTCATTTGAGCTTGCATTGTCGACAGTGATAGTGCAAACAGTATCAATGCCCCATTAAATTAACAATTTATCTAGAGCCTTCCCAATTTCCTTCCCTTTGTGGCTGTCCACTAAAACGAAGCTAGGAATTTTCTTGTTAAGTTTCCAGTCAAAATCAATGTAGTGTGCAGTGAGAACCATCTAATTTTGAAGCCTTGATGAAGACCAAGTGTCAGTTGTGATGCTAACTGTTTGCTGAGAGTCCTTAAAGTATTTCTTAAGCTTTGCTTTCTCAACACCATAAAGGTTGATAACATCTGTATGCATAGTTTTCCTAGATGGAACATTGAACCGGGGGCAAGCTACTTTCATAAAGGCTCTAAAACCCTCTTTTTCTGAGAAAATGAACGGTAGTTCATCTATGACTATCATGCGAGCAAACGCTTCCCTAACATTTTTTGCGTTGTATTGTCAACAAGTACCAAACCGGCCATCAGCATTGTCTTGGTAATTAAGTTTAGTTTGAATGCCACTTATCTTGCTAGGATGATGTTTACAAGACCTGACATGATTATTCAAAGAGGAAGTACCATTCCTTTGCGCATGACAGGCAAGCAAACTACCGCAATAGTTTCACGTAGCATGATGGGGGTCGTCTTTCAGTTTCGTGTAATGGTTCCATATCTCAGCTCTAGGGGGCAGTTTTCTCCTCACTTTCTTGCCACTGTCAGGTGTAGCCATCACTACATCGTCATCTTCTTCAATCTCAATGGCAGCAGTAGGTCCGGTACCAAAGAATTGGCCACAGTTTGGTACCACATTATCAGAGTTATACATCTAAAAAAGAATATATAGATGAGATGACTGTACCAAATAGTTAGATATGGTCACATATGGCTGTACAAATTAGCAGAGAGCTAGAGATGACTATGTTGGGGAATGTAGTAATTTCAAAAAAAATTCCTACGCACACGCAAGATCATGGTGATGCATAGCAATGAGAGGGGAGAGTGTTGTCCACGCACTCTCGAGATCAGAATCGAAGCGTTATGACAACGCTGTTGATGTAGTCGACGCCTTCACGATCCGACCGATCCAAGCACCGAACGCACGGCACCGCCGAAGTTCAGCACACGCTCAGCTCGATGACGATCCCGGACCGATCCAGCAGGTGTCGGGATGAGTTCCATCAAGACGACAACGTGGTGACGATGATGATGTTCTATCGACGCAGGCTTCGCCTAAGCACCGCAACGATATGACCAAGGTGGAATATGGTGGAGGGGGGCACCGCACACGGCTAAGGAATGATCACGAAGATCAACTTGTGTGTCTAGAGGTGCCCCCTTGCCCCCGTATATAAGGAGCCAAGGGGGAGGGGGCGGCCGGCCAAGGAGGGCGCGCCAAGGGGGAGTCCTACCTCCCACCGGGAGTAGGACTCCCTTCTTTCCTAGTTGGAGAAGGAGAAGGGGGGAAGGAGGAGGAGGAGGGGAAGGAAAGGGGGGAGGGGGGCGCCGCCCCCCTTTCCTTGTCCTATTCGGACTAGGGAGGGGAGGGGGCGCAGCCCACCTCTTGCCTCCTCTCCTCTTCTCCCTTAGGGCCCATGTAGGCCCAATAACCCCCGGTACTCCGGTAAAATCCCGATTTCACCCGGAACGATTCCGATATCCAAATATAGGCTTCCAATATGTCAATCTTTATGTCTCAACCATTTCGAGACTCCTCGTCATGTCCGTGATCACATCCGGGACTCCGAACAACCTTTCGGTACATCAAAACTTATAAACTCATAATAAAACTGTCATTGTAACGTTAAGCGTGCGGACCTACGGGTTCGAGAACTATGTAGACATGACCTAGAAATGTTCACGGTCAATAACCAATAGTGGAACCTAGATGCTCATATTGACTCCTACATATTCTACGAAGATCTTTATCGGTCAAACCGCATAACAACATACGTTGTTCCCTTTGTCATCGGTATGTTACTTGCCCGAGATTCGATCGTCGGTATCCAATACCTAGTTCAATATCGTCACTGGCAAGTCTCTTTACTCGTTACGTAATGCATCATTCCGTAACTAACTCATTAGTTACATTGCTTGCAAGGCTTATAGTGATGTGCATTACCGAGAGGGCCCAGAGATACCTCTCCGACAATCGGAGTGACAAAACCTAATCTCGAAATATGCCAACTCAACATGTACCTTTGGAGACACCTGTAGAGCTCCTTTATAATCACCCAGTTACGTTGTGACGTTTGGTAGCACACAAAGTGTTCCTCCGGTAAACAGGAGTTGCATAATCTCGTAGTTGTAGGAACTTTGTATAAGTCATGAAGAAAGTAACATACTAAACGATCAAGTGCTAGGCTAACGGAATGGGTCATGTCAATCACATCATTCTCCTAATGATGTGATCCCGTTAATCAAATGACAACACATGTCTATGGTTAGGAAACATAACCATCTTTTATTAATGAGCTAGTCAAGTAGAGGCATACTAGTGACGTTATGTTTGTCTATGTATTCACACATGTATCATGTTTGTAAGGGAATATTTATCCCCAAGTGGTTTTGGTGATTGATGACAATGCTTTTGCGGACTAATCGTGTGCGTTAAGTTCTTTCAGATATTCATCCATTGGCACGAGACGATTTCCTCCCCTCGGTGTTTTATTCAAGACGGTGTAGCTCCTTCGTTTGGTTGTTGGTGGACTAGTTTCATAGGAGTCACCGTACTATTAAGAGGGGATCCGCTTTGGTAAGACTAGGGTGGAATCAACACGTACACATCCCAATCACACCCGTCGTCTTCCTTTCACATCTTTGGAGCTGCAACTTCTCTTCCGTACCTGCTTCGTCCTGTGCCAGCGGTAGTACCGCGGTCTATAGCGGTAGTACTGCCAAAGCCCTCCAGCGGTAGTACCGCTCCACGAAGCGGTAGTACCGCTCCGCAAGGCGGTAGTACCACTCGCGGGCTCCGGCCGTAGTACCGCAGCTGTTCCGCGCTACTGCCGCCTCGATTCGAGACTGGTGTTTTCTCGTGTCGGGTTTTGCGGCACTAGAAGCGGTAGTAGAAGCGGTAGTACCGCTTCTAGAGGTAGTACCGCTCCTACTCCCGCGGTAGTACCGCTCTGGGGCCAGTGGCCTGTCTTCCTCGCCAGCGCGGTAGTACCGCTGAGTAGGGAGCGGTAGTACCGCTCTCAGCGGTAGTACCGCTCTCAGCGGTAGTACCGCCCTGCCCTAGCGGTAGTACCGCTCTGTGCGGGGCTGCTCAGTGGGGAAACGGTTGGAATTGTTCCCCCACCATATAAAGGTGTCTTCTTCCTCCAAGTTGACTCACCTCTTTCCCCCAAAGCTCCATTGTTGCTCAAAGCTCCATTTTCGCCCGGTCTCTCTCCCTAGCTAATCAAACTTGTTAATTTGCTCGGGATTGGTCGAGAAGGCCCAGATCTACACTTCCACCAAGAGAAATTTGATTCCCCCCACTTATCCCTTGCGGATCTTGTTACTCTTGGGTGTTGAGCACCCTAGACTGTTGAGGTCACCTCGAAGCCATACTCCATTGTGGTGAAGCTTCGTGGTGTTGTTGTTGTTGGGAGCCTCCGATTGTTGTGGAGATTGCCCCAACCTAGTTTGTAAAGGTTCGGTCGCCGCCTTCAAGGGCACCAATAGTGGAATCACGGCATCTCGCATCATGTGAGGGCGTGAGGAGATTATGGTGGCCCTAGTGGCTTCTTGGGGAGCATTGTGCCTCCACACCGCCTAACGGAGACGTATTTCCCTTAAAAGGAAGGAACTCCGGTAACACATCCTCGTCTCCACCGGCTCCACTCTTGGTTATTTCGTGCCTTTACTTTTGCGAGCCTACTTGTTTTACATCCATTGCTTGCTTGTGTGCTAGTTGTTATTGCATCATATAGGTTGCTCACTTAGTTGCACATCTAGACAACCTATTTTGTTGCAAAGTTTAATTTGGTAAAGATAAGCTTAAAAAATTGTTAGTTGCCTATTCACCCCTCCTCTAGTCAACCATATCGATCCTTTCAATTGGTATCAGAGCCTTGTCTCTTTTTAAGGACTTTACCGTCCAAAGAGTATGGTTGATGTCATATATGAGGTGGGAGAGCACTCCGGTGCGAATCCGATCTCATCTACGGGAGATGGGGGTAACTCGATCTCACGTGAGGAATTCAATGTGGCTTTGGAAACATTGAAAACCTCCATGACGACCGAGGTCAAGGACATGTTTAAGGAATTCCTAGAAGGACTTATACAATCTACCTCGCCGATGAAAGTGGGTGATCCCACCAACAAGGTGACGGATGCTACCCCCGACAAGGGGGAAGCTAACATTGATAAGAGTCCTTCTATTAGTGGTAGAAATTGTACCGGCATCTTTGCCCATGTGGAACCTCCAATTTATGGAGGGCCTATCCCATCCACTCATTCGAACCATGCCGGTCCTCCTCCTAAATATGAGAAACATGAAGATTTTGATTCTTGGGTCTATCGCTTTAAGCGTCATTTAAAACATGTGAACACTAACCTTTGGAGAATCATTGAAGAAGGTTTTTATCCTCATGACCCAAGAAACTTCACCCCTCGAGAAGCCGTGGACAATCAATTCAATGAGAGTGCTCTCTTCATCATCCAAGATGCTATCCTTCCCGAAGATCTTCCTCACCTTCAACCGCATGTCATCGCTAAGGAAGCATGGAAATGTGTCGAGGGTCTCTATCGGGGAAGTGCTAGCATTCAACGCTCCAACTATGAAGTGGTGCAAGATGAAGCCGATGAGTTTGCAATGAAAGAAGATGAAGAACCTCGTGAGCTCTTTTGAAGAGTGATCAAACTCACGGTCGCACTCCGAGATCATGGAGGCAAGGACACGGATGACAATTGGATCAAGCGAAAGTTCCTCAAGGCCATGATGCCTTAAAACAATGCCATGTCCTCCGTCATTCGTCAATGACCGGACTTCCACTCCATGACCTCAAGTGAAGTGTTGGATGAGTTCGTTGAAATGAGCATCTTGGACAAGACCGCCGACAATGCGGTGCTCCGTTCTCAAAGGGCAAAGAAGCCCTACCTTGCTTTGAAGGCCAAGGTTATTATGGAAGAAGAGGAAGAAGTGGAAGATGAGGAAAGCAATCCCGAAGACACCAAATTTGATTACCATGAGCACATGGCCCTTGCTTCAAGACAATTTTGGAGCAAGAATAGTTCAAGACCCAACTTCAACAAGAACAACTCAAGTGGCGTCAAGGGCAAGCAACGAGTTAGAACTTGCTTCAACTGTGGCAATGTGAGCCATTTCGTTGCAGATTTTCCTTACGAGAAGCGGGAAGACAATGGTGGCGAGTTCATCAGAAAAGACAAAGTCAAGTCCTTCCCAAACAAGAACAACTTTGCCAAGAAGACTCCCACTCGTGGGTTGGTGGTTCAAGAAGAATACCAAGAGGATGACGATGATGATGAAAATGAAGAAGCTATGGCCATGGCATCCGTTGCCATTGCTACTTCTTCCTGGGTGTCTCTCTTTGATTCACCCAACAAAAACATCACCGCCAAATGCCTCATGGCTAAAGCTACAAACAAGGTAACCCCCAACATCACTACCACCATCATTACTAATCCCTCCTTGGAGGATTGCATTGATGAACATGTTGAGTCTAATGGGGAAGTGAATGAATTTGAGTCTTTTATGAACAAGCTCAAGGGTAAGTCCAAGAAGCACTTTGTTGCTCTCTTGGGACAACTTGGTGAGGCCAATGACATGATCGAGGCTCACGAAGAAACCATCTCCAAGATGGAAGGTCAAAGTCGTGACTATGCTGATGAAATATCGGATCTCTCTAATGCTCTTGAGAAAGAGCGTGTGCATCGTTTGACTCTTGAGGAGTCACACAATGATGACCATGCTAAGTTAAAGAAATATCTTGATCATGCTCTTGTGGTGTCTCGTGTGCTAACCACCGAGAAGGCTAAACTTGGGGTTGATCATGCTAGACTCAAAGAGGAGTTTGATATACTTGACAAGGCCCACAAAGTCTTGAAGGGTACTCATGCTAACCTCAAAGAGTCTCATGCTCAACTCCAAGTCAAGCTAATCAAGGAAAATGCCACCTTTCCTCATATGGTACTAATTGATAATGCATGTGCTACTAACCCGTGTTGTGAGCATGTGCATCTTGTGGAGGAGAATGCCAAGTTGAAGGATCAACTTGAGAAAGGCCTTGTGACTTGCATTCAAGGTGAGAAGAACCTCAACGACCTTTTGAGCAATCAAAAGGAAGTTGTGGCCAAAGAAGGGATTGGGCTTGCACCCAAGACCAAGAGCAAGAAGAAGAACAACAAGACCAAATGTCCTCCCCCTCTCAAAAAAACGTTTGTGAAAGAGGGAGAGGGTGCTCCTAAGGAGAAGAAGGAAAAAATGAAGGGAGTTGATTTCCAAAAGGGCAAAAGCATTCCCTCAAACAAAGCCGGCGACTTTAACCCGCCATATGTGTTGTGCCGTGCTAGTGATGGACATGTCTTTGCTAAATTTGTTGGTTCTTCTTATGAGTACATTGAATGGTCCATTTGGGTTCCCAAGACCCTTGTTACTAACACCAAAGGACCCATTACTAAATGGGTACCTAAAACCAAGCATTGATCTCTTGTAGGTGTTTGCTTCCGGTGGGGGATCATGGTTGCTCGATAGTGGAGCAACAAATCATATGACCGGGAGCAAGGACTTGGTGGTGGACGTGCAAGATATTCCATATATGCCCACCAATGTCGAGTGGGGTGATGCATCACATTCTAAGGTATTGGGTCTCGGCAAGGTTGTCATTTCTCATGATCTAACGATCGATAAAGTCATGCTTGTTGAGTCCCTTGCATTCAATTTGCTCTCGGTTCGTCAACTTGCACTCATGGGTTTTGCTACTTTCTTTGACATTGATACCGTGGCCCTCTTGTGGAGCAAGACTCTTAAAGTAGCCTTTGTTGGGCATGTCGAGAATGGTATCTATGTGATTAACTTTTCGGAGCGACCCACTAAGACCGCGGCATGCCTAATGGCTAAAGTTGACGTGGGATGGCTTTGGCATCGCCATTTGGCCCACGTCAATATGAGATCTTTGCAAAGTCTTCTCAAGGGGGACCATGTCCGTGGACTAACAAATGTTAGTTTTGCCAAAGATCGTGCTTGAAGTGCTTGTATCGAAGGAAAGCTTCATGAAAAGGCTCACCATCCATCAACCATCATCTACTCGAAGAGACCCTTAGAGCTCCTTCACATGGATATCTTTGGGCCTCCATCTTTTGATAGTCTTGGAGGAAGAAAGTATTGCTTGGTGATTGTGGATGACTATTCAAGATACACTTGGGTATATTTCTTCAGGAGGAAGAGTGAGACTCAACAAACCGTCATCGACTTTGCAAATGAAGCTCAACGTCAACATGATGCAAAGATCTTGAAAATAAGAAGTGACAACGGCACCGAGTTCAAGAACTACACCTTGGATGAGTTTCTCAGTGATGAGGGGATTAAGCATCAATATGTTGCACCTTATACCCCTCAACAAAATGGTGTAGCGGAGAGGAAGAACCGGACGTTGATGGATGCGGCAAGGACCATGATGGCGGAGTTCAAGTCTCCATACAACTTTTGGGCCGAAGCCATCAACACCGCATGTCATGCATCCAATCGGCTCTATCTCCGCAAAGGCTTGAACAAGACTCCTTATGAGATACTCACCGGCAACAAGCCCAACCTCAAGTACTTCCGGGTGTTCGGTTGTAAGTGTTTCATTCTCAAGAAAGGTGTTCGTTTGTCTAAATTTGAGGCTAGAGCTCATGAGGGCATATTTGTTGGTTATGCTACAAACTCTCATGCTTACCGTGTCCTCAACAAGTCCACCGGACTCATTGAGGAGACGTGTAACGTGGAGTTTGATGAAAATAACGGCTCCCAAGTGGAGCAAAGTGGTACTTGTGATGTAGGTGATGAAATTCTTCCCCAAGCCATAAGAAGAATGGGTATTGGTCAAATTCTACCCATTGAGGAACCCCTTGTGGCCGAAGGAGAAGGACAATGCTCTACTCAAGTAGAGCCATCACCTCATCAAGACCCACACGCTTCCGAAGAACAAAGTGAAGGCCCTCAACCTCGTGAACAAGACCAAGGGCAAGATCTACCTCAAGATGGTGGTGAACCTGTAAATGATGCCCAAGGTCAAGTTCTCCCCCTCGAGCAAGTTCAAGATCAAGAGCAAGCTCAAGATCAAGAACAAGCTCAAGACGGTGCTCAAGATGATCAAGTCAACCCTCCTCCCTTCACCTCCGAGGAGGAATTAGAGCGTCGTGCCGCAAAGATTGCTTCCAAGCTCACCACCCAAGTCCATCTCATGGAAAATGTGGTTGGAAGCCTAAGAAAGGGGGTAAGCACTCGTAGACAATTAGCAAACTATTGTGAACATCACGCGTTTGTCTCTTGTGTTGAACCCCAAAAGGTCTATGAGGCGCTCGAAGACTCGGATTGGCTCAATGCCATGCATGAAGAACTCACCAACTTCGAGTACAACAAAGTATGGAGATTGGTGCCAAGGCCATCGGGGGCCCACAATGTCATTGGAACCAAGTGGATCTTCAAGAACAAGCAAGATGCTCATCTGAACATCGTTCGCAACAAGGCAAGATTGGTAGCACAAGGCTACTCCCAAGTCGAGGGTATCGACTACGGTGAAACCTTTGCTCCTGTTGCTCGTCTTGAATCCATACGTTTGTTGATTGCCTATGCTTCCCATCACAACTTTAAGTTGCAACAAATGGATGTGAAAAGTGCTTTTCTTAATGGTCCTATTAATGAGTTGGTGTATGTCAAGCAACCCCCCGGGTTCGAGGACCCCTACTTCCTGGATCATGTGTATCAACTCGATAAGGCACTCTATGGCCTTAAACAAGCCCCACGTGCGTGGTATGACCACCTTACCGAGTTGCTACAAGATCGTGGATTTGAAGTAGGACAAATCGATCCCACTCTTTTTACTAAGAAGGTCAAAGGGGAGTTGTTTGGATGCCAACCATATGTTGATGATATTATCTTTGGTTCTCCTAACAAAGCTTTCAATGAGGAATTTGCCACTCTCATGACCTCCAAGTTTAAGATATCTTCGATGGGAGAGTTGAAGTTCTTCCTTGGTTTTGACATCAAACAAAGAAGAGAAGGAACCTTCATTAACCAAGCCAATACACTCAAGACATGCTTAAAAGATTCAAGCTAAGTGATGTCAAGCCGGCTACTACTCCAATGCCTACCAAGTGCCAACTTGACATCGATCCCAATGGTAAAGCGGTGGATCAAAAGGTATATCGCTCCATGATTAGCTCCTTGCTTTACCTTTGTGCATCTAGACCGGATATCATGTTGAGTGTGGGGATGTGTGCATGTTTTCAAGCCGCACCAAAGGAAAGTCACTTTGTGGCGGTCAAGCGAATCTTTCGATATTTGGCTCATACCCCAAACTTTGGCTTATGGTACCCAAGAGGAGCAAACTTCAAGATTGAAGGTTTCATGGATTCCGATTGGGTGGGAGACAAAGTGGATAGGAAATCCACTTCCGGAGGGTGCCAATTTCTTGGTTGCTCTTTGGTAAGTTGGTCTTCCAAGAAGCAAAGTTGTGTGTCTCTCTCGTCCACCGAAGCGGAGTATGTGGCGGCCGGTAGTTGTTGTGCTCAACTCCTATGGATGAGGCAAACTTTAAAGGAGTACGGTGTCATTTGTGACAAAGTTCCTCTTTGGTGTGATAATGAAAGTGCCATCAAGATTTCTCTCAACCCGGTGCCACACTTCAAGATGAAGCACATTGAGATTCGGTATCACTTCATCCGGGATCACATTAGGTATGTCAACACTCATGATAACCTTGCAGATATTTTCATGAAGCCCTTGGATGAAGCAAGATTTCGCGAGTTAAGGCATGAGCTAAATATCATTGATTTGAGCAATGTGACTTGAACCCGTGCACCCCCCACCACACTCATCTTGTTGTCTAGTTTAGGTGTAGGCATGGACAAAGGGGGAGTGTTGTTCTCTCAATGAACTCTCCCTCCCCCCATTATGCATAAAACGATCAACTCTTTCACATTAGCCATTTTTATGGTACTTGTGCTTCAAAGACGAGTTTTGGTCATGGGCCCAAGGATAATTCTTCGCGGTGCTATACCAATTGACTCAAACATAGGTGGCTCCGGCCACCGCCCTCTCTTGAGAGAGGCCAGAGCTCGCTCTTCTTTCATGTGGTTGTTTTGAAGGAGTGGGTTCCGGATCTTTGTTAGTGTGTGTGTTGTCTTGTTGGTCTTTTATTTTCTTGTCTTTGCTTTCCGTTCTTCTCGGTGTGCTTGTGTTTTGGATCTAGAGGCATTTTTTGGTTGCTGGCGGTACTACCGCTGCTGGCGAGCGGTACTACCGCTCCAAGGGGTACTACCGCCCTCCAGCGCGGTACTACCGCTGTGAGGCGCGGGCAAGGGTTATATCGGGGCAGGGGGAGTTTCTTCTCCCCCATACCATTCGCACGCCCCCTCGTCTGTTCCTCTCTCTCCAGCAACCGGCGCCTCGGGAGGGCTTCGGCGGATCTCCCTCTCCGGGGCGTCCCTCTCCATTTCCTTCGGTGGAGACGATCCCCACCTTGTCCTCTTTCCATGGATGCCGGTATTGCCCCCGTTCCCTCGTTCTTCTTCTCTAGATTTCCAATCTAGCATCTTAGGGGCAGTAGCAGTTGCATCTCTAGATTTTTGGCCAAATCTAGGCTTGAGTAGGATGGAGAATGCTTCTAGGCAGTTTGGATTGATGTTTGGTTGGAGTATTTTTGAATTTGGTAGGACAATAGTGCCGGATCTGACCACGGTAGTAGGAAGTTTCCCCGTCTCGAGCGGTACTACCGCCCTCTCCAGGGCGGTACTACCGCTTGGAGCGTTACTACCACTCCCTGTGGAGTGGTACTACCGCTCGGGGCGGTACTACCGCTAGCAGGTCACGGTACTACCGCTCCCTACCAACTTCCACTATGCTTCTACCTTTCAGTGATCCTTTTTGCTCGTGTTTTGTGGCTTATGCTCGTTCTTTCTGGTTGTTTGTGTGTTCTTGTGTGTGGTTCCAGGTGATGAGGTCCCTGAGCATCAGGCTCGTCGTGTCAACCCCGGTCGTGCCACGTCCAAGCGCTACCGCACCACCAAGCCTGCCGGAGGTTCTTCAAGTGCTCCACCTCCACCTCCACCTCCACCTCAACTCCAGAAGAAGTCTGGGGTCAAGCCAAAGCCAGGGAAAACCGTGCCAGAAATGCAGCCAAAGGAGTTCTGGGCAAGGCGCTGTTGGGGAACGTAGTAATTTCAAAAAATTTCCTACGCACACACAAGATCATGGTGATGCATAGCAACGAGAGGGGAGAGTGTTGTCTCACGCACCCTCATAGACCGAAGCGAAGCGCTGACGCAACGAGAGGAAGTAGTCGACGTCCTTCCGGTTCAACCGATCCAAGCACCGTTATTCGCACCTCCGTGTTCTTGACACACGACAGCTCGATGACGCACTTTGAACTCCGATCCAGCAGAGGCACGGGAAGAGTTCCACAAGACGACGGCGCAGGACAATCTTGATGTTCTATCGTCGCAGGCTTCGCCTAAGCACTGCTACAATATGACCGAGGTGTAATCTCGTGGAGGGGGGCACCGCACATGGCTAAGGAACGATCTCAATGATCAACTTGTGTGTCTATGGGGTGCCCCCCGCCCTCGTATATAAAGGAGGGAGGGAGGAGGAGGCCGGCCTAAGGGGGAGGCGCGCCCTAGGGGGGGCAAACCTACTCCAAGTAGGTTTGGCCCCCCTTTCCTATTAGGAGTAGGAGAGGGAAGGAAGAGGGGGGAGGAGAGAAGGAAAGTGGGGGCCGCCCCCTCCCAGTCGGATTGAGCTTGGGGGCGCCTCCCTTGCTCCTTCTCCTCCTTCCACTAAGGCCCAATAAGGCCCATATACTTATCGGGGTTCCGTAACCTCCCTAACTCCTAGATAATCCCCATCTCATCCGAACCTTCCTGTCCAAATATATCCGTCAATATATCAATCTTTATGTCTCGACCATTTCGAGACTCCTCGTCATGTCCGTGATCACATCCGGACTCGAACAACCTTCGATACATCAAAATACATAAACTCATAATATAACTCGCTATCGAAACCTTAAGCGTGCGGACCCTACGATTCGAGAACAATGTAGACATGACCGAGACACGCTTCGTCAATAACCAATAGTGGGACCTGGATGCCCATATTGGTTCCTACATATTCTACGAAGATCTTTATCGGTCAAACCGCACAACAACATACGTTGTTCCCTTTGTCATCGGTATGTTACTTGCCCGAGATTCAATCGTCGGTATCCAATACCTAGTTCAATCTCGTTACCGGCAAGTCTCTTTACTCGTTCCGTAATACATCATCTCGCAACTAACTCATTAGTTGCAATGCTTGCAAGGCTTAAGTGATGTGCATTATTGAGAGGGCCCAGAGATACCTCTCCGACATTCGGAGTGACAAATCCTAATCTCAAATACGCCAACTCAACAAGTACCTTTGGAG
Organism: Aegilops speltoides; assembly: GCA_021437245.1. NCBI lineage: Eukaryota > Viridiplantae > Streptophyta > Magnoliopsida > Poales > Poaceae > Aegilops > Aegilops speltoides. The sequence continues at coordinate 45,698,856 of CM038144.1, read as the reverse complement.
ACACCAGAGCACCTTTATAATCACCCGATTCGTTAGACGTTTGGTAGCACACAAAGTGTTCCTCCGTAAACGGAGTTGCATAATCTCATAGTCATAGGAACATGTATAAGTCATGAAGAAAGCAATAGCAACATACTAAACGATCGGGTGCTAAGCTAACTGAATGGGTCATGTCAATCAGATCATTCAACTAATGATGTGATCCCGTTAATCAAATAACAACTCTTTGTCCATGGTTAGGAAACATAACCATCTTTGATTAACAAGCTAGTCAAGTAGAGGCATACTAGTGACACTCTGTTTGTCTATATATTCACACATGTATTATGTTTCCGGCTAATACAATTCTAGCATGAATAATAAACATTTATCATGATATAAGGAAATAAATAATAACTTTATTATTGCCTCTAGGGCATATTTCCTTCAGGCGCCGCCGCAACCCGTATGAGGCTGACCAAGATCCCACTTTGGTCAACCGTCCATTCTGGAACAGGTTCCAATTTGCCATCTTCTTCGACGTTCTCAAAGCCAAGAAGAATCTCTATGTCAATGTGCACTCCATCGACACTGACCATATGGAGCAGGACCCTGACTACTTTGGTGAAGCTCTTCAGATGTGCACTCAACTGAACATTCTTGGGATCATGAAATTCAACAAGGACTTTGATGCTGATATGGTGGCCCAATTCTATGCCAGGGTTCACCTTGGGACTGATGAGGACAGGACACTGACCTGGATGACCAATGGCAAGGTGCTTTCAGTCAAGTGGAAAGCGTTCATGCAGTTGATTGGGGTGCAAGATCTAGGTCTTAAGTCTCCTATCGGCTTTCGCCCTCACGGCCGCCCCAATGCCACTCACAAGCAAGCTCTCCGCCCCATCGCACTCGAGGATCAACCATGAGACAAAGAAGGAAACCTATGAGCTGCCTCGCCTATCCGATATCCTTCACCGCATCTTCAGAGAGACTCTTTTCCCTCGTATCGGGAATCTGGACCAGGTTCACTCTTATCTCGTGGACATGCTTCTTTTCTGCTAGCGTGAGAAGGGACAGCCCACCGGAGAGTCCTTGGATATCTCTCATGTTATGTGGTCTGAGCTGCTATCTGCTATCTCCAAGCGCAAGTGCCCGATTTATGGTCCGTTCATCATGCTGCTCATTGAGAAGGCCTGGGATCATGTCTACCCCAAGGTGCCACTTGAGACTGGAGAGCTAATTTCTCATGATGTCAAGCGTCTGAGGAAGAAGGATAACTGGGGCACTCAGGCCCCTAGGACTGGAGTTCCTTCATCTGCTACTGCCATGGAGACCGAGGAGGAGCCTGGAGCTGATGATGATGATGATGATGACTACATGCCTTTTGAGGCAGAGCCCTCTTGGGCAAAGAAGCTCAAGTCTAAGATGAAGAAGTTGTTCTGCATGGAGGCTCACGGTCAGTACATGACTCATGTGGCTGAGAAAAAGGCTCGAGGTCGCCACAAGGAGCTGCGCGTCGCTTGGGTGCTACTGATCAATAGTGGATCGAGGACCAGCCATCGAGGAGGAGGAGTGGATTCAGCAGCACTGCCCGTGGACCGATTCTGATGCCGAGCACTTCCAGACTGACGACGGTGGTGCCGATGATCCCGCTGGGTTCTGATGCGTGTGTCCCTCGTTTGCTCTCACCTGGAGCCGTAGCAACACTCCCTCTCCTTTTTGGTGTCTCGATGCCAAAGGGGGAGAGAGTTTAGGGATTTGCGAGTTGTGTCTTTGAGTTGTGTCTTTCGTCTCTTGTTCGAGTCGTGTTTTCCTCGCATTTGCTTTGTTTGGTTTGACGGTGAGACCTAAGTTCGAGTCATGGTGTGAGACATATGCTACCTTATCTTTCCAGTATCATTATCTATGTCACTATCTAGCTTATGAGTTGCTTGCTTTTCTTGTTATATCATCTATGCTGCTCTCATATACCTTGCTTAGATTGCTGGTCCCTAAAATGTAGGGGGAGCGTTGATCCTAGTATGTGTGCCGTGCAGTCCAAAGCACTTATCTAGATAGCACACATCTAGGGGGAGCCCATCTACATTTTAGGACGGTGGGGTTTGTACGCCTACTCTATATCATGCTTGTGCAAATCCCGTATTGTCATCAATCCACCAAAAAGGGGGAGATTGTAAGGGCATATTTATCCCCAAGTGGTTTTGGTGATTGATGACAATGCTTTTGCGAACTAATCGTGTGCGTTAAGTTCTTTCAAAGATTCATCCATTGGCACGAGACGATTTCCTCCCCTCGATGTTTTATTCAAGACGGTGTAGCTCCTTCGTTTCGTTGTTGGTGGACTAGTTTCGTAGGAGTCACCGTACTATTAAGAGGGGATCCGCTTTGGTAAGACTAGGGTGGAATCAACACGTACACATCCCAATCACACCCGTCGTCTTCCTTTCACATCTTTGGAGCTGCAACTTCTCTTCCAGACTGCTTTGTCTGTGCGGTGGTAGTACATGATGTCTCTCAATGTAGTACCGCCGAAGCCCTCCGGCGGTAGTACCGCTCCACGAAGCGGTAGTACCGCTCTCAGCGTTAGTACTGCTCCGCAGGGCGGTAGTACCGCTCGCGGGCACCGGCCGTAGTACCGCAGCTGTTCCGCGCTACTGCCGCCTTGATTCGAGATTGGTGTTTTCTCGTGTCGGGTTTTGCGGCACTAGAAGTGGTAGTAGAAGCGGTAGTACCGCTTCTAGCGGTAGTACCGCTCCTACTCCCGCGGTAGTACCGCTCTGGGGCTAGTGGCCTGTCTTCCTCGCCAGCGTGGTAGTACCGCTGAGTAGGGAGCGGTAGTACCGCTCTCAGTGGTAGTACCGCCCTGCCCTAGCGGCAGTACCGCTCTGTGCGGGGCTGCTTAGTGGGGTAACGGTTGGAATTGTTCCCCCACTATATAAAGGTGTCTTCTTCCTCCAAGTTGACTCACCTCTTTCCCCCAAAGCTCCATTGTTGCTCAAAGCTCCATTTTCGCCCGATCTCTCTCCCTAGCCAATCAAACTTGTTGATTTGCTCGGGATTGGTTGAGAAGGCCCAGATCCACACTTCCACCAAGAGAAATTTGATTCCCCCCACTTATCCCTTGCAGATCTTGTTACTCTTGGGTGTTGAGCACCCTAGACGGTTGAGGTCACCTCGAAGCCATACTCCATTGTGGTGAAGCTTCGTGGTGTTGTTGTTGTTGGGAGCCTCCGATTGTTGTGGAGATTGCCCCAACCTAGTTTGTAAAGGTTCGATCGCCGCCTTCAAGGGCACCAATAGTGGAATCACGGCTTCTCGCATCGTGTGAGGGCGTGAGGAGATTACGGTGGCCCTAGTGGCTTCTTGGGGAGCATTGTGCCTCCACACCGCTCTAACGAAGACGTACTTCCCCTTAAAAGGAAGGAACTCCGGTAACACATCCTCGTCTCCACTCTTGGTTGTTTTGAGCCTTTACTTTTGCAAGCCTACTTGTTTTACATCCATTGCTTGCTTGTGTGCTAGTTGTTATTGCATCATACAGGTTGCTCACTTAGTTGCACATCTAGACAACCTATTTTGTTGCAAAGTTTAATTTGGTAAAGATAAGCTTAAAAAATTCCTATTCACCCCCCCCTCTAGTCAACCATATCGATCCTTTCAATGTTTCCGGGTAATACAATTCTAGCATGAATAATAAACATTTATCGTGATATGAGGAAATAAATAATAACTTTATTATTGCCTCTAGGGCATATTTCCTTCAGTCTCCCACTTGCACTAGAGTCAATAATCTAGATTACACAGTAATGATTCTAACACCCATGTAGTCTTGGTGCTGATCATGTTTTGCTCGTGGAAGAGGCTTAGTCAACGGGTCTGCAACATTCAGATCTGTATGTATCTTGCAAATCTCTATGTCTCCCACGGACTTGGTCCCGGATGGAATTGAAGCGTCTCTTGATGTGCTTGGTCCTCTTGTAAAATCTGGATTCCTTTGCCAAGGCAATTGCACGAAGATTGTCACAGAAGATCTTCATTGGTCCCGATGCACTAGGTATGACACCTAGATCGAAATGAACTCCTTCATCCAGACTCCTTCATTTGCTGCTTCCGAAGCAGCTATGTACTCCGCTTCGCATGTAGATCCCGCCACAACGCTTTGTTTAGAACTGCACCAACTTACCGCTCCACCGTTTAATAAAAAGACGCATCCGGTTTGCGATTTAAAATCGTCCGGATCAGTGTCAAAGCTTGCATCGACGTAATCATTTACGACTAGCTCTTTGTCACCTCCATATATGAGAAACATATCCTTAGTCCTTTTCAGGTATTTCAGGATGTTCTTGACCGCTGTCCAGTGATCCACTCCTGGATTACTTTGGTACCTCCCTGCTAAGCTTATTGCTAAGCATACGTTAGGTCTGGTACACATCATCGCATACATGATAGAGCCTATGGCTGAAGCACAGGGAACATCTTTCTTTTTCTCTCTATCTTCTGCTGTCGTCGGGCATTGGGTCTGACTCAATTTCACACCTTGTAATACAGGCAAGAATCCTTTCTTTGCCTGATCCATTTTGAACTTTTTCAAAACTTTATCAAGGTATGTGCTTTGTGAAAGTCTAATTAAGCGTCTTGATCTATCTCTATAGATCTTGATGCCCAATATGTAAGCAGCTTCACCGACGTCTTTCATTGAAAACCTTTTATTCAAGTATCCCTTTATGCTATCCAGAAATTCTATATTATTTCCGATCAACAATATGTCATCTACATATAATATCAGAAATGCTATAGAGCTCAGGCTTCTCCAAAAGTCTGTATAAAACCATATGCTTTGATCACACTATCAAAACGTTTATTCCAACTCTAAGATGCTTGCACCAGTCCATAAATGGATCGTTGGAGCTTGCACACTTTGTTAGCACCTTTTGGATCGACAAAACCTTCTGGTTGCATCATATACAACTCTTCTTCCAGAAATCCATTCAGGAATGCAGTTTTGACATCCATTTGCCAAATTTCATAATCATAAAATGAGGCAATTGCTAACATTATTCGGACAGACTTAAGCATCGCTACGGGTGAGAAAGTCTCATCGTAGTCAACTCCTTGAACTTGTCGAAAACCTTTCACAACAAGTCGAGCTTTGTAGACAGTTACATTACCATCAGCGTTAGTCTTCTTCTTGAAGATCCATTTATTCTCAATGGATTGCCGATCATCGGGCAAGTCAACCAAAGTCCATACTTTGTTTTCATACATGGATCCCATCTCAGATTTTATGGCTTCAAGCCATTTTGCGGAATCTGGGCTCATCATCGCTTCCTCATAGTTCGTAGGTTCGTCATGGTCAAGTAACATGACTTCCAGAATAGGATTACCGTACCACTCTGGTGCAGATCTTACTTATGTAGACCTACGAGGTTTAGTAGAAACTTGATATGAAGTTTCATGATCAATATCATTAGCTTCCTCACTAATTGGTGTAGTTGTCACAGGAACCGGTTCTTGTGATGAACTACTTTCCAATAAGGGAGCAGGTATAGTTACCTCATCAAGTTCTACTTTCCTCCCACTCACTTCTTTCGAGAGAAACTCCTTCTCTAGAAAGGATCCGAATTTAGCAACAAAAATCTTGCCCTCAGATCTGTGATAGAAGGTGTACCCAATAGTCTCTTTTGGGTATCCTGTGAAGACACATTAGTCCGACTTGGGTTCGTCCTTATCTGGTTGAAGTTTCTTCACATAAGCATCGCAGCCCCAAACTTTAAGAAACGACAACTTTGGTTTCTTGCCAAACCACAGTTCATAAGGCGTTGTCTCAACGGATTTTGATGGTGCCCTATTTAACGTGAATGCTGCCGTCTCTAAAGCATAACCCCAAAACGATGCGGTAAATCAGTAAGAGACATCATAGATCGCACCATATCTAGTAAAGCACGATTACGACGTTCAGACACACCATTTCGTTGTGGTGTTCCGGGTGGCGTGAGTTGCGAAACTATTCCACATTGTTTCAAATGTAAACCAAACTCGTAACTCAAATATTCTCCTCCACGATCAGATCGTATAAATTTTATTTTCTTGTTACGATGATTTTCCACTTCACTCTGAAATTCTTTGAACTTTTCAAATGTTTCAGATTTGTGTTTCATCAAGTAGATATACCCATATCTGCTCAAATCATCTGTGAACGTGAGAAAATAACGATACGCCATGAGCCTCAATATTGATTGGACCACATACATCAAGATGTATGATTTCCAACAAATCAGTTGCTCGCTCCATAGTTCCGGAGAACGGCGTTTTAGTCATCTTGCCCATGAGGCACGGTTCGCAAGTACCAAGTGATTCATAATCAAGTGATTACAAAGTCCATCAGTATGGAGTTTATTCATGCGTTTTACACTGATATGACCTAAATGGCAGTGCCACAAATAAGTTGCACTATCATTATCAACTCTGCATCTTTTGGCTTCAACATTATGAATATGTGTATCACTACTATCGAGATTCAATAAAAATAGACCACTCTTCAAGGGTGCATGACCATAAATGATATTACTCATATAAATAGAACAACCATTATTCTCTGGACTTAAATGAATAACCGTCTCGCATCAAACAAGATCCAGAATAATGTTCATGCTCAACGCTGGCACCAAATAACAATTATTTAGGTCTAAAACTAATCCCGATGGTAGATGTAGAGGTAGCGTGCCGACCGCGATCACATCGACTTTGGAACCATTTCCCACGCCAAGATCGTCACCTCGCCCTTAGCTAATCTTCGCTAATTCAGTAGTCCTGCTTCGAGTTGCAAATATTAGCAACATAACCATATCAAATACCGTGTACTATCTGCGAGCATTAGTAAGGTACACATCAATAACATGTATATCACATATACCTTTGTTCACTTTGTCATCCTTCTTATCCGCCAAATACTTGGGGTAGTTCCACTTCCAAATGTCCACCGCTTGCGGTAGAAGCACTCGGCCTCGTGCTTAGGTCCAGACTTGGGTTTCTTCTCTTGAGCAGCAACTTGTTTGCTGTTCTTCTTGAAGTTCCTTCTTCTTCCCTTTGCCCTTTTCTTGAAACTGGTGGTCCTGTTAACCATCAACACTTGATGCTCCTTCTTGATTTCTACCTCCGCAGCTTTTAGCATTGCGAAGAGCTCGGGAATAGTCTTGTCCATCCCTTGCATATTATAGTTCATCACAAAGCTCTTGTAGCTTGGTGGCGTGATTGAAGAATTTCATCAATGACACTATCATCGTGAAGATTAACTCCCAGTTGAATCAAGTGATTATTATACCCAAACATTTTGAGTATGTGTTCACTGACAGAACTATTCTCCTCCATCTTGCAGCTATAGAACTTATTGGAGACTTCATATCTCAAAATCCGGGCATTTGCTTGAAATACTAACTTCAACTCCTGGAACATCTCATATGCTCCATGACGTTCAAAACGTCGTTGAAGACCCGGTTCCAAGCCGTAAAGCATGGTACACTAAACTATCGAGTAGTCATCAGCTTTGCTCGCCAGACGTTCTTAACGCCGCGGCCAGCATCAAGAAGCAGTTCGCACCCAGCGGTGCTTCGGGACGTAATTCTTCTATGCAGCAATGAGGATAATCCTCGAGTTACGGACCCAATCCCGTAATTGCTACCATCATCTTTCAACTTAGCTTTCTCAAGGAACGCATTAAAATTCAACGAAACAACAACACGAGCCATCTATCTACAACAAACATAGACAAGAAAAATACTATCAGGTACTAAGTTCATGATAAATTTAAGTTCAATTAATCATATTACTTAAGAACTGCCACTTAGACAGACATCTCTCTAGTCATCTAAGTGATCACGTGAGCCAAATCAACTAAACCATGTCCGATCATCACGTGAGATGGAGTAGTTTCAATGGTGAACATCACTATGTTGATCATATCTACTATATGATTCACGCTCGACCTTCGGTCTCCGTGTTTCGAGGCCATATCTGATATGCTAGGCTCGTCAAGTTTAACTCGAGTATTCCGCGTGTGCAACTGTTTTGCACCCGTTGTATTTGAACGTAGAGCCTATCACACCCGATCATCACGTGGTGTCTCAGCATGAAGAACTTTCGCAACGGTGCATACTCAGGGAGAACACTTCTTGATAATTTAGTGAGAGATCATCTTAAAATGCTATCGTCAAGCAAAGCAAGATAAGATGCATAAAGGATAAACATCACATGCAATCAATATAAGTGATATGATATGGCCATCATCATCTTGTGCTAGTGATCTCCATCTCCGAAGCATCGTCGTGATCACCATTGTCATCGGTGCGACACCTTGATCTCCATCGTAGCATCGTTGCCGTTACGCCATCTATTGCTTCTACGACTATCGCTACCGCTTAGTTATAAAGTAATGCAATTACAGGGTGTTTGCATTTCATACAATAAAGCGACAACCATATGGCTCCTGCCAGTTGCTGATAACTTCGGTTACAAAACATGATCATCTCATACAATAAAATATAGCATCACGTCTTGACCATATCACATCACAACATGCCCTGCAAAAACAAGTTAGATGTCCTCTACTTTGTTGTTGCAAATTTTATGTGGCTGCTACGGGCTGAGCAAGAACCGTTCTTACCTACGCATCAAAACCACAACGATAGTTCATCAAGTTAGTGTTGTTTTAACCTTCGAAGGACCGGCGAGCCACACTCGGTTCAACTAAAGTGAGAGAGACAGACACCCGCCAGTCACCTTTAAGCACGAGTGCTCGTAACGGTGAAACCAGTCTCGCGTAAGCGTACGCGTAATGTCGGGCCGGGCCGCTTCATCTCACAATACCGCTGAACCAAAGTATGACGTGATGGTAAGCAGTATGACTTGTATCGCCCACAACTCACTTGTGTTCTACTCGTGCATATGACATCTACGCATAAAACCAGGCTCTGATACCACTATTGGGGAACGTAGTAATTTCAAAAAAATTCCTACGCACACGCAAGATCATGGTGATGCATAGCAACGAGAGGGGAGAGTGTTGTCCACGTACCCTCGTAGACCGTAAGCGGAAGCGTTATGACAACGCGGTTGATGTAGTCATAGGTCTTCACGATCCGACCGATCCAACCACCGAACATACGGCACCTCCGAGTTGAGCACACGTTCAGCTCGATGACGATCCCCGGACTCCGATCCAGCAGGGTGTCGGGGATGAGTTCCGTCAGCTCGACGGCGTGGTGACGAAGATGATGTTCTACCGACGCAGGGCTTCGCCTAAGCACCGCAATGATATGACTGAGGTGGAATATGGTGGAGGGGGGCACCGCACACGGCTAAGGAACGATCACAAAGATCAACTTGTGTGTCTAGCGGTGCCCCCTTGCCCCCGTATATAAAGGAGCCAAGGGGGAGGGGGCGTCCGGCCAAGGAGGGTGCGCCAAGGGGGAGTCCTACTCCCACCGGGTGTAGGACTCCCTTCTTTCCTAGTTGGAGAAGGAGAAGGGGGAAGGAGGAGGAGGGGAAGGAAAGTGGGGCGCCGCCTCCCTTTCCTTGTCCTGTTCGGTCTAGGGAGGGGAGGGGGCGCAACCCACCTCTTGCCTCCTCTCCTCTTCTCCCTTAGGGCCCATGTAGGCCCAATAACCCCCGGGGGGGTTCCGGTAACCCCCGGTACTCCGGTAAAATCCGATTTCACCCGGAACGATTCCGATATCCAAATATGGGCTTCTAATATATCAATCTTTATGTCTCAACCATTTCGAGACTCCTCATCATGTCCGTGATCACATCCGGGACTCCGAACAACCTTTCGGTACATCAAAACTTATAAACTCATAATAAAAATGTCATGGTAACGTTAAGTGCGTGGACCCTACGGGTTCGAGAACTATGTAGACATGACCTAGAACTGTTCACGGTCAATAACCAATATCGGAACCTGGATGCTCATATTGGCTCCTACATATTCTGCGAAGATCTTTATCGGTCAAACCGCATAACAACATACGTTGTTCCCTTTGTCATCGGTATGTTACTTGCCCGAGATTCGATCGTCGGTATCCAATACCTAGTTCAATCTCGTTATCGCAAGTCTCTTTACTCGTTACGTAATGCATCATTTCAGAACTAACTCATTAGTTACATTGCTTGCAAGGCTTATAGTGATGTGCATTACCGAGAGGGCCAGAGATACCTCTCCGACAATCGGAGTGACAAAACCTAATCTCGAAATACGCCAACTCAACATGTACCTTTGGAGACACTGAGAGCTCCTTCATAATCACCCGAGCACGCTGTGACGTTTGGTAGCACACAAAGTGTTCCTCCGGTAAACGGGAGTTGCATAATCTCATAGTTGTAGGAAATTTGTATAAGTCATGAAGAAAGCAACATCCTAAACGATCAAGTGGTAGGCTAACGGAATGGGTCATGTCAATCACATCATTCTCCTAATGATGTGATCCCGTTAATCAAATGACAATACATGTCTATGGTTAGGAAACATAACCATCTTTGATTAATGAGCTAGTCAAGTAGAGGCATACTAGTGACGTTATGTTTGTCTATGTATTCACACATGTATCATGTTTCCGCGTAATACAATTCTAGCATGAATAATAAACATTTATCATGATATGAGGAAATAAATAATAACTTTATTATTGCCTCTAGGGCATATTTCCTTCAGACTATACCAGATTTTATATAAAAAAGCACTTAAACACACTAGCAGAGAAATGAGATTCAGATTGAGAATGCACCTCGCCCGCCATGGATGTGCTTCTAGTCTGCAGTATCACCGACGCGAGCAGCTCATCCTGCCTCACCTCGCTGGCCGTCGACCACACCTCGCTTGTCCAAACCAATGCGACGGGAATGGCCGGCCGTCGACGGAGCTGGATGGAACGCGACGGGAGGCTTGCGGATTTGGGGGAGGGAGTCGAGCTATCGTCTGTCGAGGTCGACGGGCGGCCGGACGAGAGGGATAGGAGGGGCGGGAGGGGTGGCCGGACGAGAGGGGCGGCTGGGCCTGGATGAGGCTAGGGTTCAGAGCCGCCGCCGCGACTAGGGTTCAGAGCGTCGGTCGCACTGTGGCCTGTGAGAGCCATCTACGGAGGAAATGAGTTGGGCTGGGCCAGCAGCATCCCCAAATCCGCAGAGTCACCGCCGAGGGGCCTGTCTACTTGTCGGTTAGTTGGTTAATACCAATGGTTTTCGGTTTCTAACCGATGCAACCGAAGCTTCAACGGTTCCTTATGTGTGAACCGTACCAATAACCAGGAACCAGACTAACCGGCTGTCTGGTTATGGTTCGGTTAATTTCGGTTCGGTTTCTATGTTCGGTAACCAAACTCCCAGAGCTAACACCCGTGCCTCTCGCGGAAGCAAAACCGTGACTCTCACGAAAGAAAAAAAAACAAAAAACACATTTTTTCCCGTTTCCGAGAGGCACGGCCGTAACTCTTGTGAAAGCATAACCGTGCCTCTCGTGGAAGCAAAAATCGTGACTCTCGCGAAAGGAAAAAACAGAAAACGCATTTTTTTCGTTTTCGAGAGGCACGGCCATGACTCTCGCGAAAGCACACTCCTGCCTCTCGCCGAAGCAAAACCGTGATTCTCGCGAAAGCACAACCCTATCTCTCGCGGAAGCACAACCCTGTCTCTCGAGGGGCACTACCGTGACTCTTGCAAAAGCACAACCCTGTCTCTCGCGGAAGCAAAACCGTGACTCTCGTGAAAGGAAAAAAACAGAAAACGCGTTTTTTTCCTGTTTCCGAGAGGCACGGCCGTGACTCTCGCGAAAGCAAAACCATGCTTCTCGCGAAAGCAAAACTGTGACTCTCGCGAAAAGAAAAAAAACATGTTTCTTGGTCGAAAAGCTAAGGAATAACGACTGAAAACCAAAACGTCAAAAAACCCAAAAAAACCCGTTTAAATAGCCGAAAACGTGTGCGAAAAAATAAAAAAATCCGAAGAAAGCGCCCAGAGCGCGACACGTGGCGAATGACTGAGAACGCGCCAAGTGACGCTATTCGTTACGAGGGTCCCGAAGCAGCGCTCGTTAACTAGTGGCTCCCTAAGAAGGAGGAGCAAAGGCGGCGGTTGCTGCGTAGATGATGACGATGCATGCATGGGTTCATTATGGATCCCGCGAGTTGATGGAATTCCCTATTTGCCGCGCGTTGCGGCAAGTTGTCATTGTTTCGCACGTAGCGATCAAAGATGGGCCGACCCATTTGAGTAGTTCAGCGTGTACAGGAATATTGATTTTGGGAAGGTTCATGGCTGGTTTTTTCTGGTTCTTAATGGTTCATAGGTTTGTTTTTTGCTTTTCCGCTTTACTGTTTTCATTGTGGTTTATAGGTTTCGTTTTTTCTTTCTTTTCGTTTATATTTTCTTTTTCTTTTTCGTTTTTGTTTTCAAATATTAGGTTGAAATTATAAAAAACACTTTTGTGTTTCAAAAAATGTTAATGTTTTGAAAAAATATTCCAAATTTTAAAATTGTGTTCACCAATTCAAAAAATGACATGTTTCAAAATTGTTTGGAATTTCAAAAAATGTTCCTATTTATAAAAAATTATGCACAAATTCAAAATGCATATTTTTTCTAAAAATGTTTTCGGTTTAAAAATTGGTTTTGTATTTCAATTTTTTTTCCGTTTTAATAAACATCATTTTTAAAGTTGTCATTTATGAAAAATGTTTGGAAAATTTAAAAATTGTTCAAAAATTTGTAAAAAAAAATCATATTTCCCATTTTTGTTCACTAATTTAAAAAATCCATAATTTTTTGCCAATTTCAAATTTTGTTCATAATTTCACAATTTGTTCAAAAAGTTCGAAATTGTTCGCGCTTGACAAAAATTGTGCTAATCTTACAAAAAAAATCAAATCTTGAAAAACTATTCGCTATTCATAGACAATGTCTTTAGTTCGGCTGCTGCTATTAGTTTTGAAAAATGTGCAACCAGAACTCGTCAAGTACGGTGGCTATGAAGGAACACTCAACAACTTTGGGCCCTCGAGATTAAGTCCAATTGAGCACACATAGTTTTTTTTGGCAATTTTTTCGTCCACGCTGCTACTGGAAGCGGTGCCACAAAATGCGGCGGCCTAGTTTTCTTCGCGCTTGTGCGTCACGCTCCTGTTTGACGCAAAATGCGTCAAATAGGAGGTCCCAAGTTGATGTGAGTTACGGCGATGTATCAGGCGCTAGTTGGGCCGGCCCATGAAAGCACAACGTGGCAAACCTACATCACGAAAAAGCGCACAAAAAGTTGCTCCCACAGGGACTTGAACTCACGCCGTTGTGTTATCACACAAGCTCGGCTAACCAGATCATAAGAACAAGCGCGGCCATGATATTTATTATACAATACAGTCCATTGTAACATTTCTATTTTTGAAAAACCGTGAATTTGAAAAGGTTCATCGATTTTAAAAAGTTCATCATCTTTGAAGAAAAGTTAACAAACCTCAAAAAGGGTCATCAATTCTGAAAAAAACATCGACTTTGAAAAAAGGCTTATCAATTGTTTAGAAGTTCATAAATTTGAAGAAAAGATCATCAATTTTTTTAAAATGTTCATCAAATTTGAAAAAAAATCATCGAATCTGGAAAAAGTTCATCGAATTTGAAAAAAAATCATCAAAATTGGGAAAAAATGTTCATCAATTTGAAGAAAAAGTTTACAAATTTTAAAAAGTTCATCGAACCAAGAAAAAAAGGGAAAGGGGGAAAAGAAAAAAGGAAAAAAGAAAAAGAAAAGAAGAAAGAGTAAAAGAAAGAAAAAGATTCAACTAACCACTTTAGGTTTGGTGGCCTTGTGGTTACTATAGCTTGCGTTGATACAGGAGGTCGCAGGTTCTATAGACTCGAGGATCTCTTTTTTTGCTGATTAAAGAAAAAAATGCCAGATGTGCCGGCCTAGCGCCGGTGCGCTTTAGGCGCCCGTTTGTAAAATACAGCGTAAAGGGCGTCTGAAGCGTCAAATAGGAATTGTGTATAGAAAAAGGAAGAAGCGAGATGGGCCTTCCCAGCGTGGGGGCGCTTCAGGCGCCCATTTGTAAAATACACAGTAAAGGGCGCCTGAAGCGCAAAATAGGAATTGCTTATAGACGCTTCATCTACGATAACTGCTACTACTTGGGCGATGGGCCAGCCCCAAGGACCTTTTTTTACTACAACACTGAAATTATAGGCCTACTGCAAGGAAATACATACTTGGGGGCCTTGGGGGTGGCCTCCCCTGCCCCTAGGTAGGGTTGGCCCCCAGTGCAACTTGTCGATGGAGATAGGCTATGCTCGTTCTGAGCACATGTGGCTGCAGGCCCGTAACAAGCAAAAGTAAACTATGCCAATTTTACCCCCTTTGTAAGAAAAATACTACTCATATTGAGATGCAGTATTGCTTCATCTGGACCCTTGATGCAGAAAAATAAAGGGCTGATATTATCTTGATTTACTGTAAAAGGTCTCTGTGTTATATCGAGGGTTTTGGTGGGGGTGGCCCCAAATATCAGTGGCTTTATGAAATTGTAGGAAAAAGGAAGGAGATTATAGATGAGAACACCAGTGTTGGCTAACTAGTTAAGGAGTAAGGGAATGGATATACAAGAGAGAACCTTTTTTGAGGGTTTTGGGGCTCTGAATATCTGTGGTCCATGAGAGGTTTTTCAAATGTCTTTCAAGGTAAAATGGAGGAGATATATATAAGAACACCGATGTTGGCTGATAAGTCAAGGAGTAAGGGAATGGCCATACGAGAACTTTTTTGGATATTGCTTTAGATAATAGAGGCACTAGCTTAACAATTCTTTCCATGATTAAAAAGTTACGTTCTTCCTTGCAAAAATAATTATAAAGGGTTAAAGGCCCATGCTTAGTTCCTTCTTGCAATGTCACATTCTTGGATATACTTTCTTGGTAGAGTTTGGCATCAATATAACATAATTGGTTTAGAATATAAGAAGATGCAACACTGTTGGATGAAAAATGTTTATGAACATAGAATGAGATAGTCAGCAGTTTAGTATATTGTTGGTCAATGACCATCAAAGCCCTATGTCATCATAATGACAATCTGGTAGCTGGTGTCACGTAAGCATAAATTTTTGTGTTAATCGTGTAATGTGGTGTCGCCAATCTATGAATTTAGTGCCATCTTGTTCAAAAAGGAAAACCATGAGTTTAATTTTGTTCATTTCCATGTCATTTGGTTAGTCTTGAAATCTAGAAGTGGCGCATATAGGTATCTTCGAAGGTGTCTGTTGGGTTGCATGTATCAAGACTGGGATTTGTCACTCCGTGTGACGGAGAGATATCTCAGGGCCTCTCATAAAAAGCTTCATGAGACTAATGAGTTTAGTCACAGGATGTCGTATTAAGGAATGGGTAAAGAGACTTGTCGGTAACGAGGTTGAACTAGGTATGGAGATACCGACGATCGAATCTCGGGCAAGTAACATATAGCCGGACAAAGGAAATTGCATACGGTATTAACTGAATCCTTGACATCGTGGTTCAACCGATAAAGATCTCTGTTGAATATGTAGAAACCAATGTGGGCATCCATGCCCTGCTATTGGTTATTGACCGGAGAGGAGTCTCGATCATGTCTGCATGTTTCAAACCCGTAGGGTTGCACGCTTAACGTTTGGTAGAGCTAGGGTAGTAATGAGATATTACTAGCTGAAATTCTGAACGTTGTTCGAAGTCCCAGATGGGATCTGAGACAGCATCAGGAGCTCCGGAATGGTCCGGAGGTAAAGATTTATATATGGGAAGTCTTATTTTGACCACCGGGAAAGTTCGAGGGCATACCGACAAGTATACCGGAGGCACCGAAAGGTTCCAGGTGTCCTCCTCCTTCTCACGGCACTCCTCCTCCTATCTACATGAGCTGCTCATCGTTGTCACGCTCGTCCGCCAGCGCGCGCTGCCTCCACTACTGAAAGCACACCGCCTCTTGCGCCGGTGTCGTGTCGAGCCACACGCCGGGGGGTGGGGGGGGTGGCTGACCCACTCGCGCAGCCCACCGATCCAGACATAGGGCTCCGCCACAGGCTCCATCGGCAGCGGCTCGGCCTTGGCCTCGGGGAGCCTCGGTGGCAATGGTAGAACCACGCAGTTGCCGGCCGCAGAGAGGGCGAGGGCCTCCGCCAACCTCGCCTGGTAGGCAGCCTTCTCCTCCTCCTCCTTGATGGACGTATGCATGGCCGCTGCCAATGCAGCCTGATAGGCAGCCTCCTCCTCCTCCTCCGGCTTGACCACTAGGGGCGGCAGAGGGTTGGTGTGGTTATACTGGACGCCGTAGCGGCGTTGCTCCTCGTGCTCAAGGGCAAACTAGACCTCCCAATCGGGAGAGTCTGGCGCGTACGCAGGAAGCCGGCATTGCTCCTGCATCAGGATCTCTCAACGCCCGCGCACCTCCTCGGCGTGAACCCGTTGCAACCATGGCACCGCTGAAACTGCTATAGATCCAGATGCCAGTCGTGCGACAGGGTGACATCTGGGTACAACAGCGGCTGCCGGTATTGCTAGTGCCACCACGCCTGTTGCACCGGTATGTACATACGCTGGCACCGGCGGCAGACGAGGCGCACGGGACGAGCTGGCGCCGAGGGTGAGCTTCCCCTTGCTCTTGCCGCTGTTGAAGAAACCCATGGTGCTAGGGTTTGCTTGTCACCGGCGAGGAAGCACACGGGCTAGATGTGGACCGCAGTAGAAGTGAAACTGGATGAGGTCGCCCCCCGCACGCGTGTATTAAAAAAGGATGGCCTTCCGTAGCTTCCACTCACTGACACATGGACCCACGATAGGTGGCCACGATAAATATGACTGTGTGTGGTGGTTGGTCGGCCGACATGTGGGCCGCAGCGAACACCAAGGGGACGCGCGGCGCATCCATTTCATGTCCGCGCCGACGCAAAAGGCCCAAATTTGGGCCTAAACTACATCGCCGCAGATGTCTAGCAGGCGCATTTTGGCTTTAGTTCGATGCGTCGGGCCGACGTTTTTGTCCGTTTCGATCTAAATAGACATGCGCGCTTCGATCTAAATGAACATGCGCATACGAAATGAGTCGGCCGGTTGGAGTTGCTCTTACACACATATATACATGACACGTTAACACTCAATTTCTCTCTTTGCACAACACACACATCACATCACGCGCACACTCAAGCATCGAAAGCACGCAGCCACAGTGACCTTGCTAGCAGGCCCATCACTCAGAGCATCTCCAGCCGTTCGGCCCCAGGCGCCGAAAAGAGCGGCTTTGAGGCGAGCCGCGCTTCATCGCCCCAGAGTCAGATTTGTTTCGATCCGCTACCATCAGGCGCCGGAGTTCAGCAAAGTTCGTTTCAACTTTTTGCAAACTCGGCAAAGTTCGGCCAATTTTCGACGAAATTTGTACAAAAACTTAAAAACATGCATGAACTAACTTAAAAACGAACTAAAAGCGTAGCCGCTGCCGCCACCGTCGCCGCCGTCTACATGCCGAGAAGCCTGTAGAAGCGGGTGTAGTCGCCGTCGCGGTGTCGTCGTCATCGTTGTTGTTGCCGCGCGCCTCACCTGAGGCGTGCCTGCTGCATCCCTCGCCGGGGTCGCCGACAGCGCTTGACGGCCCGGCCTCGCCCTCGTCGTCGCTGTCGATGATGATAATGCCGCCCTCCTCGGCGACAGGGCGACGCCTCGGCGCTGCTACGGGCTCGGTCTCTGTGCACGCCCGTCGTTTGGCGGCGCACCTGCTCGCGGACGTAGTCCTCCCTCGCCCATTTGAGGGCGGACTCGTCGTTGGGGGCCACCATGCCGGCGTGCTCCGGCTTCACGGGGAGCATGTCCGGCTCGGGCTTCGGCCGGACCAGGCGAAGGGAGCGCCTCGTCGGTGCAGTCGCAGGCGAGTGCTCGTTGATGATGAGGGCGCTGCTACGAGCACGATACCCGAGCGGTGTCTCCTCCGGCTCGGGCTTGCCGGGGCGGAGGACCGGCGAGCCGGAGCCCAACGTTGAGGACGACCCCGGCTCCATTCGCCACGGCATCCAGGAACTGCCGTGCCGACGAGAGAAGGAGGGCTGCGTCTGTTACTCCAGCCGCGGCACATTGCCGGTCTCGATGTGGTCGAGGACGGCGTCGAGTGTGCGGCCAGGGACGCCCCACCACTCGCGCCGTCCTTCGGAGTTGTGGCGGCCGCGGGGGACGATGCCGTTGACGGTGCCAATCTGCTCCTCGCGTCGGCGCTCGAAGTACATCGTCCACAGCGTTTCCCTGTCGGGCGCGTACCTCGGCTGGTTCTGCTGCTCCTCCGTCAATGAGGAGCGGATGCGGGCGATCTCCGCCTGCCGTGCCGCCCCTTCGGGCACCGGCGGCACTGGGACACCGCCGGCGCTCAGCCTCCACGCCCCGGCACGCGCATGCCGGGCGGCGCCGGGTACTCGGCCTCGTACAGAAGGCGCGCCTCCGGCTCCTGGAGGTGTCGATGGCCGAAGCCGTTCGCCGCTGCGCCGTCGCCTGAGTATCACTCGGCCATTTCGCTCGTCGGCGGTGGAAGGCAGTGGGGGGAGAGCTCGTCGGCGGAAAGAAGGCTTTCGCAGGAGGGAGAGGGGGAGGGTGTGGTGCTCATCGGCGGGGAGGGTCGCCTTTTATAGCCGAAGCGTGGGTGGTGGTGGGCGGCAGGCAGGCGGACGCGTGGCGCATGCGAAGCGACGTTGCGTCGGCGGCGTCTTCATCAAGGCCGCCCGTGAGGCATCAATGGAGGCTGATCGCGCGGCAGCGGGCAGCCTTCGATTAATTCCAGCGAGGCGAGGCGATGAGGTCGACAAACAACCGCTCTCGACTTGGGGACCGCGTCGCCAGCGCTAAAACGCGCTTCGCCGGCGCTTCTAAGCGTCACCCGGCGCGTCGGGTTCGGCCTGGGTCCGCCGGCGCTGATTTCGGTCCAAGCCGGCGAAAAACGGACTCCCGAAAACGCGGCTGGAACTTTTTTCGGCGGCGGCGGAAAAAAACGCTTAGGGTGGCCGTTTTGGGGCGCGGCCGGAGATGCTCTAAGGCACGGCAATCACGTGCATGATGTGGGAAGCCGGTCAAGCACTCACTCGGGCACCACGGCCGGGGGAAGCTGGTGGGGCAAGGCGGGAGCGCACGACGTGGTCGTCCAGCTGACGACGAGAGAATGCCAGCGATGGCCGCTCCTGGTCACCGCTTCGCCCCTGCGACCAACGGCCCTCTCCGGCCACCACCGCCCCATCCCGTGCCTAGTTCCGGCAGGATCTTCTGCCCATGCGCCATATCGGGTGCCCCCTCCCTCGATCTGAGAAAAAAAATCCAAGGGACGAAGACGGAGGGGATTGTGAGATGCGGGCTGACCTGGATGCGACTTGCGAGTGGAGGATTTTGATCTGGCAGTCTGGCCAGTGTCAGGAGAAAAGGGGCCGGTCGCTGATCCCGTCGAACTCGACATGGAAGGAGGTGTGAGAGCGACGTGGTTGGCTTATCCGACGGACGCCGGGTTGCCGCTTCCGCGAGCCGCGACCTCGCCGCCGTTTTTGGTGCTAGCCTTTTCTTTATTTCTTTCTATAAGAGACCTGAGCGATGCGGGGAGAATACGAAACAGCTACCCACACGACACTGCCACCCGATCTTTGCACGACGTACTAATCCAGCGGCCGCCATTATCTCAATGCCGCGCATGTCCGACTGGATTTAAGGATCGTCCGTGAATCGTCCATATTGTCTTTTTTTTTTTTTTGAAAATGGAAAACTTCTATTCCATTAGCCAAAACAACCAGCTAAGTCGCTAGTAACCAGACCACAAGCAAAATCCGGGACACCATCCTCCCATACAGTTGAGGAAGCAAGCTCTAGGCTAGCACCAAAAGCAGCTAAAGAATCAGCCACTTTATTACAAGCCCGTGGGCAATGTAAGATACTAAAACGAGCAAAGTTTAAACTGGCAAAACATTTGATCTCCCTGAAGGTCGCACCATGTTCAGCACGGTCATGTTCCTTACCCTGAACAGCTTGCATTAACAGTAAGGAATCAGTTTCCACTTGGATGGCGTTCATGCCTAGCTGTTGGACTGCATATAAACTTCTCAGACAAGCCATGGCTTCTGCAGCTAGTGGATCGTTGACGTACGGTAGGTGGCCAGCACCAGATGCAAGAACAGTACCTGAAGAATCACGCGCTACGAAGCCCCAGCCTCCACGCGTCTTAATGGAGCAGTTGGTAGTCTCGCTTTCAGATTTTTTTTCGTCCCACCACTTTCGTCCGGGTTTTTTCGTAGGTTAACCGTCGTAGATTTTTTTCGATGCTGGTTTCCTATTCACCGGTTTATTTACTCCTCAGCTCTTTCCTTGCAAATCAGCACTTTCCAAACGTGCACGCAATCACGAATCTAAATTTACTAACTTATCCAAATCAACCGTAGGAAACAAATAATAGATTTTAAGGAAACAAATAAAAGATTTTAAAGACGCATCATACTTTACTAAAATCACTAAAAATCAAATCTAAATTAATTAACCTTACCTTAAATCACTCAATCACTTTAATTAGAAAACATTTTCTTTCCTAATTGCACCCCGCTTAGTGTGCACATAACAATCCGAAGTAATTAGAGTCACATGATTGAATCCATTTATTTAGAGCGACATGATTGAATTCATTTATTAACAATAATCCTCACCAAAAGTGCGTTTAGCAATTTTAGAGGGTGGACCAAAACTCTGTCATCCGCTCGCCCGCGTTTGTTTAGGTACAGGAAAAAATGGCATAATATATGGAAACAACACGACCGGGGCGGCGGCGCAATCTTCGGGGATAGGGGATCGGAGGAGAAGGATTGGCTGGCGGCATGATCGGGTGCTTCCCATGTCGCGACCGCCCTCGCGATGCCACCTACCGAAATAAACGCTGCTCCTCGCCGCCGTCGATCGGCGCCACCTTCCCTCCTACCCACGGTTACCGCCGCGCGGCTACGGAGGGAGGAGTAGCGACGGGCCGAGGTCCTTCATGCGTTCCGGGATGGAGGCCATGATTTCGCCGAGGTCGTTGCTGCCTCCTACACTCAGGGTGTGTTGCCGAGATCGAGGCGAGCATGAGGAGCTGTGGCCACCGCCATGGTCACCCCATCGCAGGGATGGAGCACGCCGTCGCCTACAGACTTGTGGAGATCATTGTTGCTCTTGAGGTTGCGTGGTGACCGGATCTTGCCGATGTGTCCTCCCCGACGACCTCCTCTTCGCCCGGTTGGCGGCATGGATCTCGCCACTCATCGCCCTCAACTTCTCGCCTCGAGCTCGACGGTCACCACTATGGATCCCCATTTGGAGGGTCACGTGAACCAGCCGTCCTCCCATGCTTTGCGTGGCGAGAAGGTGACATGGCTCTCCGTGACACGAAGAGTGGAGTTCGGTCAAGTACTTATATACTTGGCCTCTCTGCTGATCCATATACATGGAGAAGAAGATAACCGCTCATTCATGCTTCGTTCCACTCCTTTGCGCTACATTTTGGAGGTGATATTTTCCTATCTCTCTATGTTGTAACAAGCTTGTTGCTGCATAGTTAATGGATTTTTATTTAAATTTATCGCTGCTTAGTGCTTTGTTGTAATTGTTCACCCAAGATTCTTATATATAATCTGAGCGTATGTAGGCATACTTAGCTTTGCTATTCTATTTTTCTCGAGCATAGAAATAAGAGTATTGTCCGAGTTAGGTATTCAATTGAGTATGGTATTTGGATTGCTATCGAATGTCTTTTCTATGCATGTGATTTCTCACATCTCGTTATAATATTTGTGAAGATGTGCATTGCACGTGCACTTGAAGCGGGCCCGTGGCCCGTCGTGCCGATTTGGCGCCGACGCCGACACGAGCCACCTCGTCCGCGTATTCTTGGAGCTGTGGCTGGTCGATTTACATGAAATTAATTCTCTCAGTTCTGGTGGCAAATATAATACACATAATCAATATTGTTATGCACTAGCGTGTATGTATGAAATAGATGGATTATGGTCCCGTACCCAATAAGATGGATATGTGTGTGTGTTAGAGAGAGAGGGAGAGGGGAATAGAGAGTGAGGAAGAGGGAGGGAGAGTGTGTGTCTGTGTGTGTGAGAGGATTTGATGGTAAAAAAGGTCGCCAATGTCGTAATATTGAACTCTTAAAGTTAATGTGGCCCCGTTGCAACGCACGGGCGTTCTTCTAGTATCGTGTGTATAGCACTGCTTGGGGAGAATATCCTGTACTCCCAGCTGGCCAATCGTTGCTCCAAACAGGGTAGCACATTTTAAAATGTTTGAAAAAATCTGAAAAAAAATCAAGCATATAAACACAACATCAATGTATATTGTCATAAAATTTGAAAACAAAATTCTAAGCATAGCTTGAGAAACATAAATGACAAATTTGACAGTAAATAGTACACAACATAATTGTCACATTGATGTCGTTTTTGTCATTTTTGTATCTCGAACAATGTTTTGAATTTTAATTTGAATTTTTTTGACAACATACATTGATGTGGTGTCAATGTGCTGAATTTTTTAAAGAATTTTTTGAACAATTAAAAATGTGCTACCGAGTTTGGAGCACCAGGAGCACCCTAGGGGTGGGAGTACCAGATATTCTCCCGAGCGATGCGTGTTGTTTTTGACTAGTAGACAAAGAAAGCAGTGTTGCTGTTTTGGCGCGAGCAGGCCACGCGAGTGCTCTCTTTTCGTGCCAGGAATTCTTCCTAGAGATCGGACCTCATGCCTAAATTCCTCTGAAATAGGCACCTCTCTCGAAATAGGTTTTCACCCCGCTTTATATATAAAACACCAACACCAAACAGTACACGATAGACCGATACATAGTGGAGAGCAGACTCTCTTACAATGGCTCAAAAGATACAACAAGAAACCTATAGATAATCTAACACCTTGTATAGGGAAGACCGACAACGACATAACTCCACAGTAAGGCCCCAGGAGGGTGACGGCGCAACGCGTCACCGCTGCCGGGCCTAAGAACAGACAAGGGTTTTCTCCCAAAGCCCTGTAACATGAACGGGCCCACGACTATGCCTTCATGAAGAAAACGACACCCACGGACGCCGCCATTGCCGTCGCCAAGCGCTAAGCTTTCGCTCGGGAACCCGCCATTACCACCAGGAGACGCCGCCAGTCAACACCACAGCGATAGGCAGGCCAACCATATGAGATCCGGACACCTCCAGAGCATGCCAGAGCCTCCCATCCCTACACCCTTGCCGTCCACACTGCCAATAGGTGTAGGCAAATAGTTGAAAAAATAGGTGTAGGCACCACCGCCACCATGACGCCTACAGGAAAGCCCATCGTGAAGCCCACCATCCAGGGCTGCCGCCTCGGCTTCCTCCAACAACTCAACACCGACACCAAAACACATGGTCGACTCCCCAAACAGCCACAAGTCTCCAAATCGACCTGGACAGGGAGTGCCCAAGGCCATCACAGAAGATCAACCAGCCGCCGGTAGGGGGACCCAGTCCAACCCCTGCCCAGGTGGCCAGCCTGCACCGTGGACCAACTATCAACAAGAGCTAACTGGAGGGGAGGGGGTCGCACCGTCAGATCCCGCAACTCCAGATCTAGACCGGGGGACCCCCATGATAGCTGGCACCTCCAGCCACCCGGTGGTAGCCGGTACCTCTGGCAGTTAAGGAACTCCAGCTCCATCGGCTCCCCACGACTGGCTCTGCCCCCACCACACCACCATCGAGGGCCTCCGCATACAGTAACCCGCCGCCACGCGCCCGTGGTCGAAGATCATCGCCGCCACCCAACCACGCCGGGAAGGCGTCACCGCCAGCACGCCGCAGCCACCCCCACTGAAGCACGAAGGCGGCCACCGACTGCAGTCCAAGCTGTCCCACAATCCATGCCACCATACAATCATCTCGGACGCAGCCATCCCAGGCCATCCGCTGCCCTTGGCCCTATGACCAGCACCGCCGTCACCGCCGGTCCGGAAAACCACCCGTGCCTCCAACAGGGGACCAACCACCGCGGGCCACCACTGGAGCACCTGTCGGTGGCCACCGTCCAGCAGAGCCCCAGACAGTTCTCGACCCCCCCCCCTGAGGGAGTCCTGGACTAAGGGGTCCTCGGGAGGCGGCCTATTATCTGTGGGCCGGACTGATGGGTCGTGAAGATATGAAGGCCGAAGATTGTACCCGTGTCCGGATTGGACTCTCCCTGGCGTGGAAGGCAAGCTTGGCAATCAACTATGAAGATTCCCTCTCATGTAACCGACCCCATGTAAACCCTAGATCTCTCCGGTGTCTATATAAACCGAAGGGAGTAGTCCGGATAGGGACAGATTCATTACCATATTCACATAGGCTAGACTTCTAGGGTTTAGCCATTACGATCTCGTGGTAGATCAACTCTTGTAACACTCATATTCATCAAGATCAATCAAGCAGGAAGTAGGGTATTACCTCCATAGAGAGGGCCCAAACCTGGGTAAACATCGTGTCCCCCGTCTCCTGTTACCATCGATCCTAGACGCACAGTTTGAGACCCCCTACCCGAGATCTGCCGGTTTTGACACCGACACCCACGCCGTAGGCCGCCCCCAGGCCCCAGATCCGGCTGAATCTAGTCAGAGGACGAGCCCCACACTGCCACCAGTCCGCTGCTGGCGCCCCTGTCGCCTGCATCTAGCCACACTAGAGATGCCGCTGCCACGGAAGTCCACACCATGCAGCCACCCGCGCCGGATCTCGACGTCCACGACCCCACACCGATGCCCGCTGTAAGGCCGTTGTGACCGCGTCAGGGCATCGCCGTCGCCGCACGCTAGATTCGGCGAGTACCAGCATCGAGCGAGGGGGAAAAAGCCCACTACCGCCCACGTCGGCCGGGCTTTGCCCGACGAGGCACCCAGGGAGCGGCGAGAAGAGGGGGGCCTAGGCCGGCGGCGGCTAGGGTTTTCCCTCCCGGTCGCCTGCGGGAGCGACGCGGGAGGGATGTGCGGGAGGGAGAAGCTCACCCGTCTCTAAGAGTCCTAGATTGGTTGGTCACAGATTGATTGTGGGAGGAGGTGCGGAATGGGCACCTTGGCAACCCAATCTTCTATTCTTAAATAGTTGCAACCTACTACCTATTTTTACTTTTCATGCAATCATGCACTACTGCAGGACACTGCAAACGCGACACTACGATCGGAGATCCTTTGACCAAACTATGTGTGATGCATTAATCGCAAACGGGGATGTAAAAAACCCGTCAAAAAAGATGCAAAACGTTTGTGATGGCGGAGAGATCAAACATGGTTCAGATTTTAGTTACGTGTGCGATGTGGGGCAGAGCTTACTACCCACTAGACACGGGATTGCCACTTCCTGGTATGACATGTTTATGATAGACACACCCGACGACACCCTTGACGACAACGAGGATCCAGTCAAGAATAAACCTCCCGGCACACAGTCCAAACACCGGCGCAGCCCACGGCGCCGCTCCAAGTCACATTGCCCAAGAGAAAACACTGCTAGCACAAGAAAAGACAATACTCCGGACAACGAAGACCCTGTAAGGTAGAATCCAAACAGGAGGAACAGGGAAGCAGGCAAGACAGCCCTGATGAACAGGAAACATATGGAGACTCGGAGGACATCAACTATCTCCCACTCTCCTAGGAAGAGGAGATCCTCGGCAACAAGGATTTTATCATGCCTGAGGAACCTCTCGAGCAGGAGCGCTTTAAACGCCGGCTCATAGCCACAACAAGGAGCCTAAGGAATAAGCAGCTATAGCTTCAAGCGAGCCAAGATTTGCTCAATGATAGATGGACCGAGGTCCTAGCCGCTGAAGAATACGGCCTTAGCGGCCCAGAAAAAAGCCACCACAAGCATAGGTGGCTCCCTCAATATGATGGCAGGGCGTTGGAGCCCACACAACCATCGAATAATGCGGTAGGCCGACCACAGTTCGGTCCGGATAAAGCAGCAGCCCAAGCAGAGCACCATACCAACCCATCCGGCCGGCCAAGCAAGAATAAAGCAGCTCGGGGGAACACTCACGACATCCAACAAGACCTGGAAGGTAGAACAGGACACACAAAATCAGCACCCAGATCGCAGGGACATGCCCCGACCAGTAACGACGATTACCTATTCGTACACAATAGACCCGACCACGCTCGGTCCAAAAACAGTAAGCGGAGTCCGCCGGAGGTACTTCACAGTGTGGCCCAACATAGAGGAGCCGCACACCCTCTCTGTTTCACTGACGAGGTAATGGAGCATGAATTCCCAGACGGTTTTAAACCTATCAACATCAAATCATATGATGGAACAACAGATCTCGCAGTATGGATTGAGGATTACCTCCTCCATATCCACATGGCTTGCAGAGACGACCCTCATGCCATTAAATACCTACCTCTCAAGCTCAAAGGGCCGGCTCGGTACTAGCTAAACACTTTGCCAGAAAATTCTATCGACAACTGGGAAGATTTGGAAGACACCTTTCGGGACAACTTCTACGGAACATATGTCCGGCCACCAGATGCCGATGACTTGAGTCACATTGTCCAAAAGCCCGGCGAGTCAGCCAAGCAGCTCTGGACTAGGTTCTTAGTCAAAAAGAACCAAATTGTCGACTGTCCGGACGTGGAAGCCCTTGCGGCCTTCAAACACAGCATCCGAGATGAATGGCTAGCACGTCACCTCGGCCAGGAAGAACCCAAATCCATGACAGCCCTCACCGCTCTAATGACCCGCTTTTGTGCGGGTGAAGACAATTGGCTCGCTCGTAAAAGCAACAACGCCAGTGACCCGGGCACTTCCGAAATCCGACGGCAACGGCAAGCCACGACGAACCGAACACAACAGTCGCAATAGTAATGAAAGATTATGTGACACAACGGTTAACGCCGGATTTCACAATCCGAAACCCGGTCAACAGAAGAAGCCATTTAAAGCAAACCAGGATGGACCATCCACCCTCGACAGGATATTGGACCGACCTTGTCTGGTTCACGGCCATCCTGATAAGCCAGCTAGTCACAGCAACAGAAACTGTTGGGTCTTTAAGCAGGCAAGCAAGCTTAACACCGAGCACGAGGGGAGAAGGCCAACCAGGCGATAAAAATGATGGAGCGGCTCGCCAGCCGAACACCAGGGGCCAGAAACAGTTTCCCTCCAAAGTTCGACCACTCCCGGAACGGAAATAGCAGTCCGGCTTCCGCCACCCACCCACTTTATTGGCAAGATTTACACCACGCATACATCGCTACACGCTCAAGATACCATGGGCATCGACGAAAGCACAATACGGACAACCCTGCAAGCATTCCCGTAATGTTTTTATCTGTTTTCCTTACCTTTATTTATTATCTCTTAAAAACAGGTGACCATCAGGACAGCACCTACATCGGACTCTATCGGAGTTCGGATCTGTATACTCACCTAAGGGGTCACTTCCGTTAAGGATTCCCCCTCCCCGAGGATGGGCGGCGCAGACGTGCGACAGGAGGTCCAAAACAAGCTTTTGTAGACCACACTCGTTATTTTGAGCCTGTACTATGCCTTTTTCCTCCGTTCCCAACCCCGAGCATGTCAAATAGCTGGGTTGTGGTTTTTTACTTTTTATATACATTCATCATTGGCATATTGCTCCGCTCCCAGTAAACTTTATCCGAACTAATCTTCCATGCTCTTTCTGCAATGAGTGCGGCCGTAACGGCTGCCTTACAAGATGCACCTCGGTATAATTCGCTAGGGGCCCGGTATGGGAACAACTGAGTCGCCAGTAAAAGTCCGAACAACTCTATAGCGTAATTCGGCGTCGCAAGTTTGGCCTTATATGCATCAGCTCCGAATCATTGTCTTTGGTCAATAGTTGGGTTGCCCGACTCCTGTGCTTGCTACCCTATGTTCCGCTCTATCGGCTAGGGTAGTAAAGGGAGAACTACTGCGATTGTGCCCTGGCCTAGACCGGATGAGCACCTCAGTAGAGAAAGCCGAAAACTGACTGTCATGATGTGGAGAGAGCTGGTCAACCACTTGATGACTTACTCGAATATTTAGCGATTCCCCATGTCACACGAAGGATCTTTTTAGATCAAAATATGTAAGGCACGATATTACAATACGCCATATACATACCAGGGGCTATGTCGTAGCCCCACGATAAAACTCCTATGGCTAAGTGAAAGTGTTAACGCCTTATAGTCCGATTGCATGGTTCGCTGCATTATCACCTCCTTCATGGACCAAGACGTTGGATAAAGAGTGACTACATGCTTTTCCGAACACCCCCGTACTTCCTACGAGGGGGCTGAAGCCGACGCCTGGAAAACTTTCAGATTATATTAAATCAACCGCATAGGAGGAATTCAAGCTTTTGAGAAAAAATATAAAATAGATCAATTGTCTATTACAATTCTAATACACCTCACTCGAACATTATGTTCTTCGAGCATTGACCCTCTATCAGGCGGGCGGCTTCTAGGACATCTTCAAAATAGTGCTCCGGCTCATAACGGTCCTTGCCCTTGGGTGGACTCCTCGCCGCAATATCGACGGCCTTCATCTTCCCCCAAAATGTTTTGACTCGGGCAAAGGCCATCCGTGCACCCTCAATGCACGCCGACTGCTTCACAGTATCGATATGTGGCACCGCGTCAACAAGCTGCCGCACCAGGCCAAAATAACTACTCGAAATAGGCTCACTTAGCCACAACCGGATTATGACGTTCTTAATGGCGTCGCCGGATATCCTATGAAGCTTGACCTACTGGGACATCTGTTCATTCAGCAACGAGGGCGCTTCGACGCGCCGAATTGTGACCAGAAGAGCTTCTCCGTGGCATACCCCTCTTGTGCGCAGTAAAACTGTGCCGCATCGGAAGAACTCTTCGGTAAGTCCAAAAATTTGTCCGGAGAACTCCATACTTGGTTAAGGTGAGCATAGTTCGGATCACCGAACTTAGTCTGTAGCAAAAACGGCTTGCCAGCCGCAATCTCCCCATCTTGCCGGATCTCCTTGCGGGCCGCTCTGGATTCAGACCGCGCTTCTCTCGCCTCTCGTAAGGCCTTGTCAAGTTCAGCCGTTTTGGCTTCATTTTCCTTCTCATGAAGTTTACATCGGCTAGCCGCATTCTCTAATTCGTGCGCCATGGTGGACATCTTTTCCTTGTCTCAGTGTCGTGCAGCTTGTTCAGCTTTCAACTCAACCAATGCCTTTTCACCAACTGCATTGCTAAACCGAGCCTGCTCCTTAGCCCGGGTTAGTTTCGCCCGAAGGGCCTCCATGGCGGTAGCACCATCTGCATTCATGCACATTTCATATAAAACTCTTTTTAGAGTCAGGCTTAAAATACAGGCACATTGGTGTAAGGAATGCTGGAAATATGTACCTTGCGAGTCGTCAAGACGCTTGTTGATCAATGCGATGTCATCCTCCGCAATATCCATCTTCTGCTGCAATTCGGCCACTTCCGTATTTCGGGTAGCCGCAGGAGGGGAGGCAGTCTGTATTCATTGTTAAATCAAGGTTAGTACCTGAGCATATCTTTTCGATCCTCCGATCGCTTCCTTTGGAAGGCAATCCGAGTCTCAGGGGCTACTGCATATACAACATGTGCATTCTGTCAATAAAATTCCATTGGCAAAACTACATCACAAACCTCAAAACCCCTCAGAAGGCTTGTAACGGCCTCGTTCAACTCGCTCCTTGCGGATAGAACCTTTTCGACCACCGTAACCATCAAGGCACGATGCTCCTCTGAAATGGACGCTTGTCGCAACATGTCCGTCAGCATTTCCGGTGTTCTGGGGTCTTCGGAACCCGCCGCCGAAGTACGGCAATCCTTTGAAGGAATCCGTTTACTCACCTCCGGAATCGTCTCCGGCTGTAAACAAGACGGTTCAGGGACGTCATTCTTGATTCAAGAACTCCGAGTGACAGAGGCACCACCTTCGGGAATCGCCTTCTTTGTTTCTGGCACTACTTGTTGATCGGGAGGAGCCCTCCGGGACGATACCTCAAGATCGTCCGCCCTGTTGGGCGAAGAGGCCGGAGAAGGCGTGTCACTCTCCATCATCTCCGGAAGAAGGTCCCCTGAGGAGGAGGACGATTGAGAAACGCCAGGCATTAACCTGCGAGGATGTACGTATGTCGGATGATTACTTCACTAATAGGAAAAGGATGAGGTATGTTTAAAGTGCCCCAGCTTCACTTACGGTTCGGCCAGAGGTTTATCCTCTTCATAAAGCTCTGCGGCAACATCGCTTGCCTGGCCAGGCCGCCTAACAATGGCGTTTTTCCTCTCTTGGAAGGCTTCCCCTCCCGACCTCCGGAAGTGGCCCTCTTCTTGCCATGGAGAGCCCCCTCTACACCTTTTCCCCTGGGCAAAAGGGTTTCAGTTTACCCGAACACAACGTCTAATTCATCCTCAGGGTGTGCATCACCTCTGAGCTCCCCGCTCTCACCCCCTCTGCAGACACCTGGTACGGTGTGGGAGTTAGCATCCTCGTCAGCAGGGCGGTCGCAGAATCTTCGGGAAGGGGCGCCGGACACCATATTAACACCGCTCTCTTTATCCAGTCCTATATAGGGACGGATTGTTCAGTATCTTGTCAAGAGATGCTTGATTGGAAGGTGTTCAGAGATTAAATACTTACCGAAGTGTCTGGATGATTG
Organism: Aegilops speltoides; assembly: GCA_021437245.1. NCBI lineage: Eukaryota > Viridiplantae > Streptophyta > Magnoliopsida > Poales > Poaceae > Aegilops > Aegilops speltoides. The sequence goes on along the minus strand of CM038144.1, from coordinate 45,668,172 downwards.
CAGTTGAGGCCAACGTCTTCGGTGGTGTCCGGCCATTGCTCTCGCTCCCCAAAATATAATTTCCACATTCCTTCGTGCGTAGCGCCGAAGAAGTGCTGAAGAGTCCGCCGCCCTTCTGGATTAAAGTCCCACATACGGAGAGGCCGCCACTGACATGGTAGGGTCCGGCGGACTAGCATTACTTGAACGACATTCACAAGGTTGATGCCCTTTTCAGAAAGGCTCCGGATGTGACTCTGCAGAGTCTGCACTTCATTGAAGGATCCCCAGTCCAATCCCTTATTGACCCACGAAGCAAGATGAATCGGAGGGCCTGGTCGGAACACAGGCGTAGCCGCCCACTTGGGGCCCCGTGGCTCGTTGATATAAAACCACCCCTGCTGCCACATGTCCGAAGACTCCGCGAAGGACCCTTCAAGCCAAACCGCGTCGAAAAGCTTGCCTATTACGACGCTGCTGCACTCTGCCTGCTCCTCCTCTGCCACCTGCGGCCTCACATCAAAAGTCTTGAGCCACAAACCAAAGTGCAGGGGAGTGCGGAGGAAGGCCTCACATGTGATGATGAATGTAGAGATGAGAAGAACAAAGTACGGGGCCAGATCGTGGAAATCTAGCCCATAGTAGAATGAGACCCCGGACAAAGGGGTTAAGCGCGAACCCTAACCCATGGAGAAAGTGGGACACAAATACTACCCTCTCGCCAGATTTGGAGGTGGGAATAACCTGCCCCTCGGCCGGAAGCCGATGAAAGATTTCTGGGGTCAGATACCTCGCCTCGCGGAGCTTTGCAATATCTTCCTCCATGACAGAAGAGGCCACCCACCGGCCTGAACGGCTGGGCCCGGACATGATCGGGGCTGGTGGTGATTGGAACTCGAGGTGGCTGGGGTCGGGGAAGATGCAAGCGAAAAGAGAAAAGACAAGTCTGGGTCCCTATATAAAGGCCCAGAATATTGAGCGTCCCCTCATGGGTCTCGAAACTTACCTATCCTCAAAGAGTTGTACCCAGGGGACGGTTGGGTTACCCACGCCTACATTATTGAAAATCCCGTGAATAAGGGACACGATCCCTGCTTTGACAAGACGTGTCGATAAAACCGCGCCCCAAGACGTGGGGCAAGGGGCTAGCCAATGGTTGGAAATACTAATCGGGCAGGCGTAATGCAATGTCATAAACAGTGGTCAGCAGATGGGACTCGTGAAATATTATATCCTCTACAATTGTGTATACAAGTCCGGATACTATCATTGCATCCGAAGACTATCTTGGAGTTCGGAGGAAGGGGAACCAGCCTTGCAATGCCGAAGAAATTCTGCACGCCGGACTCCTCGCCATTGAAGCCAGGTTCAGGGGCTACTGAGGGAGCCCTGGACTAAGGGGTCCTTGGGCGGCCGGCCTATTATCTGTGGGTCGGACTGATGGGCTGTGAAGATATGAAGGCCGAAGACTGTACCCGTGTCCGGATTGGACACTCCCTGGCATGGAAGGCAAGATTGGCGATCAACTATGAAGATTCCCTCTTGTGTAACCGATCCCATGTAAACCCTAGATCTCTCCGGTGTCTATATAAACCAGAGGGAGTAGTCCGGATAGGGACAAATTCATTACCATATTCACATAGGCTAGACTTCTAGGGTTTATCCATTACGATCTCGTGGTAGATCAACTCTTGTAACACTCATATTCATCAAGATCAATCAAGCAGGAAGTAGGGTATTACCTCCATAGAGAGGGCCCGAACCTGGGTAAACATCGTGTCCCCTGTCTCCTGTTACCATCGATCCTAGATGCACAGTTCGAGACCCCCTACCCGAGATCCGCCGATTTTGACACCGACACCCGCACCGTAGGCCGGCCCCGAGGCCCCAAATCCGGCTGAATCTAGTCAGAGGACGAGCCTCGCACTGCCACCAGTCCGCCGCTGGTGCCCTTGTCGCCTGCATCTAGCCGCACTAGAGATTCCACTGCCCCGGAAGTCCACACCATGCAGCCCCCCCGTGCCGGATCTCGACGTCCACGACCCCACACTGATGCCCACCGCCATGCCGCTGTGACCACGTCAGGGCATCACCATCACCGCATGCTAGATTCGGCGAGTACCAGCGTCGAGCGAGGGGGAAAAAGCCCCACTACCACCCACGTCGGCCGTGCTTTGCCCGACAGCGCACCCAGGAAGCGGCAAGAAGAGGGGGGGGGGCCTAGGCCGGCGGCGGCTAGAGTTTTCCCTCCTGGTCACCTGCGGGAGCGACGCGGGAGGGATGTGCGGGAGGGAGAAGCTCAGCCGTCTCTAAGAGTCCAGGATTGGTTGGTCACATATTGATTGTGGGAGGAGGTGCGGAATGGGCACCTTGGCAACCCAATCTTCTATTCTTAAATAGTTGCAACCTACTACCTATTTTTACTTGTCATGCAATCATGCACTACTGCAGGACGCTGCTAACGCGACACTACGATCAGAGACCCTTTGACCAAATTATGTGTGCAGCATAATCGCAAACGGTCATGTAAAAAAACCATCAAAAAAGAAGCAAAGTGTTTGCGATGGCGGAGAGATCAAACATGGTTCAGATTTTAGTTACTTTTGCGATGTGGGGCATACGGTTGATCCATACGAACTGTTTGCGATTAGACAGAACAACAGAAACGGGCAGCCATATCACACTACTAGGGAAAAGCCTATACACAGAATCTTAGCAGCAGCGCGGCTCAAAAATGAGCGCTGCTGCTAACTAGTAGTAGCGCGTGCTCCGTAAACTCGCAGCTGCTAAGGATTTAGGAGTAGCGCGGTCGGCTTAAAACGCGCTGCTACAAATATCGACCGGCGGTGTTCACCTAACTCTAAGTAGCAGTAGCGCGGTCATGCGAACCGCGCTACTGCTAAATATGTAGTAGTAGCGTGGTTTTCCCGAGATCGCTGCTGCTAAATTTCAAATTTCCACCATTTTTTGTCCCAGTTAGCAGTAGTGCTGTACCCCAAAGCGCGCTGCTGCTAATTCCTTAGCAGCAGCGTGTTTTAGATCACACGCTACTGCTAACCCGCACCAACCCAACACCTTTCCCCACCCGTCCCTCCCCTCCCCCTCCTCTCTTTTCCTTCCCCCTACCTCCCCTCCCCCTCCTCTCTTCCCTTCCCCCTACCTCCACCACATGCTCCCACTCTCACTCTTCTTCTTCCTCAATACTTCTCCCCCATTACTCTCTCTCTTCTATCCACCTTTCTCTCTCTTCATTACTCCTACATAACTACACCACCTCCATTAATGCATCTCCTTTCTCTTTTTCCTTCCCCCTCCACTAGTTGAAGTTGTCTCCTCCAAAATTAGGTAGCTAGGTAGATGTAGGATTTAGTTAAGTGACCTATTTGCCCCCTAACTAGATCTATCTTTGTCAAGAAGAGCTTTGTGCACTTTTGATCTCCCTACAACATCATCTCTACCGGGTGCTCGATCTCGATCGAGATAGAGGTGATGAAAATTTCATGCTTTTGCAAAATGGAAATATGTTTATGTGTGTGTGATATGTTTGTGGAAATTGTGTGTGTGGCATGAGTTGACACCGCCAAATTGTGCTTTTGAGTTGCCTATGTTTTGCCGAAATGTCGATTTATTTCCGTTTCGGCGAATTCCGGGCAAACTCTAGATCCATATATGTCCTATTTTTAGGGAAGGTCATGCCAAATTTTTTATGACTTTGATGCATGCATGCATTTTTATAATCAATTTGTTTATTATTACCGTGCAGAGTTGACGATGGTCAGTGGAACGATGGTGGACAGGTGGTTGCGGTCGGCGGTGCAGGACATGAAAGAAAATAACCGGACGGAGATTTTATGTCCATGTCGAAAATGCAAAGGAATAGTTTGGCTCGACCCCCATGACGATGGTCGTGTCGAAGCGCACCTGCTCATGACTGGTTTCATGGATGGCTATACTCGGTGGATAATTGAAGATGAGGATGACGATGTTGAGGATGCCGATGGGGCAGACAATGATCACACGGGGAAAGACGAAGAGATGATCGATAATGGCGGCGGGGAAGAGGCCGGACATGGTGGCGGAGAAGGGGCTGGACATGGCGGAGGAGAAGGGGCCGGACATGGCAGCGGAGAGAACGACATGGACTCCACGCAGCAGAGTTCGTCGGTACTAAGTTCAATTGTGCGGGACCCTCATGTTCAAGCATTGCTTCGCAAGGAGACGCAATCGAGAGAGCTGCTTCTAGAGAGGAGGCTAAGCTGGCACAACTGGTGGTAGACTCGAACACTCCATTGTATGATGGTTGCAATCCTGAGGTGACCCGCTTGAGTTTCACGCTCCAACTCCTGAAGACGAAGGCTAAAAACGAATGGACCGACACTAGCCTCGATGAGCATCTCAAGTACCTAAAGGATGTTCTTCCCACGGGTAATCTATGTCCTATTAGTGTTGATGAGGCCAAGAAGATCGTGTGCCCTCTTGATCTGCCACATGTTAGATACCATGCATGCATCAACGATTGCATAATTTATCGGAAGGAGCACGCGGAAAAAACAAGCTGTCCGGTGTGCAATGCTTCTTGATACAAGAAGGCCGGGAAGAAATGTCGCCAGAAAGTTGTATGGTACTTACCGATCACACCCCGTCTCCAGAGGTATTTTGTAGATCCCAAGGAAGCTAAGATAATGCGCTGGCACGCGGAGAGGAAGAAGCCCGACGATGGAGATGATCCGAAGCTGAGACACGTGAAGGATGGAAGCCAGTGGAGAGCGTTGAATAGCTTCTATCGGTATTTTGAATGTGATGCAAGGAACATCGTGCTCGGCGCGTGTACCGATGGCATGAATCCATTTGGCAACCAGAACACCAACCATAGCACATGGCCCGTGTTTGTATGGATGTACAACCTCCCCCCTAGTTGTGCATGAAATCGAAGTACATTCACATGAGCATGCTTATTCAAGGGCCGAAACAACCAGGAAATAATATTAATTTGTATCTGGGGCTACTTCAAGAGGAGTTAGAGACGTTATGGAAAACACCGGCCAAGACATGGGACGCCAGCAAAGGTGAGTATTTCAACATGAGAGCCGCGCTGATCATGACAGTGCAGGACTATCTCGGTTACGGATATGTGGCAGGCCAGGTGTGCCATGGATATTGCGGATGCACACGGTGCATGGATGATACGATGTATCAGCAGCTAATGTCAAGGAAAGATGGCGGGTCTGGGAAAATCGTGTACATGGGGCATCAAAGATGGCTTGAACAGGACGACCCATGGAGAAACCGTGGAGATCTATTCAATGGTCACGCTGAGCATCGAGGACCTCCACGTAAGCGAACGGTGCCGAAATCGATGAGCTGTTGAAAAGCTGGAAGGAGTGCCCGCGCCGAAAGATGATGAGAAAGGCGCCGGAGCCGCTGCTGAAGATATGGAAGACGAGGTCTGTGTTCAGGGACTTGGAGTACTGGCACAAACTCGATACAACTCATTGCCTTGATCAAATGCATATCTGTAAGAATGTCCTTGAGAGCTTGCTCGCAACACTGATGAACATGCCGGATAAGACCAAGGATGGGCCGAAGGCAATAAAAGACTTGCAAGATTTTAAAATCAGGGAAGATCTGCACATGCTGCCCCGTAAAATGTCAGACGATACAGAGACGGAGACAGAGGCACGGGAGAAGAAGGGCAAGAAAATAAAGAAAGAGGATTATTGCCCCCCTTCTTGCTTCACCTTAAGTCAGGCTGAGATCAATCAATTCTTTAAGTGCCTTACCGGAGTCAAAGTTAGTTCTGGTTACTGTGGCAAGATAAGCAGATATCTAGACACGGACAAGAAAAGGTTCAGCGGGATGAAGTCTCATGACTGTCATGTGATGATGACACAGATACTACCTGTTGCCCCTAGAGGGATAATGGACAAGCACGTCCGTGACACGCTTATTGGTCTCTGCAACTTTTTCGACGTCATCTCTCGAAAGTCGATCAGTGCGAAGCAGCTCCAAAGGCTATAGGAAGAGATCGTTGTGATACTGAATGAGCTTGAGATGTACTTCCCGCCCGCGTTCTTCGACGTGATGGTGCATCTGTGTGTCCATATTGTGGATGACATAATAGACCTGGGGCCGTCATTCCTGCACAACATGATGCCGTTTGAGAGGATGAATGGGATCATCAAAGGATTCATTCAGTAACATGTCCCGTCCGGATGGAAGCATCGTCTGGGCTATTTGGTACAAGAGTGCATCTCTTTCTATGAGAATTTTCTATATGGCGCAGACCAGCCTTTCGGTGTTAGTGTTGGTTTGCCCGTTAACAAGCACGATGGGAGGCTCGAAGGAGATGGTCACTTTGCAACGGTCACAGGGAACTGCACGTGGCATACGCAGATCGATGCAGCGACTTTGACAGAGCAAACTTGGTAGTGCTACAACACCTTGACGAGGTAGATCCTTTCGTGGCACTGCACAAAGAAATTATCGCAAAGAAGTATCGTGACCGGGGGGTATGCAGGATGGACGCCGAAGTTACTAGAGAGCACAACTCCACTTTCCTGCATTGGTTCAAACAACATATTATTGGTAATCCCCCGGAGGAGGGCTCTAAGGACGGATTGCTCATATACGCCTTAGCACATGGCCCCTCGCCCAACCTCGTAACCTATCAGGCATATGATATCCGCGGATACACGTTCTACGGAGGCCAAAGATATGGACAAGTGATGATCGAGAACTCGGGGTGACGATGGAATGCATGACCGGAGCGACAACGGCAAGAATCGAGCGATTTTATGGAAGGGTCGAGGAGATTTGGGAGCTTGACTACTCTGGACTGCACAACACGACGATGTTCCGTGTTAGATGGGCTAAGAATGTCAAAAGAGAAAGCCGGATGTTCACTACCATGACTATACCCGACGCCAAGAGCGCTACCGTGAACGCTATCACAAAAAACGAGCCATGGGTACAAGCTAAGCATGTGACACAATGGTTCTTCATAACTGACCCGCGCAATCCCAGCCGTGTTGTCGTGAGGAGAGGCAAAAGGAACATCATTAGAATGGATGGAGTCGCCAACGAGGAAGATGATCAGTACGACAACCCATTGAGGGAAGATGATGATGATGATGAAGTATACGTCAAAAGAAGAATCAATACTACATTACCTAAGAAAAATCGTACTCCATGGAAAAGGCAAAGTCACAATGAGGGGCTCAATTATTCTTCGACGAACAAGAAGGGAAAGAAGCTGACTCAAAAACGAAAACGTCGGCACTGAGGAAACGTATGTTATCGGTCCAATGATGTGTAATATATATATATATATATATATATATATATATATATATATATATATGTTCCTATTTTGCATACACACTTAGCCATTATTATGCATGGGTCCAATGATGTGTAATATATATGTTCCTATTTTGCATACATATTTAACCGTCAAATGATGCAATATATATATAGCCTCCTTAGTTCACTTGCCCTTGGGAAATAAAAGTGGTATAAAATAAAGGAAAAGAAAAAGGAAAACTGGCAGTAGCGACGGTAGTAGCAGCGCGTTTTGCATAAACCACTGCAGATACTGAATGTAGTAGTAGCGCCTTTTTCGTAAACCGCTACAGCTACCGACGTTAGTAGCAGCGCATTTTGACATAACGCGCTACTGATATGTCCACTTAACCCAAAATTCTCACTCGCCCTGCGTCATCCCGCCATTTCCCCCCAAATCCCCACTCTCTCCCGTCGCACCGCCGCACCGACCAGCCCCGGCGCTCGCCCCGACTCACAAGGCCGGCCGGCGCTCAGCCTCGACCCTCCGCTCGCCCCGTCGGCCCTCGATCCCGACCAGCGCGGCGCTAGCCCGACAGCCTTCGCCCCGACCAGGCCGGCCCTCGCCCCGACTCTGGGCGGCGCTCGCCCCGACCAGGCGCTCGCCCCGACCGTCGGCCCTCGCCTCCCTCCTCTCCCCTGCCGGCCGTCGTCGGGCCTGCCTCCTCACCCCTGCACTCTCTGTAAGCCCCCCTCTCTCTGCTAGGGTTCTTCGATTATGTTAATTAATTAGGTTATCTATTTAGTTATGAATTTAGCTAGGTTTCAAAATTAACTGAATTTATATGCAAATTTGAACTGGACATGTGATATGTGCATATGTCATGTTTTGGACATGTCATGTTTTGGAAAATGATCCGAGTGGCCTATGTTACGCCGGAATGTTGATTCATTTCCGTTCCGGTGAATTTCAGGCGCTCGATATGTCCATTTTTTTAGCAAAGGTCATGCCGAAATTTCCCGTGAATAAAGGCATGATTTGTGCTACATAGTTGGCATATCGAGTGCTGACACATAGATTTCTTTTTATGTAATTTCTCATTTATTCATACTTTTAGAAATAAATGAGGCCACTTAATCATAGGAAACATGTCGAACAACGAAGAAACTGGGCCTTCTGACCAAGATGCAGACGAGATGGATTATGAGGGTGAACAAGAGTACCTCGACTATTTGACTGCTAAGCAAGGTTTGCAGGTCGGCCTCGATGATGGTACTGACGCCGACATCGACACCAACGGCGCCGGCACCGATGGCGGCACCGAGACCGGTGGGGAAGGTACCGGCGGTGAAGGTACTGGCCTCGATGCCGCTACCAAAAAGAGGAAGCATAATAAGCAGAGGATACGAAAACCTAACACACTAGGGATTGGACGACTTGTGATCACAAAGATGGCACCTGGCAAGTTTGAGCCGTTAGAGCCGGAAGAACCTCGCAAGTGCTATGGGAACCAAGTAGGATGCATCCTACGGAATCTTGCGAGCATCAACGAGCGATGACTTAAGGAGTAAAGAACATTTGACGATTGCTCCTAACGAAGTTGCACAAGAGATTCAAGTTCCCGACCGGGATGATAACATAGAACAATCGTGGGATGATCCGAAGATGAAAAAGATTAACAATCACGCCATGGGCATGTTCAGCAATGATTTGGCCTCCTGGAAAGGGAGGGTGAAACGAGGTATTGAGGCTGATGAACCCTGTCCAAGATTCGGAGGAAAATCGACACTTACGTAAGAGGAGTTCGAAAAGTTCAAGGACACTTGCGCTACCGAGGCAGCCAAGGCTAAGGCTGTGAAATTCAAAAGCCTTGACAAAGGAACACGGAAGCATCGCCTCGGAAGCCGTGGCTACCTCGGTAAAAGGCCCATATGGGATAAGGAGGACGCGAGCGTGAAGCTGCGGGTCTCCTGGACCCCTTCGCTGAAGTTCACCAACCCCTTGGAGCATGACTTCATCGGGGCCCGCTACAAGTGGGACAAGGAGAAAAGGTTTTTACGGACAAGATCACGAGGAAATTGATTAGACTATGGAGAAGCAACACCGCTTGCAGCCGAAAAGCTCTACTTCTCGATGAGGCCCAAGTGGGACACCCCTCTCAACCGGGCCTTGAACGAACTTAAGGGACTCCCTTTGGACCAGCGGCCGCAATATGGTCGTGTGCATGGCGCTGGAGACGGCGCCACGTGGAAGGTGTTTTACAATGACGGCCCGGACGCCAAGAAGCAGAAAAAGAAGTTTAGTCAGGCGGACATCGACGCAAAGGTGAAGCTTGCGGTCGAGAAAAAAGCAGTGAGGGCGAAAAAAGTAGCCGAGGACAAATATGAGTTGCTACAAAGAAAGTCAATGCAGCTGTTATCGTCTGCAGAAATGATTTTGCTACTAACTTGGTTCGATTATCATCAAATGGGCGAAGGAAAATCCAGACAAGGCGGTACATGATTTTCGATGCGGTTTCATCGCGAGCAACTCCATGAACAACAACACCATCGCACCATCACTTGCTCAAGAAACCGGGCCGCCTCTCGCGGCCGCTCCCGCTCATAGCAGCCCGTCCTCGATCTCAAAGCGCTAGGTGGGCCTTCGTCTTTGGCTGAGCTCGGCGCGTCACGGTAATTACATGTCGCACCAACATATATATATATATAGATAATATTACATTTTGTTGCCTTTCGGTTGTTTTACGCCACGTACATATGTGTTTGCGGCGAAAGAAACCCGTGCACCATACTCTACTTGATCAAAGGCGGAAGGTGGGCGTGGGAAAGAGGATGATAATGGACCCCTCTCAACGACGTTCCACAACCAGCCGATCCCGCTGGGCACTTGAGTGGTTAGCTTGACCAGTGTGAAATCGGGCACGAGGATTTGCCTCCTCGATCAGCATGTGGGAGCGGACGACGAGACCCCACCGCTGATTGGAAGCTGCAAGTGTTGGGTGCTGCTATGGCGAAGAATCTTATTAAATGCAGCCGCCGAGAGCACACCAATAACTACCACACATCAACAAGCATGTGCGGAGACCACCACCCGCCTCTGAATTACCAGCTCTGTAGTGCCGGGTGAGAGCGGCGGACGACATGATGAAGGGGTGCAATAATCTTGGCTGATGTAATTTCTCTGTAGAGAACAGAGAATGGATGATGAGGCGGAGGTCGACCCTACGGATTACCTCAATACAAACGCGTATGGTGTGAGATAGATATGATGAGTCAACCATATGACGAATCGGACTATCGACTTGCTAATGAGGATATGGATGATATGCCGGGCAGGGTCGTACCATGGATTGCAAAAGTCTCTCTTCATGAAATCCTCACAGACACGCTGAAGATGCCGCCTCAACACATGCTCAACTAGCCGGGCGCAAGGGTCATCTGATTTAGCCCGGGAACTTTGGGCAGGGGTTAAGGAAGGATCGGAAGGTGTGCCCAAGAAAAGGATAGGAAGAGATCGGGAAGGTAATCGCCTCCAAACAAGCGAGCACACAGCAGCCAGACGATGCATTCTAAAGAGCATGTACCCGTGAAAGGTGCGGTCATGTTCCATCTCACGCAGGCGAGCCGATGCTACCGCTAAAACGCTGGAGGCACTATCGAGGATCTCAGAGACTGCACGACCATGTGTTGTCGTCGAGAAAACCCTACTAGCCTCAAAGGATCCAGGATATCCGACATCTGCGGCTCGTGTGCACGAGGGAAGTGCTATGTCGACACATGGCCCACGGAGGTGTTCTTCTGCGGTTTGACCATATCTTTGAGATGTTTCTAACAAAGCGGCTTGATTTTACTATCGTCCCTTTTTTGCGCTACATATGAGCTCCGTCATGAAGAGTGAAGAAGTCCATAAATCTGTGTGGCGGATCCGTACTACATGCACGAGTCTTTCTTGAGTCTCGGCGACTTTGAGCGTGAAACTGCTAGGGAGTACCTCAAAACTTCATGGTCGAGAATAAGGACCGGAAATTGTCCTCGTGCCTTATCATCCAAAGTAAGTCAGTTCGGACAACCCTTTCATACATTTCAATCATTCCTTCTCTCTCATATGGGGAATAATTTGAGGTGTCTTTTCCCCGCAGCAACGGGCACGCCGTCCTTATCGTTCTTTACCTGCAATTCTCCCATGCCGTGTATTTTGACCCTTCCAGAGACTATGAGAAAAAGTACTACACCCACATAATGAATATTCTAGATGATGCTCTCCAAGGCTTCAGCTTTAGAGGTGGCCACGTGCAGATCAAGAAACAAAGGAACAAGAAGATGGGTTTCGCATATAAAACTAACTTCTCCTGCATCCATGTCCCAAAACCAAGCAAGAAGGATGGATTCTACATCGTCCATCTCATGATTCAGTTCAACACGGATTACCAAAAGCTTCACATTAACAACAGAAATGATGATCATATCCACAAGTGGCTAGAATCTCATGGAGAAGCGAATTATAAACTTAGAGATGACTTCTTTCGCATCCAAAGCGACATTGCGACGATCATCATGAAAGAAGTCGTCGATGAGAAGGGGATGTTCCACCACGGCCCTATATCGCGAGCTGACATCCGAACTCGCATAGGCATGCAACGTCTAGACCTCACGCCGTTCAAGAAGCTAGGGTTCGTCCTTGATGATATGGAAGGATGGAACTTCTAGTGATTTATGATGCCGATGATGATGATATGTGTCGGTTGAACTTGTATACTTTTTGTAGCGATGAAACTTTGTGATGTCCACGGTCCCTGCCGAACTTGCATAACGCTACTTTGTTTGTTTGCGTACGAGGACCTGCGTACCTCTAGTTAATTAATTTGCGTACTGTATATGTTGCATCTAGTTGCTAACCCTTTCTTTTTCGGTGTTGCTCTAGTACATTTTGTTCATATATATGATTGTACATCCTCTTCATGAACATGCATCTCTAACAGGTACCTAGTTTCTTGATGGCGAGATGGAAATGCTATGTCGTGTACAAAGGGAAGGTTCCGGGGGTGTACAACATGTGGCATGAGTGTCAGGCGCAAGTGAATGGGTTCACGGGTGCCAGCCATAAAGGCTTCAAAAGCAGACAAGAAGGAGAAGCTTCTCCTAGTTACTTGAGGTTCACGCTAGTGCGAGAGAGGACACGTAACCGCCACCTCATGTACTGCATAGTTCCACTCTCACTCATAGTGATAGCACTTCTTGCGTATACCTTTGTTTAGATGGATGACGTTGTTGTAGTTGCAAGTATTCGAGACTTGCATGTATCGCTATTTTCGAGATGATGACAAGATATCACTTTGTGTTGGATGATGATTATGATGAGACTATCTGTATGTACATGCTATGATTACATTTGTGGTCTCGCAGGCATTTGTATGTGTATCATGATGAAATTTCTATGTGCTAAAGATTCTTCTACAAAGCCTATTCAAATACAAAACAAATATGCCAAAAAAACTACTTAAATTAGCAGTAGCAAGTGTATAAAAGTTAGCAGCAGCGCCTCAGTAGCAGTAGCGCGTCCAGCCAAAGCGCGCTAGCGCTACTAGCAGTAGCGAGCTTCCTCTAACCGCGCTGCTGCTACACTTGTGTAGCGATAGTCTGCGGGTGGGCACACTCATCGCTATCGTTAGCTGTAGCGCCTTATTAGTAGCGCCGGTACCCGCGCTACTGATACATCCAAAACCCGCGCTGCTGCTAGCCTTTTCCCTAGTAGTGTCAATGTGTGTGCGATATATGGCATACAGTTCCCTCCGATGAATTATTTGCTATTAGGGAATACAACAGAACCTGTCTTCCAGATCAAGGTGTGTGTGATACACGGCATACGGTTCACTTGGACGAACTGTTTTCAATTAGGGAAGAGAACATAAACGGTTCAACTTAACAAGATGTGTGTGATATGCGGCATACAGTTCACATAGATGAACTCTTTGCGATGAGCCAAAAGAACACAAACGATTCGTGTAAACAAGACGTCTGTGATACACAGCAAACAACCCACTCAGATGAACTATTTGCGATGAGAAATTATAACACAGATGGTTACTATAGTTAGTTCGTGTGCGATTATGTTTGTACAAAAAACTTTGAAAAATGCAAACTGTTGCTTGCGGTGGCTAGGCATCTGCGAGTACACGTGTGCGATGATTAGTAAGTTACACATACGTTTCCTTATGTTAACATGTGTGTGATAAATAACACGTGGCACCGCATACGATATTCGGGTTGTGTGTGTGCTCCCCTTGGTCTTCCCGCGCTCCAACGAATGCTTCCTGCGCTCCAAATGGGTGAATTGCAAAATCCACGCCTCTTCCCTCATCGGTTTCCTGCCACCAGCTAATGGCTTGCTGCATATAACCCAGGCGGCAACACACCCTCGCGACACTCTGCACAGATCTAGTCCTCACCGATCTACCATTAGTTATTCCAAGCATGCCAGACAACGACCAAAGCTTCGACGTCGACCCCTACCTGCGTTACATCTTCGGCGAGGAGATCGAGCCAGAGCAGGTCGGGGAGTAAGAGCTTCATCGGCCGGTGCAGGCACCATGGCCCATTGACAACAATATAGGCGTGATAGTTCTTGGGCGCACAATCGACATATTGCAGAGGAGGTGTGATGAGCGGTTTGCCATCCACCATGCAAAAGATCCAGAGTTGCTCCACGGCATGATCGACGACCCACCCGAAGAGCCGCCGTCACTAGTGCTCATCGAGAGCCTGATGCCCCGCAAAGAATGGGCAGAGGACCTCTATGATTCAGTCAAGACACAGCCAGCCTGCAGCTTCATCATTGCCCGTGGCGGCCATGTCAACCTCGATCCCGACGATGTGGTGGCCAGGCTCGAGCGCATCCTTGGCGGAATTTACATCCTCGGCGAAGTAGAACATCGCCAATGTGATTTCTTGAGGATCCAGGTGATGGACGGAATTTTCTACCAGGCCATAGACATGGAAATGGAGCGGTTCTGTGGAGATATCATGTGCGCGATTGCACGCTGTCAACCTCTTCTAGAAGAGGCCCAACAGCCCCAAGAGCCTCCCAGCACAAGCAGCTCCCTAGGCGGAGGCGGGTCGGGACACTTGGAATGAACGACCGCAAGGGTGCTGTGCTGATCATGGAGTCCGAGAAGACCGTCGTCGGTGAAAGGATCGATATAGTTGACTAGAGGGGGGGGGGTGAATAGGAAACTAACGATTTTTAGCTTTTCTTCACCAATTTAAACTTTGCATCAAAGTAGGTTGTCTAGATATGCAACTAGGTGAGCAACCTATATGATGCAACAACAACAAGCACACAAGCAAGCAAGAGATGCAATACAAATTAAACTTGCACAAGTAAAGGTATGAGATAACCAAGAGTGGAGCCGGGGAAGATGAGGATGTGTTACCAAAGTTCCTTCCCTTTGAGAGGAAGTACGTCTCCGTTGGAGCGGTGTGGAGGCACAATGCTCCCCAAGAAGCCACTAGGGCCACCGTATTCTCCTCACGCCCTCACACAATGCGAGATGCCGTGATTCCACTATTGGTGCAAGCTACGACACTACTTTCATGGTCACCCTATCAAGGTTGTCTCGGCATACCCCTTGGAAAGGGTGCTCAGGAGCCCAAACTCAGCCGGAAGGGTCGCCGAGTGGAACATTGAACTGCAAGCATTTCAGCTCGAATTCAGCACGACCATAGTTATCAAGGGGGCTGCGCTAGCGGATTTCGTGGCCGAATGGACGGAGGCACCGGGCCTCAAGGCCGGCGAGGATCGATCCCTCTCCCCGGGAAGCGAGGCGCCAGAAGGCTGGGTCATGTACTTCGACGGGGCGTTCTCCAGGCATGGCGCTGGGGTTGGGGCGGTGCTCATATCTCCCACTCAGGACAAGCTCTATTACGCCGTGCAGCTCTGTTTCCAGCAAGGCGAAAAGGTCTCCAACAACATAGCAGAGTATGAAGGTCTGATAGCAGGCTTGAAGGCCGCGGCTGCCCTAGGGGTAAAGCGCCTTACCATCAAGGGCGATTCGCAGCTCCTCGTCAATTTCTCCAACAAAGTGTATGAGCCAAAAGATGAGCACATGGAGGCCTACCTTGCGGAGGTCCGCAGGATGGAAAAGCAGTTCTGGGGGTTGGAGTTGCTGCATGTGCCCCGTGGCACCAATCAGGAGGCCGATGACATCGCCGAACGAGCATCCATGCGGTTACCTCAGGAGCCTGGCGTCTTCGAGGAGCGGCTCTTCAAGCCCTCGGCCATGCCATCACTATCAAACACGGCGCAGCCTCGGGAGGAGCTCCCTCAGCCACCTGCCTTGGGAGCTCCGGTCTGTGGCCCAGCCTCAGGAGCGCGCCTGCTCCTGACGATGGAGCCTCAGGAGGGGTGCTGGATCACAGAGCTCCGGAGTTACTTAACGCAAGGGACCTGCCGGAGAAGGAGGAGGAAGCGGAGCGTGTGGCGCGGCAAGCCCAACGATCATGTCGAGGATGGAGAACTCTACCGAAGCGACCAAATGATGTGTCCCTTTGCATATCCAGGGAGCAAGGGAAAGAGCTGCCGGCGGATATACGATGGAGATGGGCACCACTGCGTCATCACGGACCCTCGTGGGCAAGGCATTCGCAGCGGCTTCTATTGGCCTCTGCGCTCAATGGCGTTGTCGAACTAGTGAAGGCTTGCGGCTCTGCCAATTCCATGCCAGCAGATCCATCACCGGCGGAGGTCTGCAGACTATACCCTCTCGTGGCCATTCGCACCGGGGCTGGATATCCTTGGCCCGTTCCCTTGGGCGCCGGGGGGCTATCGCTACCTCTACGTCGCCGTGGACAAGTTCACCAAGTGGGCCGAAGTGGAAGCCGTCCGCACCATCCCTGCGGGTTCAGCGGTCAAGTTCATCAAGGGCATCGTGAGCCGGTCTGGGGTGCCAAATTGCATCATCACCGACAACGGTTCGCAGTTCACCAGTAACCTCTTCAAAATGTACTGTGCTAACCTTGGAACGCAGATATGGTACGCTTCGGTGGCGCACCCCTGAAGCAACGGCCAGGCCGAGCGGGCCAACGCGGAGGCCCTGAGGGGCCTCAAGACCAGAACATTCAAGAAGAAGCTGGAAGCCTGCGGCAGAGGTTGGTACGATGAGCTTCAGTCCGTGTTGTGGTCCATCGGCACGACCGCAACCAAGCCGACTAGAGAGACCCCGTTCTTCCTGGTCTATGGAGCCAAAGTGGTCCTCCCTCACGAGGTCAGACGTCGTTCCGCACGGGTCCTGGCGTTCGACAAGGCGCAGCAGGATGCCATGCGGGGGATGGACCTCGTGCTGGGGGAGGAGCGTCATCGAGAAGCCGCATTGCGAGAGGCGAGATACCAGCAAGCACTGGGGCGATACCACTGCCGCAACATCCTCCCCAGAACTCTTGAGGTAGGGGACCTCGTGCTCAGGCGGGTTCTCTCCAGGGATGGACTGCATAAGCTCTCTCCCATGTGGGAGGGCCCGTTCAAGGTTGTTCATGTTTCCAGGCCCGGCTCCGCGCGCTTGGAGACTCAGGAGGGGGTGCCAGTCCAGAATGTGTGGAACATCCAGCACCTCCGGAGGTTTTACCATTAAAAGGCCCAGAGCCTGTGAAGAAGGCGAATGCCTGTGAATACTATCTTTCTGGAAAAGGCCCAGAGCCTGTGAAGAAGGCGAATGCCTGTGAAGACTATCTTTTTGGAAAAGGCCCAGAGCCTGTGAAGAAGGCGAATGCCTGTGAAGACTATCTTTTTGGAAAAGGCCCAGAGCCTGTGAAGAAGGCGAATGCCTGTGAAGACTATCTTTTTGGAAAAGGCCCAGAGCTTGTGAAGAAGGCAAGTGCCTGTGAAACTGTCGCGTTTTGGAAAAGGCCCGGAGCCTGTGAAGAGGGCCAATGCCCATGAAGCTTGCTTCCCCAAGAAAGGCCCGGAGCCTGTGAAGAAGGCCAACGCCTGTGAAGCTTGCCGCCCGTGACACTCTCACGTAATAATGAGTTGGGGCTGTACACGCCCCGGAGTCTCAGGAGTGCCGGCCTCAGGCCCTGGGGCTCCCTCCCACGCCCAATGGCAGCACTTAGCTCCACGCTGGTGAGAAGACGTCGAAGACTAGACTAGGTGCCGGACACGGCTTTTTCATTTGCTTTCTGCAGTTGGCTAGTTCATTCTCATTTGAAGTTTTATTGAAACTGTCGCCGTCTTTTGACTTATGGCTCTTCGGCTTTCGCCCTCCTGCCTCGATTTCTCTTGCGCAAGGTCTCGCGAGGGGGCAGCCCGAGCGCCCTCGCGAGTGTTTCTGTCCTTATTGTTCAAGGTTTCACAACCCGGGTCCACTACAGGAGCACCCCTCGAGTCCGTGCCTCACGGGCACCGCGACACGAATACAGGACCTGGGTCGGTCGCCCCCACGGCTGAGGCTGGGAACTACCTACGCGCGGGCGTGTGGCCGGAAGGCACAATACCGAAATAATGGAAACAGTGCGATGATTAACAACGGTAACCCAAACATGCCCCCTCGGGGCCCCACACTACTGTCTTTTTACATAGGAAAAAGGAAAAGAAAGGACAAATCAGGCGCGGCTCGCCCTACCCCGGCACTCAGGGAAGACTCGAGCCTCCTCCGAGGCTCAGGCGGACTCCCTCTCGCACTTCACCGAGTCGCGACGGTGGGCAGACCCGCTACCACCCACCAAGCAGGCACGACGGCGTGGAGGCTGACCACGGCCGCTGCTAGAAGAGTCGCTGCCAGAAGAAGAACCAGTGAAGCTTGAGGAACCCTGGGCGCCGCCGACCATGCGCGCACTGTCCTCTCCGTCCTCGCCGGGGCTAGGTCCCCGGCCGCGGTCGTCGTCTTCAGGGCAGCACCCTGTGCGGCGACCGTCTTCCCCAAACACCCTCACGTAGAGGGTGGCATCGCTGTCGAACTTGAAGTGCAGGGTGCACCGACGGCTCAGGCCACGCGCGCGGGCAAACGTCTGCCAGCCGCGGGTCAAGGCCAGGCTCCCGGCTGCGGAGATCTCCAGCGAAGCGCACGAGGCCCGACTGCAGCAGTCGTGTGCGTGGAGCTAGAGGCCGCCCAGGGCGCCAGCTGGGAGCTCACCTAGGAGGAAGCAAGGGAGCTGAAGCCGGGCGCTAGTCGGCACCGCTGACCACACAACGAACTCCAGCAGTACCTCTGCAGCGTGAAAGCGTGGCCTAGGGGGTCGCACGGTCGATGCACGTCCCCCGGCTGCGGCCAGCTGCCAGTCACCCCGCGGGAAGTCACCTCCGCGACCGTGGGGAGTCGCCGTGGAGGCCGCAGGCGTTATAGGGCGGTCATGCCGTGACCAGGCAACATGGCGGGGAGAGGCAGGCTCAACCTGGCGGGCCTTTCCTTTCTCTACGGCCGAGAACTTCCTTGATGGAGCCATGAAGAAGAAGGAGAAGCAAGAAGGGATGGGCTGGAAGGGCACGCACCGTGACGTACTTAAAGCCAGAGGAGGCCAACCGCCGACCTCCACGATCGCAGGTAATCATGACCCGCTTTGCATGCAGGCACTTGTCAATTCGTGCAGTTGCCGAGGCGTCATGGGGAAGTGGAGACGCCCACGTCCAATCAACCACCATGCGGCGCCCAAGGCCACAGGCTGTTAGGGCCCGCGGCGCTTCGCACCTGCCCTTTCGCCTCTCTGCTCGGCCAAGTCCGAGCGCGCCTTGGGCCCGGGGCTACTGTCGCCGTTCTGGGAACGGGGGTCCCCAGACTTGCCTGCCTGCGGCCTGCGGCGTGGCTCAAAGGGGGCCCCAGCACGACCCATCTTCATCAACACAAGCTCAAGACCCTCACGAGGGGACAAGCCTCGCGGGGCGAACGACAAGGAGCTTCCTCAGGCACGGCCTCATCAGGCTGGCTCACGAGGAGGCGGAGAGATCAAGGCGGGGTACCTCACAAGGTGCCCATGACGCAAGCCATGACGACCAAGGGCGCCAGGCGGGCGCCAGCCTGCGTAGTGTCCTCCTTTCCTCTTTGGTGCAAAGGGAGCAAGCGCAGGCAAGAGCATCAAGCAAAGGCATCCATTTTGGTGCAACAAGACCAAGACCAGCCCAACGTCAGGAAGGAAGTCATTGTGGAGCCCAAGCAGGCGTCACCACCAGAGCCTTTGACAGGCGAGGACCAACTTTAGTCAGGATAAGTGTACCCGATGTTCCCCTTCAAAATGGCCAATTGTTGGCGCCCTTCCCGCTCAATATTTGGGAGGAGGCCCAGGGCCTTTGCCTATAAATAGGACTAGCCACCCCCAGGGTAGAGGCATCGAATAGATAGAGAGACATGATCCTCACCAAGAAACCAGTAGAGAGAGCGACCGAACTCCCCGTAGTAGTTCATCGCACCAGCCAAGAACAGACCCTCGCGAGGCTGTTCTTCCTTGTATTATTCATCATCAGCCCAAGAGGCAATCCACCACACCACACACTGGAGTAGGGTATTACACCGCAATGGTGGCCCGAACCAGTATAAACATTGTGTCTCTTGTGTTGTTCCTTTTGTAGCTTAGATCCTAGCGAGTCGGCGAGGAGCAGGTAGGTAGAGGGCGAAATCTCCGCGCGCACCCTAGTGTTCGAACCTCAAGGGTCTGCCGTGTTGGGGAACGTAGCAGAAATTCAAAAATTTTCCTACGTGTCACCAAGATCTATCTATGGAGAGACCAGCAACGAGTAGAAAGAGAGAGTGCATCTACATACCCTTGTAGATCGCTAAGCGGAAGCGTTCAAGTGAACGGGGTTGATGGAGTCGTACTCGTCGTGATTCAAATCACCGATGATCAAGTGCGACGCATACGGCACCTCCGCGTTCAACACACGTACAGCCCGACGATGTCTCCCACGCCTTGATCCAGCAAGGAGAGAGGAGAGGTTGAGGAAGACTCGATCCAGCAGCATCACAACAGGCGTGGTGGTGGTGGATGAGTGTGGCAATCCAGCAGGCCGCTAAGCACCACGGAGAGGAGGAGTACTTGGGAGAGAGGAGAGGGCTGCAACCAAAGGCAGAGATCGAATCACGTGTATTCTGTGTTTCTCTGGGCAGCCCTATGCCTCACTATATATAGGGGGAGAGGAGGGCTGCGCCCCCTTTAGGGTTTCCCACCCCAAGGGGCGGCGGCCAGCCCCCCAGATCCCATCTGGTGGCGGCCAGAGGGGGAGAGAGGGGGAGGCGCACCCAGGGTGGGCCTTAGGGCCCATCTGCCCTAGGGTTTGCCCCCTTCCCCACTTCCCACGCCTTGGGCCTTGGTGGGGGGCGCCCCAGCCCACCTAGGGGCTGGTCCCTCCCACACTTTGCCCACGCAGCCTTCAGGGCAGGTGGCCCCACTTGGTGGACCCAGGACCCTCCGGTGGTCCCAGACGTCTACCGATAAACGCCAAACTTTTCCGGTGACCAAAACAGGACTTCCATATATAAATCTTTACCTCCGGACCATTCCGAACTCCTCGTGACGTCAGGGATCTCATCAGGGACTCGAACAACATTCGGTAACCACATACAAGCTTCCTTTATAACCCTAGCGTCATCGAACCTTAAGTGTGTAGACCCTACGGGTTCGGGAGACATGTAGACATGACCGAGGCGTTCTCCGGTCAATAACCAACAGCGGGATCTGGATACCCATGTTGGCTCCACATGTTCCACGATGATCTCATCGGATGAACCACGATGTCAAGGACTCATCGATCCGTATACAATTCCCTTTGTCTAGCGGTATTTTACTTGCCCGAGATTCGATCGTCGGTATACCGATACCTTGTTCAATCTCGTAACTGGCAAGTCTCTTTACTCGTTCCGCAACACATCATCCCGTGATCAACCCCTTAATCACATTGTGCACATTTATGATGATGTCCTACCGAGTGGGCCCAGAGATACCTCTCCATTTACACGGAGTGACAAATCCCAGTCTCGATCCGTGTCAACCCAACAGACACTTTTGGAGATACCTGTAGTGCACCTTTATAGTCACCCGATTCGTTGTGACGTTTGATACACCCAAAGCACTCCTACGGTATCCGGAGTTACGATCTCATGGTCTAAGGAAGAGATACTTGACATTGGAAAAGCTCTAGCAAACGAACTACACGATCTTTGTGCTATGCTTAGGATTGGGTCTTGTCCATCACATCATTCTCCTAATGATGTGATCCGTTATCAACGACATCCAATGTCCATAGCTAGAAACCATGACTATCTGTTGATCACAACGAGCTAGTCAACTAGAGGCTCACTAGGGACATATTGTGGTCTATGTATTCACACGTGTATTACGCTTTTCCGGATAATCTGATTATAGCATGAATAAAAGACAATTATCATGAACAAGGAAATATAATAATAATACTTTTATTATTGCCTCTAGGGCATATTTCCAACAGTCTCCCACTTGCACTAGAGTCAATAATCTAGTTCACATCACCATGCGATTAACACTCATAGGTCACATCGCCATGTGACTAACACCCAAGAGTTTACTAGAGTCAGTAGTCTAGTTCACATCACTATGTGATTAACACTCAATGAGTTTTAGGTTTGATCATGTTGCTTGTGAGAGAGGTTTTAGTCAACGGGTCTGAACCTTTCAGATCCGTGTGTGCTTTACAAATCTCTAGGTCATATTGTAAATGCTGCTTTCACGCTCCACTTGGAGCTATTCCAAATGGCTGCTCCACTATACGTATCCGGTTTGCTACTCAGAGTCACTCGGATAGGTGTTAAAGCTTGCATCGACGTAACCCTTTACGCTGAACTCTTTATCACCTCCATAATCGAGAAACATGTCCTTATTTACTCCAAGGACAATTTTGACCGCTGTCCAATGATCCATTCTGGATCATTCTTGTACCCTTGTGACTCATGGCAAGGCACACTTCAGTGCGGTACACAGCATAGCATACTATAGAGCCTATGTCTGAAACATAGGGGACGACCTTCGTCCTTTCTCTCTCTTCTGCCGTGGTCGAGCTTTAAGTCTTAACTTCATACCTTACATCTCAGGCAAGAACTCCTTCTTTGACTGATCCATCTCGAACACCTTCAAGATCATGTCAAGGCATGTGCTCATTTGAAAGTACTATTAAACATTTTGATCTATCTTATAGATCTTGATGCTTACTATTTAAGTAGCCTAAACCAGGTTTTCCATTGAAAAACACTTTTCAAATAACCCTATATGCTTTCCAGAAATTCTACATCATTTCTGATCAACAATATGTCAACAACATATACTCATCAGAAATTTTATAGTGCTCCCACTCACTTCTTTGGAAATACAAGTTTCTCATAAATTTGTATAAACCCAAAGTCTTTGATCATCTTATCAAAGTACATATTCCAACTCCGAGATGCTTACTCCAGTCCTTAGAAGGATCGCTGGAGCTAGCATACCTTTTAGCATCCTTAGGATCGACAAAACTTTCGGATTGTATCATATACAACCTTTCCTTACAAAGACTGGTAAGGAAACTCGTTTTGACATCCATCTGGCAGATTTCATAAATGCAGCTAATGCTAACATGATTCCGACGGACTTTAAGCATCGCTACGGATGAGAAAATCTCATCGTAGTCAACTCCTTGAACTTGTGAAAACTCTTCGCCACAAGTCGAGCTTCATAGAGCGGTGACATTACCTTCCACGTCCGTCTTCTTCTTAAAGATCCATTTATCTCGGATTTCATGGCTTCTAACCATTTGTCGGAATTTGGGCCCACCATCGCTTCTCCATAGCTCGAGGTTCATTGTTGTCTAGCAACATGACCTTCAAGACAGGATTCTTGTACCACTCAAACAAGACGTATCCTTGTCACCCTACGAGGTACGGTAGTGACTTGATCCAAGTTTCATGATCACTATCATAAGCTTCTACTTCAACTGGTGTAGGTGCCACAGGAACAACTTCCTGTGCCCTGCTACACACTTGTTGAAGTAATGGTTCAATAACCATATCAAGTCTCCACCATCCTCCCACTCAACTTTTCGAGACAAACTTTTCCTCGAGAAAGGACCCGATTCAAGAAACAATCCATATTGCTTTCGGATCTGAATTAGGAAGTATACCCAACTGTTTTGGGTGTCCTATGAAGATGCATTTTATCCGCTTTGGGTTCGAGCTTATCAACCTGAAACTTTTTCACATAAGCGTCGCAGCCCCAAACCTTTAAGAAATGACACTTAGGTTTCTCTAAACCATAGTTCATACGGTGTCATCTCAGCGGAATTACGTGGTGCCCTATTTAAAGTGAATGTGGTTGTCTCTAATGCCTAACCCATAAGCGATAGTGGTAATTCGATAAGAGACTTCATGGTACGCACCATATCCAATAGGGTGCAACTATGATGTTTAGACACACCATCAAACTATGGTGTTCCAGGCGGCATTAATTGTGAAACAATTTCCACAATGTCTTAATTGCGTGCCAAAGCTCGTAACTCAGATACTCATCTCTATGATCATATCATAGACATTTCATCCTCTTGTCACGATGATCTTCAACTTCACTCTGAAATTACTTGAACCATTCAATAATTCAGACTTGTGTTTCATCAAGTAAATATACTCTACATCTACTCGAATCATCTGTGAAGTAAGAACATAACGATATTCACTGCATGCCTCAGCACTCATTGGACTGCACACATCAAAATGTGTTACTTCCAACAAGTTGCTATCTTGTTCCATTTCTTGAAAAGCGAGGCTTTTTAGTCATCTTGCCCATGTGGTATGATTTGCATATCTCAAGTGATTCAAAATCAAGTGAGTCCAAACGATCCATCTGCATGGAGTTTCTTCATGCGTATACACCAATAGACATGGTTCGCATGTCTCAAACTTTTCAAAATGAGTGAGTCCAAAGATCCATCAACATGGAGCTTCTTCATGCTTTTACACCAATATGACTTACATGGCGATTGCCACAAGTAAGTGGTACTATCATTACTATCTTATACCTTTTGGCATGAAAATGTGTATCACTACGATCGAGATTCAATAAACCATTCCTTTAGGTGCAAGACCATTGAAGGTATTATTCAAATAAATAGAGTAACCATTATTCTCCTTAAATGAATAACCGTATTGCGATAGACATAATCCAATCATGTCTATGCTCAACACAAACACCAAATCTCGATGGTAGAGGGAGCGTGCGATGCTTGATCACATCAACCTTGGAAACACTTCCAACACATATCGTCAGCTCACCTTTAGCTAGTCTCCGTTTATACCGTAGCTTTTATTTGAGTTACTAATCACTTAGCAACCGAACCGGTATCTAATACCCTGGTGCTACTAGGAGTACTAGTAAAATACACATTAACATAATGTATATCCAATATACTTCTATCGACCTTGCCAGCCTTCTCATCTACCAAGTATCTAGGGTAATTCCGCTCCATTGGTTATTCCCTTATTACGAAGCACTTAGTCTCGGGTTTGGGTTCAACCTTGGCTTTCTTCTTTGGAGCAGCAGCTGATTTGCCGCTTCATGAAGTATCCTTCTTGCCCTTGCCCTTCTTGAAACTAGTGGTTTCACCAACCATCAACAATTGATGCTTCTTCTTGATTTCTACTTTCGCGGTGTCAAACATCGTGAATACCTCAAGGATCATCATATCTATCCACGATATGTTATAGTTCATCACGAAGCTCTAGCAGCTTGGTGGCAATGACTTTGGAGAAACATCACTATCTCATGTGGAAGATTAACTCCCCTCGATTCAAGTGATTGTTGCACTCGGACAATCGAGCACAAGCTCAACGATTGAGCTTTTCTCCCTTAGTTTGCAGGCTAAGAAGATCGTCGAGGTCTCATACCTCTTGGCGTGAGCACGAGCCTGAAATCTCAATTTCAGCCCTCGAAACATCTCATATGTTCATGACGTTTGAAAAACATCTTTGGTGCCTTAATTCTAAACCGTTTATCCGAACTATCACGTAGTTATCAAAGCGTGTATGTCGATGTTCGCAACATCCACAAACGCGTTTGGGGTTCAGACACCTGTGGCGGTGCATTAAGGACATAAGCTTTCTCTGTCCGCATAATCGCTCATGTCAACTTTCAACTATATTTCTCTAGGAACATATCTAAGCAGTGGAACTAAAGCGCGAGCCTCGACATAATTTGCAAAGGTCTTTTGACTATGTTCAGGATAATTAAGTTCATCTTATGAACTCCCACTCAGATAGACATCCCTCGGTCATCTAAGTGATTACATGATCCAAGTCAACTAGCCCGTGTCCGATCATCACGTGAGACGGACTAGTCATCATCGGTGAACATCTTCATGTTGATCGTATCTACTATCGACTCATGCTCGACCTTTCGGTCTCCGTGTTCGAGGCCATGTCGCACATGCTAGGCTCGTCAAGTTAACCCCAAGTGTTTTATTTGTGTAAAACTGTCTTACACCGTTGTATGTGAGCGTAAGAATCCATCACACCCGATCATCACGTGGTGCTTAGAAGCGACGAACTGTAGCAACGGTGCGCGATCGGGGAGAACACTTCTTGAAATTTTGTAAGGATCATCTTATTTACTACCGTCGTCCTAAGTAAACAAGATGCATAAACATGATAAACATCACATGCAATCAAATAGTGACATGATATGGCCAATATCATTTTGCTCCTTTGATCTCCATCTTGAGGCTCCATGATCATCATCGTCACCGCATGACACCATGATCTCCATCATCATGATCTCCATCATCGTGTCTCCATGAAGTCGTCTCGCCAACTTATTACTTCTACTACTATGGCTACGGTTAGCAATAAAGTAAAGTAATTACATGGCGTTGTTCAATGACACGCAGGTCATACAATAAATTAAGACAACTCCTATGGCTCCTGCGGTTGTCATACTCATCGACATGCAAGTCGTGATTCCTATTACAAGAATATGATCAATCTCATACATCACATATCATTCATCACATTCTTCTTGGCCATATCACATCACATAGCATACCCTGCAAAAACAAGTTAGGCGTCCTCTAATTGTTGTTTGCATGTTTTACGTGGCTGCTATGGGTTTCTAGCAAAACGTTTCTTACCTCGCCAAACCACAACGTGATTTGCCAATTGCTATTTACCCTTCATAAGGACCCTTTTCATCGAATCCGTTCCGACTAAAGTGGGAGGCGGCACCGCTAGCCACCTTATGCACGAAGTGCATGTCAATCAGTGGAACCTGTCTCACGTAAGTGCGTGTAAGGTCGGTCCGGCCGCTTCATCCCACAATACCGTCGAAACAAGATTGGACTAGTAACGGTAAGCATATTGAACAACATCAACGCCCACAACTACTTTGTGTTCTACTCGTGCAAAGAATCTACGCAATAGACCTAGCTCATGATGCCTTTGTTGGGGAGCGTGGCAGAAATTCAAAATTTTCCTCGTGTCACCAAGATCTATCTATGGAGAGACCAGCAACGAGTAGAAAGAGAGTGCATCTACATACCCTTGTAGATCGCTAAGCGGAAGCGTTCAAGTGAAGCGGGGTTGATGGAGTCGTGCTCGTCGTGATTCAAATCACCGATGATCAAGTGCGAACGCACGGCACCTCCGCGTTCACACACGCGTACAGCCCGACGATGTCTCCCACGCCTTGATCCAGCAAGGAGAGAGGGAGAGGTTGAGGAAGACTCGATCCAGCAGCAGCACAACGGCGTGGTGGTGGTGGATGAGTGTGGCAATCCAGCAGGGCTTCGCTAAGCACCACGGGAGAGGAGGAGTACTTGGGAGAGAGGAGAGGGCTGCAACCAAAGGCAGAGATCGAATCACGTGTATTCTGTGTTTCTCTGGGCAGCCCTATGCCTCACTATATATAGGGGGAGAGGAGGGCTGCGCCCCCTTTAGGGTTTCCCACCCCAAGGCGGCCAGCCCCCAGATCCCATCTGGTGGCGGCAGAGGGGGAGAGAGGGGGAGGCGCACCCAGGGTGGGCCTTAGGGCCCATCTGCCCTAGGGTTTGCCCCCTTCCCCACTTCCCACGCCTTGGGCCTTGGTGGGGGGCGCCCCAGCCCACCTAGGGGCTGGTCCCCTCCCACACTTTGCCCACGCAGCCTTCTCGGGGCAGGTGGCCCCACTTGGTGGACCCCGGGACCCTCCGGTGGTCCCGTGCGATCCGATAAACGCCAAACTTTTCCGGTGACCAAAACAGGACTTCCCATATATAAATCTTTACCTCCGGACCATTCCGGAACTTCTCGTGACGTCGGGGATCTCATCCGGACTCGAACAACATTCGGTAACCACATACAAGCTTCCTTTATAACCCTAGCGTCATCGAACCTTAAGTGTGTAGACCCTACGGGTTCGGGAGACATGTAGACATGACCGAGGCGTTCTCCGGTCAATAACCAACAGCGGGATCTGGATACCCATGTTGGCTCCACATGTTCCACGATGATCTCATCGGATGAACCACGATGTCAAGGACTCGATCGATCCGTATACAATTCCCTTTGTCTAGCGGTATTTTACTTGCCCGAGATTCGATCGTCGGTATACCGATACCTTGTTCAATCTCGTTCGGCAAGTCTCTTTACTCGTTCGCAACACATCATCCGTGATCAACCCCTTAATCACATTGTGCACATTATGATGATGTCCTACCGAGTGGGCCCAGAGATACCTCTCCATTTACGGAGTGACAAATCCCGATCTCGATCCGTGTCAACCCAAGAGACACTTTCGGAGATACCTGTAGTGCACCTTTATAGTCACCCGATTCGTTGTGACGTTTGATACACCCAAAGCACTCCTACGGTATCCGGAGTTACACGATCTCATGGTCTAAGGAAGAGATACTTGACATTGGAAAAGCTCTAGCAAAGCGAACTACACGATCTTTGTGCTATGCTTAGGATTGGGTCTTGTCCATCACATCATTCTCCTAATGATGTGATCCGTTATCAACGACATCCAATGTCCATAGTCAGAAACCATGACTATCTGTTGATCAACGAGCTAGTCAACTAGAGGCTCACTAGGGACATATTGTGGTCTATGTATTCACACGTGTATTACGTTTTCCGGATAATACAGTTATAGCATGAATAAAAGACAATTATCATGAACAAGGAAATATAATAATAATACTTTTATTATTGCCTCTAGGGCATATTTCCAACATGCCGGAACCCAAAATCTGCCATCCACCTACTCAGCCCACAACGAGCGGTACTACCGCACCTGACCAGCGGTACTACCGCATGAGCCCACGGTACTACCGCAAGGCTCTGCGGTACTACCGCTGCCGTGACAGGAGCTAGCCCATGCCTGTAGCATAGAAGCTGAGGGCGGTAGTGCTGCTAGCGCAGTACTACCGCTCCCCCTTGCGGTACTACCGCAAGGCAGGATTGGTCTAGACTAGGAAGGGCACGGACAAATAAAAATACATCTGTGGATACTTCCGCTGAGTTTCAATCTATGCAAAAATCCGATACAGTACTACCGCACCTAGCACGCGGTACTACCGCGCAGGGCGCGGATGTAAAAAATTACATCTGCCCCTACTTCCGCTAATGTTTCTGTGCCAGGCCAGGACTCACGGTACTACCGCGCACAAGGGGCGGTACTACCGCGTAGGGCGCGGATGTAAAAATTTACATCCGCTCTTACAGCCGCACGAGCCCTGAGCCTGACCAGAGGCCATGGTACTACCGCTCCCAAGGAGCGGTACTACCGTGAGCACTTGCGGTACTACCGCAAGGGCCTACGGTACTACCGCTCAGAAGAGCAGTACTACCGCATGCCCCAGAACATCAACACTAGGAATACTTCTTTTTGCATAAACACGAAGAATGGAGGATGCTCCAAAGAGCCAGAGGGAAAGGTGGTGCAAAGGAATAGACCTGTACATGATTCCACCCAAACCTTTCCAACGCGGACCCCCTCTTAATAGTATGGCTGTCCTATGACTCAAATCCACCGAAAAGAAACATAGAGAAACACCATCTTCAATAGTCTTCGAGGGGCACCAAATCGTCTTGTGCCTAGTCAGGATATGTCTGAAAGCTCAAGGTACACGATTAGTCCGCAAAAGCATTGTCATCAATCACCAAAACAACTAAGGGATAAATATGCCCTTACAGTCGGAAGGCCGCCGACTCAGCCTGTTAGCCTATATTTTGTTATAATTGTATGCATATGTAGGCCGTGAGTGTTTTGAGCGTTGCCGCATGTGGCATTTTAAATTATCCTGAATATGTAAGACAATTATTAACCGTTGGCATTGTAAATTTGCCTCAACGGTGAGCAGAGCTGCAGGACGGCAGAGCGAGGCCTTGACGGACGGGCATAGCGAGCGCGCCTGCCGCCTCAACGAGAGCAGAGCATGCATGGCGCCTCAACGGCGAGTAACCACGTGGTCAATGATACGTCTCCAACGTATCCATAATTTATGAAGTATTCATGCTGTTATATTATCATTCTTGGATGTTTTACAATCATTTTATAGCAACTTTATATCATTTTTAGGGACTAACCTATTGACATAGTGCCCAATGCCAGTTGCTGTTTTTTGCTTGTTTTTTACATCACAGAAAATCAATACCAAACGGAGTCCAAATGCAGCAAAACTTTTTGGAGATTGTTTTGGACCAGAAGACATCCAATGGGCCAGAGAAGCACCAAAGGTGTGCCCCGAGGGGGGCACAACCCACCTAGGCGTGCCTGGGGGCCCAGGCACGCCCTAGTGGGTTGTGCCCACCTCGGTGGCCTCCCACACCCCCTCTTCGCCCTATAAATTGTCAAATATTTCAAAACCCCTGGTGGTAACCCTAGATCGGAAGTTCCGCCACCGCAAGCCTCTGTAGCCAAGAAAAACCAATCAGGAGCCCGTTCCGGCACCTTGCTGGAGGGGGAGATCATCACCGGAGGCCATCTTCATCATCTCTATGGTCTCCCTGATGAGGAGGGAGTAGTCCATCCTCGGGGCTGAGGGTTTGTACCAGTAGCTATGTGTTTAATCTCTCTCTCTCTCTCTCTCTCTCTCTCTCTCGTGTTCTTGAGATGGCACGATCTTGATGTATCGTGGGCTTTGTTAATATAGTTGGATCGTATGGTGTTTCTCACTCTCTATCTTGTTGTGATGAATTGAGTTTTCCCTTTGAGATTTCATTTTATCAAATTCAATACTTTTATGGATTTGAGAGCACTTGATATATGTCTTGCATATGAATACCCGTGGTGACAATGGGGTATTATTTTGATTCACTTGATATATGTTTTGGCACTCAACTCGCATATTCCCGAGGTGACATTGGGGTAATCTATGCATAGGGGTTGATGCACGTTTTCGTCTTTGTTTCTCTGGTAGAAATCTTGGGCCACTCTTTGAGGTTCTTTGTGTTGGGTCGAGTATTAAGAATTTGAAATTGTTTGATGCATATCATATAATTAACTCACAGATACTTGTGGTGACATTGTAGTATCTAGGTGACATTTGAGTTGGTTGATGCGCATCATATGGTGTTATTTTAGTACGAACTCTTGATAGATCAAATGGGAATAACTTTGTGTTATTTTAGTATGAACTCTTGAATAGATCGATCAGAAAGAATAACTTTAAGGTGGTTTAGTACCCTACAAAAAATTTCTTCTTATGTTCTCCGCTGGATAAGAACTTTGGAGTGATTCTTCTTTGCACATTGAGGGATGGTTATGTGATCCAATTATATTAGCATTGTTGAGAGATTGCACTAGCAAAAGTACAGACCCTAGGCCTTGTTTTCAAGCATTGCAATACCGTTTGTGCTCCATCTTATCAATTGCTACCTTGCTGTTTTTAATTGTTACTATTACAAAAATCAATATCTACTATCCATATTACACTTTTATCGCCATCCCTTCACAGAACTAGTGCACCTATACAATTTACCATTGTATTTGGTGTGTTGGGGACACAAGAGACTTTTTATTATTTGGTTGCAGGGTTGTTTGAGAGAGACCATCTTCATCCTACACCTCCCACAGATTGATAAACCTTAGGTCATCCACTTGAGGGAAAATTGCTACTGTCATACAAAACTCTGCACTTGGAGGCCCAACACGATTCTACAAGAATAAAGTTGTGTAGTAGATATCAAGCTCTTTTCAGGCGCCGTTGCCAGGGAGGTGAGTGCATGAAGGTATATCTTTAGATCTTGCAATCGAATCTTTTAGTTTCTTCTTTTATCACTAGTTTGGTTTGGTAAAAGAAAACTACAGAAAAATGGAGATTGGGTTACCTCAGGTTGTTCTTTATCTTTATAATGTCTATCTTGAGAATAATGATTCCGATATTTGTGCTCAATTGCTAGAAAAAGAATTTAACAAAATTTATGGCATAAAAATATTGGATGATGGGTATGATTTCAATATTGCTAATCCGAATCCTTTGAATATCCATGATGTTGATGATGATTGCATTAGTCATGATAATGTTGTCTCCTATAAGAATGTCAATTTCTGCGGAGTGAATTGGGAGTGCAAATGCACATCAAAAAGGGAAGATAGATTTTGTAAGAAGCATAAATATTTAGAAACGAAAAAGTTGCAAGAGAGGCTAGATGATTGTGCTGAAAGATTTAATTTTTCTTGCCATCCTTGTGAACTTTGCAATGAAAGTGGTCATTTAAATCTCCAATGAAAATTGTTTCATGATCAAATCATGTCCAAAAATTGTGATAACTTGATTACCCTTGAGTATCATAAAGAGCTTAGTCTTGTTTTGGGGTATGAAGAAATGAAATGTATAACTGAGGGTATTCCAAAATTTAATCTCAAGAGATTTCTTGATTTTGATCTAGAGGAAATTTATGTGTTTTGTGCGGTAAATTACATTGAGAATCCTTATATTGTCAACTATATAAAGACAAGAAAACAAATAGAATATGAAGAGAGTACTAATGAAAGGGAAAATATTTCCCAATACCCTCCTAGTGTTTATTATGATGAATCAGGTAACGAGGAGGAGCTTCCTATCCAATCAATCTCTTCAACAAGAAGCTCGAAGAAATTAATTAAACCCACAGAAGATGTGGTGAAGAGGAAGACGAAAAGAAGAAAGAATAGAGGTAAAAAGGTATCTATCCCAAATAATGTTGCTCCTATTATTGTTGTGCCTCATGAAAAGGAATCAAAAATAATTGTGGAAGATGATGCACTTGATGATGATATTTCTTCTTTGTCTTATGGCACAATGTCCGAGAGCACTATTGATGATGATTTTGTTATGCCTATTGCTTGTTGTGATGATTATGATTGGCAAGATAATGATACTTCTTATAATCTTGTAAAATATTTTTGGCACCAACTTGGGAAATTATGATGATAGAATTTGTTATACCGTTCGTACTATTCGTACTATTAATGATGAGAGTGACTATGCTTATGATATGTCAAGCCACAAGCTTGGGGATGCTATGTTTGATGAGAATGACATGTTTGAGAATTTATTTGCTGCAATTAATATTTGTTCCAAGCTTCGGGAAGCTATGTTTAATGAAGATGATCTTTTTAGTCCCCCTACTTTGAATGATCAAATTTGCTATGATGATTGCATGCCTCCTATCTATGATGAGAACAAAGTTGCTACTAATGATGATTATTGTCATGATACTTATGTTATAAAAAGTAGTGATAATTATTGTCATAATTTTTGATATCCTTTCACTGAGCATTACTTTTTTAATGTGGAGACAATTTATAGTATTCAAGTTTCCTATGATACTCCCACTATTATGAATGAGAATAGAATTGCTTATGTGGAGAGTAATAAAAATACTATTCTTGTGGATCATGAAAGGAACGCTTTGTGTGATAGTTTTATTGATGAATCCATTCATGATGCTACTGAAAATTGTTATGAGAGAGGAACCTCTGATTCTTGGTGCTCTCGTTATGTTTCAATTCTTTACTTTTATGCGAGCATCATCGAAATCATTGTGCCTAGTTAAAAGGCATTAAAGAAAAGCGCTTGTTGGAAGACAACCCAACAATTTTACCTACAATTTTTGTGTCTTAACATGATTATGCTACTGCAGTAATCATGTTTTATTGCTTTTGTTTCAATAAGGTGCCAAGTAAAGCCTTTGGGATAGTGTGGATGATAGTTGACTTGATTCTGTGCAAAAACAGAAACTCTTGCGCCCAGTCCAGGAATTTCTAAAATTCACTGGAGCATGCTTTTGATATGAAATTTTTACAGATGATTTATGTACAAATTATCTACGTTTTCCTATTTTTTTCAGAATTTTTAGTGTTGCATAAGTATGGTTGGAGTACAAATTAGTACAGACTGTTCTGTTTTTGACAGATTCTATTTTCAATGCATAGTTTACTTGTTTGCTAGTTTCTATGGCTTATATTGCTCAATATAAATTGTGGAAATGATAAGTTATAGTATGCATTGTGCGAGAACAATTATGAATCTTGTGTTGACAGTACCCAAGTGAATGATTTGCTCTTTATCATACTAACCAATCTCATGAGGTTTAGTTAAGTTTTGTGTGATTGAAGCTTTCAAGTTTTGGGTGAGATATTGATACATCTCCAACGTATCTATAATTTTTGATTGTTCCATGCTATTATATTACCCCTTTTGGATGTTTATGGGCTTTATTTTACACATTTATATCATTTTTGGGACTAACCTACTAACCGGAGGCCCAGCCCATATTGCTGTTTTTTTGCCTATTTCATATTTGAAGAAAAGGAATATCAAACGGAGTCCAAACGGAATGAAACCTTCGGGAGCGTGATTTTTGGAACGAACGTGATCCGGAGAGCTTGGAGTGCAAGTCAAGAAGTAGCCAAGGGCTCCACGAGATAGGAGGCCGCCCCCCCTGTAGGGCACGCCCCCTGTCTCGTGGGCCCATTGGGCGGCCACCGACGTACTTCTTCCTCCTATATATACCTACGTACCCCGAAAACATCCAGGGGCACCACGAAACACAATTTCCACCGCCGTAACCTTCTGTATCCGCGAGATCTCATCTTGGAGCCTTCGCCGGCACTCTGCCTGAGGGGGAATCGACCATGGAGGGCTTCTACATCAACATCCTTGCCCCTCCGATGTGTTGTGAGTAGTTTACCACAGACCTACGAGTCCATAGTTATTAGCTAGATGGCTTCTTCTCTCTTTTTGGATCTCAATACAATGTTCTCCCCCTCTCTTGTGGCAATCTATTCGATGTAAATCTTTTTGCGGTGTGTTTGTCGAGATCCGATGAATTGTGGGTTTATGATCAAGTTTATCTATGAATAATATTTGAATCTTCTCTGAATTCTTTTATGTATGGTCGAGTTATCTTTGCAAGTCTCTTCGAATTATCAGTTTGGTTTGGCCTACTAGATTGATCTTTCTTGCCATGGAGAAGTGCTTAGCTTTGGGTTCAATCTTGCGGTGTCCTTACCCAGTGACAGAAAGGGTTGCAAGGCACGTATTGTATTGTTGCCGTCGAGGATAACAAGATGGGGTTTATATCATATTGTTTGAGTTTATCCCTCTACATCATGTCATCTTGCTTAATGCATTACTCTGTTCTTATGAACTTAATACTCTAGATGCATGCTGGATAGCGGTCGATGTGAAGAGTAATAGTAGTAGATGCAGGCAGGAGTCGGTCTACTTGTTATGGACGTGATGCCTATATACATGATCATTCCTAGATAATCTCATAACCATGCGCTTTTCTATCAATTGCTCCACAGTAATTTGTTCACCCACCGTAATACTTATGCTATCTTGAGAGAAGCCACTAGTGAAACCTATGGCCCCCGGGTCTATCTCTTATCATATTTGCTTCCAATCTACTTTTACTTGCATCTTTACTTTTTGCATCTATATTACAAAATACCAAAAATATATTTATCCTATCATACTATCTTTATTAGATCTCACTTTACATGAAGTGGCCGTGAAGGATTGACAACCCCTTTATTGCGTTGGTTGTGAGTTCTCGGTTTGTTTGTGTAGGTGCGTGGGACTTTTGAGGAGCCTCCTCTTTGGATTGAAACCTTGGTTCTCAAAACTGAGGGAAATACTTACGCTACACTTGCTGCATCACCCTCTCCTCTTCGAGGAAAACCAACGCAAGCTCAAGACGTAGCAAGAAGGATTTCTGGCACCATTGCCGGGGAGGTCTTCGCTCAAGTCGAGACATACCAAGTACCCATCACAAACCCATCTCCGTCGCATTTACATTATTTGCCATTTGCCTCTCGTTTTCCTCTCCCCCACTTCACCCTTGCCGTTTTATTCACCATCTCTTTCCCAATCTCCTCCTCTCTTTCGCTTGCCTTTTTCTGCTTGCTTGTGTGTTGGATTACTTGTTGCCATGGCGCAAGATAATACCAAATTGTGTGATTTCTCGAATACGAATAATAATGATTTGCTTAGTACTACGATTGCTCCTCTTAATGATGTTGAGTCTTGTGAAATCAATACTGCTTTGTTGAATCTTGTTATGAAAGATCAATTCGCCGGCCTTCCTAGTGTAGATGTCGCTACTCATTTAAACAACTTTGTTAATTTATGTGATATTCAAAAGAAGAAAGATACAGATAACAATATAGTCAAATTGAAGTTATTTCCGTTTTCACTTAGAGATCGTGCTAAAGTTTGGTTTTCATCTTTGCCTAAAAATAGTATTGATTCATGGAACAAATGCAAAGATGCTTTTATCTCTAAGTATTTTCCTCCCGCTAAGATCATCACTCTTAGGAACGATATTATGAATTTTAAACAACTTGATCATGAGCATGTTGCCCAATCTTGGGAAAGAATGAAATTGATGCTTCGCAATTGCCCTACTCATGGTTTGAATTTATGGATGATCATACAAAAATTTTATGCCGGTTTGAACTTTGCTTCTAGAAATCTCTTAGATTCGGCCGCGAGAGGCACGTTATGGAAATTATGTTAGGAGATGCTACAAAACTTCTTGATAATATTATGGCTAATTATTCTCAATGGCACACCGAAAGATCTTCTAGTAAAAAAGTGCATGCTATAGAAGAAATCAATGTTTTGAGTGGAAAGATGGATGAACTTATGAAGATGTTTGCTACTAAAAATACTCCTCTTAATCCCAATGATATGCCTTTGTATTCTTTGATTGAGAATAATAATGAATCTATGGATGTGAATTTTGTTGGTAGGAATAGTTTTGGAAACAATGCTTATAGAGGAAACTTTAATGCTAGACCGTTCCCTAGTAATTCCTCTAATAATTATGGAAATTTCTACAATCTTATGGTAATTTTAATAAGATGCCCTCTGATTTTGAGAATAGTGTGAAAGAATTTATTATTTCTCAAAAGAATTTTAATGCTTTGCTTGAAGAAAAATTGCTCAAAGTTGATGATTTGGCTAGGAACGTTGATAGACTTTCGCTTGATATTGATTCTCTTAAACTTAGATATTCTCCTCCTAAGCATGATATCAATGAGTCTCTCAAAGTGAAGAGCCGGCAGCTAGGAGCCGGCATCTCTTTATGCTTGCCTTCTCGGCGAAGTCTCCTTCGAAATCCGAAGGCGGGAACGAGTTGGCGCGCAAGCAAAGCTGCGGGCTGACCGCCCGCCGCCCATGCGCCACATGGCGCCCTCTGACTAGAGGGGCCTGCCAGCCCACGCGCCCGACGGGACCCTACTGCAGACTGGGGCCCGCCACTACCACGCCTCGGCCCAAGCGAGGATCCTTTGTGGCCCAATCTGGCTGCTCGCCTTACGGCGGCGGTTTTCGCACGCCGTTATGGCACGGTAATCGCGGAACGTGGGGGAGTGGGCGTAGTTAATCCCACGTCCCCCACTGCCTCGCCTCCTTGGCTTCGCGCACGAGGCTATAAGTAGGGGGAGGGGGAGAGCGGCTGACGCACACACGCTCGCCCCAGTTCCACCTCTCTCTCCTTCTTCTTCCTTGCCGCCGCAGCAGCAACGCTTCGCCGCGCCACTGCCCCGCCATTTTCCTTGGCGCGTCGCTACCTCGGCGCCGTCGACCCGGGCGTCCTCCGCCGCCGCGCGTCTCCAGGCGCTTTCCCGTCCTCATGGCTCCAACATCGAGCAACTTGGACGGCTCCGATGTTCATGAAGACCATATCGATTTCCTCCGCAAGACGCGGAGGTTGCTGGGCAAGGAGTACATACAGGTCAGTCTTGCGCCGGAAGGGGAGATTTCGCCGGCGCTGGAGGAGGGCGAGCAGGTGATCTTCTGCTCGCACTGCCTGCGCAGCGTCGGCCTTCCCGTGAGCGGCTTCTTCCGCTCGTTCCTCGAGTTCTATCATCTGCAGCCGCACCACCTTACTCCAAACACGGTGGTGCTGCTGTCGGCCTTCGTCACCCTGTGCGAAGGCTTCCTCGACGTTCTCCCCACCCTCGAGCTGTGGGGGGAGTTTTTTTAGTCCAAGCTCGGCACCGTCACCCCGGGCGTGCCGGCTCCATGTGGTGCCTTCATCGCCATGCGGCGGACGACGACCGACAACCCATTCCCGGCCATTGCGCTGATCCAGTCAGTGAAGCTTTGAAAGAAGTCCTATTTTTACGTGAAGAATATTGCCCAGCAAGGCGACTACGTCAACCTGCCGGCTTACATAGCTGGGTCGCCGGCTGGGAGGCATCCCTCGTGGTCTTATCGGGCTAGGTCGCTGACGCCGGCTGGAGCAGGCGCCGTTGCCCGGCTTCGGGTGCTGATCCAGTCAGAGGGCCTGACCGGGCCCGATATGATTGCTGCCTTCGTGGAGCACCGGGTGCTCCCGCTTCAAGGCCGCCCTCATCTGATAAGCCAGATGAGCGGCCGCTTTGACCCATGCCGACTCAGCACCAGGGAGATGCCTCACGACGAGGTATCTTACATGGTGAAGTACATCGCCAACTGCAAGCTCACTGAAGACTGGCAGTATGGCAAGGCGTCGTATTCTCGCGCCAAGCCACCACCCATGGTAATCTTTCTTTCTTTCTTCTTTTTCTTTGTTGCCGGGTTTTCCTTTCTGGCCGACTTCCGACTAGTTGGCTTTCTCTTTTTTTAATCAGAATCCCCTCCTTCATCAGCCGACCGCGACCGCGGGGGCGGAACGCGAGTTCGCCCATGACCGCGCGGCGGACGACTTTGACGACCCCGACTTGGGGGCGACCGCCTTGGAAGACGATGCCATGGGAAGAGGAGGCGAGCCAGGCGGCTCTGGGTTCTCCGCCACCTTCGAGGACTGGCCGAATGATGATGAGGCCGAGCCGAATCCACGCCACCAGCCGGCGTCCGACCATCAAGGCGCAGCCTCGTCTGCCAGGCCGGCAGCCCGAGGCGGCATACGGAAGCACCGGGCGGCGCCATCTCTCTTTGGCAGTCGGCCGAATAAGCCCAAGGGTACCGCAGCGGCGACCAAGCGGGACGAGGCGGCCGCAAAGGCGGCCCGCTTCCGCAAGGTGGTGAAGCAGCCACTAGCGGTTTCGGCGTAAGTGTTTAACTCTTGCATATCTTTCCTCTTTCTTTTCTTCGGCCGACATCCTCTGAGACTTTCTTAATTTACTGATCAGGGCCCCGCTCACTCTTGAGCGGACCTCGGCCACCTCCATAGTCGGAGGGGCGGGGGGATCCTCAACCTCGCGCCGCGTGGACCCCCGCGCCGAGCTCCAGGCGGCGATGGAGCGGAACGCGCGGGAGGCGCAGGAAAAGCTGGAGGCGTAGGAGCAGAGGGCGGAGTCGGCGGAGATGCAGGCCGATGAGGCAGCCAGGGCCCAAACGGAGGCGGTGGCTGCGGAGAGGACGGCGGAGGCCCTGCGTAACCAGCCTCCACAACTCGTCACCCCCCTCCGCGCCGTGGCCCCCGAAATCCCGGTGCCCCTGCCAGAGGAAACCGGCCGTGACCAGCCGGCCATGGAGAGGGAGGGGGGCGAAGTATTTGTCCCGGGGAAGCGATGCCGCCGCCATCGGCGGGGCGGGCCAAAGGCGGCCGGCCGAAGCGCCGCTGACTGGCCCGGCGGGCGCGACCCGGACGTGGGGGCAGATCTCGTGGTCCTCTCGCCGACTCGTCGGCGCGCAGGCAAGGCGACCTCCGAGCCGGAGCCGCAAAGGGCCGCGGGCTCCAGCTCGTTGTCCCATGACCTGGAGACGGCCAGCGTCAGCTCGCAGGGATGGATGCCGGGCGGCGGGACGGCAGTGCTGAATGTGGCCGCGCAAGATATCCGGAGCCGGCTTCAAGCCCAGGCCGCCTTGCTGAAGCAGTGCACCCAAGAGTTCCTTGCGACGAGGCC
This sequence comes from Aegilops speltoides, assembly GCA_021437245.1. Taxonomy (NCBI): domain Eukaryota; kingdom Viridiplantae; phylum Streptophyta; class Magnoliopsida; order Poales; family Poaceae; genus Aegilops; species Aegilops speltoides. Next base: position 45,628,638 of record CM038144.1, on the reverse strand, counting down.
GGCCATTCGGGTAAGTTTTCTTGATTTCTTCCGTGAAAGGCGTCGGTACCCATAGTGTAATCCCGAGTTCGAGCTGGCTCTTTGAGAAGGCGGCTTGGAACTTCTTAGGAGGCTTTGGTTTTAATGGCTTGTTCTTGTTTGCGCCTTCGTTTTATTTGCAGGACTACCACAATCTCCATGCTGCTGCCTTCAACTCCGGGCCGGAGATGGGCGAGAAGGCCGCCGATCGACGGAGGCGGAGTAAGTGTTTTATTTTTCTATCTCATGTGGGGTAGCGTCAGTACCTGCTGAGTGTAATCCCGAGATGCGGGCGAGTCTTTGGCAGTTGGGTCGGATCTTTCTTGAAGACTTCTTCCTTATCTTTTTCTTCTTTACCTCTGCAGGGGCCAATGCCGACTTGAGGGAGCAGCTCGGCATAGCTCAGACCGCCCTTCATGCCAAGGAGACGGAGTGCAGTGCCTTGGCCCAGGAGCGTGATCGCCTGGCCAAGAAGCTGGCCAACCAGGAGGAGAACCACAAGGCGGCCTTGAAGGCGGCGCAGGACAGCGAGGCCGCCCTCAAAGCCGAGTATGAGACGAAGGCGACAAGTTGGGCCGAGGCAAGGCAAGCACTTTGTAACACCCCGGATGTAACTTTCCATCTTTGTAACTCCAACTCTTGCCATTTTCGGCTATGTGCTATGATATTCCCTCCGTGGTTGGGTTTTTGTCTTTTGTTTTGCATTTTATTCATGTCATGCATCTCATATCATGTCATAATGTGCATCTCATTTGCATACGTGTTTGTCTCATGCATCCGAGCTTTTTCCCCGTTGTCCGTTTTGCAATCCGACACTCCCACATGCACGGGCGCACCCCTCTTGTCTCTTTTCGTGTGCGGGTGTGGAACGTTCTTGGAATGGACCGAGGCTTGCCAAGTGGCCTTGGTACACCACCGGTAGACCACCTGTCATGTTTTGTGTCATTTGGAGCTCGTTTGATACTCCAACGGTTAACCGCATAACCGCAAAGGCCTCTTTTGGGTTGCAGCCCAACACCCCTCCAAAACAGCACAATAACCCATCTAAGTCACTTTCATGCTCTCCGTCATCGGATCACGATCGTGTGGGCGAAAACAACACCTCATTTGGACTCTCCAAACTCCTACCTACAAATATGTGCACCCCTCCGAAATTTCCAGATCCCGAAACCCTAGCCCGCTCCCTCTCCGCCGCCGGACACGTCTGGGCGGAGCTGGACACATCCGCCGCCGCGCCCCAGCCACTCCGGACGTGCCATGTGGCGCGCCGCCGCCTCCCACCGCCAAAGCCCGCCGGGCCCGAGGTCGGCCCCACAGCCCGCACCGCGCCCGCCACGCACACGATCGCGCCCGGCCGCCGTCGCCCCCCACCGCCCGCGCACCTCCGCCCGGCCGCTACCCGATCACCGCCCGCCAAGCGCGTGCCCGGCGGGCGTCGCCCATGGCGCCCGTCGCCTCCTCTCCGCCTCCAGGAGCGCCGGATCCGGCCAGATCCGGCCGACCCCTCTCCTCTCCGACCCAACTCCGGCGAGCTCGATCCGGCCCGCCTCGATCCATGCGCCCATGCCCGATCCAGATCTGGACGAGGTTGACCCCATAATCCTCTGTCATTGTTTCTATCACATTAGTTATCCCTGTTCATCGCATCATAACTCGGCATCCATAGCTCCGTTTCATGCGCATAATATATCAAAATGTTCATCAGGATGTGCTCTTCATTTTGTTCCATTGGGACATGTTCATTTGAGGTCATCTAGAGGCCTGAATCTGTGATGCAAGAGTGCTATATGATGTTAGTTTCTAATTCTTAACAGAATGTGTGCATTTGTCATTTTTGCTACATTTATTGTGTGCATCTTATGGGCATGAGCTCTTCAGTTGTTTTGTTCTATGCCATGCCATCTTTACAGAGATGCTTGCCATGTATTTGTTGAGTTATGTGGTGACTAGAACAAGCATGCAAACTAGGCTTCGTGATGTTGCTGATATAAGTCCCTGTTATGCTGTTATTTTCATGCCATGTAAACTTGATGCTACAGAGAGATCCATGCATATTTTGAAATACTTCAGTAAGGATGATTTGAATATATGGTTATGATCTATCCATCCATGCCCATGTTTGCAATTATGGAGGGGGATAGCATGTTATTTTCTTGCTCTACTTTTGCTATAAAATGTTTCCTGGCAGATTGTTTACATGTTATTCAATTTTGCCAAGGTTGTTGTAGTTGATCCTTGCATGATATGAACTTGTTCTTGCCATTTTTAGTTGCATAAACATGTATTCTTGCTGGTGCTATACTTATATTGTCATGAAATGACTTGTGGTGAGTGAATCGAGCTCGCAAAGATGCCTTCATAATGCTGTTAATGCCATGCTCTGTTTCCTGAATCTGTTAACGAAACTTGCTATGTTTACATTTGTGCAATAATATCTTCCGATCCTATTTGGCTCATGGTCAGTAAGGAACTTTTGTTCTATGCTTTGAGTAGAATCATGCCATGTATTGTTTTGATATTATAAGTTCCTGTAGCATGTTGATTGCTTTCTCTGAACATTGCAACCTGATGCTGTTATGCCATGTCCAAGCTGATATCTTTTGCACTTTTGCCATGCTTGTTTGAACCTGCTATTGTGTGATTTAGCCATAGCTCAGTGTTCCTCTTTTATCAAGCATCTCTTGTAGATCAATGTCATGTGCTTTGTTGATATGTTGGGGTGCTGTAGCATAGTTTCTTGATGTATTCTAAGTGCTATCATGCTGTTAATCGCAGAATTGTGTCATTCTTATTTTGCTTGCCATTTGCAAACCGTGCATCCGATTCCGGTGATCTTTATATCGATTTCAACCAAAATCATCTCATCTTTCCAGCGGCATACTTGGTTTGCCAAGTTGATTCCTTGTTCATCATTTCCCTTCCGGAGCATGCATACGCATTGCATATCATATCTCGCATATCATGCCATGTTTTGCATCATGTTGCTTGTGCATTGCACCGTGATTTATTGTGGTTCCATTGCTTGTGTTCTTGATTTGGGTAGAGCCGGGAGACGAGTACGTGCACGAGGAACCTGTTGAGTACGCTAACGAGGATCAAGCTTTCGACAACTCTGAGAACTTTGCAGGCAAGATGACCATACCCTCGATATCACTTCTATCTTTGCTTTGCTAGTTGCTCGCTCTATCGTTATGTTAGCTCTACCTACCACTTGTTAATCATGCCTCCCATTTTGCCATGTCAAGCCTCTAACCATCCTGTCCTAGCAAACCGTTGTTTGGCTATGTCACCGCTTTTACTCAGCCCCTCTTATAGCGTTGCTAGTTGCAGGTGAAGATGGAGATTATTCCTTGTTGGAACATGGATATTTTGGGATATCACAATATCTATTATTTAATTAATGCATCTATATACTTGGTAAAGGGTGGAAGGCTCGGCCTTATGCCTGGTGTTTTGTTCCACTCTTGCCACCCTAGTTTCCGTCATACCGGTATTATGTTCCTTGATTTTGCGTTCCTTATGCGGTTGGGTGATTTATGGGACCCCCTTGACAGTTCGCTTTGAATAAAATTCCTCCAGCAAGGCCCAACCTTAGTTTTAGCATTTGCCACCTAAGCCTTTTTCCCTTGGGTTATCGCGAGCCCGAGGGTCATCTTTATTTTAACCCCCCCGGGCCAGTGCTCCTTCGAGTGTTGGTCCAAACTAGAGCCACTTGCAGCGCCACCTCGGGGAAACTTGAGGGATGGTTTCAGTTGTACGTAGTGTTCATCCGGTGTGCCCTGAGAATGAGAGATGTGCAGCTCCTATCGAGATTTGTCGGCGCATCGGGCGGTCTTGCTGGTCTTGTTTTACCACTGTCGAAATGTCTTGCGAACCGGGATTCCGAGACTGATCGGGTCTTCCCGGGAGAAGGTATATCCTTCGTTGACCATGAGAGCTTGTGATGGGCTAAGTTGGGACACCCCTGCAGGGTATTATCTTTCGAAAGCTGTGCCCGCGATTATGAGGCAGATGGGAATTTGTTAATGTCCGGTTGTAGAGAACTTGACACTTGACTTCATTAAAATGCATCAACCGTGTGTGCAGCCGTGATGGTCTCTTCTCGGCGGAGTCTGGGAAGTGAACACGGTTTGGGTTATGTATGTACGTAAGTAGTTTCAGGATCACTTCTTGATCACTTCTAGCTTCTCGACCATTGCGTTGCTTCTCTTCTCGCTCTCACTTGCGTATGTTAGCCACCATATATGCTTAGTGCTTGCTGCAGCTCCACCATATTACCCCTTTTCCTACCTTGAGCTTAAATAGTCTTGATCTCGCGGGTGTGAGATTGCTGAGTCCCGTGGCTCCTGATTCTACCAAAAGCAGATCACGGTGCCGAGGATACGGCGCAAGTGGCGCAACCAAGCTCAAGTGGGAGTTTGACGAGGACCTTGGTCATTACTACGTTTCGTTTCCTGATGATCAGTAGCGGAGCCCAGTTGGGACGACCGGGGATCTAGCATTTGGGGTTGTCTTCTTTTCATTTGAATTTGACCGTAGCCGGTCTATGAGTGTATTCTGAATGATGTATGATTTATTTATGTATTGTGTGAAGTGGCGATTGTAAGACAACTCTCTTTATCCCATTCTTGTTCATTACATGGGATTGTGTGAAGATGACCCTTCTTGCGACAAAACCACCATGCGGTTATACCTCTAAGTCGTGCTTCGACACGTGGGAGATATAGCCGCATCGTGGGCGTTACACACTTAGCGAGGGCTACAACCGGATTGAGGATCTGATCAACGGTAGGCCGCCTTCCTGTTCGTCCCTTTGCTCATCCCCGTCCTCTGATTGGTCTTCTGACTTGCTTTATTTCTTTCCTCTTTGCGCAGAATACTTTCCCGGCTACTATGTTGCTGCCAACCAGGCCATTGAGGGTAACCGCGAGGCCGGACGCCAGACTGGGGCCGAGATTCCACCGGGTGCCAACTGGACGCTTGAAGAGCAGCTTCTGGCGATTCATGCCCAGCTTCAGCCGGCCTACCGCATGCTTCACGGCCTTCAGCGTGCCGGAGCACAAGTGCTGACCGCCCTCTGGCCCGGCGAGGTGATTCCCCGCACCCCTAATCGTACGGCCGATTGGCTGGAGGTGGCAGTCGGCCGCTTCGAGGCCTGGAAGGCTTCTACAGCTTGCTGTGGGGCTCGGCGGGCGCTGGAGTTCGTCCGGGCCTGGTATCCTAGGCTGAACTTGGACCAGCTTTGCACTTGGCGGCAGGAGGCTGACGAGGAGCTGGAGGCGGTGCGGCCAGCTATTATCCAGCGCGCCTCGGCGATCGCCGACTTCACCGACACCAGCGCCTTTGCTCCTAAGGTGAACGAAGACGGTGTCGCTCAGCCGAAGGAGTGGTTCGGGCTGAACCCGGCGGAGGGAGAGGACTCGGTGGAGGAGATTGACTCCAACGATGAGGGCGAAGAGGAGCAGGAGGAGGATGGTGAAGATGTCATGCCGGATTGTGGAGCGACTGACCAGCCTCAGCCTGACCATGCCTCCAGCAATGAGGCGCGCTTGGGAACGCCGCCTGCTACAGGTGGCGACCAAGCCGAGACTCGCCAGCCGTCCACTCCCCCGGCTAATACTTCCGTTTCCACCATCCTGCTCGACACGCTTGTTGCTCCCCTGGCCTGACTTGCCGCTTTTACCTTCCTGCTAGTTACTTTTGAACAACTTTATGTTTAGTTTGCGCAGTTCCACCCACTGGGGATGTATTCAAAACTATGTTGAATGCCGGCCTTTCGAAGGCCTTTTATGTAAATATAGTTATGCATGTGCTTGGCTTCCATTCCTAGTTGCTTTTTATCTCTGGCTCCTTTCCTTTGCCGCCCTCCCTTGGCCGCCGCCTTCCCAGTCGGACAGCTGCTCCGCAGTCTGTGGCCGAGTAAGGACTTGGCCGTCTGGGAGGGCAAGTACTTCGAGCTTTTAGATTGTAGCAAGGTAAGAAGGGAAGCTGGCCAGCCGGCTGTTCTGACAGCCGGTTGGCGGGGGGAAAGCCGGCTTGAGTTATGTAAGTTTGCTAGTCCTTAGCCGTTTTTTCGTGTGGGCATCCTTTCCTGCCTTTGACTCTTGTTAGTCGGACAATCGATTCTTCAAGCTGCGACCTTCAACAAGAGAGGGCTTTGGATGATGGCACACTACTTGTCTGACTGCATGTAGAACTTAAATATAACCCAAGGCGTCAAGTCCGCGGGCCGACTGATCGGACCCGGTGCCGGACGAGAAAATGGGTGTGATAACATAAACATGGGCATGATACTCATGACTCATAGATAAAAGAGGGTAGTCCCCGAGTACTCCTCGGGGAGCTCATTGTCTCATACTTAGTATAAAAGGTAGCGTGGTACATACTGAATTTTAACTGTAAAATCTTCGGAGGAGATTGGCGTTCCATGGTTGTTCCGACTCCTTGCCGGAATCATCCCTTTTGCGTGCCTTCAGCTTTTGTGCGTCAGTCAAGTAGTAGGAGTCATTGCCTAGGGCTCGGCTGATGACGAATGGGCCTTCCCAACGGGCCGAGAGCTTGTGCTGGCCGGCTGTTTGCTGGATCAGCCGGAGCACAAGGTCGCCCTCTTGAAAGGGTCTCGCTTGACTTTCGGCTGTGGTAACGGCGTAGACCTTGCTGGTAGATGGCGGACAGGCTGAGGGCTAACAACCGGCTCTCTTCCAGCAGGTCGACGCCATCTTCTCGTGCTTCCTTCGCCTCTGCTTCCGTGTACATGGTGACTCGAGGTGAGTCGAACTCAATGTCAGTCGGGATGACAGCCTCGGCACCATATACAAGGAAGAAAGGAGTAAAGCCGGTTGACTTGTTTGGAGTAGTGCACAAGCTCCAGAGGATGGCCGGTAGCTCGTCGAGCCAATAGCCGGCCGAACGCTCCAGCGGCACGACCAGTCGAGGCTTGATGCCGGAGAGGATGAGGCCGTTTGATCGCTCAACTTGGCCGTTAGACTGCGGGTGGGCAACGGACGCTAAGTCCAGTCGGATGTCGTGAGTTGCGTAGAAACGTGCCAATGCTCCCTTGGCGAAGTTCGTGGCGTTGTCGGTGATGATGCTATGCGGTACGTCGTTACCGGGTTGTGATATCTACGATGAATGTTACGGCAGTCGGCCCATTCAGCTTCTTGATCGGCTTTGCTTCAATCCACTTGGTAAATTTGTCCACGGCGACAAGCAGATGTGTCATGCCGCCGCATGCCGTCTTGAATGGGCCTACCATATCCAACCCCCAAACGGCAAAGGGCCAAGTGAGGGGGGTGGTCTTGAGTGCAGAAGCCGGCAGGTGTTGCTTGGAGCTGAAGACTTGGCACCCTTTGCAGTGTTTGACTAGTTCCTTGGCATAGTCCAAAGCAGTCGGCCAAAAGAAACCATGGCGGAAAGCTTTGGCGACGAGTGATCTTGAGGCTGCGTGGTGGCCGCATTTGCCTTGGTGTATATCTTCGAGGATTACTATGCCCTTCTCTGGCTCGACGTAGCGCTGGAAGACTCTAGTGACACTGCGCCTAACAAGCTCTCGGTTCATTATTGTCTAGGCTCCAGCTTGGTGTTGGACTTGTCTTGCCGAGATCTCGTCAGTTGGCAGCTCCCTGTTGATCAGGAAATTGAGGATGGGCTGGGCCCATGATGGAGCTGTGACTTCTTCTGTTGTCAAGTTGGCTACCACAACCAGGGCGGGTGGGCTAGGTGGTGAAGGGTTGGAGTCGGCCACCGCCTGTTGTGTTGACGCAGTCCCCGGGCCGACTGCAGTAGTCCCCGAGCCGTGTTCTGAAGTCCCTGGGCCGGGTACGACTACAGCAGTCCCTGAGCCGCCTGTCGAAGTCCCCGAGCCGCCTTCTTGGTTCCCCAAGCCAGCTTTGACTGCGTCGGGGTCATGTGGCACGAAGATGGAATCGGACTCCGGAGCCGGCTTGACAGACAGCTTAAGGAGGCGTTGGACGGAGACGCCGGTTGGTATAGCTTGCCGGGTGGAGCCTATTTGTGCCAAGACATCTGCTTGCTCGTTGTCAGCCCGTGGCACATGGAGGAACTCACACCCTTAAAAGTATCCGCTGAGTTGCTGAACGAGGAAGCGGTTGCTTGCCATGTTTGCATCCTTGGCGTCCCAGTTGCCGGATGATTGTTGGACTACCAAGTCCGAGTCGCCATAACACAGGATTCGGCGGATGCCGAGTTCTTTGGCTAGCCGGAGTCCGTGTATGAGCGCCTCGTACTCGGCCACATTGTTGGGAGCGGCAAAATGAATTTGCAATGTATATCTGAGCTTGTCGCCCTTGGGAGAGGTGAGGACGATGCCGGCTCCCAAGCCGGTGCGCATCTTGGATCCATCAAAGTGCATCCGCCAATGGGTGGAGTCGGGCGTAGGCGGCAGGTACTGGGTCTCGGCCCAATCAACGAGGAAATCAGCCAACGCTTGGGACTTGATGGCGGTGCGGGGCTGATAGAAGATCGTATACGGGGCCAACGCAATGGCCCATTTGGCCACCCGGCCGGATGCATCCCGGCTGCCTATGATCTCGGCCAGCGGGGTAGTGCACACGACCATGATGGGATGCTCTTGGAAGTAGGGCTTGAGCTTCTTGGCGGCGAAGTACACGCCATAGCACATCTTCTGATAGTGTGGATAATTCTGTTTTGATGTGGACAATACTTCACTCAGGTAATAGACTGGCCTCTGGACTGGCTGAACTCGGCCCTCTTCTGGGCGCTCAACCACGATGACAGTGCTAACCACTCTGCTAGTGGCGGCAATGTAAAGGAGCATGGGCTCTTTCTCAGTCGGTGCCGCCAGGACAGGTGGCGTGGACAGCATCTTCTTTAACTCGTGGAAAGCCTGATCTGCTTGGTCGTTCCACTCGAAGTGAGTGGACTTCTTCATGAGTCGGTAGAGAGGGAGGGCCTTCTCCCCGAGCCGGCTGATGAAGTGGTTGAGGGAGGCCAAGCATCCGGTGAACTTCTATACATCTCTTAGCTTGGTAGGAATCTCCATTCTCTCTATAGCCTTGATCTTCACCGGGTTGCATTCGATGCCGCGTTCGGAGACCAGGAAGCCTAGGAGCTGGCCGGCTGGCACTCCGAACACGCATTTTTCTGGACTGAGCTTGATCTGAAACCGGCGCAAGTTCTCGAACGTCTCTTTAAGGTCTTCCAGCAGGGTGCCGCGCTTCTCCGTCTTCACCACAATATCGTCTACATAGACGTGGGCATTTCTGCCGAGTTGCTTGAGGAGGCATTTCTGCATGCAACGCTGAAAAGTGGCACTGGCATTTCTCAAGCCGAATGTCATAGTCAAGTAGCAGAAAGCTCCGAATGGTGTGATGAAGGCGGTCTTCAGGCGGTCTGCCGGGTCCAATTTTATCTGGTGGTAGCCCGAGTAAGCATCCAGAAAACTCAACAGCTCGCATCCGGCTGTGGAGTCTATTACCTGGTCAATCCTTGGCAGGGCAAAAGGATACTTGGGGCAGGCTTTGCTGAGGCTGGTGTAGTCAATACACATGCGCCATTGTTTGTTCTTCTTCAACACCAGGACCGGATTGGCAAGCCACTAGGGGAAGAAAACCTCCATGATGAAGCCGGCTGCCAGGAGCCGGGCTATTTCTTCACCGACTACTCTTCTCTTTTCCTCTGACAGGCGGCGCAAGGGCTGTTTGACCGGCTTGGCGTCCTTCCGGAAGTGTAGCTTGTGCTCGGCGAAATCCGTCGGGACACCCGACATGTCTTTGGGAGACCATGCAAAGATGTCCCGATTCTCACAGAGGAAATCGACGAGCTCGCTTTCCTATTTGCTGTCAAGGCCGGTTCCCATGACCGCGTATCTCTCCGGGTGCTCCGGGTCCAGAGGTATCTTCTTGGTTTCTTTGGTCGGCTGGAAAGAACACTGAGCCTCATATTCCTTTGAATCGGGGGACAAGGCCGGCTGTTTGCCAGCCATGTCCACGACTCAGTCTAGCATCTTCTTCTCTTTAGCAATCACGAGGGACTCGGCCAGCCGGCTGCTAGCAGCCGCACACTCGGCGGATTTCTTGTAGTCTCAGGATATGGTGATGACACCCTTGGAACTCGGCATCTTCATCTTGAGGTAGGCATAGTGGGGCACAACCATGAACTTGGCCAATGCGGGTCGGCCAAGCAGCGCGTGGTAAGGGCTCTCCAGATCCACTACCTTAAACCATATTGCTTCTCGGCGGAAATGATCCTTGTCTCCAAAGAGGACGTCTATCTTGATCTTGCCGATCGGAGCACAGGACAGGCCGGGTACAATGCCATGAAACACAGTCCGACTCGGCATGAGCTGTTTTGCCTTGATGTTTAGCTACTCCATGGTATCACGATACAGTATGTTGATGCTGTGTCCGCCATCTATCAGCACGCGGGAGAATCGGGCAGCCTGCCGATCTGTTGCGAGGGTGGCATCCAAAACCAACACATAAGAGTCGGGTGATGGCATCACCTCTGGGTGATCGGCCCGACTCCAACTGATAGGTTTCTCCGACCAGTGCATGAACTTGGGGTTGTTGGATGCGACCGCATTGACTTCTTGGTGTTGTCGGCGCCGACTTCGCCGATCTTCTGGTTGGCTTGGAAAGACGACGTAGGCGGCATGCTCGTCAGGGAACTCATCGTGGACGGCTCCGACTGCTGGCCGAGCGGTCGGCTGTTGAGGAGCCGGAGGCGGCTGACCAGCAGGCGAAGGCGGCACCAGTTCCTCGCCTTTCGAGATTCGCGTGAGCCAATGGCACTTCCGAGTGGTGTGGTTGGAGGCCTTCGCGCCGCTGTGGAGCTTGCAAGGGGCATCAAGTGCTTGCTCATAGGAGAAAGCTGGCTGCCAAGCCGGCCTGCCGCCCTTCTGCTTGGGCGCGGGCCGCCCCTCAGGTTGTTCGTCTTCGACCGTGGCTACTTGCCGACTGGCGGAAGTCGGCATCGGAGCCTTGCGCTTGTTGTCGTTCTGGTACGGGCGCCGAGTGACCGGCGTCTTGGGAGCCGGCGCAAGCACCTTCCCGGAGGCGTCGAGTCGAAGATCAGTCTTCATGGAGGAGTTGGCCATGGCGTATTTGTTTGTGATGACCAGCAGCTCGTCGAGGGTAGTCGGCTCGTCGTAGAGGAGTCGGTGCTTGAGGAGGGTCCCTTCTCGGCACCCGGCCGTGAAGTACTCTATTGCTTGAACCTCGTGCACCCCTTCGCAGGAGTTTCGGAGCTCGGCCCAATGCGTGAGATAGTCGCGAGTTGACTCGTTGGGTCCTTGCATGCACAAGGACAGTTGTCGAGGCTTGGGAGCCCGCTTGTAGGTGCTGGTGAAGTTGCGGATGAAGGCTTCCGTGAAGTCGAGCCAGCTGTTGATGCTATAGGGCTTGAGGCTATTGAGCCAGGTGCGCGCCGTGCCCCGGAGCATCAGGGGGACGTAACTTACGGCAACTCGCCTGTTGCAGTTTGCTATGCAAACCGCGGTGGAGTAGTCAATCAACCAATCTTCCGGCTTCACGGAGCCGTTGTATTTGGGCGTGTCCCTTGGGAGCGAGAACCCTTTGGGGAAGGGCTCGTCGCGGATGCGGGGCCCGAAGCAAGGCGAGCCGACATCATCTTCTTCTTCTAACGCCAGGTGAGGGAGTCCTGGACTAAGGGGTCCGGATAGCCGAACTATCATCATCGGCCGGACTCCAAGACTATGAAGATACAAGATTGAAGACTCCATCCCGTGTCCGGATAGGAATTTCCTTGGCGTGGAAGGCAAGCTTGGCGATACAGATATGTAGATCTCCTACCATCGTAACCGACTCTGTGTAACCCTAGCCCTCTCCGGTGTCTATATAAACTGGAGGGTTTTAGTCCGTAGGACAACAACAATCATACCATAGGCTAGCTTCTAGGTTTTAGCCTCCTTGATCTCGTGGTAGATCAACTCTTGTACTACCCATATCATCAACATCAATCAAGCAGGAGTAGGGTTTTACCTCCATCGAGAGGGCCCAAACCTGGGTAAAAACATCGTGTCCCTTGTATCCTGTTACCATCCGCCTAGGCGCCTGATTCGGGACCCCCTACCGAGATTCGCGGTTTGACACCGACACGAGGGATCGCGCAAAGGCGGTCGATCCGATGGCGGGCATCGTTTTGCCGACTCGCCAGCGGCGACCTAGTCGGCGGCGAGAGTCGGATCGTGGCGGCGGGGGTGGGATATCTCTCCCGAGGCGGAGGAGGCGGATCGCCTCATCGCTCCACGGCTCGAGGGCGGCCTTCTGCGTCGCGCTCGATAGTGACTCGAGTCCGGCTACGACTGGTAGCCGGCTCCTTTTCCTACCTTGTGTGGGCTCCGCCCGCTGTCGACGTACGCGACGTCGCGCTGTGCTCTCGGCGCGGGGGAGGGCTTTCGGCGCGGACGCCGGCTTCATGCTGCTTTGCGGCCGCGTCGATCAGCTGCTGGATTCGCCTGGTCATGTAAGGGAGCTCGTCGACCCCTACTCCATTAAGCTTGTCTATGACCGACTGGGCGGCGCGTAGGTTCTCAAGAGGCGTGGCGTAGACCGGGCGTTCTTCCCCCAGCATGTCGGCGATGGCCGCCCCGCGTTTCTGGACAACGCCGGCCCGGCTCGGTCCGCCTGGAGGTGGCGTTCCTTAGGCGGCGCGGTCGACCTCACACCGGTGGACTCGGTGACGCGTCTCATGGTGGCTAGCTTCTGGCCCTCCGCGAAGAGGGCAAGGCGGCGTGCCTCCAACGCCTCGGCGTCGGCGTCGGCCGGGATGGGGACGGACAAGTCTTGCAGCGCCGCTTGTAGGGCGTCGTGGGTGTTCTCGCCGGAGGCGACTCCGTGGCCGATGACCAGCACCTCGGTAACGGTGCTGCCACCACTGTTGGATCGTAGGAGAGGATCATCGAAGATCACCACGTTGGTGGGGAAAGCGTCAAGTGATGTAATGTCGGAGTCGACAAGCATCGGGTCGGTGGAGCCGACCGACTCCAAATCCACAGCAGGCTCGCTAGAGACGCGGAGTTGATCGACGAGGCTGACGAGGCAGCTCTCGAGGCAGCCGGTGCCCGCATCAGACGCGGACTCGTCGGAGATGTGAGGCTCGCCAAGAAGATCGGCGAGGCAGCTCGCCGCGCAGGCATCATCGACACCTTGCAGCGCGTCGGGGCAAGCGCCATCGGGCGTGCCGTGCTGGCTACGCTCGCGGGGGAGGAAGAGGGTTCCCGTCCAGAACAGGTCTCCGAACAACGGTGCACCTGGCCACACGGTGGGCGCCAAATGTCGGGTGGTTGGTGTGACATATGCCAACGGGTGGCTTAACATTGTGGGTGCCAATAAGACGTCGCCGGTGCCTGGAAACGGGATAAGGCGAAGACATGCACGCCGGCGAATCTTACCTAGGTTCGGGGCTCTCCGTGGAGATAACACGCCTAGTCCTGCTCTGCGGGGTCTCCGCATGATCACTAGATCAACAAGTAGCTAGAAGAGGCTCCTTGAGTTGTTTGGCGAGAGGAGGAAGAAGGGGCAATGCTAGCTCTCTTCTCCTCTCAAAGTTGTGTCTAAAACTATCAAAGTCCAACCCTTTGCATGGGTGCCCCGGGGGGTTTATATAGGCCTACCCCCCGGGGGTACAATGGTAATCCGGCTAGGTCTGGGCCCAGCCGTCACTGTCTGCACTGGCCGGCTTCTCCGCCGATAGCTGGGGCCCGTCGGCTGCCGGCTGCTTGGTAGACAGGTAGGCCCCACCGCTTGGGGGTCTTGTCGGTGGCTGGTTACTATTGTCTCACCCTTGATGATGAGGGCTTGGTCGAGGTAAGCGTGGCTAAAGTGCCGCCGCCTTGCGGGCGCTCACTGTTAGCCTCACCTCGTCTTGTCTCCTTAATGAGGCTCATTCTTCAAGGGGGGGAACAAGCCGGCTGGGGAGAGCCGGCTTCATCCCTGGCCGACAAGGAGGCGTGCAGCCGCCTTCGGATGCCCTCTGGACAAAGGGGCCCGCCGCCTGCGGGCCGTACCGTCAGTCTATTGTGGGTTATGTCATGGTCAGCATGGCAACAGTGCCGCGCCGGACGGGTCATGGCAGCCCCGTATGTCGCACTGTAGCCATGCGAACCCCGGGATTCGGGGGCGGCGTATTTCACTGTTGCCACACCCTGTCTCATCGTCATTATGCTGGAACAAACTTCGAGGGCCCGATCTAGGCCGCCCATTGGGGGCCGGCTTCTCAGAGTCGGCCGTGTGGTGGCCGGCTTACTGGAGGCAGCCATGTGGTGGCCGGCTTTCTAGAGTTGGCCCTCCCACGGCTTTCTTTAGGAGGGCTCTTGGCCGGGCCGCCCTAGTAGCCGGCCGGGGGAAGGCGGCCCTGCGTCATGGATGCTCGACGGTTCGATTAGCCTTATTATTTTTTCAAGAGCCAGGGGGAGCCGGCTAGGCTACCCGTGGTCATTTACCCCAACAAAAGGACTGATGGTAACTCGTCCACCCAATTGCCTGCTGCATGCTTGAGGTCACGCATCAATCGGGTTTTCAACCCTTGGAGGATCAAACCGTTTGCTCTTAAGGCTTGCCCATTCGACTGCGGGTGGGCAACCGAAGCGTAGTCGACCTAAGTGCCTTGGGAAGCACAGAAAGCCTTGAACTCATCTGAATCAAAGTTTGAACCATTGTCCGTGATGATGCTGTGCAGAACCCCATATCTGAATGTTAACTCCCTGATGAAGCTGACGACGGTAGTTGAGTCAAGGTTTTTGATGGGTTTGGCTTCAATCCATTTAGTGAACTTGTCGACTGCTACAAGAAGATGGGTGAAGCCACTCCTGCCAGTCCTCAGAGGTCCAACCATATCCAACCCCAAACAGCAAACGACTAGACGAGTGGAATGGTCTTCAAAGCTGATGCAGGCTTGTGGGACATGTTGGAGTAGAACTGACATTCCTCACACTTGTCGACTATGTCTTTTGCCATTTCATTTGCTCGCGGCCAGTAGAATCCCGCTGGGTATGCTTTGGCCACAATGGTCCGAGAGGACGCATGGTGACCATAGGTCCCCGAGTGGATATCATTGAGAATCATTCGACCTTCTTCTGGTGTGATACATAGCTAAGCGACTCCAGTAACACTCTTTCTGTAAAGTTGTCTCCAATCACGGTAAAGGCTTTGGATCGATGGACAATTTGACGGGCCTCATCTTCATCCTCTGGAAGCTCTTTCCTGAGCAAATATGCTATATATGGCACTGTCCAGTCTGGGATAACGACTAAAACCTCCATGATCTTGTCGACCACGGCTGGGATTTCCACGTCGGATCAGTAAAACTTCTCGGTTGCGGGGGCTCTTCTGTGAAAGGATCCTCTTGAACCGAGGGGGTGTGCAGATGCTCCAAGAACACATTGCTAGGAATAGGCTCGCGCTTGGAACCTATCTTCGCCAGGTCATCAACTACTTGATTCTTGAGTCGGGGTGTGTGGTGGACCTCTAACCCTTCAGACTTCTTTTCCAACTTTCTCACTGCATTGCAATAGCCAGTCATACCTGGGCTCCTGACGTCCCACTCCTTCATTACTTGATTTACCACTAAATCCGAGTCACCGTAAACCATTAGGCGACAGAAGCCGAGTGAAATGGCCATATGCAACCCGTACAGAAGTGCCTCATATTCAGCTTCGTTGTTGGAGGAACAATGTGAATCTGGAGAACATAACTGAGCTTGTCGCCTCGTTGGGATACCAGGACTACCCCAGCACCAGAACCATTCAGCATCTTGGATCCATCAAAGAACATAGTCCAATGTTCTGAATGAATCTGAGTCGGTTGTTGTTGCTCAACCCACCCAGGGAGGAAATCTGTTATTGCTTGGGACTTGATTGCTTTCTTTGCCTCAAACTTGATATCCAACGGAAGGAGTTCGATCACCCACTTTGCCACTTGACTAGTTGCATCTCTGTTGCTCAAAATTTCTGACAATGGAGCGTCACTGACCACTGGAACCGAGTGATCTGAGAAGTATTGTGCAACCTTCTTCATGGATAAGTAAATTCCATAAACAAGCTTCTAATAATGCGGATATCTCTGCTTGGACGGAGTCAAGACTTCCGAAATAGAGTACACTAGGCGTTGAACCTTGTAGGCTTTGCCTTCTTCTTGCCGCTCGACCGTGAGCACTGTACTGACAACTTGTCTAGTGGCTGCAATGTATAGTAGTAGAGGCTCTTTGCTGACTGGAGCAACAAGCACCGGCTGGGTGGAAAGCAGTGCTTTGAGCTCTACAAACGCTGCTTTGGCTTCAGGAGTCCACTCGAACTTGTCAGATTTTTTCATTAGTCGGTAAAGAGGCAATGCCTTTTCACCGAGATGAGAGATGAATCGACTCAATGCAGCCAAACAACCAGTAAGATTCTGAACGTCGTGCACACGCACAGGGCTTTTCATATGGAGGATTGCTCCAACTTTTTCTGGGTTTGCGTCGATTCCTCGTTCGGAAACGAGGGAACCGAGCAGCTTTCCACCCGGGACTCCAAATGTACACTTCGACGGATTAAGATTGATATCATATCTTCTCAAATTGGCAAAGGTTTCAGCGAGGTTAGTCAACAGGCTGGGACTTTTACGCGACTTAACCATGATGTCATCCATGTATGCTTCCACATTCCGACTAACTTGAGTGAACAGGCACTTCTGAATCATGCGCATGAATGTGGCACCAGCATTCTTGTGACCAAAGGGCATAGTAACATAGCAAAAGCACCCGAATGGGGTGCTAAAAGCTGTTTTTATTTCATCGGGTCCATACAGTCGGATCTGATGGTACCCAGAATATGCATCCAGAAAAGACAAACGCTCGCATCCCGCAGTTGAGTCGACAATCTAGTCGATGCGGGGGAGAGGGAAATGATCTTTCGGGCAGGCCTGATTGATATGGTTGAAGTCGATACACATACGCAGTGAATCATCTTTCTTGGGGACCATGACAACATTGGCGAGCCACTCGGAGTGGTATATCTCGTGGAGGAACTTAGCTGCCAGAAGTCGAGCCACCTCTTCACAATTTGCCTTCCTCTTCTCCACGGTGGACCGACAGAGATGCTCTTTAACAGGTTTTGCCTTCGGGTTGACTCACAAACGGTGCTCAGCCAGTCCCCTGGGTACACCTGGCATGTCAGAAGGCTTGCATGCAAAGATGTCCTAGTTCTCACGGAGGATCTGGATGAGCGGTCCTTCCTATTTGCTATCGAGTGTTGTTGAGATATGAGACAAAGCAGCATTGGGGTCGGTCGGGTGAATGTGAACTGGCTTTGTTTCACCGGACGACTGAAATGTAGACTCTGAAGCAGGCTTCTTGGCACGTAACAAGTCACTCGAATCTGCATTCTTCTGATATTCTAGCATTTTACTACTGCCATTTGTTCATCAGCAATCTTCAAGCTCTTCTGGAGGCACTCTTCTGCTCTCTGCCGATTACCAGTGACTGTGATCATGCCCCTAGGACCAGGCATCTTAAGCTTAAGGTACACGTAACATGGTCGAGCCATGAAACGGGAATATGCAGGTCTGCCCAGAATATCATGATAGGCACCGTGAAAATCCACAACTTCAAATGTCAACTTTTCCTTACGGTAATTCTTTGAATCGCCGAAAACCACGTCAAGAGTGATCTGGCCGAGTGAATCGGCTTTCATTCTAGGGATGACACTGTGGAACCTCATATTGCTGTCACTAAGCTTGGACATAGGTATGCCCATCCCTCGGAGGGCCTCAGCATACAAAATGTTCAAGCCACTGCCACCATCCATCAGGACCTTGGTCAGTCGAGTGCCCCCAACGACCGGGTCGACCACCAACGCTTGTCGCCCTGGGGTAGCAACGTGTGCCGGGTGATCAGACTGGTCGAATGTGATTACAGTTTGTGACCACTTCAAATATGTCGGCATTGCCGGAGCAACCATGTTTACTTCTTTATTGATGACCTTCAGTCGACTTGTGCTCTCAATGTCAGCAAAAATCACTAAAGTGACATTGACATTGGGATAAATCAAGTTACCCTCTTCATCCTTCTTAGTGTGAATATGACACGGTAAATCAAACACACCATTCCCCGCTTGATCCTTCACTTTCTTGGGGATCCATGGCCCCTTAGGTTTTCCTTTGAACTTTCCTTGAGTTACAACTGCACTCTCACCAGGTCCTGCGGGTTCTGCCTTGCGTTTCTGGTTTGTTCTTGCCACTGTGGAGTCCTGGGCGACTGGTTTGTTCTTGCCACTGCGGAGTCCTGGGCGACTGGTTTGCTTGCCACTGCGGAGTCCTGGGCGACTGGTTTGTTCTTGCCACTGCGGAGTCGGTCTTCCTCTTAACCGTTAGCGTACGGAGTGGCTATTTCCATCATCTGGGCCAAAGACATGTCTCCTGTCCGACCGAATTTCAGCTTCAACTCTCTGTACCAAACGCCCTCATTGAAAGTGCAAACTGCTTGATGTTCTGACACATTTTCCACAGTATGATGAAGAGTGGTCCATCTCTGGATGTAATCCCTCAACGTTTCATTCGGTTTCTGAAAACAATGCTGTAATTCCGCCAGCCCTGCCGGCCATTTACAAGTGCCTTCAAATGTCCTGACAAACACTCATGCCAACTCTTCCCAACTGTAAATACTGCTAGGAGCCACTTGATTCAGTCAAGCCCTGGCCGAACCCTCCAACATCAGGCAAAGATGTTTCATGGCCACATCGTCGTTTCCACCACCAATCTACACAACCACTCGGTAGTCTTCTAGCCAAGTGTCAGGCTTGGACTCGCCGGTGAACTTGCTCACTCCCGTTGCCAACCTAAAGTTGGGAGGGATCTCTGCAGCTCTGATGGATCTACTGAAACATTCAGGTTAGGAGACATGAACTCTACCACTAGTCGGACGATCTGTGTCCATTCCTTCTCTGTGTGCTCGATTCCTGTCGACCAGACCTTGAACAAGAATCAACCTCGCATCAAACCTGGGCTCTCTTGGGTCAACTGGGCCCTCCGCTCGTTGCTATACGGGCGCCTGTCATCATACTGCCGAGGCACGTATGATCCACCACTCGGAGGGGGCGTAGGCACTCGATGACGGTCATCATGTCTAAGTCGATGATCATACTGCTCATGGTTCCGCCCCAGGTACTGCTCTTGGCGGTGACCACGACCCTCACGCCACAGAGGCGATCTTGGGCTATGGGCCGACTGAACTGTGTCCGCCACCACGGACCTGCTGTGGATCCTGTTGCGAGACTAAGAAACGGTTGTGTTTTGTTCTCCTACTGTTTGGAGCAGTGCTCGAATCAGCATCAAACTTCCAGCCTCTGACTGGGATGGCTGAATCAACTCTACTATACGGGCTGCAGCTGTAAGATTCAAAATCGGAGTATGATATACATGGGCTCAGACGGAAATAACTGAAGGGTGCACTCGTCGAGTGAATGCTAAAGGTTCTCCAGCCGCGCGCGCTCAGCGAAAGTGTTCAGGCGCGCCGCCTCCAAGGCCCGAGCCTCGGAGGTTTCTCCAATGATGGGAGTGTGGAGCGCCTCCATGTTGCGATGGTGCAGCTCCTCCCTCTCGACGTGAGGGCTTCGGGACGATATTACTCATGATTGAGCGATAGGTCGCCACCATCACCGCCGCCGCCGCCGCGACGGGAACTAGGAGGGCTGCGCAGCGTGTCGACCATCAGGACTTCAGCCGCGAGATCACTGCTGTCGCACTCGGACAGGGTCTCAACGGAGCCAGTCGACAGATCGAACAACCCGTAGAGAGATTTGTCGGGCTCGATTGAAGCGAATCGAGGGGTGGCCGACTGATGGGCCACCGCATGCTTTACCCACCGCTGAAGGCACGATCGACCAGATCGCTTGCGACGACGAGCGGTGGGGAGTGGAGGCGCTGCAGGAGCCAACCGATACTGAGTCGATGGCTGGCGCAGAAGGACGTCGCGGACGCACGCACGAAATTGCATCGCCCCGCGGATGGGGAGCGTCTTGACGTCGAGGGGGCCTCTTGGAGCCAGGCGGAGTCGTCGGCGATGAAAAAAAGCACGCCGAGACGGATCTCGCGGCCCTCAGGCAGACCGCTGCCGGAAACCATGATGATGGAGATGAAGAAAACTGCAACCTCACCAGAAGTCGCTAAGACACGTGCCCCACGGTGGTTGCCAACTGTCGTGGGAGTAATTTTAACAGTAGAATAGGGGGTACATAGGAGGAGGCAAGATCCTAGCTACGATGAGGTTGTGCATGCAAGATTTACTAGTTCAGGCCCTTCGCAGAGGAAGTAACGACCCTACGTATCGATGCCTGGAGGCTTGGTCGATTGGATTATGTGCGAAGTTATAGGGGGTGCGAACCCTTGTGCCAGTGGAGGGGGGTTGGCTTATATAGAGTGCGCCAGGACCCCAGCCAACCCACGTTAGAAGGGGTTCAATGTACATTAAGGTGAGACGTTACTGGTAACGCCTATAATAAAGACATATATATGATCATTATGACTACGGAGTGAACACCTGACCGTTGCCATCCTAAATGACTTTAGATCTTCTGTACTCCGAGTGGTTTCTGGTATGGTCGAATGATCACATCCTAGTTGAATGGAATTGGGTTATCAGAGTGGAATTGTTGGTCGAGTGGGTTGTACTCTGAGGTGATTTCAGTTGGGAGACGCTGCTGTACTTTGAATGCCTTTGACTGTAGGGCAATGTCCTTGGGAAGGGTGTCTAGGTCAGTCCTATTACCCTACCCTAGATACATGTCATCACTTGGACAAACAGCCATCACCGGTGTTGGATTCGATGCCGTGCTTCTTCAATCCCCCGGCAGGAGCGAGGGGGAAATAAACTTCCGTCCCGTGCTGCCAGTTGGGGAATGGAGCGAACTGGATTAAAGAGGGGGCTGGCGGCGCGACTGAAGAAGCACATCAAACGTGATTTTTTTCTTCAGTGGATGGCTCTCGATGTCGTTTCTTACTTGCCTCTGCACCATACAACTTGTATTTTTAGCCTCCTAGTCCGTGGTGGCAGGCCATCCTATAGAAACCAACACTTGATTTTTCATCAAGCCCCAGAAACAACGCAGTACTATGTTTGTTTTGAGGCTGAAAACATTACGGCAGGGGTTGAGCGAGGGAGGGGGGAAGACAGAGCAAAAAGATTAAAAAGAGCCACTACAAAAAAATACACTTCCGTGATGATACGTGTTTGTCACAGTAGGTCGCATTTTTTGTCATGCATGTACATCAATGACAAATTTATGACAGAATCAAGATAGTCATACCTGTGCTGTCGTAGAAGTGTTCCATGACAGTACCAAAATTATCATCACGGAATTGTCCACTTCCATGACGATAAATCGCACGTCACAGAAGTGCTTTCGTCAGGGGTGACCGACATGTGGCTTCCACCGTAATGGAACACCGTTAAGCTATCGGGTCGGGTTTTGAATCCGATAACCCGTTAACAGCCCCGACCAATGGGGATTTTCCACGTGTAAAATCATCATTGACTGGAGGAAACACGTGTCGGCTCACCGTTGGGACAGATGTCATCCACTCATTGGACAGAAGGCGCCTATAATACGTCGACACGTGGCACGGCCCAACAGAGGCCCATTCCTGTGAAAAGGCCGGCCCATTTGACTTGGTTAAAAGGTGGTGGGCCGGCCCATGTAAAGCCTGTTAACGGACTGTTTGCATATAGCCCATTTACAGCCCGCTAACCCAAGGCCCATTACACCCTATCCGAATTAGGCCCAGTAGCGTCATCTGGGCCACCCAATATGATACCAGCCCGTTTTCAATTCTGGCCCATGTATGGCCCATGACGTCTTTCGGCCCATATGAGGCCCTATGTAACTCTTGGCCTATTAAGGGCCCGTGGTGAAACTGGCCCGTAATGAACAGTGTATTACTTTACACCCATTAACGGCCTGTCGTGAAACTGGCCCGTAGTGAACAGTGTATCACTTTATACCCATTAAGGGCCCGTTATTCCGTTGGGCCGTTTCCAGCCCATGTTATCTTTCGGCCTTCTCAGAGCCCATTTATTCTTGGGCTCATTTCCAGCATTCGTTTACTTACGGCCCGTTACTGTCATTTTCTGCTTATGGGCCAAATTCAGCCCGTGGTTACAGTCGGCCCATTTGTGGTCCGTTAACACATTGGGCCGTTTTCATAGCATCATGAAATACGGCCTATTAACGATGGCCCGTTATTGTCGGCCCATGAACGGACGATTTCAACTCTAGCCCATTTACGGCCATAATGCGGCCTGTTATTGGCCCATGTTTGTGTCGATCATCTTGCCCATATAAGGCCCATTGATGATCGGCTCGTAGAAGGCCCATTGTTTCTATGGCCCATAGAAGGCCCATTGTTTCTCTGACCCGTAGAAGGCCCACTTGTTTATCTGACCCGTAGAAGGCCCACTATTTCTCGACACAGAGGTCGGTGTCTCTGATAAATATCAGCCCATGGTTATTGTGGCCTTGTTTTAAAAAATAGGTTATTGCAGCCACTAGGAAACCGTAGAAAAAGAACTGCACTGACTACAAGCAAACAAATAAACAAGACAACAAGGAAATAAATAAGCAAGCAACTTACACTAGGCTATCACGGCTATTACACATATTACATCCACTAGGCATCAAAGTTAGCCACCGATTGCAAATATAGGAGAACACAGCAGCATATAAACGCGCAGACAAAACAAGTCGAGCTGAAACCACTTGAAGAGATCAAGAAACAATATCACAGGTACCCATAATCTTGGCAAGATGCTTAGCAAGCTTATTAACTTTCTCTTGTTTGGCGCTTAAGTCCTCCGGCCTTTCTTTGTTGCACCGAAAGTATGCATCTGAATTATCACGAGGACTTCCTCGGTCCTTGACTTCTGTCGCATAACATCTGATCGATGTCTTTCAACTTGAAGTTGAGACTCAAGAAGCCAAACTGATTCAGGCAACGAGTTCAAAGAGCTGGTGCCAGCAGTGGTAGCCAGTAACTCGAACACTACATCAAGACAGGACTTTAGGGTTGTCTCAGTGTCCTCATTATAGTTTTTATCAGCTTTCTTGGAGACCAACAGGGATGTCTCACTATCTTGAACCTTATCTGCATTACTTCCTTTACCATTGCATAATAGGGTACTCTTCTCCAATATTTTATCCGCATTCTAAAAGAGAAACAAACATACACATCTCAGGTTTACAATGTAGTATATGAAACTCATTTTGTAAACCAGTTCAGTAGTAAGGTGGACATGATAACAGCATGAAACAAACATATATCTATGTAGTATGGTCACTGTATGGTCTATATCATTCTAGTTTATGTTGCCAAATCAAGATAGATACAGTTCGAATCATATCTATTTAAGACAAAGCAGCATAGACAGAATATAAGTGTGGGAAACTACACAACAATAACAACACTAGTAATGTGCATGGCATGAGAACATAACTGTTTATTCAATTGAAACTGAAATCAACATCGAGCAAGTTACAACAGCAAACAACCAAACACGTTGAAGAAACATGTTTAAAACATACCTGTTGCGCCATTGGAGTTTCAATTGCATCCTTCAAATTTGAAATTGGTTGGTATCGATAAATACTGGTGATGCAAGAGCAAGGTAGTATGAACCATAGCTACGGAACTGACACGAGAACAATTCTTCTTACGCTTTAAGCGTTGACTTGAGGTTGGAGTGGTGGTCCTCTTGATTTGGGCACTGCAGTTGCCTTACTAACTGCCCGTGTTTGGGTGCTCTGTGGTGGAGACGGTCTTGTGTCAACGGAACAGGTGTCTATTTGCTGGGGTTGGGGTTAGTAGGGTGTAGCTGGTTCTCTGTCCAAGCTGGGTAGGGTACAATCTGCATGAGTGTGGGTTATGTGTGGTGGGGCTGATTCTTGGGCAAGCACAACCGTGGTTCTATCTGCATCGACAGGTAGCACGATCTTTTCGAAGACCGTGTTTTTACTCCCACAGATACTGCCATCACTCCCTCCAATTGAAATGGCTGATAAACAAGATAAGTAATCGAATGTACAGACATTTTAAGATAGATAGGTGCAATGGATAGTAGGGAAGAAAATAGGGCATGAAATAATTCACATTTATGTTGTCTAAGCAAACAGAATAGCAGGACATAATTTCACATATATGATGGCTAATTAAACAGGATAGCATGACACAATTTCACATGTATGATGGCTAACTAAATAGGATAGAATGACATACTTCAAAATATGATGACTATGTAAATAGGATGACATGATATAACTATACGATGTGTCTATTAAAGTGGTTGGCATGCCATTAATCACAAACATGCCGTCGATGGAAACATGATGGCATGATATAATTCACGGATAGAATGACATAATTTAAAATATGATGACTATGTAAACATGATGAGATGATATAACTATATTATGTCTGTAGAAAATGGGTTCGCATGCCATAATTCAGATACATGCTGTCTATGCAAACATCATGGCATGACATAATTCAAATATATGATTTATATACTAAGGAAGTGAGCAGAGGGCAATTGCATATATGATGTGTCAACTAAGGAGATGGCATTCAATATTGTGTATATGATGTAAAAACTAATCATTGCAATACAACATATGCATTATATGAGTAATATAACCCTGCCAAGTGTGAGCATACACCTCAGGTGGATAATAAGACTGGTCATCTGCCTCTGAATCATCCTTTGAAGAGCTATCTGTAACCAGCAAGATATCTGCTTCAGCAGGTAGCATTGTCTGCTCTGAAGACCTTGTTTTCACTCTAGATTTCTCCATCACCAATTCAAATGGCTGATGCACAGGAAGATCAGTTGAATATACAAACATTGTTGACAAAAGCAATGAGAAATACAAAAAAGGACGGCATGATATAATTCACATATATGATGCTTGCCTAAACAACATGGCATTGCATAATCACATACATAATGCCTTGCAACAAGATAACATTGCATAATTCACATATATAATGTCTTGCAACAAGATGGCATTGCATAATTCACATATATGGTAATTAGACACTAAATAGGTGGCATTCACACAAAGCATGTCTGAACTAAGCAAATGACATAGCAATGCAAGATACCATATGCACGATATGAGTAACATAACCCTGCCAAGTTAGGGCATGCACCTCAGGGGGGGAAATATGAGTGGTCATCTGTCTCTGAATCCTCCTCTGAGGAGCTATCGGTAACCAGCAAGACTTGCGCTTCGTCAGATAGCATTGTCTGCTCTGAAGACCTTGTTTTCACTCCAGATTTTTCCATGACCGTGCCAAATGGCTGATGCATAGGAAGAGTAATTGAATGTACTAAAATTGTTGACAAATTTAACACATAATAAAAAAATGATGGCATGATATAATTCACATATAAGATGACTGGCTAACCAGGGTGGCATTGCAAAATTCACATATATGATGCCTGGCTAGACAATATGGCATTGCATGATTCACATATATGATAAAGAAACTAAACAGATGGCATTGACACAAAGCATGTGTAAACTAAGCAAATGACATCTTTAATGTATACAGTAAGCAATGCGAGGCACCATATGCATGATATTACCAACATCAGCATGCCAAGTTAGAGCAAAGACCTCATGGGGTAAATAGGAGTGGTCTTCTCCTTCTGAATCCCCCTCAGAACTGTTATCTTCCTCTTGATTACGATCCGAAATGGGTGGAGGGGGCTGCCTTTGCGCCCACCATGGAACGACGTCTGCATGAAATTTTATTGCCATGCAAGGCTCGTCTCATTTGCTCTACATGATCAGTTCCATTGTGTACAATAACTGGCATGCATTGGAATAAAACATAGTGAGATTATGTCAGGAGTGCATGCACAAATCCAAAGTGATGGTAGCAAACTGTGGATAGACCCAAAACCAATGATAGCAGGCAGATAATAGCTTTAGTTAAAAAATACAGATAATGGCTCCTTTAATGTTTGCTTGCACCCAACATGAGACTCATAGTAGACACCAGAGATTAACCAGATAGTAGACAGATAGTATTGATTGCTGCCCCAATATGTACCCCACAACCATTTAAAAACTCAAGTTTCAGCATTTGTTTGGACCTG
Source organism: Aegilops speltoides (assembly GCA_021437245.1). Lineage (NCBI taxonomy): Eukaryota > Viridiplantae > Streptophyta > Magnoliopsida > Poales > Poaceae > Aegilops > Aegilops speltoides. The sequence goes on along the minus strand of CM038144.1, from coordinate 45,602,493 downwards.
ACTCAGAGTCTAATAGGTGAACACGACGATAATTTAGCATGTCATCATATTAAGCGACGCATAACGTAAGCAGACACGGAAGAGTGCGACCTCTCTTGCGGACCCGTGTAGTCCTCAAGGTCATCTGCTCAGTTGATGATTGTAATGCAGTTGTCGTGGCTGCCGGCGCCGGGGAAGAAGATCTGACGCGGCGAATGACAGTCTGGAGAGCGGATCCCTGCTGTGGTGAACCCTTCCGTCGTTGGAGCAGCTAAGCTAGGGTGGAACACAGCGCCGCAGGAGAATGACAAACCACACAAGGTTTTCTTTGACACATATCTATAACAGAAGTAATTCAGTAAGGGTGTCGGTGTCAAAACCGGCGGATCTCGGGTAGGGGGTCCCGAACTGTGCGTCTAGGCGGATGGTAACAGGAGACAAGGGACACGATGTTTTTACCCAGGTTCGGGCCCTCTCGATGGAGGTAGAACCCTACTCCTGCTTGATTGATATTGATGATATGGGTAGTACAAGAGTAGATCTACCACGAGATCAAGGAGGCTAAACCCTAGAAGCTAGCCTATGGTATGATTGTTGTTCGTCCTACGGACTAAAACCCTCCGGTTTATATAGACACCGGAGAGGGCTAGGGTTACACAGAGTCGGTTACAATGGTAGGAGATCTATTGCCTTCCACGCCAAGGAAAGTCCCATCCGGACACAGGACGAAGTCTTCAATCTTGTATCTTCATAGTCTTGGAGTCCGGCCAATGATGATAGTTCGGCTATCCGGACACCCGCTAGTCCAGGACTCCCTAAGTAGCCCCTAAACCAGGCTTCAATGACGATGAGTCCGGCGCACATATTGTCTATGATATTGCAAGGCGGGTTCCTCCTCCGAATAGTTCATAGAAGATTTTGAACACCAGGATAGTGTTTGGCTCTGCAAAATAAATTCCACATACCACCGTAGAGAGAATAATATTTACACAAGTTCAATCTGCTGACGTATTTCGTGGCATGACGTCACACCATGGACAAGCCTTTACTCGAATTGTTTTTATTGTTCCACCTCAGCGCGTTTAGTGAAGCGGTTTCCTTGTCACGTCTTGTCAAAGCAGAGATCGTGTCCCCTTATCCCGGGATTCTCATCAATACGGACGTGGGTATCCCAACCGCGCCCGTTGGCACGCCCCCTCCATCGAAGGCGAGTCCCAAACGGTCACGGGGACGGCTCTTGGTATTCAAACCCCTTTATTACGAGACCAAGGCTTGTTCCTTTTATTCGATCTCAATCGAATCCGCCCCTCGCCTCGAGTTCCTACACCCAAGGCTCCAGATTCAGGCGCTTCGGACCTTCGACAATGTCCGGCTCTGACCTACAAGGCCGGTGGATGCCTTCTTCCGTCACGGAAGAGGATGTGCTAAAGCTGAGAGACGCCAGGTATCTAACCGGCACAATTCCGCATAGGCTGCCCGCCCAAGGGCAAGTCATTCCTACTCCCAAGCCTGGTGAGAGCATGGTGTTCGTGTCTCACTTCCGTCGGGGTTTAGGCTTCCCGATGGACCCCTTCTTGAGGGGCCTCATGTTTTATTATGGGCTGGAATTCCATGACTTGGTTCCGGAGTCCATCCTCCACATCTCATCGTTCATTGTTGTATCCAAAGCCTTCCTCCGCACTACCCCTCACTTCGGATTGTGGCTCAAGACCTTCAACATGGAGCCGAAGATGATCGAGGGACGGCAGGCAGAGTGCGGAGGGGCAGTTATAAGCAAGAGGGCTGACGCTCCCTGGCCCGAGGGCTCTTTTCAAGAGGAGTTTGGTTTGTGGCAACAGGGGTGGTTCTACATCACCGCTCCCAGGGGCACCAGATGGGTGGCGCCCCGCCTTTCGCTCGGGCCCTCAACGGCGGTGGCGTCATGGGTCGACAAAGGGCTTAGCGGGGCCGCCCAGGGCGTACCATTATTGCAGGGCAGATTCGAGACCTCCAAGAGAGGGAGATCAATCTGGTTGTAGTGGCGCATGTCATGCTGATTGGCGTATACGCAGAAGCGTCGCCCCGCCTTTGGGAATTCAATCCGGAGGGACCATGAGCTCTCCAACACTTCATGGGTGCGACGCCCATGGAGATGTATAAACTGTTCTTCGGATCACAAGAGATGTGTCCGGACTTGACCGAGGACGCAGGTCTAAGCTGCAATCGCCCGGATAGTCAAGTAAGTAGTCCTGTGCCCAGACACGCTGTCCGTACATTTATCATAAACTTGCCCTTTAACGAGCTGTCCCTTGAACAGGAGTGGATAGCAACAGCAAAACTAATAAGGTGTCCGGCCCCCCTCCCTGAGACCACGCGAGATCCGGTGTTAACCAAAGGCTGCGCCTTCGGAAGAGGGCGAAGGGGGGAACAGGAAAGCTACCGCCTCCACTGAGGAGGTTCTTAAGGAAGGGGGGATCAAGAATCCCCCCTCCAAGGGGAGAAGAGGACCGCTTCTTAAGATCCAGAGGCCAAGGCCTCAAAGCGGGGGAAGAAATCTTCACCAGAGGGTCCTGCGCCGGGAGGGCCCCGGCCACACTATTTCCCCAAGGAAATTAGCCTTCTAGCGAGCCGTAAGTAGAAAGGGGAGTTTTGTAATAAGGGACATCCCTGTTTTTATTTCTGACGATAAACAAAGTTCTTACCTTGTAGTTCGGATCTCAGCCCTTCTTAGTAGAGCTCATCTTCGGGGGATCTTCGTCTGAAGATGATGGAGAGCGAAACGCCCCATCTGCCACATCGTCAGGTGGGGCGGACGGCCCTGAGGTGTCGTCGTGAAGGGTTTCCCGATGTTCGGCGGGGCCGGAGAGTTCGGCACCAACTGGTGTCCGGCCGAAGGAGCTGAAGGATCTGCTCGGGCGAGTGTCTATCTCAGAAGATCACCGTACGTTAATGGGTACGGTGATCGAGAGAGTTTCATCCGCTGAGAGCGGGTTGCATGAGGCTGTCAGAAGTTTACTGACTGGGTTTGAGGTATGCAAAAAATGATATACCTTTTGACAGTTTTGCATATAGAATGCGGCCTGTGTAGATAGTAGCCCTTGAGACTCGGTAGGTTGTCAAAAGTGACAGCGTGCCGAGGATCATAATCTCAGTTGTAAGATGTCGCCCTTCCTATATAGGTGACGGAGCGTTTGGTGGCCAGCCGGACTGATAGGGTTGCCGAACTGAAGCGGCAACTTGACGTTGCGGATGCGGACATCACACTGGTCAATAAACGTCTTGACGAGTCGCAAGGTATGTGGCTTCTTCGCAGACATCTGGTAAGGGAGCTTGACGCCCGTGCCTTACAACATGTATGCTTAATGCAGATGGTGCCGCTGCTATGGAGGATCTTCGGGCGGAGCTTGCCCGAGCCAAGGAGCAAGCCAGAAAAAGTAATGCGGCTGCCTTGAAGGCGGCCAAGAGCTGCGAGCAGAACTGCTCCTCATGCCAAGCAGGAGGAAATGGCTGAAATGGCCGTGAAGCTGAAGGATGCCACCGATCGCTATGAGTTTCTTGACAGAGAACGCCGAGCGGAGCAAGAGGAACTGAAGAAGGCCACCGCCGAAGCCAAGGATGCCCTCTCCGCGATGATAGCTATAAATGAGGAGCTACGTCAGGCCGGGGATATTGCAGCTGGAAAGCCCTTTCTGCTGCGTAGGAAGTTCACAGATCCGAAGTATGCTCAGTAGGGCCAATTGTGGGGTGCGGTGGATGCTTATCTGAATTTGGCGGCGAGTGCCTCAAACGCAGTCGCACACTTTCGAGGGCAAAAGGATCACGGGATGGAAGAGCTTTTTTGGTCGCAATTCCATAGTCCGGAGCGTCCACTTCCATTAACCGATCGGTTGGCCGAGTGGGCTGAGCTGAATAGGTTGTCCGGACTTGCCATGAAGGATGTCGTGGCTCATTTGTGACCGAAAAGGCCCGAGACGAAGAGTTATTTTGGCTTGGTGCAGCAGTTCCTTGATGCGGTGCCCCATATCGAGGCTATGAAGCGGTCGGCATGCATAGAGGGTGCACGGATGGCTCTTGCCCGTGTCAAAACATACTGGGCAGAGATGGAGGCCATCGACATTGCATCCCCGGATTCGGACAGAAGCCGATTACCAGGCGAGCACTATTTTGAGGAAGTCCTCCTGTGCGGCCATTAACGTATATGTATATATAACCTGAAAGATGGCAGTCTTCGGCTTCAGCCCCCATGCACATAGTGCGGGGGTGTTTGCAAAAAAAGCGCATTTTCACACTTAATCCAACATCTTGGTCCTGTGAAGGAGGTGATAGCGTAGCAAACTAGGCAACCGGACTATAATGCTTTACCACTTTCACTTAGCCATAGGAGTTCGATGGTGGGGCTACTATATAGCCCCTGGGGGCACTGCGCTCTCCGAATTTCGGGGCGCGTATGTGCCTAACCGGGAAACGGTCCTTCGTTAAAGCGGAGGAATTCTAAACATTCCGGTGGTCGATCGAGTGGTTGACCAGTCTCTCGCTATATCATGACAGTCAGTTTTCGGCTTTCTCTATTGAGGTGCTCACCTGGGCGAACCCCGGCACAATCGCCGTAGTTCTCCTTGTGCCGCGTTAGCCGATAGAGCGGAACATAAGGCAGAAAAACACAGGAGCCGGGCAAACCCAACATTTGACCAAAGACATGATTCGGAGCTGATGCATATAAGGCCTAACTCGAGACGCCGAACACTCCCAAATGTATTCGGTCTTTATGAAAACGGGCAGAACAATGCCCTAAGCCCTTAGTGTCCAGGTACGCGCAAAAATTTTCTGACGTGGTCGATGCCAAAACGCCAGCTTCCTCCTCAGTTATGGTGAGAATCTGGGGGATGTGTATCAACAACAGACAGTAAGAGAGGTTTACACAGGGTCTTAATCAGAAAAGAATCCTTGCAACGGGTCCCTACTGCACGTCTGTTCCTGTGTCTCCGTTGTGCCGTATCCTGGACGGACGTAGCACGGTGTTCATCTGTAAAAGAGAAGAACTTAGTTTGGATCGTGCGAAAAATGTATGAACAGAGTATGAGTCAAAAAACGAATAAAATTGAGCTTTATTGTCTCTTATTGTACATGCGTGCATCCCCTTGTAAGGGTGGACGTGGCTAGTAAGCCCCTTGTTTATTTGTGCCGGACTCGCCTAACCGTGTCCGGGATCTAGATGACCTGTTTGGGTGCTTTGATCAGCAAAGCCGGATTAATGTGTGGCTGTCAAGGCAGTCTCTTTTTCTTCCGTATTTCAAGGAACACTCGAGATTTCCCTTTAATGAGATGATGCCGCGTGGACCGGGCATTTTAAGTGTAAGAGATGCATAATGCGGTATTGCGTTAAAGCGGCGAAGCCAGCGTCCCAATAGTGCTTGATAGCTACTTTTAAATGGGGCGATGTGGAAGACTAACTTTTCGCGACGGGAGTTGTCGGATGAGCCGAACACAACTTCTAGCGTAGAGAGCCCGTACAATGGGCATATGGGCCTGGCATCACTCCTTTGAAGGAAGTGTTGCTATGGCGTATTTTGGTTGGGTCTATCCCCATTTTGCGGATTGTATCCTGATATAGTAGGTATAGATCACTGCCGCCGTCCATTAGGACTTGTGTAAATTGTAGTCCGTCGATTATAGGATCTAATATCAGAGCAGTCCATCCTGCATTCCGGATACTTTTGGAGTAAACCTGATGGTCGAAAGTGATTGGTTTTGACATCTAGTGTTAGGACTCCGCTGGGGTGGACCGTGCGGCGCGTACTTTAATGGGCGCCGCTCTATTGTTGCCTGTTGTCACATGAAGTGAGTTCACTGTTCTGACATCTTGTGGGAAATTCCTTTGTTTGCCGGTGCTCTGCTTGTGGAGTTCGTCGCCGTCCTAACTTGGTGTTTCGAGCCCCTTGTGTTCGGCATTAAGTCGGCCGGACTGTTTGAAGACCCAACAATCTCTGTGGGTATGGTTTGCGTGCTTCCGGAGGTCTTTGTGGATTTGGCATATCTTGTCCAGATTTTGTTTAGGTTGGATAGCTCGTCGCTATTGTCCTTGAGAGGCAGTGTTTTGTTGTTCTGCCGAGAGCTTTTGAATACGGCGTTGACTGCCGTGCTCTTTGGGTCATTTCCCTTAGTCAGGCCCTGGTCCTTGCTACGTCGTGGCTTCCCATTTCCATCCCTGACCTCGGATGTACTTGGGTCGTTGGTGCTGCATCTTGCCAGCTAGCTATCCTCTCCCGCGCAAAAGCGGGTCATGAGGCTTGTTAGTGCAGCCATTGTTCTTGGCTTTTCCTGGCCAAGGTGTCTAGCGAGCCATTCGTCTCGGACGTTAGGTTTGAAAGCTGCTAAGGCTTCGGCGTCCGTACAGTCAACTATTTGGTTCTTTTTGATGAGGAACCTGTTCCAGAATTTGCGGCCTGACTCTCCGGGTTGTTGAGTTATGTGACTTAAATCGTCTGCATCCGGAGGGCGGACATAAGTCCCCTGAAAGTTTGCCCGAAACGCATCCTTGAGCTCTTCCCAACTTCCAATGGTATTTTTTGGGAGGCTTTTGAGCCAATGCCGTGCTGGCCCTTTGAGCTTGAGGGGTAAGTATTTTATGGCGTGGAGGTCATCTCCTCTAGCCATGTGTATGTGCAGGATGTAATCCTCAATCCAGACTCTGGGATCTGTTGTTCTGTCGTATGCCTCTATGTTTACGGGCTTGAATCCCGCTGGAAATTCATGATCCAGCACCTCATCGGTGAAACATAGGGGTGTCTTGGCGCCTCAGATCTGGGTGTGCCGTGATTTTCGAGTACCCGACGTGTTGTGTTGCTTTCCGGAGATTGCTTTCTTGGCCCATAGATGGACTTGGCCGGGCCATCCTTTTTGTGAGGATCCTTATGTGGATCACGTGTCGGCTTGTGTGCGGCGCCGCTTGCCGCTCTTTGTTTGTCATTTGGTCGTCTATCCGACCTGGCGGCCTCTTTTTTTTGATTGTGGGGGCTCTACGGCCTCCTCGTCAAATTCGGGCAGTAGTTTGCGCTTCGGGTAGCTTTTTGCTTGGCGACTATCGCCGTATTTGTCTGCGCTCTTGAGTACTTTGCTCCATCTCATTCTGAGTACGGCTTTCACTGTTTTGAGCTTCCGCTTCTGCTTCTTCAGACTTCGTGCAGTGGCGACGAGCCTTTTGTGGAGGTTCTTCTGTTCCATCGATGTGTCTGGCGTGAGATTGTCCGGACTGTTGTTTTCGTTGGGGACGGATTGCTTATCCAACTCATCTTGTTCGAATGGTTGTTCAGGGGCATGCTCGCTGTCCACCGGTTTGCCCTGCTCTATGGCTGGGTCTGTATGGGTGCTGTCATTGTTGAGGCGGGACTCTGGGCGGTGCTTGCATCGCCGTTTCGGCTGTTTTTTGAGGGAGTTATCCTTTGCAGCGTCCCGTTGTTCCTTGTTATCGCTTCCTTTAGGTGTATCCACCATATATACATCGTGAGTTGAGGTGACCTTCCAGTGCCCTGTGGGCGCTGGTTCTTGGTCATCTCCGGCATCGTCGTCCATACCGTCGATGTCTTCGGAATCGAGGTCTAGCATATCGGTTGACTTATCGACAGTGGCTATAAAATGGGTGGTGGGTGGGCTTTGAGTTTCTTCGTCGTCCGCATCCCAACCGTCCTGACTGTAATCTGGCCAGGGCCCTCCTGATAAAGAGAGGCACTTTAGCGAATTCAGGATGTCGCCAAAAGGCGAGTGCTGAAAGATGTCCGCAGCGGTGAACTCCATGATCAGCGCCCAATCGGATTCGATTGGTTGGGGCGTGGAAGGCTCGGAGTTCGGAGAGGAGTCCGGCATCTTGGAGTCACGAGCTTCACAAGGGACAGGGTCGGCATTCGGCTCTATCGCCGTAGAGGTAGCAGCCCCCGAGGTGGTGTCTAGCCACACATCCTCGATCGGCGCAGTCGGCTCCGAGCTGAGGGTCGGAGCGGACTCTGGTGCAGCCTCCATGGCACTGTCCGGCAGCAGAGTTAAATCATGCCCATCGTGACAGTGCGGCGCACTCGGCTGTGGCTCGAATCCGTCGAAGATCAAGTCTCCACGGATGTTGGCCGTATAGTTCAAACTTCCAAATCAGACCTGATGGCCAGGGGCGTAGCTTTCGATCTGCTCCAGATGGCCAAGTGAATTGGCCCGCAGTGCAAAGCCGCCGAATACGGAGATCTATCCGGGGAGAAAAGTCTCGCCTTGGACCACGTCGTTGTTGATGACCGAAGGAGCCATCGGGCCTATGGGTGACGACACAGAGGAACTCTCAATGAAAGCACCAATGTCGGTGTCAAAACCGGCGGATCTCGGGTAGGGGGTCCCGAACTGTGCGTCTAGGCGGATGGTAACAGGAGACAAGGGACACGATGTGTTTACCCAGGTTTAGGCCCTCTCGATGGAGGTAAAACCCTACTCCTGCTTGATTGATATTGATGATATGGGTAGTACAAGAGTAGATCTACCACGAGATCAAGAGGCTAAACCCTAGAAGCTAGCCTATGGTATGATTGTTGTTCGTCCTACGGACTAAAACCCTCTGGTTTATATAGACACCGGAGAGGGCTAGGGTTACACAGAGTCGATTACAATGGTAGGAGATCTACATATCCGTATCACCAAGCTTGCCTTCCATGCCAAGGAAAGTCCCATCCGGACACGGCATGAAGTCTTCAATCTTGTATCTTCATAGTCTTGGAGTCCGGCCAATGATGATAGTTTGGCTATCCGGACACCCCCTAGTCCAGGACTCCCTCAAAGGGCTTGTTTGAATTTGAGGATTCTAACAATGCAGGGATAGGAAATAGACATGAATAGGATAGGAATGCATGTGCAAAACAAAGAATTTAAAAACACAGGATTTCTGCCAATCTGGGTGTTTGATTCACAACATATGGAAGATCACGGGATGCAAAAAAGCATGGTGAGATTAAGTCAAACCACAAGAAAAATGTACGGTTATAATGCTATTATGCTACTATCTCTTAGTCTTGTGCTTGATGAATAGGAATATGAAAAGGAGGAGAAGTGGAAATTAGAATTCCTACAAATTTTCTTTCAAGGAGACACTAAAGGAACAAATCCTACAGTTTTCCTTTGCTCCATTCCTTTGCACCAAATTCATGAAAAGTAGTACCATAGGAAACTTTCCAATTCCTATGTTTTTCATTCACTTTTCCTTTCAAGCACCGCAATTCTAGTAGGCAGGCTTGAGCAAGGAAAATCCTACACTAAAAAATGTTTTTGTGCTACTTCTATTACTTTGGACCCAGGCCACTGCCATACTAGCTCAACTCGCAGGCCCATCGACAAATGCACAGCTCAAACGCGTAGAGATAAATAATGATGGCGTTCAAGAGAGTCCATCATGGATAGCTAAGTTGCCTGGTACCTCACTGCTTGTCATATAGTAGGATAAAATAATCGTATTTCCCATTACTACGAGTGCTCAGTGGATAATATATATAACATGTAGAGTAAAAAAGAGATGCAACAAGTGTACAACCTCTTTGGCGAAGCCATGTCGATCTCAGCGTGATTGGGTTGGCCGGTGAGGATGCTCCGACTAACTTTGCTGTCGGATGAGGGGAAGAAGATCTTAGGCGTCCGGAGATGGAGCCGAGGTCTCGCTCGCTGTGATGGAGGGTTTAAATCGTTGGAGCAGCTCCGGTGAGTTGTACGACGCCGAGGCTGAAGCAGGACAAGAGAGACAATGAACAACGTTAACCTGAGTGGAATTCTAATAGCATCTCCAATACATGATGTAAAATACATAACCACAAAGTGCTAGATGTAAAATACATCAGCTACTCATCTCTGAACTTAACTGTCGAAACTGAACTTAACTGTCAAAACTGAACCTAATTGTCAAAACTGAATTTTGCTGTCGAAACTGAATTTTGCTGTCGAAACTAAATGCACTAGCAAGGTGAGGCTACACGTCGGTCGACTGACTTTTTCATCTCTGGTCAGTCGATTTGGCAGCCGTTGGATACGAAATCAAGGGCCTGCGGTTCATCTTCAACCTCCACCCCCCTGAGACGCCAGCCACCACCAGCCAAACAACTGCACCCTGCCGCCCGTGGCCGGTGCTACGCCGCCCTGCCCGCCCCAAAAACACTCCCCACGGCCGGTCCGCCACCACCCCGGCCATCCCTCTAGGTCCCCCCGTGCCGAGCTTTTTCTCTGGTGATCCCCACGCCACCGCCCCACCACCGCCTCGCCAACGCCGGCGACCACCGCCCCCATCCTGAACCCTAACCTAAGATAGATAGTGGGGTACCTCTCCGGCGAGCCCCCCTCCCCGCTGCGGCTGGTTCGTCCTTCACCCCGGCGAGCCCAACCCTTGAAAATTGACTGACCCAAAAGTCCATTCAGTCGACTGAAGTGTAGCCAAATCGTAGCAGCATTGCAAGCAAGAGCAAGAGCGAGAGAAGCAACACGAGCAAGAGCAATAGCAAGAGCAGACCAGGCAGGGGACTGAGAGCAAGAGCAGAGAAGCAGCGCGAGCGAGAGCTAAAACAGCAGCAGCTCCTACTGATGTGGACGTCGCCGTCGAGGGAGCGACGCCGTGGAGGAAGTGTCCGGCGATGCCGCCATGGATGGAGCCGCGTCATGTCGGCTCGGGACCGAGCGCCGGCAGCACCGTTAGAACGATTCAAGAAGAAAATGCGGCGATTAGTGTACAACCTCTTTGGTGGCGCTGATTAGGCCGCAGCTTCATCCAAGGAAACGGTGATGATGATGCTCTTCCGGTGGTGCAGGTGAAGACGGCGGTGTGGGAATGGAGGTGGCATGAAAGACGAGGGGAACATCGGGGCAGCTCCTTGGAGGTGGAGGACGGGGTGGTTGAACCGGCGGGACGATGAGATCAACGATGGATCCTCATCTGGTATGGTGGATGAGGGACGTCGAGGTGTTGCTATGGACGACGTCGTCGGGGAAGAGGCTCCGGCTGGGTGGCGGACGGAGCAGGGTGTGGGGTTTCGTCGTGGGTTTTCGCGGCCTTGGTGTACGAATGGGTGGGTGGATGGGATGGCAGTGGGGAACCATGGCTTAGAGACACGCTTGTCCGAAATGTGGGGTAAGTTATGAAAGTACCCCCCACCGATTTGAGGCGGTTCTTTCGGTTCAGGGGTACCACGGGCATTTCACGTGTCGGGATTTCACAGGAGGTGGGCATTTTCGCGCGGGTTCTAATTTCGGAATAGCAAGGCGCGGTTGAGATGGAGGGAGTTGTCGGAGCACAACGAGACAAAGATATATCTTAAATATTTCGGGCTAACAAGGCGCGGATTGAAGAGGCGGGAGTTTCACAGCACGATAGACAGAGACGCTAGCTTCAATTTTCGGCATAACAAGGCGCGGCTTGAAATTTCGGAAGAACAAGCTTAACGTGTACCCCAAAAAAATATAATTTGCACCTCAACACGCACAACACACACAAACACCATTTAGACTAGAGTAAGGTACACGTGCATTGCACGCATGAGATTTGGCAACCAAATTATGAATAAATACCACATTATAGCATGCAAGCTTTGAGTCATATATGCATGATGTAGATGTTCGTTTAATTCTTATAGTTCATTTCATTCAAAATCATCTAGGTTTTATAAGAAAGCTAATCTATTTTAAGATTCATGGAATCGTGCGTTGTAAGACATAAAGTAAAAACAAATAGTGGCAAATCTTGTAGAAAAACATTTGGGCAATTATGATATGGAAGATTTTAGAACAAATAAGAAGTGCTTTTGTTTTGATGTTTGTGCATTATGCTTAAGTTCAACCATGGAGTCTTCTAGATTATACATGTGGCGAAATCTGGTAGAATCTAGATGATATCCAACAGCCAATAGTGCTCAAATTTGCCATCTTTGGACCATCTGATTCGTCTCATCCAACGACCATCTTTCAAAGTTAAAGTTACCCGCACACAATAAAAAAATATATAATATAATATATATAGGGGTTTAGATATAGATATGTGATGCGAAAGCCGCCCATCATCTCCAATTAGAGTAGTGTGTCCATGCACGGATGCGACGTGGGCAAATGATGTCTGCCATCGGTATCTCAGATTCAAATCAGTCTGACCTTGTTCAATGTGTATACATTACAACATGCTCATTTCCAAACCACACCGCGCAGATCTCCATTATATTCATGCATGCATGGGTTTCAAACATCAGGATCTCTTATTCAAATATTTGAATTCAACTTTACATTGATTATGACCTCACCTATTCTTTTACACCCACACAGTAGTCTTCTCTTTATAATTGTACCACTAACTTTCTCTCGTGCATGCATGCACACACACACTACCAGTCGGCATTATCTATCGCACACATGCAATCTTTTTCTTCAGGTCGGTCTCCCATGAAGGCACACTCCCACACACATCCCCCTCTCCATCATACCGGGCATTCTTTATCTCTCACTCGTGCATGCGCAACGATTGATGTTCCTCTATGTATGTGTGTATATAGCTAGGTCTTTCATAGTTTTCCACACAAACCGATCAATCGATATATCCAGTGAGGTCTCACCCTCTTTCCCACGTCCACATCGATCAATCTATACCTCTCCCGCGTCCACATCGATCAATCTATACCTCTCTATATAGGATTAACATAAATAGCTAATACACCCACATTAATTATATATCCAATGTCCCCCTCTCATCGTCCATGCCTTCCGCTTCATCTCTCGGACGCGTGCACAATGGCGAAGACAAGGGGCAGTAAGGGCCCTGCCCCCCCTAACATCACTATATATCGAGGCTAATATGAATGTGATCATTAGACAATTGCTGCTAAAAAGGTTTAATTTCATGAATTGACACTCCTCGTAAAGGATTAGCAATGCTTGCCCCCCTAGCTCATTTATTTTTCATGGCTCCGCCACTGCGTGCAACAGCGCACGTGTTCGCCCCCTCTCTCTAAATATCGATCTCGCACTTGTGCCTTCCTTCATAGTCTCCCTCCACTCGGCCACTCGAACCATCTTCTAGCCCCCACCGGATTTTGCCTCATGTACAATCTAGCAGACTCCATGGTTGAACTTAAGCATAATGCACAAACCTCAAAACAACAGTGGTTCTCTTTTGTTCTAGAATCTTCCGTATCATAACTGCCCAAACTTTTTTTCTAGTTGAATTGCCATTATTTGTTTTTACTTTATGCTTTACAACGCACAATTCCATGAATCATAAAATAGATTAAGGGCTTCTTTGATTCAAAGGAATTTTGGAGGATTCTAATCATTAGGAATTTTTCCTATCTTGGTTGTTTGATTCGTAGGATTGTAAACCATAGGAATTATTCCATATGATTCATTTGCACTAGATTTCATAGGAAACATCCCATCCACTCAAACCTCTTTGAAAGAATTCTGTGTTTTTTCTATGCACAATCAAACACTCGTACAATCCTGTAGGATTCAAGACGAGATTCCACTATAATCCCATGTTTTTCCTATTCACGCGTTCTTAGCTTTTTTATAGAAACTAATTTGATTTTGAATGAGATGAACTATAAGAATTAAACGAAGGGCTACATCACGCATATATGACTCAGAGCTTACATGCTATAGTGTTGTATTTATTCATAATTTGGTTGCAAAATCTTATGCATGCAATGCACGTGTACATTACTAGTACTTCGAGTATGTGCAAAACACGTAAATTAGAATACCAATGGCACTCTACATAGTGTCTCTCTTACAGTTCATGAAGCCACGTGGCACATGTGGAGGCGTTGTCGTGACCTCCTTGCGTGGATTGATCACAGTGACGTGCTACTGGTTCCAGAAGAATGTACTCGTCCTCCCTGAGCCATACTGGCGGTACATGCACGAAGTGAAGATGTGCACGCATGCCACACATGCACTCATTCCCTCGCACGCACACGCGGGTACACGGGCGGACGCAATTTTGTACCAAGATCCACCCCATGTGATAATTTGACGCGTGTAAAGTCGTTCACTTCATTGTGATGGTCAATTAATACAGGGCATGCAAATTGAGTGGACGTGAGGGCGGAAGAAAGACATTATTACTCCACTGCGCGCATGCGAGTAGTTAAATCGTGGGTTGCTAGTAGTACTTCCATTGGTCTCCTTCGTATTTTGTGCCAATTTTTGACAGTATAGTACTTGAAATTTATGTTCCGCTAAACTCATCGGGAGCTGTTTCGGGCCTCAAAACCAAAACCATCAATTAATATTTACCTTGCTCCCATCACATTCGAAAGCCTGCTCACACGTACTAGTACATACCAAACCTGAACGTGTTCCCACTATGCAGGTATTACTACTACTAGTGCTAGTACTTAGGTTATAAAAAGGGGAACTACCTAACCGGAAATTACTCTACCTTTCCTCCTCATAAGTGCTTCTTCTTCGTCCGTCGTTGCCATGGCCGGTGAGAAGAGCTCTAGGTCGAGAACTACTCATAACAAGGGAGCGGCAACCAAGGCTGCGGAAAAAAAGAGAGGGCTCGCCGCCACGCAGAGACCTCGAAAGATCTCTCACTAGCAGGCAATGGCTCCCAGGAGCGCCGAGCCAGCGGAGCTGGAGTCGTTATCCCTCGATGGCATGCCCGACCAGCTCAATAAGCACCTCAATAAGTAGAAGGAGTTGTTTCAAGGCTTGACGGAGTTGCTGAAGGAGAGCCTCAACGACATGCCCGCTGAGCTCAATCAGCAGGGGGAGTTGACCGCCGGCTTGGTGTTGCTGCTGAAGAAGAGCATTGCCTAGGAGAAGAAGGCGACCGGCGAAATCCTGCGACTTCAGGAGGACAAGGCAAAGCTTTACCACGAGATCGACCTGTTGAAGGAGAAGAACGCCGGCTGGAAGAAGTTGCATGAGAATAGTAGTTCCTCGATGAAGATATTGCAAGCCCTCGTCATGGAACAGAAGGAGGAGTTGGCGAAGCTCCGCATCAAGCACCCGGCTGCTGTCAAGGTACGTAATGCGGCCGTGGAACAGATGACGAAAGCTCGCGTCGAGAAATCCCGCGTCATGGACAGAATGAAGAAGATGGCGGAGGAGACGCGCAAGGAGATGGAGGTCGTGGAGGCGATGAATAAGCGATTCACGACTCATGGCTAATTAGATCATTTGGGGTGATAATCTTGCTTCTTCTTTTGCTGCTGTGTTTCATCTTTTGCTTCGGGTGTTTTGCCGCACGTGTCACGTTCTCTACGAGGCATGAATAGAACAATGGTTTTTGTTTTTTGAGGGAATGAATAGAACAATGCTAACAATGAGATGACTAGCAAATTAGATCATTTTTTATCGCCATATGGCACTGGGCTACCGTGTTTCGTTCTCCTCCGTCGCAGTACTACTCCAGTCAAAAACTTGAGTATACCGCACGGTTCTTTGCTCCTCCTCGATCAGGTCGTCAGTGCATTTATACGAGCAGTCAAATCACAAGGCCCCGTCTTCCAGCAGTAATGACCGTCAAATCACAAAGGTCCTCGCCTCTCGTGAAACCGACCAAGCTAGACTGCCCCACCCTCTAGCCTTTTAAAAAATGTATACTTTTGTACAACAGTAGTATCGATGGATTGCGCCATGGAGCAAAAATTGAAATTAAAAAAGGTGGTACATATAGAGAGTGCTCGTCGCCAAATTATGCATATATTACTATTAAAAAGGCTAGTCACAATAATGGTGTCCAGCACAACTCTCCCCTCAAATAAAACTAAGCACCCTGGAATTCTTTGACAAAACTAAGCACCCTAAAATTCTTTGACAACTAAACTGCTGGCTGTATGATGTTGGCCATATATATTGTACGTATATAATGTGAATAAACGAGTGGTAGTACTATACCAACTAAAAGATGAAATGTAAGAAATACTAGTATGTACTTCCTGAAGAGTTAAAGTAGCAAGAAGAAACATAACATAGTTCTGCTGGGGGCTCAGCACAACACACCCCTCAAATTAAATTAAGCACACCGGAAATTAAACTTTGCAACTATTCCGGTAGACACTACATTAGAACCACCATGAGCAATGGCACTGCCACCTTACTCGGAGTCCTCGTCCACGTCCTCGACTTCGTCCTTGTCCCTCTTCCTCTTGGCCGGTACTTCTTTGCTTGAACCGCCAACTTGGCTGTTGCTCTTCATCCAACCCTTGTAGATATTGAAACAAAGGTAGCCATCCATTGCAGCGTACTGGATGTGGTCTATATCTAGTACATTCCGCTGCCATGCATGATGATGAAACGTGTATGGAGGTTTCTCCAGTTTACCGTATGAAGGATGAACCATGGCTCCTGCCAGGGTCAACATTGAAGGCTGACGAGAGGAAACCAGCCTATTCTTTTGGAGGTCGAAGGTGTTGCCTACAACGAGGCCTATCCGACGCAGGACTTCTTTGTCGTTACCAAAGTCTACAGTAACGAATTTGACTAGGTTGCTCTCGAGGAAGTCCTTAAAATCCTGGCACTCAACGTCGACATGGCATATGTGGTAGACTAAGCATAAGTCATGCACGCAAACCTAGATCACGGTGGGCTTCTTCCTCTCTTTGTCCTTTAGATCCTTTTCTCATCCCAAGACTGTGGTGTACTCAACATCTAGCCCGGCGACCCACTCATCATCTGAGTCTTCGAACATGCGTCTCAAGCGAGAAAGGTATCCTTTCACCGTCGCGGAAGAACGGGTGTAGATGACGTCGAACTCATCGCCGGTGATGGTTCTAACCTTGTACTCACCGCTGATTGGGGAGATTTGGGATGCCATGGATTTGGGAGGAGGGTTAGGATTAGTGGAACTGCCGCAATGTGAATGGACGGGACGACTAGGAGCGAACCGCCGTAGTATTAAAGGACGTGCGGGGACGAGTAGGAGCGAACTGCCAGCGTGCAAACGGCAGGGTAGTGGCTTTCCATTCTCCCATGATACAGGTTTCCGAGAGCCCTTGGATCGGAGATCGAACGGTTGCATGGTGTGATTCTAGATCAATGGGTGAATATCCTATCCTGGAGGGTTATTCTGCAAATTTTCAGCAACTTAGCATGCGACCGTTTGATCTCAGATACAAGGGTTGCCAGCAGCTTGTATCATGGTCGCGCCTACCATGACCGTCGCGCCGCTCGCGCGGTCGCGCCATTGGAGATTTAACACGGTGCGTTAGGCTATCTGATGTTGGCATGTCATACATAGTCATCACTTAGTCACTCATACTACAACAAGGTTGGCTATAAGGTTGGCTATAAGTGTATTTTTTCCTCTCTATCTCTTTCTTCGTACTCCCTCCATCCTATAATATAAGAAGGTTTTTGACACTAGTGTAGTGCCAAAAACGTTCTTATATTATGGGACACAGGGAGTACTAGTATTTATTGCATTTGCCTAGGAGTGACCTCTTCCAATGAAATGGTGTTGCTAAGTTTGCTTCATTTAATTAGCTATAGACTCAAAATTGTCTTTTCACGTAGGTACACGCGCTTAGCACCGTTTCTTCCTTGGGTCACCAAACTAGTCTCTCTCTTCTTGATTAACTTGCCACATCAGGCTATATGCCTATGTGGCAAGCTTAAGCACCTGTAGGAGCAAGTAAGGTGCCCGTCCATTGCACGGAAGAGTGAAATGCATTGATCGGGGTGTTGTTTATTTTGACAAAGGATGTGGGGGTCATCTCATGTGTAACAGGTATCGATAGGTTTCTTTGGATATTATTTAATCTCTAGAGCTCAGAAACATCCGGGTGAAATAGATAAAAAAAGTATCTTTAATTTTGCAAACAAAAGTGTTCAACTGTTCAACCTGCATCCAAAACTTGTGAAGAAATAACTCTTATTGTGCTTTGTAGGAAATGGTTCATCATAAGTGTTTCACCGGTACTGTAGTAAAAATTCATACATGGAAGATTCTAGACTAAACCATAAATGGATACACTTTTATTCATGCGTGATACTCCAATAGAGCAAGATCATGCATGGAAGTCTCCACATGCTTAGACAGCGGATTACTTTGAGTGAAGACTAATGATCAACATTTAACTTAGTAATGCATATGTCCAGGTGAACCTCCTTGGAGTCCCATGCACATTGTTGGGGGTCAAATAATACCATGCATCTTCCATGTCCACATCGGCGGGAAGGTCCCAGCTCGGCAGAGTCCAAGTCAGCTTGACGTAGCAAGTGTTGCCGCCCACGGACCTCCAAGGGGTAGTAATAGTGAGCACGCACCCGTACATCGGCCTCGTGTCAGTGTCAGCGTTAGCGGCGTTGCCCCTGACGCACACTACAGAGATGTGGCGGCCGCCTGCGCGGGCCTCGCCGGTGGCCACGATCAAGAGGAAGACGCTGCCATCATCCTCCGAGACTAGCAAGCGGCGCTGATCCTCCAGCGACTCCAGCACGGTGAACGGGTAGCACGTCTCATACTTGATGTTCTTCGCCAAGGGCCAGTAGTGATTGCCGCACGCCTGCGTCAGGTGATGCACGATGTCTGCCGGCGAGCCCCAAAACGGCACCGGGAACTCCTAGCAGTAGACGAAGGGCTCCTTGGAGGCATGGACCAGGCCATGCATGAAACGGGACTGGCTATAGGGGACGTTCCGCCAGTTGAATATGTGAGCAAGTTACTACGAGATTTACTACAAAATAAATCATGACGGCTATAACAGAGATTAAACTAATCATGCGGACTAGCATAGTAGATGAACAGATCGAGTCTAGGACACAGACTAGAAACATGAATTCTACCACGATTTCAAACAGGAAGGATAGAAACACATACGGTGCAACGGGAGCAGCACCATTGGCATTGAGGTTATCGCCCATGTCGTTGAGGAAGAGGTTGCCGAGGTCGGGGAAGAAGTCGTCGTCGGTGAAGTCGTGGCCGCTAGGAGTCGCGAGAGTGCGCTCCCCAAATGTAAACAGCGCCACTGAATGGGCGCAGGAGGGAGTGGCTGTAGGGACGTTATGTCCGCAGAATGGAGCGCAGGAGTAGCCCACGGCAAAGAGACGGTGCTCCTCCCTAGTCTCTATTCTTATCTCTATCTCTACTACTCTTCTTTGTTTTTTATAATATACTAGTTGTAGTTGTCAAATCGAATAGTACTGCACCGTCCACTACACGCCCGGCTGAACACGCCTCCTCGCCTCCATTAAACCCGCATGCAAACCGAGAAACCTACTCCGGCCCGCGGGAGGAAATTTGCCGGTTGCCGTGGGAGGGTTATTCTGCAAATTTTCAGCAACTTACCGTGCAACCGTTTGATCTCAGATCCAAGGGCTACAAGCACCCCGTATCATGGTCGCACCTACCACGACCGTCGCGTCGCACGCGCGGTCGCACCCTAGGAGATTTAACATGGTGCGTTAGGCTATCTGATGTTGTCATGTCATACATAGTCATCACTTAGTCACTCATACTACAACAAGGTTAGCTATAAGGTTAGTCATCACTTAGGAGAAAATTTTACTACTCCCTCCGTTTACTCGTCGTCCCTACTACATACGTACTTTGGTTAGTACTCCCTCCATTTACAAGGCCACTATAAAAAATACATTTTGCATCTATACAAGGCCACAAATAGTAATCGAGCCTTTCCAGTTTATGGCTCAATTTCAAAATCTCTCCAACCAAGGTAGACGGTGAGTGGTCGAATTAATTTCGTAGTTTGCACAGTACGCTCGTTTTTCTCAAGAAGTTATGTTTACCGAGGCATTAATTAGAACGAATGCATGAATGACCACTAAATTTCCATGAACTTGTGCATGCATTGGTTAGTTTCCTCTTGACACTGCTTGCATCGGGTGATCTCACGCACCTCGAAATCCAACATGTAATGGTACTACTACTAGTATAGCAGAATTGAGACTTATCAAACGGAAAAACGAATGTTTTCTAGATGAGCCCTATAAACCCTAGTGGGTACGTACTCCGTAAAAATAGATTTTTCCAAAACGAAGTCGCTCCCTTTCATGAATTCTGTAGTATACTCCTCCATCGATGCTCCCTTTCATGAATTTTGTACTTCTTGTCGCCGACATGTGGGACATATAGCAACCGGTCGACGTGTCAAGCACCAAATAACAATGCAGAACGGCAGGGGGGACGCACCCCACTCGTACCGGCCCAGTATTAGTAATGAGCAATGAGACGTCAAATCACAATGCCACACCTTCCCAGACGGACGAAGCAACCATTATTTTAGACTTCAGTTCGACATCATCTCAAAACACGTACAAGTATTGCTTCTGCCTCAAGAGGGACACGCACATCGCCTTGGTACATCATGACACGTGGGACCGCATGACAGGCCATGCTCCCCCGCCGATCGCTCGGTAAAATCACCTCATTTTTACTATACTTCCTCCGGATCGGTTTACTACATGGCATGCACGTCGTTCTAGGTTGAGAATTTAACTGGCTATATATATATATATGTGATGAACAGTACGCTAGCCTTTTAAAAAATGTATACTTTTGTACAGTAGTAGTCCACTATCGATGGATTGCGCCATGGAGCAAAAATAGAAATTTTAAAAAAAGGTGGTACATATAGAGAATGCTCGTCGCCAAATTATGCATATAATACTATTAAAAAAGCCAGTACGTGCTTAATTGGGGTGCTAAATTCTATTAAAGAAATACTAGTACAAGTATGTACATACTGAAGAGTTAAAGTAACGAGAAGAAACATGACATAGTACTGCTGGGGGCTCAGCACAACACACGCCTCAAATTAAACTAAGCACACCTGAAATTAAACTTTGTAACTAATCCGGTAGACATTGCATTAGAAGTTTAGAACTGCTATGAGCAACGACACTGCCACCTTACTCAGAGTCCTCGTCCACGTCCTCGACTTCGTCCTTGTCCCTCTTCCTCTTGGCCGATACTTCTTTGCTTGAACCACCAACTTGACTGTTGCTCTTCATCCAACCCTTGTAGATATTGAAACAAAGGTAGCCATCCATTGCAGCGTAGTGGATGTGGACTATAACAAGTACATTCCTCTGCCATGCATGACGATGAAACGTGTAATGAGGTTTCTCCAGTTTGCGGTACGAAGGGTGAACCATGGCTCCTGCCAGGGTCAGCATTGAGGGCTGACAAGAGGTCACCAGCCGATTCTTCTGGAGGTCGAAGGGGTTGCCTACAACGAGGCCTATCCGATGTAGGACTTCTATGTCGTTCTTAAAGTCTACATTAACGAATTTGACTGTTTTGTCCTCGAGGAAGTTCTTAAAATCCTGGCACTCAACGTCGGCATGGCATATGTGGTAGACCAAGCAAACGTTATGTACGCAAACCTGGATCACGGCAGGCTTCTTCCTATCTTCGTCCTTTAGATCCTTCTCTCGTCCCACGATTGTGGTGTACTCAACATCTAGCCCAACGACCCACTCATCATGTGAGTTTTCGAACATGCGTCTGAAGCGAGAAAGGCACCCTTTCATCGCCGCGGAAGTACGGGTGTAGATGACGTCGAACTCATCGCCGGTGATGGTTCTAACCTTGTACTCACCGCCGATCGGGGAGATTTGGGACGCCATGGATTTGGGAGGAGGGTTAGGATTAGTGGAACTGCCGTAATGTGAATGGACGGACGACTAGGAGCGAAGCGCCGTCGTATTAAAGGACGTGCGGGGACGAGTAGGGTAGTGGCTTTTCATTCTCCCATGATACGGGCTTCCGAGAGCCCTTAGAGTTGAGATCAAACGGTTGCATGGCGTGATTCTAGACCTATGGGTGAATATCCTATCTTGGAGGGTTATTCTGCAAATTTTTAGCAACTTAGCATGCGACCGTTTGATCTCTGATCCAAGGGCTGCCAGCAGCCCGTATCATGGTCGCGCCTACCACGACCGTCGCGTCGCTCGCGTGGTCGCGCCCTTGGAGATTTAACATGGTGCGTTAGGCTATCTGATGTTGGCATGTCATACATAGTCATCACTTAGAGGGTGCTTGGATCCAAGGGACTTATTTTAGTCTGACTAAAAATAGTCTCTTTAAGAGGCTAAAGTTCCAAGCCCCCCTGACTAAAGAGGGGCTAAAACTAGTCTTGAGACTATAATTTTTTAGTCAGGGGTACCCCTACGAAAATGTGGATTAGTCCTCTCTTTCTCCTCATTTAACTCCTCTCCTTTAACACAGGCGAGTTCTGGATTGGAGGGTTTGAAGGATAATAAATGCTCATTAACTTGATTCTAGTGTATTTAGTATTTGGATCCAAGCATGGGTGAGGCTAGCAAGTCTTCGTCCCACTACTTTTAGTCATGGGACTAAAACGTATCCAAGCACCCTCTTAGTCACTCATACTACAACAAGGTTGGCTATAAGGTTGGCTATAAGTGTATATTTTTTTACTCCTCTCTATCTCTTTCTTCGTACTCCCTCCGTCCCATAATATAAGAACGTTTTTGACACTAGCTAGTGTAGTGTCAAAAACGTTCTTATATAATGGGACACAGGGAGTACTAGTATTTATTGCATTTGCCATGGAGTGACATCTTCGAATGAAATGGTGTTGCTAAGTTTGCTTCATTTAATTAGCTATAGACTCAAAATTGTCTTTTCACCTAGGTACACACGCTTAGCACCCTTTCTTCCTTGTGTCACCGAATTAGTCTATCTCTTCTCGATTAACTTGCCACATCAGACTTTATGCCTATGTGGCAAGCTTAAGCACCTTTGGAGCAAGTAAGTACAATAGTGCGCTTTACATGGCATTTTTGCATATGTGGAGAAAAGAGAGGCAAGGAAAAAGTGGAGAAGTGGGATCTCATGCAAGAACCAGCCTCTACTACTACATGGTGGAGCATTGGGAGAGGCACCTGTATGGAGGTGGTCAGGAATCGGGAGACTCACGCCAGTCCTAGCGCCGCAGTTAAAATGATAATGGCAAGTCAAATCACGCGGCCCACCTGTCCAGCAGTAACTTGCTGTCAAATCACATAGCCCTACGTTTGCAGCAGACTACTCCCTCGTCTTCTCGCGTCTCTGTCGAACCGACTAGGCGGAACTGTCCCGCCGCCTACCGGGCAGGAAAAGCCCCGCCCTCGACTTTTAAATAGTATACAGTATACTAATTTTGTATACATGGATTGCGCCCGCGCCATGGAGGAAAGCGTCTACAAAACGGCGGTACACATGTACGGAGTATACAGCACGCCCGTCGTGTTCGCGTCGCACCCCGGACAGTCGGTCGGTCTGGCACGCCGCTCTCCGAATGGAACACGCGTCATATTGCGTTCGCACACACATGTGGGACATCAATTGAGAACCGAGCATAAGCACACTCCCCGGCCCCGCAAGTCGGGTGACTTAATAGAAGAGGGAGACGAGAGATAGTACTAGAGAAGTGTTGTACTACATTGGTGCCTGGATGATCCCTGCAAGACACGGAAGATCAGTTCGTCCATGCATGTGACCAGACTCTAGCAGACACGCCTGGATTGGCTATCGTCTACATATCATGCAGGTTGTGTTGTACATGGCTGTAGTTGTGGTGAGAGATCTAAAAAAAGGTTTCTTGTCATCTCGCAAAATTATGTGTCATGTGCTTCGGATCACTGCGAGGGTTAAACAGCGACAACTGAGTTGGGCTAGTCATTGGGGGCACATGCACGAACAATGACTACTAGGATGCCATCTAGGTCAAGCCGGCTATGTTAATTTGGACATCTATCGATGGACCCCTTTTCTACGAGTTTATCCATAATTTGAGCTTTGTTCCTCGTCTAGTTTGTCCGTCGGGATTCATGTTGTCTCCTTTGGGCAGTGAGGTTATGATTTCTTGTCATGTGGCATTTTTTCGTGTTATATGTTATAATCCGGCGCTTCAGATCGAAATGACGACAACTGCGCCTCCGGGCCACGTGCATGAAGACTTGTCGACAGTCATTGACGAGGTCAAGCCAGCTCTGGTAGACAAAAGAAAACTAAGTACTACTCCACTATATAGGCAGGAGCCTCCGCGCTTGCTTGCTAGTGTTGCTCTCTTCACACTGTCTCGGCCTCTCCAGATCTAAACACGACAGCGGTGGCCACACATACTCTCTCTCTCTGCTCACCGCTGGTCACAGATCCAGCCAGATCCTCTCCGCCGGGGAAGGTGAGAAGGTGCAATGTTCATGTGGTCGTCCTCAGCGACGGCTCTTACCCACTGCTGGGCGCGTCCCGATCAGCCTGCCTTGCCGTTCTCTCCCAAGCAATGCTGGCGAGTGAGGGCCTCCGAGCCCTTCTTCATCGCTGCCGTAGTGTGGGTAGATCCGGCCTCTCGCCGCCCACCTAGCGACATCCCGGTGACCATCAAGTATAACTTCCTTTGAAACTGGCCTTGCTCTACTTCCCGAGCTCCTGACATCGCTGCATTTGTAACTTTTACTACTTCTCAGGCCCCCTCGTAGATAGGATCGATCGACTGTTCGAAAACCACCTAATTTTTTTACGTTTAAGAGGTAAAACTAGTTCATGCACTTGAATTTAGTACTACTTGGTTCAAACAAGGAAGAAAGGGGGTGGGGGGTTGGGGAGGATTTGTTACCTGAATCTTGGACTTGGTCGAAAGAGGAAATAGTGGGGGCGAAAAGTAGCAGAGACTGGCTATCCAACTGGTCTCTAGGTCTAATAGGGAAATAAAGGGAAACGCAGTACAAACTCAATATAAACCCGATCTATTGGTTGAAAAAGGAAAGAAAGTGGGGACTGGGGGACAAGTCAACAGAGTAAGTCCAGCACTAGATTTGCTAGCCTCACACAGTATAAGGTGGCTATACCGAACAAAAATGGGACCAACCCAGATATCCTCTTCTGATGTTTATTGCCCCGAGCCACTCTTACGTAATGCCACTAGTAAAATGTAGCAGTTGCAGTGTTAAAAGTAAGGACACGTTAAACCAATGTTGTTTTCAATGTAATGCCTCCAGTAATATGAATCAATGGCACTTCTTTACATGTCCTGCTAAAATTTCCCATTAAGATAAGTTGGTTCTTTTCATTAGAAATGCAACTGTCTTGGTCCGCCTACTCTCCCGTGCCCAAAGTAATGTCGTATTTAACGGTTGTCATAGTTAATCCTAATTCCCACACTAATATCTAGCAATGCCACTGCTTTAGAAATTGCTACTATCCATGTAGGATTGCCATTCAGATAAGGAACATGCTTCTTTTCATTTGATGCATGTTTCATCACTTGTTAGTCACCCTCCTTTCCACCTTTTTTATGCAAAACGATATATACATGTCACGCTCGATCTTAGTTGAACTGCACAAATGATATCCAAATTATAGTTGAGCATTCCAGGAGCTTCACAACCAACCTTGATGTTGCTCAATTTTATTGCAACTAATGAAGAAGAAGATCTGTGGGTTTCATTTTCTAATGGAAATGGAACCGGGGCTGGAGCCCTTTTCTTAAAAAATTGAAGAAGAAGCTGCTAGCTCACGGGACATTGCTTCATTTTATGTGAACTGCACCAAAAGGTCCCATGAATTGAATCATCCATGTTGGTGACTGAAAGAGCCAGCTTCAGCATCCCAGTCTAAGCACCCCGGCCTCCATCCTTGTGACGCACGGTACACCTAGTTTGCCACCTGCTCGACCCTAGTGTCACTGATAAAATGAAGTAATAATACAGTTAAAATAGAGCGAGTGTCATCTCTATCATTTCATTTCCAATGTAGATAAAGAAAGTGCTTCTCTTTGTTAAAGTATGTTTCATCAACTAGTCCCATTGTTAATGTTTGAGCATTTCTGCAAACTGGGGTGCTTAATTTTAGTTGATATGTACAAAAATAGAGATTTGAATGTCTCAAGGCGCCTCCTTGTACTACTTCTGTACGCTGATGTTCATCACTGGCAGAAGGTGTATCTGGGAGACTTGGGACGATGTCCAGTATGAGGCGTACCCTATGAGGCGCCACAGGGCCCATCTCGCCCTCGCAGCATGGCATACTATGATACTATCACAATATTATCTTCTATTTATTTTGTGTATTTCATCAAGTAGTGCCACTATAATGTAATCACGCTTTTTCATTATCTGTGCAAACAGGGTTATTCAGCTGCATTTTGGTGGAACTGCACAAATGTACGTATGGAATCGGCATATATGCAGAGTGCGAGGTGTGCCAAGTAAAAATTACCGACACCAACCATGCTGCATGCACGCATTGGCATCCACCACAACCAGTGGGATGTGTGGCGCTCTCTGTGGACGTATCTTTCTCGGCAGCAAATCCTCTAACCAAATACTAGTAGCTTATATTGGCAGTCTTCTAGGGAGTACTCTTTTCTGAAAGAAGCACCAATCTATTTTACTTTATTTGTACACTGTGTCACAACTTTGACCCAAAGGTCTAGAGCTATTTTAGGGTGATTGGCATAGTACTCGGAGACTGATTGTAAGCATGATTTTCATTAGCTGTCACACCAATTGTAAGCATTAGCAGATGGAAGATTAGGTTAGTGCGAAGCTTACTTAAACCCTACCGCCGCCGTTGAAACGAGGCGAGCGCTGAGGGAACCGTGGAGAACGTCAGGGAAGTGACGTCGCGCCATCCGGCCTCCTCTTGCGGTGGGAGAACGAATACTCATGTGGCTCCGGCTGGCTCTGCACCCTCACGAACGGCACACCATACTCTATCGATTTTTTATCCTCTGGGTGCTCGACCTTCGACCTGTATGCCCACCACCTCCGCCTGACTGTCGCCTCGGGCGAATCTGTCTGCTCCATCGCCTATAAGAGATACTCGATGAACTCAGAGGACGACTGCCACGGAGGAGTACATGTACATCGCCGCCCTCATCGCCGCCGTCTCGCTCTTTCGCATACATTGCCACATGGCCCGCACCGTCCTCGAAATCTCCCACTCATTGTCAAACCAACTAAGGATCTCCTTCAACCTGGCTAACTTTGCCTGGTCACCGCCGGCGATCTGCCTGATTCGCTGCTGCATCCTCTCCATAGATGTCATTCTGAGTGGTCTGGTGCTAGCTTTGGAAGATGGGAGGAGAGACGGTGGTCTTGCAATAGAGAAGAGGGAGAGGAGAGGAGGTGGTTTTGGAATGGAGATGATGGAGAGGAGAGGAGGTGGTTTTGCAATGGAGAGAAGATCAGAAGAGGGAGAGGCGAGACGGTGGTTTTGGAATGGAGATGATGGAGAGGAGAGGAGGTGGTTTTGGAATGGAGAAGATGGAGAGGAGACGAGGTGGTTTCGCAATGGAGAAGATCAGAAGAGGTAGAGGCGATACGGTGGTTTTGGAATGGAGATGATGGAGAGGAGAGGAGGTGGTTTTGCAATGGAGAAGAGGGAGAGGAGCGTGCGGTAGCGATTTAGGATTGGGCGAGATGGCCGGCGCGCTGTGACTGGATCAAAATCAAAATCAATTTACCCTTCAGTTAAGAAAGCGACCCCACATTAACTAGTCTCCGTTTTATTCTGGTTCATAATTGACCATGATTTTCGCACATAAAATATATGTTATACGTTGCAAAAGTAATATAATTTGAAAGTACATTCAGATACAAACCAAACGATACAATTTTTGGTGACATGCATTTACATTTTGCTTGTCACATACAGTACGTGGTCAAACTTTGACCCAAAATACGCAAAACAACAAAAAAATAGTTCCAAGACCAGCGCCGCTCTTCCGCTCTTCTCCTCTTAAACCACCGCCGCTCCTCTACTTTTCCAATCTAAATCCAGCGCCGCTCCTCTCCTCTTCCATTTCAAAACCACCGCCCCTCCTCTCCTGTTCCAGTCCAAAACCAGCGTCGCTCCTCTCCCGTTCTAATCCAAAACTAGCGCTGCTCCTCTCCTCTTCCATTCAAAAACCACCGCCGTCGAGTGAAGGTGCTGTGGAGAAGTAGATCAATGGAGGAGTACAACCGATACGTGAGGATCGCAGACGGCGACCCTGTGATGCTAGCTAGGATGTTGGAGATACAGTCTTGGTTTGACAACAAGGACCAACTAGCGGCGACGGTGACATCCATGGCCAAATATCTGCAACAGAGTGAAAAGGCGGCGATACTCCCGGAGGGACTTCATGACCGAGTACATAGAGCTGCTCCTCTGGGCCATGGAGCAAACAGATTCACCGAATCCGATCGTGAGGGAGCGGTGGTGGGAGTATCGATCCCAGATGGAGCATCCACCAGAGATTGAAGGATTGAGCATCTACAGGGTGCCGTTTGTGAGAGTGTCTTGCCAGAGCGAGCCGGTGGAGTCTTCGTCGACCAAACCCAACTGCAAGAGGAGAAAAGCAGTTGGCCCGATGACGCTTCCCCTCCATCGTCTCCCTCGCCGTTCACATCGTCTCATGGGGTGGCTGTCTGCCGCCGAGGAATAGGAGGGGGCTGCCCCCCCTAGCCCAATAGTCGGGCAGGTTGTGAATTGTCAGGAGGAGCTCAGGGTTGTCAGTATTTGCAGGTTGTGAATTGTGTTTTGTGTTGTGTATTTTGAGAGTACTTTCAGATATGAATGTATTTTGAATTTCAGATTTGCAGTATTGAGCACATGAAGAATTTTATGAATTCTAGAGATCTATTTTTAGCACTTAAAAAAATGTAGTTTCATAGGAGTATAAAAGTGTAGACGAGAAGAAACTGCAAGTTTTAGTTTCAGATAAGAAACTGCAAGTTCAGTTTCAGATAAGAAACTGCAACTTTCAGAGGTTGAGCATTTATATTAACACAGCCTTTTCAAACAGGGTTAACATCATGTTGGAAGTTTTATTCA
Organism: Aegilops speltoides; assembly: GCA_021437245.1. Lineage (NCBI taxonomy): Eukaryota > Viridiplantae > Streptophyta > Magnoliopsida > Poales > Poaceae > Aegilops > Aegilops speltoides. Next base: position 45,573,758 of record CM038144.1, on the reverse strand, counting down.
TGGTCGAAAATGGAACAACCAGCCAGTTAACATCATGCTGATCAACATTCATGCATAGCACATCTTCATATGATGCACAGTCAAAATGCCCACACAATGTCGAAAAAGCGAAACACGAGAAAACGAGGGATGAAGTTTTGGCAAGTGTTGGACGTGGTTTTGGGCTGCCCCGTCTAGGCTTTCATTTTTAACATGCGCAGCCCACGACCTCGGATGGGAGGGCCTGTTTGTATTTTCTTAGGGCCGTCATGTATCGACCGGCCTATGGACCTCTCATCCGAGGTTTTATTTTTGGCAGCCCAATTTATGTATTTTTTTGAAGAAAACACAGAGGTTTGTTCCATTTTTCTATATAATAATAGGAACGCTAGGTACAACTTATGTTTCCCTTCTAACTATATTATATATATTTAAATTATTTATTATGTATTATTTTTATTGTCATCATATATTTAACAGATACTTACATATGTAAGAAAACAATATCCCACATCTTATTAACTTATAAAAATAATTTCTTAGCAAATAAAATCCTGGATTGTTTTGGAGGCTGAAATGTGGGCCAATAGGTCGAAGCCAACTTAAGTCGTTGTCAATTTAGTCAACAAATGATTCTGACATGTTAGCCGTTGGATTTACATCCAACGGCCCACATCCATCTTCAATCTCTCGTCTTCTTCCTCCAGCGCCGCCGGGACCACCTCCTGCCTCCTACTGCTAGCAGCTCTGCTTAGCACGCTTCGCTATGAAGCGCTACTCCATCGTTGGCCAGGCCATCCCTCCACCCCTCCACACCTCATGTTCTTCTCCACCATTGCCCGAACCACACCATGAGAGAACCAGATTAACCTCAGACACCTCTCCGTCTGCGACTCTACTCCCACGTCTTCCCATCTCCGGCTCATTGCTGTCCGAGGCCTCGTCGTCGTCCACCACCTTGGATGCGCTCGGCGCGGCGTGGTCAACGTGGTCAACAAACGACACCATCAGAAGTAGACTGTGCGTGGAGAGGCTGACAGCTTGGTCCACGACCGCACACAAGGAAATGCCTCCTTATTACGCGCAAAATAATGATTCCTCCACCTGACATCTGGGACCCACCGGAAGGGCCTCTGTATTTCGCGAAAAAAATGTGCCCCCGCTGACTTTGTCGGACCCACCAGCTATCTTCGCATGCAAGGAAGTGCCTCCTTATTACGCACAAAAAAATGAATACTCCCCGCCACCGAACCCAAAGATACCGAGGCTGACTTGTGGGCCTACCAAGTTGACGGGGACGGAGGGCTTTGTCAATTCAATCAATATGAATGATTCTAGCTCCTGTTATCGTACGATGTTCATCCAACAGTTGTAGTGCTTCTGCAACCTCTGGTCTTCTTGCTCCAGCCGCTCAAACCAGCACCGGTCGTGCCGCGTCCTCCTGCCTCCCGTGGCCGGCTGTGATGCCGCGGAGGCCTCACCGCCCCCTACTACTCCCACCGCTGGCCAGGCCATCCCTCTACTCACCCACACCCCCTGTTATTCTGCGGCGACAGCAGCCACACACCGCAGCCGAACCAGTGAACCTCACTCCTCTTGGCGCGGCATCCATCGCGCCTTCCCGACTCCAGTCGCCCCTTCCTAGGCCTCACCGTCGTCCACCGCCGTGGTGCTCTCGACGCGGCATGGTCAACGTTGTCAAGGAACGACTTCCATCGGACGTGGACTCTACGTGGAGAGGCTGACAGCTCAATCCACGGCCGCAGCAAGGAAGTGCCTCCTTATTATGCAGAAAATAATGATTCCTCCTCCTGACAGCGGGGACCCACCAGACGGGCCACCGCATTTCGCGAAAAAAAAGTTTCTCCCTGACTGCTGGGACCCACCAGCTACATCTTCGCACGCAAGGAAGTGCGCTCCCCTGACTATTGGGACCCACTAGCTACATCTTCACACGCAAGGCAGTGCGTCCGGGCAAAAAAAAACGATTCGCCCCCTTGACTGCTGGGACCCACCAGCTACGTCTTCGCATGGAAAGGAAGTGCGTTCGGGCAAAAAAAACGATTCGCCCCTCTGACTGCTGGGACCCACCAGCTACATTTTCGCACGCAAGGATTTACCTGACAGTCGGGACCCACCTGGTCGAAGTGTACGTAGCGTTGTCATTCTGGTCGCGAACGTGTATGTACATATATACTGGTCGATGTAGAGGCACGCACGTGTCGTAGTAGAGGCGCATATGTGTCGTAGTAGAGGCGCGCACGTAGCATGTACATGTACGTACATCGGCCAGGATGCAAGAAAGAAAATACGGCCACGTATGTGTACATACGGGCGGGGTCTCGAACGCCTACTCGGGCATACGTACGGCGAGTGCTCGTGTACATGGCTGGGTCGGAACGGAGAAACAGCGTCGTCGTCGTGTTCATGGGGAGGCAACGGAATGTGTTGTGTTCATGGGGAGGCAACGGAATGCGTCGCGTTCATCGGGAGGCAACGAAACGCTTGGGAGCCAATCGGCTGGGTCGGAACGGAATGTGTGTTTGTGTTCATCAGTAGGGCTTGGACGGAACAAGCAATGGAAACAAGGCCTAGCGTACAGCAAAACGGAGGAAACAGACCTCCTACAGTCGACACGGGGGTCCTGTTGATCGGGAGGGGTGTGGCGTACCGCAAAACGGACGAAGCGGACCTCCTACGGTCGAAACGGGGGTCCTATTGATCGGGAGGGGTGTGGCGTACCGCAAAACAGAGGAAACGGACCTCCTACGGTCGAAATGGGGGTCCTGTTGATCGGGAGGGGTGTGGCGTACCGCAAAACGAACGAAACGGACTTGTGTTAGAGCGCTACGGTCGAAACGGGGGTCCTGTTCATCGGGAGGGGTGTGGCGTACCGCAAAACAGGACTCCATGGGATACTGTTCATCTCCACCGTCGACCTCCTCCAGCCTCCACGGGCTACCGTCGACCTCCTCCAGCCTCCACGGGCTCCTGTTCATCCAGCCTCCACCGCGCGCTACTCCACCCGCTACTGTTCATCCAGCCCTCCACACCACGGGGTCCTTTTCAGCCACCCCTCCACGACCACCCCTCCACCGTCTACTGTTCATCCAGCCCTCCACACCACGGGGTCCTGTTCATCCAGAGGCAACGCCACCGCCCTTGCTCATCCAACCCCCCGCAACGCTGTTCATCCAATCGATCGGCTTGATTAGCAGCGAGAGCGGCGAATCGCCCATCGGGTTGATTAACAGCCATCGATCGATCGCCGGGTTCAAGAACGCGAGTTCGCTGCGGTAATCGCCGAGTTCGATTAGAGCCCAACGCCTCACTCGGGTTCAGTTAGAGCCAATGCCTCGCACGTGTACGAGAGAAACGCGCATCGCTCGGCCCCGACCTCCCACCGTAACCCGCAACTCCCCGAAATTTCCCCCCCTCGCTTCTACCATGGTTTTTTCCGTCATGGATGGCCCAAAGAATGTCATGCAGCTGCGTCTCCGGCCCGCCCAGGACGAAAAGCCCATTTTCTGTCATAGAAGTAGGAGCCCACCACATCTATGATGATACCGGGTTTTGTCATAATTATCGTCATAGAAGTGTCATACGTATGATAGAAAAAAATTTCGTTCGGCCCAAAATGTCACGAATGTGTCTTTTTTTTGTAGTGAGCTGATGCGCTGTTGCTACCCTAACAAAGCAGGTGCAATTCTTCTCGAGAAGAAGGTGGCCGTTGACACCCACACGTCACAAATCCCACAGTAGACATACTAACAAGTTCACACACAAGTACAACCGAAAAGGTAAACAATCGTATCAAACTCGGGTTCACAGGACACGTTCATATTCATAGCCAACATTCACAATCAACAACTCAAAAGATTCATACATACACAAGTTCAACATGTCTATGCATCCAAATGATTGATAGATCACTCAACAATATTCATAGATAATTCACAAAAAGATTTAGATATACATATGTTCAGTATGTTTATGCATCCAAATGATTGAGATCACATCCAATATCATCCATGGACGAACTTTAATTACCCAGGGTACAGACTGGTAAATGGTGTTCAGTCGGAGGTACTTCTTGCTATAACTAATGCTTGTACGAGTAAACTTTCGAGTACATAAGAGGCAGCACATACAATCTGAATTTTGCTTGTAGGTTTATCCTCAAATAGTGGCCTCATGCCGAGGGAGGTTTGAGAAACTTGGTCACTAACTGCATCCAACTAGTTTACTGGCTCATCTTGGTCCTGTAGCTTGCCAAAATTCTACATTGCAGACAATAAAGGAGGCGGTTGAGAAAATGAACCACCCAAATTTTTTGTGCAGTTCAACTGAAATGGAGAATCCCTGGCATGTAGACTGATTAAGTGTCAAATGAATATACACGTCAACCAACTTGTCTGGAATCTTTAGACTCCATGCCATACAGTTCGCTACCATATGTGCCGATAACCAAAAGGCACAAGTTGGGACCAAAGACTGGACTCATTTTTCTGGGCTATGCGCCAAGCAATATTTTTCGCGTTCACTTTCCTAATACTTGGAGTTTGACAACTAGTTGACGTTGGTTGATACTCGAATGAATATAGGCACTTCTTCTTGTCAACATCGATGCTTGTCTGAGTGAACTTTCGAGTACATAGCAGCAACATAAGTATCTGTCCATCTGATCTTTTTGTGCAGTTCTACTAAAATCGCCCAATGTAATGATTTGCCTGCGAGTTCAGGCTCCAAGTTACTCCTTTATGAAATTGGCAAATAGTAGCACAATACCAAATTACCAGTACATATGAAGATCACAATAATTAGGATAAAGACCAGTACCAACCTGTGTGAGGTAGCATATCAATTACTATTTCCTTTGATTGGAAGCCGAGATAAGCGAAGCGACTGACACAAAGGAAGGAAGCATGCTGAGATAAGCGACTGACAGGAAAGGAAGGAAACAGTCGAGGCAATGAAGCACCCAAAGTTTTTGTGTAGTTCCACCAAAATCGAGCATCCCTATTGGCACATATATTGAGAGAGTGAGATTACTGTAACAGTGGGACTAGTTGATGAAACATACACTAACAAACAGAAGCACCCTCATTATCTTAATGGGTAAAGTGAGCAACATAGTAGTCTTGCTTAAAGAGAGGTATTAGTTTATTTAATCAGTGCCAATTAGCTCAACACTCAAAGCATTGCCATGTATCATAGGTCGCAAAACTTTAACATGCAAAGATAAAGGAGTTGTCATGATAGTAGCACGATACAAATAGAGATGACAGCAAACTAATATGGATGAAGGCCTTAGGCCGGTACCAACCTGAGCAAAAAATCTTAGTCATGTAGTCCCAGAAGAGATGATAAAGCACTCACTGGAATAACTCAATAGTATATATTTTTGTGCACTTCAACTGTATGGTTGAAATCACTCTTGTTTACCAGTGCTTAGATTATATCGAAAGATTATCAAGAACTTCCAGCAGAGTTAAAGCACTGGCTGGGATACAGTTCATTGTATTGTCTTGTGTAGTTCCACTAAAATGTATGATTGGCACAACATGATCCCTGTTTGCAGAAGTAGGAACAAGGTGAAACCTTCATTAGCTTAGTGAGAAAGGACAGAAAGACATTAGCATATTACTCTAACAGTAGCATCAAATTCATGATGGACAATACGCAAAACATTGCCTCATTGAACCAATGGCAATAAATTGACATGCAAAACAATATCGCTATTATGTCATGACACTACCAAGATTCCCTCCCTGCTCCACCACATGATTCACCTCCACGGACACACATACACACGTCCATGATTCAGCATAGGGTGCTACTAGATATTTGTTTAACTCCGAGAGGAAAATTAGGCATCAAAATTAGTGGTACTTAAGTACTCCTAATTAATTAAGTGACCTTGTAGGAGAGACAATAGAAGTGGAAGGTCTCCCTGGAGGATCGTCTCACATGTAAGGTAGACGTTGCTGGAGCCCTTGAATGGCCTCGACTGAGGCCTCGGGCTTCAGCAAGATCACCTTGGCACTCTTGATCGTGTAGAGCTGGGTCACAGATGTATCCAGAATCCAGTTAATTAGTATGATGTGTCATCAACCCAAGTACTACTGTGTTGCATTTCTCTATCTATCTCTACTCTACTTTTATCTACTCTACTCTTATTAAAAATAGAGTTGGTCATGATGATGTGTCTTCCATCTTGCAATATAGGCCGTCCGATTTACATCTGATGGATAGGAAGGAAACTATGGCAATTTTGCAAAAAGGTACCCACAACCCTCTCCATATTTGCAAATAAGGCCTTCCCTCGTTCATCCTTTTCTCTCACAAGATAAATTACTCATACAAATGCAACTTGATGTTACGTGCAATGCACGAGCATCTTGCTAGTCTTCCAAGTAAACTAAGACTAGTAGCAACACAGCAATACAATACCACTAGCAAGATGTCAGGATAACATAGGACGGTACCATCGTGTGATCTCCATTTCCTTTTATTCTTCTTGTTCCACCTCTTCATGCTCTGTTTCTCTTTCTCCTCACCAGTTGGTGAAACCAAGTACATGATTGGCCTTCTATTTCAGAATTGGTTTTGTCAGTGAGGGAGTACAAGTGTACTAGTAAACAATAGCATTATTTTCTCATGGCATTCGCAAAATAGAGATGAACACATGCATTAAATATCATTCTTACCTAAAGGAAGGTTATGGTGCCAATATGGATGATGAGGATTGGAAAACATATTTCCCTTTGGGCAGTTCCACCAAAATGAACCAACTGTTCCATTCTGACATTCCAGTTAAACAACACAAAAGTCACTTCTTTTAAGAAGTGTTTTGTGCAGTGCACCAAAAGGTCACAACAGCAACCAGGTGAAATGGATATCCCTATTTGCACAAAAAGCTACAAAGGAAACTGTCAGAGTCTCAAACAATTACAGGCAAAAACATTTGGCTAAACTTGTCATGGCTTATAACAGTGGCATGGCTTCATTTTACCAGGGGCATTAGATTAAGAACAACTAAATATTTGGTATAAGGGCATGGGACAGTGGGTGCACCAGCAATCCAGCACCATGTATCTAAACGGGGCATAAAGTGGTGATTTAGAGTTTGTTGCCCCGAGAAACAAACATCCAAGAAACATATCTGGGTTGGTCCCATTTTTGTTCACTCTAGCCACCTACTCCTATGTGTGGATAGCAAATCTAGTCCTGGTCATACCACTGTGTACATCATTTCCCCTATATTTCCCTTTTCGACCAAGAGATCGGTTGGATGACCAGTCTGTACTACTTTCACCCCCTTTCCTTCCTGTTTGTACCAACTCCGATGTACATACTAAATCACCCCTTTATTTCTTATTTGAACCAAGTACAAGATTCAACTCCATGAAGTAGCTTTACCTCTAGAAATAAAAGAAAAAAATAGGTAACGTTGGACCATCCGATCGAGAGGGGCTGAGAGGTAGAAAATGATGCACACGGAGCGACGTAGCGAGCTGGGGAAGTAGAGCTAGGGCAGTTTCAAAGGAAGATATACCTGAAGGTCGTCGGGATGTGGATATGTGGGTGGTGGGAGGCTGGGTCCGCCCACACTAGGGCAACGACGAAGGGATCGGAGGACCTCCCGCGCCGGCGCTCGGGCAGATATAACGGTGCGGCCAGGAGTGGGTCTCCTCCCTCGCTATCGACGACGGCCTAAACGCTGCCCCTCCTCCCCTTCACCGGCGGAGGGGGATATGTCCGGATCTGTAACCAGCAGTGAGGATAGAAAGATAGTGTTACCACCACTATCTTGTTTAGATCTGGAGAGGATGATAGTGTGTGAATAGAGCAACCCTAGAAAACAAGCGCGGAGGCTCCAGGCTATATATATATATATATATATATATATATATATATATATATATATATACGTAGTGGGGTAGTTTTCCTTTTTCACTCCATCAAAACAATTGTTTAAAACGCTTTGGCTGTATCGAGTGCAGTGCTTTGATGTGCCGCGTCAACTCGTACAACAATGAGAAGTTTGATTACAACGCCCTCTCCCTCGCGGACTGAGCTTCAGTGCCTTAACTGCACCGACCTTTGGCTGTATGACAGGTGGGCCACCCACCTGTTAGGCCCACCTGTCATACACGCAAAGGTAGGAGCAGTAAGTCAATGAAGCTACGTCACTCCCTCGCCCATGAGCGTGGTGGCTGGCAGGACCAGGAGAAGCTTTCGCTACATGCTGTCCCTCCCGCACGCGGTGGACATGCAGCAGTTTATTCGGTGTCAGATGGCCAGAAGCATACTGTAGTACTCCACTGCAGTAGTACTCCATCATTGTTCGACTTCCCAAAGAGGTGAAGAGCCATGCATAGCTCAGATGCTCGTGTGGCATGTTCATGTGTACAGTAGTCTAGGATAGTGTGTATCGTGCCTCTAAGCTTAAAATCGTTTGGGTCGGCTCCATGCTATGAGGCCGTCTCGAAGCATTTTTTTATTAAAACAATCTTCTGGCCCAACCTATCATCCTGGTGATTGTAGTTTGCATGCTCATCTGGTCAAGACAGGAATATATATTTTAATTTGTGGTGGGGTAATTTTAGAGGTTGCAGCAAATATATTGTACGCTGCGGGTCTTTTAGCCAAGTTTAGAGGCAAGCATGTGAGGCCAGTGATATGATGTGTCGCGTCAGCTCATATAATGAGGAGAATCTTGAATTTACTACTACACGCCTTCTCCCTCGCCCATGCACGTGGTGGCTCGCAGACAAGGACAGGTTTTTCTTATACTACAACAAGCTATCCCTCCCGCACGCGGTGGACGGACATGCAACAGTGGATTCGATACTGTAGAAGTAGTAGTAACATAATTTTTCATCTTCTTGAAGAGGCCAAGATCCAAGCGCAACCAGAACATGGCAGTTGCAAACGCTCGCGTGGCAGTCTTTGTGTAGGGGTGGGGCATGGTGCGGAGCCTTGGAGCACGCATATAGCCAGGCTCTTGCATGAGACAAAATTTCTATGTGAGCCCTCTATTGTAGTACTTGCTAGTATAGCCATGTAAACCGGAAAGGAGTATTTGCCTTTCTTGACATTCCAACAAGTGACTAGACTACACCCTATATGAGTACATATGGAGCAAAATGAGTGAATCTACACCGTAAATAAATACGTAGTTCTCTTGTTTTCCTCTCCGCCTTGGTTGCGGTGCACAATATTGAGTATATAACTAGCCACTCTATCTACATGCGGGACAACAAAGCATCCGGGCCCGCGTGCCATCAACCAAATCGCAGCAAGGTGCTACAGTCGAGACTCACCGTTCACCCCGGTGTGGTCATCATAACCCGTCATATCACAAAACCCACACCTTTACTAGCAGAGGTAAAGTGGCCTCGAAGTTGGACAGGACGAAGCAATCATCATTTCACTAGAATGCTCGTTGAAGCCCATTCTCCCCTTTCTTGAACAAAACCTCACTCCTGGCTACTCACTTCTGCCATTTTTCTTCTGTACCGACGAAGGAAAGGTGGGCGAATCAGTGATGCTACTATATTTTCATTCCAAGAATCTTCTTTTTGTGAAGCACCGACCGATTCTCACAACCTATTCTTTTCCCGTTTTCATGGCGATTGTGGTTTACTTTTGATTGCTTTTTGTTTGTCAGTTCATTGATGGATCCTGGAGCACTAGGCAAAGACCTACCGGCGGACAACCCACTGGAGACAGCGATCTCCAGGAAGCGAGCACCGACCAACGAGTTGATCATGTTGGCGGGCCAATCCATGGAGATAAAGAACTCCAAGAAACAAGCACTGACCAAAGAGTTGACGATGTTGGTGGACGAACTCCTCAAAGAAAGCTGGAAGAACAGCAAGGGCCCCACCGTGCCTACCCCAGAAACTCTAATTGCCACCTACGCGAGGCTCAAGGCCGAGTTTGAGGAGATAGTCGCTGTTGAGAAGAAGTATTCCCCTGGCAAGGTGATGGCGCCCATCGAGGATGATGAGATGGCCCCCGGAGGGATGGAATCCCCCGGTGAGCTGCACAAGGTAAAAAAATAATGGCTTACCATAGTTGTGGTTTTTTATTATTTGCAATGTTCTTGCTAATATGTTAGGGTTGTGCTGGTGCCGGTGGACGTCCTTGATGATTCCAATGTCGCGGCCCGTCCTGTGGACAACACCCCAGAGATCGTTTTTGATGTCGCGAGACATCACCCCAGAGATCGATTCCGATGCCGCTGTCCATCCTATGGACATCGCCCCAGAGATCGATTCCAATGTCGCGGTCCATCCTCTGGACATCGCCCCAGAGATCGATTCCCATGCCGTTGTCCGTGCTATGGTCATTGCCCGAGAGATCGATGACAAGAAATAGTTGGTCGCGCTAATCCTTGAGGGTACTTTGCATTGAGTTTAATTACAAGAATGATGTGTGTTATCAAACCATCTTAGGGCTAGTGCACTGTCTTGTGTGGGCGGTACTTGCTACTTTTGTTTGATAGTGAATCATGCGAACCCTCTCCGAGTTATGGAAACAGATGTATCCTCACCAGCTTTTGATGTAATATATGGCATGCTTAGATGTAAGTCTGAACTATTTATCATACCAGCAGGGCTTGTTTGATGATTCTTGGTGTTAGTAGGCTAGCTACTGTGCGACCTATAGTAGTTGCAAAACACTCACCGAAGAGAAACGTTGGGGATGATGAGCTCGTCGTACGCTTATAGGTCTAATCTGTCGTTGATCGGCCAATAGCCCAAGCTCCTATGATTGTAGGCTTAGCGATCGATCAGACAATAGTCGACACGGATACATTCAGGCCTCATTTGGTTCATAGGGTAGGAAAATCGTAGCAAAAGTACAGAGACATACTTTTTTGAGAACACAAAATCATAGCAGTACAGAGACGTACACCCTCTGTTCCAAAATAGATGACTCAACTTTGTACTACTAACTTTGAAACGATGGAGTACAAATCCTAGGAGAGCTAGTTTGGCCTAGTGGGTTTCAGTGATATGACGTGGTATAGTGTCGTCCAGTCTTCGTGTTTGGTAGCAGTATTGCAGGTACAGTATGTTTTCTTGAAGAAGCGGAATTCAATGAAGTCATGATGGTTCCTTCATCCGACCAACTTACAATGGGAAAGGTTGGGCCTGCACTACAATCGGGGTGGACCAGGATAATTTTGTGCACGGCAGGTGGACCAGGATGGTCGACCTCCCACATGTCGGTGAATGAAAGTATTCTTTCCGATATAGAGGATGAGCAACGAGTATTCATTGTTTATTTTTGATGAAAGCTATTGTCTCCACTGTTACGACGGAAGAGTGTGAAACACGGCAGCCCAGTGAACTTGGCATGTGCACCCTCCCTCCTTCCTCATGTAAGACTACCATAGTGTTGACTATAAGGTTGGCTATAAGGTTACACATTTTTATCACTTTTTCTCTATCTATTTCCTCTCAAATGTTTTTTACCTTTCTTTTTTTAGACACAATTGTTTTTTTATGCCTCTTTTTTAGAATTATTTTTTTATACCTAGGAGCACGTGTAGAGACGGGCTCTTGCAGAGCCCACTCCATGACTTTGTCAATGCCTCTCTCTCCTCCACATAAGCGGGCTTATAGCCCAACATTTTGCTAGTACTACTTGCTATGAATGTGGGCAACAGTGTCTGAGGGGGGAGCGCGCGCAGGAGGGGGGAGGGGTTTTCTGGCAGGCCAGGGCGGTCAGAAGCGGGCTTGGAAGTGGTCCGGACTCCCGCATGGCCCACCTCACATTATCACCATATATTTCTTGAAGTCCATGCGTGGCGGGCGGGCGATCTCTTCTCCCTCCCCCGTCTCTCTCTTCTCAGCCTATGCCCGCCGAGCGATTAGATTTCGGCTATCGACGGTTTATTCAATTGCAGTCCCACATGTCAGTGAAAGTGCAAGACAACGCGTGTCCCCTCTGGTGAGCGGCGTGCGAGTGATTGAAGCGTATGCGGCACGTATTGACAACCAGGCATCCATGCAACCGCTCTTGTCGCTAGCTAGCCTTCGACGACCACCATTAGACACCACACGACCATGCATAACTTACGAATAATGGACGAATCGATCAGACACACACTCATGTGCAGGGGCACTATGATCGGTCACTCACGATACATATATAGGTACCATAGTACCCTCTCTAGCTAGGTTGTTTTTTAGATTGTCATTGTGATGGATGATATACATGAGCAAGGCGCCGAGTCACGAGTATGACCGTTGGTGTTGAGCTAGGTGAATACATGCTCGGTGTTCGCGGAGGCCTCCAGCAAATGTTTAAATTGTAATGTCAGGCACCGTCGGGGCGCGCAGGTGAGGGGCTCTCTATTTGCGTTGCGCCATGAGTCGGACTTTGATTGAGAGGGCGACGTGCATGCATTAGCATGGTTTGACAGCATGAGCGTGAGTGTCTGCACGCGTACATGCTTCTTGCCTCTACGGACGGTGTGCTCTAATGTGTGCACCATGTATAATATAAAAAACGGTTTGTGCATTTAATGCAAAGTATTTCATTTTCATTTGGCTGACGAGTGTGCATTGCAGCGACAAGTCCGTGGTTTGATTCCTCACATACGCATAATTTTGGTTTTTATTTCTTTGTCCACTGACAGGTATGCCCGCATAGATAGATAGATAGATAAATAACACGAGCTGATGAGGCACATGCGGACTGTTTGACTGGTCAACTAGAAAAATACGGTGCTATACGCTAAGCTAGTGAACGTATAATCACCATATCTCGTATAAAATGATCAAAGTGAGCTATCAAGACAAGTTCGATGACGCCAACGCATTTTACTCGGTAATAAATGACCAGGATTGAAGGGGAATCCAAATTTCCTTCGTCATCTGTCCTTGAGCTCTTGACAAACCAATGCACTATATGGTTGTCCGGCCACTCCACCCCAGAGCTCTCACCAAGCGTTGTTCATGCCACCGCGCCGCACACTAACTGGTAAGGAAGCGATGGCATCTCGCCGTGCCGAGTTTCTAGCCGCCCACGACCACATACAAAATGGTAAGCAAGCGATGGCATCCCGCCGTGCCGAGTTCATCGCCGCTCACGACCTCACATATACATGGGCGGAATTTGAAGCTGCCAAGACTGAATGGGCGGTAGAGCAAGAGGCGGCCAAAGCCGCACAGAGGGAGCGGAAAATTCAGAAAGCACAAAAGAAAAGAGAGGCCCGCCGCTGCAAGAAAGAAGAGGACGCACGCGCTGCTACGGAGAGGTCAGCGGAGATCCAAGCACGGTGGGGTGTCGCTGACAAAGCCGGGAAGCAGAACAATGGCGTCTGGCCAGCATGTGAGAAGTAGTAGTACTAGTAGTTAGTGTGTGTGTCTGTGCCCGTACGTTTGTTTTATTAATTATGAGCATGTACCGGTACTAGTTACTACTGTAGTTTTTAGAGCAACTTACCAATACATTAGCCTAGACCCAATGGAAAAATTCCTATCCTATGCATAAAATGGCATCTCTTTCTCTATAGGAATTGAGATGCATGTCATGTCACTTCCTATGATTTTCATATTCCTATAAAATTCCTATCCTATGAACCAAAGGAGGCCTCTGCTGGAGTAACTACTGTAGCTAGCAGTACTGCTAGTACAGTAGTTTTCTTCAAGAAGCGTAATTCAACGAAGTCATGATGGTTCCTTCGTCCGACAAACTTCACAGCGGGAAAGGTTGGGTTTGTGATTTAATGGCTCATTAGTATTATTACTATGGCGTGATGACCGGGGTGACTCTCCCTTGGAGTTCTGCGTGCATGGCAAGTGGACCAGGATGGTCGATGTCCCACATGTCGGTGAACAAAAGTATTCTTCTCGATATCGAGGAGCAAGGAAACCGCGTATAGTATCACTGCTGATTTATATTTATTTTTTATTTCTGATGAATGCTAGCGTTTCAACTCTTACGACGAAGGAGTGTCAAACACAACACGTGCTAGATGTCCCACATGTCAGTGAAAGGAGTGGGACATGAACAACGTGGTATAGAGCGTCTCCACTTCTTCCACTTCTGGGTCGGAGACCACACATAGTAGTAGTAGTGGTATGAAAGATACAAAGTGCGACCCGGAGAAAGACACGTCTAGTTGGAAGGTCTCGGGGCATACACGTAAACAAATATAAAACCTGATATGTGCATGCAATTAATATAGTAGTAGTAGAGTACTTGTGACACTCCAAAATTTTCATTTGGTTTTCAGTAAAATTCCTTGTTCGATTCGAAGGAGGTTATTTAAAAATCTTTTAAAAAGACTCTCCCCCTCAAATATTTTCTCTTATGATAAAATCTTTTTGGGGTTATCCTCAACCTTGATGGTTGGCTTTGAAGGTTCTTCATTGGTGTTGACTCACCACAATTTATTTTAGAAAGTTTTTCATTTAAAAAGAAATCCTTAAAGTTTTGGTTTATTTCTTTTTATTCCAACCATCCCCTTTTCACCATGTCTCATATTAATATTTTCCCCCAAGACACCTCCCTCCACTTTGGGTCAAGTCAAGTATTCAATCCCAGCAAGTTCAACTCATTTTTTATTTTTATTCCATTTATTTTTACCCCAAAACTATTTCTGTTTTTATTTTTGGACCTAGGTGGTTTACAAAGGAAGTACCAAATCCCTTTTGAGTTTTGATCTCAAACCAACTTCTCTGGCTAGTCCTTAGCACCCACAACCTAGATCCATCAAGATCAACTCCTCCACAATTCAAAATTTTCAAGTTTCACTCACTGCAAGTTTGGACCAGATTCATCATTTTTGGTGAAATTCATATTTTCCCTTCTCCAAAAATTCTACCAAAAATCAGGCAGCCCCTAGGTGCATTGAGAGGCCACCTCACCAAAAATCAGCTCCAGATAAATTTCCCACATGCCAAAATCATTTCATCGAACACCTTGCTTGCACTGTTACTGTTCATGTTCAGAAATTCAGTGTTACAGTCGACAGTCAGTGTCATTTTCTTCAGAGTCTTGGCGTCGATCTCACCAGTGCTTGCTCTGGCGCCTTGCGCACTACTTCTCCTTCTTATCCAGAGTGCCGCACTCTCTCTTGGACGGGTGCAGGTGTCGGTGGCGGCGTGCCTCGCCGACGCCGGCAGGTTCTGCGGTGGCAGAGCCACTAGTGGCGACCAGCGGGAGCCAGTGCCAGCTTTCTGCGCCGTCCAGCACCGCCCAAAGCACCTGAGGCCTCTGCGTCGCCGTCTACATGCCAGCGCACGCCGCAGCACCGTCGCCGTGGCCTGACAAGCACAGGGCGCGCTCTCCGCCGCCGACGGGCCCGCGAGGCGTTGTTCCGTCGAAACCGCGGAGCAGGCCAAATCAAACCAATGCTAGCTTCTGATTGAAACCAGTGGATCTCCATGTTGATGCCCAGCCACCTAAACCACCCATCCGGCCACTACATCACCGTAATCCCCGCCGGAGTTATCCCGTTCGCGGGAACCACCTCGGGCCGGCTATAAATAGCCATCCCGAGCTCGCTTTCGACCAGCACTACTCCCTCCACCTCACCAGAACCCCGCCAAGGCACCAGGAGGACCCCTAGGAGGTCTTATCCTCCGTCTCTGGCCGCCCCGTTCCGCCTCGGGCTCCAGCTCGATCCACTCAGGTGAGGCCATCCCCGCCTGCCAAACCTCGTCAGTAGCCCTCTTGTGCTCCCCATAATCTACCCGATCTTCAATTCCACCTTCGTAGCTCTCCCCGACGAGATCCATCAACTCCTGAACCACCGTCCGCCGGAGTTGAGGCCACCGTCGACGTGGTGCTCGCCGATGACCAACTCCACCACCCACAGGTGCGGAAGAACCCAAGGGACCCGTAGGTACCAACCGCTCTTCCTAACTCGCCGTGGATCGCCGCCGGCGACCACCGCAGCCTTCGGGCGCCGGTGCGCTTTGTTTTCTCCCTCCAAATTTCAAACCTGACGAGTGGGACCCCCTCGTCAGCCTCTCATTTCTATTCGAACAATTTTCTCTGGAAAGCGCCTTCGGGCAAATATGCTTTCAGTCTGAAACTTTTTTTCTGGCTTTTTCTGTTCAGCCCCCTGGAAAGTTTCTGTTTCATTACAAACAAGTCCCTGGGTAAAACTTGAATATCTTTTAAACAAAAAAGATTTTTGATTGATTCTTTTTCTGTCACCTTTATTTTCTGTCTAGTTTTTTATCATATTTATTTGAAAAATATTTGGAGCACTTTTTGTGCACACACGGTATTTACGTTAGAACGTATTTTTCTTTATACCCTAGATACCGGAGGAGGTGACGGAACCGCGAACTTCACCGAGCTAGACTCCGACTACTCCGAACCAGGCAAGCATGTTTGAACCTTTGATATGATGAGTGTTTTGCATGTTTGCATTGAGTAGTTGGTCATGGCATGTTTATAAGCATTGCTGTAGGTGTTATATTGCATGAAAAGTTGATGCAAATGAACTTCGAAACTCCATATGCTTTTTGATGTGAGTTTACATGATCATGTGGTGACATGAGAGGTGGTAAGATGGTAGTGTTGAAGCATGCCAGTCTTAAGCCAAACCGTTTAACTCCAGTGTCAACGTGAATCAAGTCACGTTACCATCCGTTTCCTTTTGTGCTACCACATGTTTTCTGTAAAGAATATGGTTTAGTAAGTTGCAAACCGCTTTCCTCGTACACACCAGATAGAGAGGCCTTGATGAGGGTTCCATGGCCCTGGATTAAAGCCAGTCATCCGGTCAGGGGGCATGGGTGTTTCCGGTTGGGACCGAGAGGGGTGCACCCCTTAGAGCGCGCGTATATAAATTTGATCCCATGCTATTCGAGGTTCTAGCCTCCCCGTCTCAAAGTTTTTCTTGAACGTTGCCTAAGGTGATTCCTGGCATCGTGAGGTGGAAATGGGTGTGTCTTGGTTAGATGTGTTTCTCTTTGAAATACCAGAATGGAACTAGTCCTTCGTGACTCATCAAACCGCTGGCGTGGTTAAATAGTACTAACTCTGCAGAGT
Organism: Aegilops speltoides; assembly: GCA_021437245.1. Taxonomy (NCBI): domain Eukaryota; kingdom Viridiplantae; phylum Streptophyta; class Magnoliopsida; order Poales; family Poaceae; genus Aegilops; species Aegilops speltoides. The sequence continues at coordinate 45,556,742 of CM038144.1, read as the reverse complement.
CAAAATCATTCAAGTAATCATATCTTGACCAACGACTGTGTTCAACCTATCTTTGTCAGTATCAGTCTCAGTGACAAAACTCCAGTGAACAAACATGAGTGTTTCGTCCGGTTAATGGTTTATTCCTGTTGTTGGACTAACCTGTTTATTATCATGTGCTGAGTATTTCCTGTGAGTGATATATCTTCATGAATTTACTGAATATAAATGATGAAACATAAGCCCTTTTTGTGATGTCGCTCAGACGTCCGACTGTGGCACTCTTGTTGTTTATTTTCAATATAAACCCTTTACGTGATGTCGCTCAGACGTCCGACTGTGGCATCTCTGTTATTTATTTTCATTATAAGCCCTTTTCGAGATGTCGCTAAGACGTACGACTGTGGCATCGCTGTTATTTACTTTCATTATAAGCCCTTTCTGAGATGTCGCATAGATGTCCGACTGTGGCACGCACTGTCATTTACTTTTCAATATAAGCCCTTTATGTGGTGTCTCCCAGACGCTCGACTACGGCATGATAATTTATTTATTCCACCTTTCGAGGCGTCACTTCAGACACCCGATCGGTTTTCAGTTATTTTATTGGGATTTCGGGAGGACTACCGCCTGACTTCCTTTTTATTTTACATGCCGTGCAAATTCATTATTTGAGTGTGCATTGCTAAGTGCTCATGGTGCATTGTGTTTGCATTTTTTATATCTTATGTCCGAACTGTCTTGTGAGTACATTCAAAGTACTCACCTGGCTTGTTGATTTGGCCAGATGTTGACGAAGGCGATCTCATGGATGAAGAGTACGATAGCGAGTCCAACGCCTAGAGGAGTCCCAGTCAGTTCCACGCGATCCTGGATTTGGTCACTTGTATTATATCCGCTTCCGCTACCCAAATAAATTCATCGAGCCTCACTTCGACGCTCGATGAGCTGCAAGAGTAGGAGTCTTGTCACCCACTCCACTGTGACATATCCACCACCACTTTTTTATCGAGCTAGTAGTATGCCACCATACCCTTGTGTTATATCCACCCTTATGTAAAATATTGGCGTGCTTGTAATAAATTGTTAAGCAACCTCAGCTCAACCCTGTATTATATTTAATGCTACTGGATTTCTGTATCAAGGATTTGTCTACCAGTAAGGAGGATTTTCCTATACTGGTCTATATAAATGTCAGTTGCTCAATAAGCTTTTATTGAAAAACCGGTCTTGACAAACTTGGTACCAGAGCCAGGCTGACTGTAGGAAGCCACTACGTGCGATCGCTAATCGGTTATTAGTGTAATTAATTCTATTTTAATATTTTGCAAATGTAGTCATTTTCTGACAGTCAGCATAAATTTATGATCTGACCATTCAGAATTTTTGCCTACTTTTGTAGATGGCTGGCAATGACTGTGAGTCGCAGGTGTTCGCCAACGTGCCTGAGGGGTTCGTCAAGCTCCTCACCTCCATCGTCAAAATCGCGATCGGGCCATCGACTTGTCCGGAGTTCACACTCTACCAGCACAGGATCAACGACGGTTTGTCCATGCACCAGGCCGCGGTACAATTCAAGGGAGGGCGTGTTGAATTTCGCCGCTTCTGGTTTGTGGGAAGAGCCATGCCTACGGAGAAGCACGCTATGCAGATGGCTGCCCGTGAGGCGATAGCTCGTCTTCGGGATGTTCTTCCTTCAATGAAGACTCGTCGCTACCGCTACCTCCCCTACCACGTGCCATACACCTATCACTATGAATTTGCTTGCCCTAGAGGAGAAAGGGATGAGGCCATTGAGATGTTGGTTGACTATCTCAAGGCGCTTGAGGACGCTTTTCATAACCTTGTGGACGACCTCGTGGCTGCTCGCATGTCCACCGTGCACAACTGTTCCGCCAACAGGAGGGAGCTTCTCCATACAGCTCCACCACTGACTTACGTCTTGTCCTCGGCATCTCACACACCTGCCACACTCGCCACTGCTCGCCGCCTACCTACTCCTGAAGAATTTGACCAAGTCATCGCTCCAACCCCAGTCAGAGCTGCAGCACCTACCGCACCCGTTCCAGCTCCACAGCTCAGTGCTTCACGTCTGGAGCCCATTATTGAAGAGGAGGTTGAGTCTCCAACTCCACTAGGCCTTACCCTTGGCAGGCCAAGGGAACTCCTCACCATCTCCGACTAAGTGCGCCCAGCATGCCGTGCAGAGTGTCAGCATGTATGATATGTTTATATGTACATAGGTTGTGAGAAGTAGTCTGTATGCGCATCATGTAGGAACTGGAGAAGTGCACTAGCCTAAATAACATGTCAGCATTGTGTACGCACATCCTGAGTGATGTATTGTATAATTATGCTTGCGTGTAAGATATGTACTAAGCGGTCCTTCTCCTTGCGCAATCAAATATTTCCTTGAAAAATAATGGAGTTCTTAATTTTTCGTTTTGCAAAAAAAAATTGTCACACAACTTTGCTCACAAATTTTTACAAAAAATACCCCAGAGTGGAAAATGCCTCGCCCTTGGACTCGCTCCATGCCAAGTCCGCCAGAAGAGAATTATGGTATGCAGACAAGCAACAACTTCACACAGGGACAATCAAGTCAGCAGGGCAGTGATGCCGCATTTTCTCAAGTATGCCGCCTTTATGAACAGAGTCAGCAACAACACCAAGAAGTGATGAACCAAATCATCAATATGGGAAATCACCGTGGTCCATATCAACAGCAATCCAAATTATTAGAACTACAAAAGACGGGTCCCCCAACATTTTCTCATACTGACAAACCTCTTGAGGCCGACGACTGGCTTCGAGACATGGAGAGAAAGTTAATTATTGCACAGTGTTCAGATCGTGAGAAAGTACTATATGCACCGCACTATCTCACTGGAGCGGCTGCATCATGGTGGGAGAATTTCCTACACATGCACCCCAATGAAAATGATATAACACGGGAGGAATTCAAGGAAGGTTTTTGTGGGGCGCACATCCCCAGAAGTATTATGTAGATCAAGAAGAGGGAGTTTGATGACCTCAAGCAGAGGACCATGACGGTGACTGAATACAATAGTTAGTTTACAGTATTGTCTCGCTACGCCAAGGAAGAATGTATGACTGAAAACAAGAAGATGGAGAAATTCTTGGACGGTCTGGCACCAGCGCTTAAATGCCAGCTGGTCGTACACACCTTCCCAGACTTCAAAACACTGGTGGATAAGGCTATTACCTTGGAAAATGAGCGACGCATCTTGGAGGATTTTCGCAAGCGCAAAAGGGACCACACTACACTTGCTCGCAACCAACGGAGCAAGACTGATTTTCAGAAAGGTGGGGCACACAAACCCACGACCAATGTTTCACGTCCAATCAAGAATTTCCATGCAAGGGACAAGGAGTTCACATATCGGCCAGGCTTTACTTGCTACACTTGTGGAGAAGAAGGACACTATGCCAAGCAGTGTCCCAAGCCAAGAAACTCGGCCCCCAAACCGAACAACGGGAGTAATAGTTCAACGCCCAAGCGGAACAGTTTCAACCCCAGTAACAACCACAAGAAGGGTCAGCTGAACCATGTGACCAGAGAGGAAGCACAGAATGCCCTGGATATCGTACTCGGTACGTTCCCTATCAACACAATACCTGCCACGGTTTTGTTTGATTCTGGAGCTTCTCACTCGTTCATTTCAAAGAGATTTTCTTTGCAAAATGATTTTTCGATGCTTCCCTTGAAAAAATCCATAATCATCAAGTCCCCTGGGAGTAAGCAAGTTACTTAGAATTACTTCCAAGGTGTGGTTATTGATCTTGAAGGACTAAAGTTTCATGCAAACCTCATCGTGTTGGAAAACAAGGGACTGGATGTTATCCTAGGAATGGACTGGTTAACCACCAACAAGGGATTTATTGACTGCTTCAATCGGACTGTGATTCTTACCCACCATCATGGGAAGACAATAAAGATTTCGGCTCAGGAAAGACAGATATCACAGCAACCAAGGTTGAACAAGGTGGATATCTCAGAGTTAAGCAAAGTCCCAGTGGTATGTGAGTTTCCCGACGTATTTCCCGAGGAACTACCAGGCATGCCGCCAGACCGGGAAATTGAATTCATCATTGAGCTAGCACCTGGAACCACGCCCATTTACAAGAAGCCCTATAGAATGGCACCCTTCGAGTTGGTAGAATTAAAGAAGCAAATAAAGGAATTACTGGACAAAGGATTTATTCAAGCCAGCTCCTCATCTTGGGGTTCACCAGTATTATTTGCCAAGAAAAAGGATGGGACACTAAGATTGTGCATAGACTATCAAGTGCTCAACATGGTCACCATAAAAAACAAGTATCCTATATGCCTAGGATAAATGACTTATTTGACCAGATCGCACAAGCCAAAGTATTCTCGAAAATTGATTTGAGGTCGGGATATCATCAATTAAAAGTACGGATAGAGGATATCCCCAAGACAGCATTTACCTCAAGATACGGATTATACGAGTTTACTTTATTGCCATTTGGACTGACGAACGCCCCTGCATATTTTGTCCACCTCATGAACAAAGTATTTATGAAATTTATGGACAAATTTGGTGTGGTATTCATTGACGATATTCTGGTATACTCCAAGACACCAGAAGAGCACGCTGAACATCTCAGGATTGTACTGGGAGAACTAAGGAAACATCAGTTGTATGCCAAGTTCAGCAAAGGTGAATTTTGGTTAAGACAGGTCAGTTTTGTAGGCCACGTGCTAACCCAAGAAGGTGTTGCCGTAGACCCGGAAAAGGTCAAGGCCGTACTAAGCTGGAAACCACCAGCCAGCGTAATGGATGTACGAAGTTTCCTGGGAATGGCAGGATATTACCGAAGATTTATTGAAGGATTCTCCACCATAGCAAAACCAATGACCCAGTTGCTCAGGAAGGATAAAAAGTTTGTATGGACCGAAGCCTGCGAGAAAAGTTTCCAAGAACTCAAAAGGAAACTGACAACAGCACCAGTATTGGTTGTGCCCGACATACACAAAAGCTTTGAAGTATATTGTGACGCATCCCGAAAGGGCCTTGGATGCGTATTAATGCAAGAAGGCAAGGTAGTCGCCTACGCTTCCAGACAACTACGGAAACATGAAGAGAATTATCCGACTCATGACCTGGAATTGGCAGCAGTCATCCATGCACTCAAGGAGTGGAGACACTTTTGCTTTGAAACATCTGTGAAATATATACAGACCATAAAAGCCTCAAGTATATTTTCACACTACCAGAACTCAATTTACGGCAACGACTCTGGTTGGAATTAGTGAAGGATTATGATGTTGGCATACACTACCATCCAGGAAAAGCAAATGTAGTGGCAGATGCCCTTAGTCGAAACACCAGTCCAAGCAACGATAGCCTACCAAATTTGAGACCAGAATTTCAGCAGGAGTTTGCCAAACTCAACTTAATAATGGTCACCGAATGCAGTGTGTCGAATTTGGAAATACAGCCTACCCTGATAGAAAAGATTAAGGAGGCTCAGCATGGACACCCCAGCATTGAAGGCATAAAAAGAAAAGTGAGTTTGGGCAAGGCCTCAGAATTCGTCATAGACGATCAGGGAATATTGTGGTACGGAGATAGGCTTTGCATACCAAATATCGAGGACCTCAGACAGCAAATTCTAGCTGAAGGCCACACCACCCTGTATTCAATCCATCCTGGTGGAACAAAAATGTACAAGGACCTTCAGGAAAATTTTTGGTGGCACGGTATGAAAAGGGACATAGCCACGTTCATTGCATGTTGTGATTCATGTCAACGCATCAAGGCCGAGCACCAGAAACCAGCCGGACTATTACAGCCAAACAAGATACCCGAGTTGAAATGGGACGAGATTGGAATGGATTTTATTGTTGGACTACTTCGGTCACGACACGGAAATGATGCCATATGGGTCATCACTGACAGATTAACTAAGGTGGCACATTTTATCCCGGTGAAGACAACCCACACCACTCAGAAGCTTGCCAGGCTTTATCTTTCCCGTATCGTCTGTCTGCATGGAGTTCCAAAGACTATAATTTCTGACAGAGGCACACAATTCGTCTCTAGATTTTGGGATCACCTACAACAGGCTCTGGGAACTCAAGTAGCATTCAGTACAGATACCACCCTCAGACGGATGGTCAAACTGAACGGGTAAACCAAATTCTAGAAGACATGCTAAGGGCATGTGTCCTCACCTATGGAACCAGTTGGGAAGAAAGCTTGCCATATGCGGAGTTCGCATACAACAACAGTTACCAAGACAACCTACAAATGGCACCCTTTGAAGCCCTATACGGGCGGAGATGTCGTACCCCGCTAAATTGGTCAGAGACCGGAGTGTCGGTGTACTAAGGTAGGGGTACCTCAGTACCCCAACTTGTGCACGGGCGGTTGCAGCTTCCCGCGGCAGGGTTTACCACGTGCTCGCCGAAGACCTTCCTGCTCCATGTCAAACCATTCAAAAACAAAGTATACAAGGATGAAGATCGAGACCCGGCAAGCGGAGCTTGCCGGAAGGCCGCTCTGAGGCTCAAGGTTACATCACTCACGCAAGGCCACAGCAAGAGGAGCTCGCCGGGAAGACTAGAAGATTACATCATAGAAGACACGCCTCGGCGCTATATGCGTCCCCGAGCGAGGGCCCGGGAGCGACAAGTTTCAGAGCGACAAGCTCCCGGGTCCGCAAGGTCAAGACCCGGCAAGGTGCTTGCCGGGAGAATTGCGCTGTGTGCCGCGCCCAGCTCATCGCCCACGCGCCGCCTGGGCCTTTCGGGGACGCAGCGTGGCGGATGGCTGTGCAGCCTGGGGACACGGTGGCACTCCACGGTGGTGGATCCATCGCCGCGGCGACGGAGACGCTTAGGGCGGAGCTTTGGGGTCGACGGCGACGGGCATTAAATGCCCTTGTCCCCCTTGTCAAAGTAGGTAGCAACCACTGCCACGACCGTAGCTCCACTTGTTCGCACTATTCCAACTACCACCTCTTTTACGTTTTACCCTTTTCTCCCACGCTGACACTGTCGGTGACTCCTTACACTATAAAGGAGGCCCATGCACAACGTGGAGGGGGTTCGAAACCTTTGCGACTCTCGCGCGGTGTAGCTGCTACTGTAGCTCTTCAAGCTCCCGAGCTCAATACAAACCAAGGCGGGAGTAGGGTTTACGCGTTCACCGCGGTCCGAACCTGGGTAAAACTGCCCGCGTGCTCGCCACGATCTGCTCTTTGTGCTCCCCTCCGCCTCGCACCGCCTGCATAAGGGCTCCGGTCCCATAGGTGTTCGTGGCGGACAGTTTCCCGACATCTTTGGCGCGCGGTAGGGGCGTCGAGGTTGTGCGGACCTGATCCGCGTTCACGCGGCGCGTTCTTCATCAACCTCTCCGGTTTCATCAGCAACTTCATCAACAATTGCGCCATGGCCCCGAGAGGAAGGCTTCGAGGTTGCGAACCCGTCTGCGTCTCATCCGCCGCCACCGGAGCCAACGGTGGGCGGAGGAGACGCCGGAAGTGTGGTCGCCCGGCGAGGACACTCGCGGCGCCACCAGATCCAAGGACAAGACGGATGACCGCCTCGGTCTCCGTGGACACGCCAAGCGCCCATCTTAGCACACGACAACCCAGCAGCGCCATACCACGGAGGTGGTATCCGCCGCTTGGGCAAGGACACACCGGAGGCTTGCGGGATGCTCCGACCACCGCCCGGACACAAGCAAAGCGGCGCGCGGGCAGACCTGCTCCTTCTAACACCGTTAGAGTCCGAGCATATCCCGCCTCGCGCCGCCGCCCGCTCCCCTCCACTCCGGCAGAAGCGCTCGCAAGGGCGCAATCGCTTCTCGATTTCTCCAGCGGCGGACAAGGTCAAGATCGGAGGGCTACCATCAGAGCCCGATCGCCGCTAACAACGACTCTTCACAGCAGCCGGCGACCTCGCGGCAGCGCGCAAGCCGAGAAGACGAAGGCCGACGGCGATAAGACCGCTGGGTGCAACCACCGTGCACTCCCCGCCGCAGAAGCAAAAGACGCCGCTTCGCTGAACAACACCGACGACGGCTCCACGGCATCGCCGGATCCAGCGGCTCGTCGGGATCAACGCCAGTCCTCGACGATCGGGCGACAAGAAGACGCCGGACCATTATCGAAGCGCCCCGAGAAGCTCGGGCGACAATCAGACCAGAGAGCTGGGAACGCTGTCGACGCTACAAGCACCGGTGAACCAGGCGATTTGCCAGACGCGGCAGCTGCCCTGCTGTTCACCCGCGAAGCGCGCGGCGGCCCGTCCGGCTCCAAGCATGAAGAATTTCAAGCCCGACGACGGGAGAAGTACGACGGCAAGACGCACCCTCGGAATTCCTCGGTGTCTACACCATCGCGGTGCAGGCTGCCGGGCGCGACGAGAAGATTCTAGCGAACTACTTCCGCTGCGTGTTTAAGCCGAACGCTCGTTTGGCTTATGCACTTGCCGGAAGGCTCCATTTCTTCTTGGGCGAGACCTTTGCCATCGGTTTGTTGGCGCCTTCACCGGGCGGCCACAAACCCCACGGCCAGAGAGCGATCTCCACATTTTGGCCCGTAGGAAGGAGAATCCCTGCGCAAGTATATCCAACGCTTCACCGTATGCAAAGACAACATCCTCGATGTCCACCGCCGCCATGTTATCGCTGCGTTCCACCAGAACGTGCGTAACCGCCACATGCGTGAAGAGATGGCGATGACCAAGATTCGGGATGTCAGCGAACTCTATGCTCTGGCTGATAAGTGCGCACGCGCGGAAGAGGGGAGGAGACTCCCCGGGGAGGATGCTGGCGCAGGAGGAAGCGACAGCGACGACGCCGCCCCGGCAAAGAAGAGGCGACGGCGGAACAACCGAAAGACGAACAAGAAAGAGGTGCTTGCCGTCGAGAAGTCCGGCAAGGAGGCTCCCGCCAAGCAAACACAAGCTGGCGGCTCCGGCAAGGAGCCTGCCCCTGTAGCGGCAGCCGACAAGCAGGACGGCTCCGACAAGCAATACTGCAAAATCCACCGCACCAAGGGCCACGATCTCTCCAACTGCAAGCGCGTCGAGTATCTCGTCGAGCAGCAAAAAGCTGAGTACGAGAGGCGCGACAAGGAGAAGGCCCAAGGTGGCGGAGGAGAACCGAAAGAAGCGGCCGCTCAATGGCCGGGAGGACGCTGCAAGGCAAGGCCAGCAGCAGGCAGGTGATCGACCTCCCGGGCCGCGACAAGGATGAAGAAGACGACACGAAGACATGGAGGATGAGGATAACAGCGAGCAGGAGTTCCGGAAGGCCACGGAGGTCTGTGCGTCGATGGTGGCGCATCTCGCACACCTCCCACCGCCAGCTAAAGCGGTGGGTGCGTGAGGTGAATGCAGCGGAGCCGCCCGTGGAGTCGCCAAGAGCTCCTCAAATGGTCCAAGACGCCCATCATTTTTGATCTTGAGGATCACCCCGACCGCACCACCAGCGGTCGGGTGCTTGCCGATGCTGGTCTCGCCCACCATCCGCAACCTCAAGGTCACCAAATGTTGGTTGACGGCAGGGCGGGCTGAACTTGATCTCCTCTGCTGTGATCAAGAAACTCAAATTTCAGATGGCGAGCTCAAGAGACCGGTTCTTTCCAAGGAATCAACCGGGGACGGAGCAAGCCCAAGGAAAGATCACTCTCACGGTGACCTTTGGCGGGGAGCTCAATTTCAGGATCGCGCATCACTTTCGACGTCGCCGATATTCCGTTGCCATACAATGGAATACTCGGCCGTCCCCTGCCTCGCCAAGTTCATGGCAGCTTCCCATTATGCCTAACGTACTCAAGATGCCGGGCCGATAAGCGCCATCACCGCCCACGGCGACAAGAAGGATGCGCTTTGTTGCGCCGACAAGATCTACGGATGCGCAGCTGCGGCCGATAAGAATACACTTGCCGCTGAAGCTCCCGGGGAAGAAGACGAAGACCAAGTCCGCAAGTGCTCTGGGCCCACTCCGCAACCGCACCTTCGAGTGCGCTGCCGCCGAGGACGCCCCGCCGAGCTCCACCGCAAGAGTAAAAGGGAATGGCGCTCCGCCGCAACCAAGAAGGTGTCCGCCGATGAGGACGGCAGCCTGGTGGTACCTTCACCATCGCCACACTTGACAAAGAATAGAAAGCGGCTCGTCGCCTTTCCTGCGGGCGAATGTCGATGTGTTTGCATGGCAACCATCCGACATCCCCGTGTTCCTGTGAAGGTGATTGAGCACAAGCTTGCTGTTTGCCCTCATCGCGCCCATCAAGCAAAAAGTGAGGAAGCAAGCCGTGAGCGCCAAGAATTCATCAACGAAGAAATCAAGAAGCTAGAGGCAGCAGGCCTAGTTAGAGGTGTGATCCATCCGACGTGGTTAGCAAACCCATTGTCAGGCGCAAGGCCAACGGGAAGTGGAGGCTATGTATAGACTTCACCGATGTGAATAAAGCATGTCCCAAGGATCCATTCCCTTGCCGCCATTGACCAGATTGTTGACTCCATCACGGATGTGAGCTACTCGCTTGATGCATACTCAGGTTATCACCAGATCTTTATGGCCAAAGAGGATGAAGAGAAGATCTGCATTTATCACTCCATGTGGCACTTATTGCTTCATACGCATGCCATTTGGACTCAAGAATGCAGGATCAACATTTGCAAGGGTAGTGTATATCTGCTTTTGAGCCACAGATCCATAAAATGTAGAGGCTTACATGGATGATATCGTGGTGAAGAGCAAAAGCAAGGATACGCTGATTCAAGATTTGAAGAGACGTTTGAGAACCTGCAAGAAGATACAGACTTAAGTTGAACCCCGAGAAGTGCGCCTTTGGAGTTCCCTCCGCAAACTTCTCGGTTCTTTGTGTCACAGAGGGAATTGAAGCCAACCCGACAAGATTAAAGCCATTGAGCAGATCGAAGCCCCGGGCGAGTCAAGGATGTCAAGGCTTGCAGGTTGTGTGGTGCCCTCAGAGGTTCATTTCAAGTTCAGAACGCCTCTACCTTTCTTCAAAATCTTGAAGAAGGCAGGTCCCATGAAGTGGACTCGGAAGCGGAGGCAGCGCTGCAGGATTTGAAATGGTACCTATCTTCCACCCCAATACTTGTCGCACCTAGACCACGGGGAGAAGTTGTTGCTGTACCTAGCGGCAACCAACCAGGTGGTTAGTGCTGCGCTAAGTAGCGGAGAGGAGTCCGATGAGGAGGCTACACCACCGCAAGCGAGTCCAGCGACAAGTGGGGCTGCTCCGACAAGCTCCGCCCCAACAAGGACAACTCTGCTTGCAGAACAGGATGAGGTGCGGAAGAAGATGGTGCAGCGCCCGGTGTATTTTGTAAGTTCCTCTCCAGGGGCTAGGTCAAGATACTACGGTGTGCAAAGTTGCTTCGCCTCCTCATGGCCTCGAGAAAGCTGCGCCATTACTTCGTGCACACGAGATAACAAGTGGTCACTCGCTTTCATCAAGAGGATATTGCACAACCCGAAGCAACAGGCAGGATCGTTGAGTGGGCCTTTGAACTGTCGAGCTTTGGACTCAAGTTTGAAAGTACTTCAACCATACAGAGCCGAGCTTTGGCAGAATTCGTAGCAGAGTGGACCCCAACGCCCGATGAAGAAGTCCAAGAAACAACTACACCCGTACAGGAAGCGACAAGTGAATGGGTAATGTACTTTGATGGTGCCTTCTCGCAAGGCGCCGGTGCGGCGTGGTACTCATCGCGCCCACCGGAGAGCACCTCAAGTATGTTATCCAGATGCACTTCCCAAGGAGCAAGCGACAAACAACACCGCTGAATATGAAGGTTTGCTCGCCGCCCGTGGATTGCGGCCAACTTGGGATCAGGAAGTTGATTGTGCGGGAGATTCTCGTTGGTGGTCCGCAAGTTAACAAGAGCTATCGAGCCCTTTGATGAAAGCTTATGTCGATGAAGTGAGGAAGCTTGAGGAGCGCTTTGAAGGTTTGCAGATGGAGCACGCCCGAGAGCTCGTAATGAAATCGCAGATAGCCTTTCAAAGTGTGCTTCGATGAAGTTACTCAGGAACCGGGACCTTCTTGCTCAAGCTGACTCAACCATCCGTCACGCCATCAATTGGGCAGTCCAAGAAGAGAAAGTTGGTCTCCGGCGACTACTTACCGGCGGGTCTCCCTGAGGCCGCCGCCAAGGTCCCCAAGATCAACGACCAGAACGCTGAGGAATAGTTTGTTCCTGCAGATCCTCGGATCTGCATAGCTTGAAGCAAGTGTTCCCGACAAGCCTCGCCCGGCGAGCTTGCCGGGATCTTCAGCTCCGCAGAGCTGTGAGGTTCTTGCCGAGAAGCTAAGGTTCCCAGCGGCCCTCATGTTTTAGTCCTTGCCGTTGAGCCCCAAGCTCGGCATGGGCACAGCAGATCGTCTGCTTTTTGCAACCGGAGAACTTCCCGACGACCCGTAAGAAATAGAGAAGATAACCAGACAGTCAAGTATGTACCAGTTCGTGGATAACGAGCTGCATGTAAGAAGGCTCAATGGTGTCGATCAAGTGCATCTCCGTGGAAGATGGATGAAGCTGTTGGCGTAAATACACGGAGGCATATGCGGCCACCACATTGGCGCAAGGGCGCTTGCCGAAAGCTTTCCGCAAGGGTTCTTTGGCAAGAAGCCTCCAAGATGCAACCGCACTAGTAACCAAGTGTGAAGCGCAGGCCCATGCAAAGCAGATTCATCACCGGCTCAAGCTCTCCAAACAATCCTTTGTCCCGCCCTTCTCGGTCTGGGGCTCGATATCTCGGCCCCTTCCCCTGTTGTCGGGGCTTTGAGTACTTGTGCGTGGCAATCGACAAGTTCACAAAGTGGCCGTAAGTGGAGCCAGCGAGAAAGGTGACAAAGACAATCAGCGGTCAAGTTCTTCAGATCGATTGTGTGCCGTTTTCGATCCCTAACAGGATTATCACCGACAACGGTACACAATTCACTAGTCGCACCTTCATGCAAGACGCCCAAGACCTTGGCGCCAAGGTCATTTCAGATCTGTTGCTCACCCGAGGAGCAACGGTCAAGCGGAGAGGGCCAATGCTGAAGTGCTGCGCGACTCAAGACAAGAACTTTCGACAGGCCGCGCAAGTGCGGAAGAAATTGGATAGAGGAGCTACCGCAGCTCTTGGTCAATCGAACGACACCAAATCGAGCCACCGGACAGACACCTTTTGCTCTAGTCTATGGAGCAGAGGCGTTCTCCCCACGGAACTCAGATACGGATCTCCTCGAGTGCTCGCTATGATGAGCTCGAGCAAGAGCAATCGCGGCAAGATGATGCATTGCTCCTTGAGGAGGGACGCCTGTGCTGTCAGACGAGCTGCTCGATACCAGCAAGCCTTGCGCCGCTACCATAGCCGCAAGGTCAAAGCCAGAGTCTCGAGGAAGGCGACCTTGTTCTTCGGGCGTGTTCAGTCCGCCAAGAATTCCAACAAGTTGACTTGAAGTGGGAAGGCCCTTATCGGTGAGACAAGTCACGAGGCCCGGCGCTGTCCGCCGAGACCGAAGAAGGCTTACCGTGAGCAACTCCTCGAACATAGAGCATCTTCGCAAGTTTCACCCATAAGGCGCGGTTGCCGTGATCTGCCCGCAACCACCTTTTGTACAAGCTTTGCCGCTGTTGCATGTAACCCTTTGTACAAAGCCGCGCAGACCCTGCATCAATAAAGTTTACGTGTTTTATGCTAGTTGCCTTTCCCATGCTTTTCTTTGCTATTTGCATGTGTTATTTGGCATCTCTTGTGCGACACACATATCCGTAAGCAATAGCGCGCCGAAGGCCATATACTTGTTTCCTCTTCTTCCTTGCCTCTAAGCGGAAGGAACGCTCCTCGCGCACAAGTTTGCCGGGGGGGAAGGAAATGGAGGATGAACCAAGTGCTGTTCAAGAAAGAGAAGCTTGCCGGAGAACGCACAGATCACTGAAAGCTAAGTTATTAGAATTTGAGCAGTTCAAAATTTTAAATTTTAAGTTGCCTTCCTTGAACAACCACACTTTGTATGGAAAACCTGTGCGCGGAGGAACCTACCCGTGGATAGCCGCACTTTATCTTGTTTTCGAGCACGCCAACGATTTGAGTGAGCTGCGACAAGTGTCGCGCCCTTGTTTCGCTTTTCGAGTCCGCTCCAGCAAGCTAAGTGCGTTGCGACTAGTCATGCAAGGTTGCTTGCCGGTAAGACCTTGGCCAGCGGCTGCTTCGAGTTCAGCACTCAGCGTTGTCATGCAAGGGCCCCTTGCCGCAAGTTCCCTAGAAGCGAGGGTTGAAGCATACAAGGTTGAGGATCGTAACAAGGAGATAACACTGCATCTATTGATCAAAATAAAGATAATATCTTACAAGGAATAACTTGTCGCGATGACTAATGAGTTCATAACACCCTATGCAGCAACAAAAGAGATAAAGATAAAGGAGGCCTAGTCACGCAGTCGCCTCCACCTCGAGATCTTGTTCACTTTAGCAATGATGTGGGCGACCTGCTCCTTCAGAGCCTCCATGTTCGCGCCGGCCGAAGCTGCGAAGAACGCTGGTGAGATTTATGCCGGGATTGCGGTATACAATCTTCGCAAGACACGCCCATGGTTCCCGTGCACAGCCGGCGAGTCTCCTCGGCGAAGTTTGCGAGGATCTTCTTCCGCAGATTTGCAAGGGCCGGCGCGATCCCCCTGAAGAAGAGGCTGAGCTTGGCGCTGGGAGGGAGATTTGGATCCGGGGAGTAGATGAGATGCTCCAGCTTCAGCGCCAGCAGCTCCTGGTCAATGTCGGATGCACAAGATACCAAGTCCTCGGTCCATAACTCGACGGTACGGCGGAAGTGCTCGGCTGCTTTGTTGGCGCTGTCCACCAAGGTTCGCTCCTTGCGGAGCTCCTCCTTCAACTTGGTCTCCGATCCCGGCGGCGCCAAGCGAGTCCTCAACGTAGGGACTTTCAGCTCAAGATCCTCGATGGAGTCCTTGGCGGCCTTCAGCTCGTCGCCCTTCTTGGAAAGACACACATGGAGTTCCGAGTTGGTGTGGGCGTCCTTCTCGCGCTCCGTGTTGAGCGCGGCGACCTTCTCCACGCTCGCCTTCAGCAACTCCTCCAGCTGCGCGACCTTGGCGGCAAGCTCCTCCTTGGCGGTCTCCATGGCAGCCGCAGTGGCTTCGCCTCCTTGAGTTCCCGCCAAGGGCCTGCTCCCAGCGGCAAGGTCTTCCTCGGGAGTCGAGGTTGACCTTCACCTGGCGAAGTTCTCCTTCTCGCCGAAAGCTCCACCTCGGCGAGCCGCCGCTGCTCTTCGCCTCGCCTTCTAGCAACCACTCTTGGTATTCCCGGCGAGCCGCACGCTTCTCCGCCACCTCGCGGAGAGCAGCCTGGTTGGCGGCGCTGAGCTCCGCCAAGACGCTTCTCCATCTCCTCGGCGGCCTTGGCGGCGAGGGCCTCCCGAAGCGAAGCTACCGCTGGCCCGTGAAGGGCCAGGAGCTGGTGAAGCAGCTTCTCCTCCTCGGGCCCGTCGCTCCCGCCGGCCCTCGACGATCTTCAAGCCTGGAGGCGAGGATCTCCCATCAAAGGCCTCGCCCACCGCGGAGCTCATGACGAAGAGCCCCACGGCACTGGATGAAGACGCCTGGGGGCTTTCAAGTAGTAGCCGGACTGCTCTTCTCCGGCGGAGGGGTCGGCGATCGGCAAGCAGCACTTGATGCTCCCGCCGCCTCCGGCCGGGCGTGCGGTCGCCGTCCTCCTCCCGGGCCAAGGCCCGCAGCCGTGAGCGGTCTCGGCGATGGCCCGGCGGCGGCTCCCGCTGGTCTCGGCGACAGGCGTCGCCGCCGCCGCCAAGGCCTCCTCCTCAATAATGATGACTTCGCTCCATCTGCTCGGGGAGGAGGATCTAGAAGAAGAAGAAAAGCAAAAGAAGTTCAAGCAAATATCCAAAAGAGACAACGCCAAGAAGACAAAGTTGTAGAACCTACCTTGGCGGACGTCGCCGCCGGGCGGGCTCCTTCGCCGGGGAGCTCGCTTGGCGGAGTGGTTGCCTCGCCGGGTTGCTTGTTTGGCGGGTACTCGCCTTGGCGGAGTACCGCCTTGGCGGAGCGCCTCCCTTGCCGGGAGTTCGGCCTTGGCGGGACGGCGGGCTCATGCGGGGGCTCGGTGCGACTCTCCGACGCCTCTGCCATTGTGGCTCCACCTCGCACAAGTCAAGACAAAAACACCAAGGCATTAGTACAAGACCAAAATCTTCAAACACGCTGGCGAAGCGAAGTGCAGTAACCCAGACTTACGCTGGGTTGCGCTGGGCTGCTCCTGAGCAGCGCTGGTCCGCAAGCTTGGCTCGCATCGCCCTTGTCATTGCAAGGCGGCGAAGTCGTCCGCGATTCGACCACGGGCACCTTGGCCTTTTTCTCCACCCGCCCGCCATGGTCCCAAATCAGAGCAAGAAACAAGATTAGCTTCAACAATGATCAAGGCGAAATTTGAGAAGATGAAGATCTTGATATTTACTCCTGTTCCTCCTCGTCGTCTTCGCTCAAGGCGGAGAAGTCATACTCCACCTGGGGCGCGTTTTGCGCGAGGAGCGGAGGCGAAGACTCCTCGGGCGCTTGGCGGTCCCTCGACTGGGGGCTGCGGGCGACCCAGCCCCGCTATGCCGGGCCCGAGAAGCGGGCGGAGCCGCTCCGCCTCCGAGAAGACTCTCGTCCGCTGGCGCCGACCTGCGGGTGCCTCGCCGTGGCTCTGGCGCTGGCCGCTTCGCCGTGGCTGGTGCGCCTGGCCGCCTCGGGCGCAGCTTGGCTTCCCGGGAAGCTTGCGCTGCCCGGCGAGCTGGTTGTCGCCGGGGGCTGCGCCCTCGCCTGCCGCCGCCCGAGACGACGCTTGGGAACGCCTAGGGCTTGCCCGGGCGGGAGGTCTCCGACGACGAGGAGAGGTCGTCGGCGCGAGCTCCGTGGACCCGCCGGGCCCTCGGCGGCCTCGGGCGCCCTCCTCCTCCTCCCCGGCTGGCTTGCCGGACCCAGCGCCTGCGCTGCATGCCCTCTCTCCGGGCGCTGCCCTCCGCACCTTCGCTTGCGGCGCCTCGTTCCCTCCGCAGCCACCCTTGCCGCGCTCGCCATGATTCCGGGATCCTGAGTGCCTCAGAGAGGGGACCCCGCGAGCTGCCGAGGAAGCTGCAGAGTTCTGCGGATCTCCGCCTCCGCTTGGCAGGACGCTCGCAGCCTTCGCCTCCTCGGCGTAGTCGAACTCTCCGCCGCAGCGGCTGCGGCGGCCTCTTCAGCCCGAGAAGCTATGTATGCAAGCTTTGGTCGGTGGTGTCCCGCCAGATGTTCTTTGATGTCATCTTGTTCTTCGCCACCTCCACAAGGTTGTCGAAGAAGCTGAGGATGTCTGATGGACTGGGCGGAATCCACGTGCGTCCACGCCGTGCGAATCACACGCGGGCATCATGGCGCAAAGACGATCCCGAGCTGTGCTGTTGCAGAGGGGCACCACTCCCCGGGGAGGTCTGAACCACTCTGGATGGGCCGGGTCATATTTAAAGAGTTCCCGGACCATCCCCCTCAGCTCCAGCGCCGTGAAGTTGAAGTTCAGCCCGGGCGCAGCCTCATTATATCCGCGCGCTGCATACCCCCAGCCGGCCTTTTTCCGTCTTGGAGAGGGCAACGCGGCGGCGGAGGAAGTCTCGCGCTTACTTCTGCAACGGACAGCCTTTGCAATCCAAGACGAAGAACCGGATGAGGGCGATGTTGAGCTTGACGCCGTCCGAATCCAGCTCGCTTCCAGCCCTCGCCACAAGACGATGGGCGCTAGGCGCGGCGCGGTGAAGGGCTGTGGCGCGCCCTCAACGATCAGAAGACTACCAGACGCCATTTTTCCCACTTGCCGCGAGCTCCCGCAAGTAAGACTCCTTCTTGTGCAAACGAAAACCCAAGATATCCTCCGAGAGAGGGGGGCGCCACCGCCTAGGAGTGAAGAAATGCCTAAACAGCGCACGCTGGGATGAATTTTATGTAGTTTTCAGACATAAAGCGAAACCGCCATGGTGAGGATGGCTGGGGGTGAAGTCAAGAAGATGGAAGCCGAGGGTGCATGACGTCACGTAAGAATTCAGTAAAAAGGAGGGCAAAGACCGCAAAGGGAAGAAGGCTGCGAAGAAATAGTACCCGCCGGGTAGTTGTCCTGGCGGCGGCCGAATAAGCTCGAAAAGGGGAGCGCTTTGGTTCCTTTGGACCGTAATCAAGTAATACTTGTTCCAGAGCTCTGCTACCGAGCCTCAAGGGAAGACGAGGTTCCGCTCGTACTGGTGAGCCTCGCCGCTTGTTCGACTTCTCCTTTCTGGTTTCTCCGCCGCTTTCTCGGTCTTCGGGCCATGGCGGAGGCGGCGGAGGAAGGGGATTAAGAGCCCGACGGCGCTGAGATGCAGGCGGGCGGCGGAGGTTTGGAGGCGAGCACAAAGGGGATCTTCGAAGAGGAAGAGGATGCAATGAAAGCGAAAAGGAGGGAACCGCCTCGCCGCTTCTCGCTTATGGGGAAGTGGGGGCGCCGCTTTTTCCATTAAAGAACGCGGCACGCCCCATCCCACGACGCAGCAATTGACGCGTGCTGCCACGGGGATGCGGCAGATGCGAAGTGGATTCGGCCAGGCCGCTGGGGTGGTGCCTGCAGTAATCGCTTTTGGGCCTGGCCCAACAGCGCCGCACCGGTGGCCCAGCCCGGGGCTCCTGCCGGTGATTAAGGTAGGGGTACTCAAGACTTCAACTTGTGCACGGGCGGTTGCAGCTTCCCGCGCAGGGTTTACCACGTGCTCGCCAAGACCTTCCCGCCCATGTCAAACCATTCAAAAACAAAGTATACAAGATGAAGATCGAGACCCTGCAAGCGGAGCTTGCCTGAAGGCCGCTCCAGCTCAAGGTTACATCACCACGCAAGGCCCCGCAAGAGGAGCTCGCCAGAAGACTAGAAGATTACATCATAGAAGACACGCCTCGGCGCTTATATGCATCCGGCGAGGGCCCGGGAGCGACAAGTTATGTGAGCCCGACAAGCTCCCGGGTCCGGCAAGGTCAAGACCTCGCAAGGTGCTTGCCGGGAGAATTGCGCCAGGTGCCCGCGCCCAGCTCATCGCCCACGCTGCCTCGGGCCTTTCCAGGACGCGGGCGGATGGTCAGCAGCCTGGGGACACGGTGGCACTCCACGGTGGTGGATCCATCGCCGCGGCACGGAGACGCTTAGGGCGGAGCTTTTGGGTCGACGGCGACGGGCATTAAATGCCCTTGTCCCCATCACAAAGTAGGTAGCAACCATCGCTTACGACCGTAGCTCCAATCGCTCCCGCACTATTCCAACTACCACCTCTTTTACGCTTTTACCCTTTTCCCACGCTGACACCGCCGTGACCCTTGCACTATAAAAGGAGGCCCATGCACAACGTGGAGGGGGTTCAAACCTTGCAACTCTCAAGGCCGGTGTAGCTGCCATCGTAGCTCTTCAAGCTCCCGAGCTCAATACAAACCAAGGCAGAGTAGGGTTTACGCGCTCACCGCGTCCTAACCTGGGTAAACTGCCCGCGTGCTCGCCACGATCCGCTTGTGCTCCCTCCGCCTCGCATCAAGCATGCATAAGGGGCTCCGGTCCCATAGGTGCTCGTGGCGGACAGTTTCCCCCGACACGGAGACAGCCATATCTTCGGCCCAGACATGCTCAAAGAAGCCGAGGAAAAGGTTAAGCTAATCAGGGACAGACTCAAGACAGCTCAAAGTCGACAGAAGAGTTATTACGATCGAAAACATCGGGGAGTCAGTTTTGAACCCGGTGAGTATGTGTACCTACGAGTATCTCCTATGAGGGGCCTGCAATGATTCAAGGTTAAGGGAAAGCTAGCACCAAGATTCATCGGACCATCCTGTGTAGTTGCACGAAGAGGCACAGTAGCCTACCAACTAGACCTACCCGAAGAATTGTCAGACGTCCATGACGTGTTCCACGTATCACAATTGAGAAAGTGCGTAAGCAACCCAGAGAAGCATGTACCTCATGAAGACATTGATGTGCAACCAGACCTCACCTACAGAGAACATCCAATAAAAATATTGGAGGAGTCTGAAAGGAGGACCCGTCAGAAAACAATCAAGTTTTTCAGAGTTCAGTGGAGCCATCACACCGAGAATGAAGCAACATGGGAAAGATAAGATTTTCTTCGGATAGAGCACCCACACCTATTTGAGGATCAGCTGAAATCTCGGGGACGAGATTTTTCCTAAGGGGGTAGGTGTTGTGACACTCCAAAATTTTCATTTGGTTTTCAGCAAAATTCCTTGTTCGATTCGAAGGAGGTTATTTAAAAATCTTTTAAAAAGACTCTCCCCCTCAAATATTTTCTCTTATGATAAAATATTTTTGGGGTTATCCTCAACCTTGATGGTTGGCTTTGAAGGTTCATCATTGGTGTTGACTCACCACAATTTATTTTTGAAAGTTTTTCATTTAAAAAGAAATCCTTAAAGTTTTGGTTTATTTCTTTTTATTCCAACCATCCCCTTTTCACCATGTATCATATTAAACTTTTTCCTCAAGACACTCCCTCCACTTTTGGGTCAAGTCAAGTATTCAATCCCAGCAAGTTCAACTCATTTTTGATTTTTATTCCATTTATTTTTACCCCAAAACTATTTCTGTTTTTATTTGTGGACCTAGGTGGTTTACAAAGGAAGTACCAAATCCCTTTTGAGTTTTGATCTCAAACCAACTTCTCTGGCTAGTCCTTAGCACCCACAACCTAGATCCATCAAGATCCACTCCTCCACAATTCAAAATTTTCAAGTTTCACTCACTGCAAGTTTGGACCAGATTCATCATTTTTGGTGAAATACATATTTTCCCTTCTCCAAAAATTCTACCAAAAATCAGGCAGCCCCCAGGTGCATTGACAGGCCACCTCACCAAAAATCAGCTCCAGATAAATTGCCCACATGGCAAAATCATTTCATCGAACACCTTGCTTGCACTATTACTGTTCATGTTCAGAAATTCAGTGTTTCAGTCGACAGTCAGTGTCATTTTCTTCAGAGTCTTAGCGTCGATCTCACCAGTGCATCCTCTGGCTCCTTGCGCACTGCTTCTCCTTCTTATCCAGAGCGCCACACGCTCTCTTGGACGGGCACGGGTGTCGGTGGCGGCGTGCCTCGCCGACGCCGGCAGGTTCTGCGGTGGCAGAGCCACCCGTATGCACTCAGCGAGCTAACGCCACTTTTCACCGGCCCAGCACCGCCTAAAGCAACCGAGGCCTCACAGGTCAGTTTACTTGCCAAAGACACGCCGCAGCACCGCCGCTGCGGGTTCGGCAAGCAAGGCGCTCGCCGCCGACGGGCCCGCGAGGCGCCATTTCGTCGAAACCGCGGAGCAGGCTAAATCAAACCAAGGTTAGCTTCTGATTGAAACCAGTGGATCTCCATGTTGATGCCTAGCCACCTAAACCACCCGTCCGGCCACTGTATTACCGTAATCGCCGCTGGAGTTATCCCGTACGCGGGAACCACCTCGGGCTGGCTATAAATAGCCATCCCGAGCTCGCTTTCGACCAGCACTACTCCCTTCACCTCACCAGAACCCCGCCAAGGCACCAGGAGGACCCCTAGGAGGTCTTCTCCTCCGTCTCCGGCCGCCCCGTTCCGCCTCAGGCTCCAGCTTGATCCACTCAGGTGAGGCCATCCCCGCCTCCCAAACCTTGTCAGTAGCCCTCTTGTGCACCCCGTAATCTAACCCGAGCTTCAATTCCACCTTCGTAGCTCTCCCGGACGAGATCCATCAACTCCCGAACCACCGTCCGCCGGGGTTGAGGCCGCCGAGGACCAACTCCACCACCGACAGGTGCGGAAGAACCCAAGGGACCCGTAGGTACCAACCGCTCTTCCTAACTCGCCGTGGATCACTGCCGAGGACCACAACAGCCTTCGAGCGCCGGCGCGCTCTGTTTTCTCCCTCCAAATTTCAAACCTGACGAGTGGGACCCCCTCGTCAGCCTCTCATTTCTATTCGAACCGTTTTCTCTGGAAAGCGCCTTCGGGCAAATACGCTTTCAGCCTGAAACGTTTTTTCGGGCTTTTTATGTTCAGCCCCTGGAAAGTTTCTGTTTCATTACAGACAAGTCCCTGGGCTAAAACTTGAATATCTTTTAAACGGAAAATGATTTTTGATTGATTCTTTTTCTGTCACCTTATTTTTTTGTCTAGTTTTTTTATCATATTTATTTGAAAAATATTTGGAGCACTTTTTGTGCACACACGGTATTTACGTTAGAACGTATTTTTCTTTATACCGTAGATACCGGAGGAGGTGACGGAACCGCGAACTTCACCGAGCTAGACTTCGACTACTCCGAACCAGGCAAGCATGTTTGAACCTTTGATATGATGAGTGTTTTGCATGTTTGCATTGAGTAGTTGTTCATGACATGTTTATAAGCATCGCTGTAGGTGTTATATTGCATGCAAAGTTGATGCAAATGAACTTCGAAACTCCATATGCTTTTTGATGTGAGTTTACATGATCATGTGGTGACATGAGAGGTGGTAAGATGGCAGTGTTGAAGCATGCCAGTCTTAAGCCAAACCGTTTAACTCTAGTGTCAATGTGAATCAAGTCACGTTACCATCCGTTTCCTTTTGTGCTACCACATGTTTTCTGTAAAGAATATGGTTTAGTAAGTTGCAAACCGCTTTCCTCGTACACACCAAATAGAGAGGCCGTGATGAGGGTTCCATGGCCCTGGATTAAATCCATTCATCCGGTCAGGGGGCATGGGTGTTTCCGATTGGGACCGAGAGGGGGGGCACCCCTTAGAGCGCGCGTATATAAATTTGATCCCATGCTATTCGAGGTTGTAGCCTCCCCGTCTCAAAGTTTTTCTTGAACATTGCCTAGGGTGATTCCTGGCATCGTGAGGTGGAAATGGGTGTGTATTGGTTAGATGTGTTTCTAGTGAAATACCGTAAACGGAACTAGTCCTTCGTGACTACTGAAATCCGTTGGCTGTGGTTAAATAGTACTAACTCTGCAGAGTCAAAATCATTCAAGTAATCATATCTTGACCAACGACTGTGTTCAACCTATCTTTGTCAGTATCAGTCTCAGTGACAAAACTCCAGTGAACAAACATGAGTGTTTCGTCCGGTTAATGGTTTATTCCTGTGGTTGGACTAACCTGTTTATTATCATGTGCTGAGTATTTCCTGTGAGTGATATATCTTCATGAATTTACTGAATATAAATGATGAAACATAAGCCCTTTCTATGATGTCACTCAGACGTCCGACTGTGGCACTCTTGTTGTTTATTTTCAATATAATCCCTTCACGTGATGTCGCTCAGACGTCCGACTGTGGCATCTCTATTATTTATTTTCATTATAAGCCCTTTTCGAGATATCGCTCAGACGTCCGACTGTGGCATCGCTATTATTTACTTTCATTATAAGCCCTTTCCGAGATGTCGCATAAACGCCCGACTGCGGCATGATAATTTATTTATTCCACCTTTCGAGGCGTTGCTTCAGACACCCGATCGGTTTTTAGTTATTTTATTGGGATTTCGGGAGGACTACCGCCTGACTTCCTTTTTATTTTACATGCCGTGCAAATTCATTATTTGAGCATGCATTGCTAACTGCTCATGGTGGATCGTGTTTGCATTTTTTATATCTTATGTCCGAACTGTCTTGCGAGTACATTCAAAGTACTCACCTGGCTTGTTGATTTGGCCAGATGTTGACAAAGGCGATCTCATGGATGAAGAGTATGATAGCGAGTCCGACGCCTAGAGGAGTCCTAGTCAGTCCCACGCGATCCTGGATTTGGTCACTTGTATTATATCCGCTTCCGCTACCCAAATAAATTCATCGAGCCTCACTTCGCCGGTCGATGAGCTGCAAGAGTAGGAGTCTTGTCATCCACTCCACTGTGACATATCCACCACCACTTTTATATCGAGCCAGTAGTATGCCACCATACCCTTGTGTTATATCCGCCCTTATGTAAAATATTGGTGTGCTTGTAATAAATTGTTGAGCAACCTCAGCTCAACCCTGTATTATATTTAATGCTACTGGATTTCTGTATCAAGGATTTGTCTACCAGTAAGGAGGATTTTCCTATACTGGTCTATATAAAGGTCGGTTGCTCAATAAGCTTTTATTGAAAAACTGGTCTTGACAGTACTTAGGCACGTACTCCATAATATCACCGTGCATTGCACGTACAACATTTAGTGGTAGTAAGAGACAAATGCCTATATGCCATGCATGATCATAATATTTGTGCCCTTCTACTTCACTTACTGCGCTACATTACTCAGGTTTGTACGTGCACTCCTGGGTACATGTCCGTCTCATAGTTCCAGTCCCACGTGTTCTTCATAGATGGAATGATCCATCACTGTGGGCAACGGGACTCCATATCATTGCAGTTAGGGTGGCTCCTCATGATGGAGACTGATCCAAACTATGGCCAGCCTCGACGCGGAGCAGTCGCGTGCACCGGGAAGCGGTGCTCTCTCGGCCATCGCGCTGCTTCAAAGCCGTCGCCAGTGAGAGGTCGCCTTTGCTCTTGCCAGGCACTAATGCTGCACTGATGCTTCGAGCCGACGCTGATCGTTTCATGCGGGAAGCGCGCGCTGCCAAGGGAGGGGGTTCGGTCGGCCAGGGCGGTCAGACGTGGGCGCGATGGTGGTGTTGGTTTTGAACAGCTTCAGGTGTAGTACTGGTAGTTTGCAAAACTACTCAATTATTGCACTCAGTTTCCTAAGAAATTATGGCAAAAAACGTTACTCCACAGCCCGCCTCCCTTCTCTTTCCTCTTCCACTACCCGTGCATCGGCGAGTTCCCGGTTAGGGTGGGTGGTCGGGGGCCGAGCGATGTGCGTTTCTCTCATACACATACGCGCGTGTGTGCGAGGCGTTGGCTCTAACTTAACCCGAGCAAGGTGTTGGGCTCTAACTGAACCCAAGCGATTGAACTGCAGGCTATGCGTTACTGAACCCGAGCGATAGATCGATGGCTATTAAGTGAACCCGATCGAGCAATTCCTTCGCTACTGCTACTAACTGAAGCCGATCGATACTGCCCCTGGATAAATAGTGAGCGTTGCCGGGGGGGGGGGTTGGGTGAACAGTGAGTGGTGGGGGTGGATGAACAGGACCCCGCGGAGGGCTGGATGAACAGGATGACCCCGTGGAGGGCTGGATGAATAGTAGAAGGTGGAGGGGTGGGTGAACAGTAGCCCATAAAGGGGTGGTTGAATAGGAGCCCGTGGAGAGGGGTGGCTGAACAGTAGAAAGTGGAGTAGCGCGCAGTGGAGGCTGGATGAACAGGAGCCCCTGGATGAACAGTCATAGGTGAAGGATGGAGGAGGTCGACGGTGGATGAACAGTAGCCCATGGAGGCTGGAGGAGGTCGACGGTGGAGATGAACAGTATCTCGTGGAGTCCTGCTTATGCACGCCACACCCTCCCGATGAACAGACCCCTGTTTGACAGAAGCGCCCAACACAAGTCCATTTCGTCCGTTTTGCGGTACGCCACACCCCTCCCGATCAACAGGACCGCGTTTCGACCGTAGGAGGTCCAACACAAGTCAATTTCCTCCGTTTTGCGGTACGCCAGACCCCTCCCGATGAACCAGATCCTGTTTTGAACGTGGCCGGTCGAACACAAGGCCGTTTCCTTCGTTCTGCGGTACGGCAGGCCTCGTTTCCATCGCCTATTCCGTCCAAGCCAGTTGGCTCCCACACGTTCCGTTGCCTCTCGATGAACATGACGCATTCTGTTGCCTCCCTGTGAACACGACGCATTCCGTTGCCTCCGCATGAACACGACGCATTCTGTTGCCTCCCCATGAACATGACGACGATGCAGTTTCTCCGTTCTGACCCAGCCATGTACACGAGCCCTGGCCGTACGTATGCGCGAGTAGGTGTTCGAGACCCCACCCGTATGTACGTACGTGGCCGCATTTTATTTCTTGCACAGTGGCCGCTGTACGTACATGTACACACTACGTACCTGCCTCTACTACGAAACGTGCGTGCCTCTACTAGTATGTACGTACACGTTCACGAACAATATGACAATGCTACGTACACTTCGACCAGGTGGGTCCCGACTGTTAGGCACTTCCTTGCGTGCGAAGATCTAGCTGGTGGGTCCCAGCAGTCAGGGGGGCGAATCATTTTTCTTTTGCCTGGACGCACTTCCTTATGTGCGAAGATGTAGCTGGTGGGTCCCAGCAGTCAGGAGGAAACATTTTTTCGTGAAATACGTTGGCCCGTCTAGTGGGCCCCTGCTGTCGGGTGGAGGAATATTTATTTTGCGCGTAATAAGGACGCTCTTCCTTGCGGCCGCCATGGACCCAGCTGTCAGCCTGTCCACGTACAGTAATCTTCCGATGGAAGTCGTTCCATGACCACGTTGACCACGCCACATGGAGAGCACCAGGGCGGTGGACGACGGCGGGGCCTGGGAAGGGGACGATGTGGAGCCGGGGAAGACGCGGCAGTGGAAGCCCGCGTGAAGAGGAGTACGAGGGTTCACTGGTTCGGCTGCGGTGTGAGGCTGCCGTCACCGTAGGGCCTGGCCATCGATGGGAATAGTAGGGGGCGGTGAGGCCTCCATGGCAGCGCAGCCGGCCACGGGAGGCAGGAGCATGCGGCACGACCAGCGCTGCTTTGGGCGGCTGGAGCAAGAAGACCAGAGGTTGAAGAAGCACTACGGCCATTGGATGGACATCGTATGGTCACTGGAGCTAGAATCATTCATATTGACTAAGTTGACAAAGCCCTCAGTCCCCGTCAACTTCGTAGGCCCACAAGTCAGCCTCCCACCAAGGTGGGTCCAAGCTAGCAGGGGGAGTATTCATTTTTTTGTGCGTAATAAGGAGGCACTTCCGGTGGGTCCGAGTTGAAATACGGTGGCCCGTCCGGTGGGTCCCAACAGTCAGGGGGGAAATGTTTTTCACGAAATACAGTGGCCTGTCCGGTGGGTCCCTCTTGTTAGGTGGAGGAATAATTATGTTCCACGTAATAAGGAGGCACTTCCTTGCGGCTGGCGTGGATCCAACTGTCATCCTCTCCACGTACAATACTCTTTCGGTCGTTGACCACATTGACACCGCCGCACTGAGAGCACCAGGGCAGTGGATGATGGCGAGGCCTAGGAAGGGGACGATGCGGCAGTGGATGCCCACACGGAGAGGAGTACGAGGGTTCACTGGTTCGGCTGCGGGGTGATGTTGCCGTCGCCGCAGAATAACAGGGGGTGTGGGTGCGTGGAGGGATGGCCTGGCCAGCGGTGGGAGTAGTATGAGGGCGGTGAGGCCTCCACGGCAGCACAACTGGCCACGGGAGGCAGGAGCAGGCGGCATGAACGGCGCTTCTTTGGGCTGCTGGAGCAAGAAGACCAGAGGTTGAAGAAGCACTATGGCCGTTGGATGGACATCATACGGTCACTGGAGTATTGACTAAGTTGACAAAGCCCTCCGTTCCCATCAACTTAGTAGGCCCACAAGTCAGCCACCCAATATGGTGGGTCCCAGTTAGCAGGGGGTATTCATTTTTTTGGGTGTAATAAGGAGCCACTTCCTTGCGTGCGAAGATATAGCTGGTGGGTCTGACCTATCAGCGGGGGAATGTTTTTTCGCGAAATACAGAGGCCCTTCCTATGGGTCCTAGCAGTCAGGTGGAGGAATCATTATTTTGCACGTAATAAGCAGGCATTTCCTTGCGTGCGGCCGTGCACCCAGATGTCAGCCTCTCCACATACAATCCACTTCCGATGGATGTCATTCATTGACCACGTTGACCAGGCCGCGCTGAGAGCACCAGGGCGGTGGACGATGGCGAGGCCTAGGAAGGGAATGACACGGAGCCAGGGAATACTCTGAAGTGGTTTCCCACACGGAGGAGTACGAGGGTTTACTGATTCGTCTGCCGTCCCTGGAGAATAACAGCAGTTTTGGGTGAGTAGAGGGATGGCTAGGCCAGCAATGTTAGTATGGTGGGGCCGTGAGGCCAGCACGGCAGGATAACCGGCCACGGGAGGAGGGAGCAGGCAGTCCTGCCGACGCTTGTTTGAGCGGCTGGAGCAGGAAGAGCAGAGATTGAAGAAGCACGACAGTCGTTGGATGGACGTCCAAGAGTCACTGCTCGCGTGTGTTGACTAAGTTGATAGGGTGTTGCGTGTGCGTCAACCTTTTTTTAGGAAAGCATACGCGTCAACCTGTAGTAGGCGCACAAGTCAGCCTCAAACCCGTGTAAAACAGCATACAACCCATCTGCCATTATTTCTAATGATGTACATCCCATTTGCTAATTCTTAATAATTTTTTTGGAGCCCATCTTCTTTTTGTTTGCATTACATCCCATATTGTGGCCACGGTTAAAAAGTATACGAAATTTTGCATATTTCAGTGTGGTCAACTCATTTTAATCCCGAAATATTGATTCACATTCAAACTATTTTGAAAAATAATTTATATAAATATATAATCCTAATAATTGTCCACGCCTAAAAATCAATGGAATTTAAAATCTTGTAATAAAAGAAATTGAAACTAATTCCCGGTTTGATGTGTTTTAAAAATGTACAACCCGTTTCTGGGCAAACCGAATGAAACTCTCCTCGTCTTGAAAGATTTGAAGCCTAGCAGGGCCGATAAAGCAAGTAGGCCTCGTTTGGGTATTTCTTTTAAAAAATAGAACTTGGCTAGCCATTTTCAGCAAAAAAACACAACTGGGCTCATGATGTGGTATAAATAAATAAAACCCTGGCTAGACGGGCCACAGCCCCCGCAGAGCCCCGTTGTTACCCCGATCCGTCGCTAAAACTAGTATAAATAACAACTTCTTGTTCCTCAAAAAAACTACGCGACCTGTCGGGTCCCAGGTGTCAGCCGCTCGTAGCGTAATTCTCTCATTTATTGACTACGTTGACGATGGCGTGAGCCCCAGATGTCCAACCATTAGGAGGAACCATATTTTTTGGCTTGTAATATAGAGGCACTTGCTTGCGTACTGCCATGACGCTGGTGGGTCCCTACTGTCATCCTCTCCACGTACAGTCATCTCCTTGTTCATCTCGATTGTTGAGGACGTTGACAACGCAAGAGGGTGGTGCACCGCGCATGGCGAGCAAACAAAGGCCGCATGGCGGATGACGACGACGTGGCCTCGGACGGAACGAACAGGAGCCATGGAAGATGCGCCGATCCAGTATCAAGCAGAGGGGAGTACGAGGGTTGACTGGTTTGGGTGGGGGTGCGTGTTGGGGCTGACGTCGCCGGAGAATAACAAGACGTGTGGGGGAATAGAGGGAGGGACTGACCAACGTTGGAGGGTACGGACGGTACGGCGGCGGAGGCGCATCCAGCCATGGGAGGCGGGAGCAGGCAGAGCCGACAGGGTGGTTTGGTTTGGGTAATTTGGAGGAAGAAGAAGACAATAGATACAAGATACACGACGGATGTTGGATGTCAATCCAACGGCTGGTAGGCAGAATCGTTTGTTGACTGGCTAGTAAGTCGACACCACCTTGGATAGGCTATTTCCTCGCGGGTCCCAAATGTCCGAATCCAAATCTGTCATGGTCATGCAGCCTTTCCTATGAAAATTTACAACCCATTTGATGTGCTAGTTCAAAATAAGTTTGTGGGTGCTGGTGGGGGCTAATCACTTGGCTTCTGTAATGCACAGTGAGCTCAAGCAGCCGGCGAGAGTGATGTTATTTCCCTTGGTTGGGATTTGTTACAATATTTCACTCTAAGTTAAACGAATGGCAAGCCATTTGCCTTGTTTCAAAGAAAATATGACAGTCACAGTCGAGTTGAAAAGGGCAAGAGTATCTAACTCCAGCTTACAAACTGTGCGAAAGCACGAGGGTTAAATTGTTCATCAGGTTTACAAAAAAAACCAGTTTGAAAACGGAAACAACATTTAACTCCAGCACTGTTTTCGGTAGTCACAGTCAAATGGATCGGTCAGGTCCATGGAATGAACATCCTGGGTCGTAAAATTTACTCGATCATGACCACAATATGTTGTAAATAGAAGCCCGGCACGTTCAGAAGCTCTTTTGCCCACCTGAAACTCGTTTGTTTGCTCTTCGACATACCCATCCGTCAAAACCATGGTGCTGATAAACATAAGCCTGATGGACAATAGTAACCTCGCATTCAGCAGGAAGAATGTGACAAATCTAGTGTTTGCAC
Organism: Aegilops speltoides; assembly: GCA_021437245.1. Lineage (NCBI taxonomy): Eukaryota > Viridiplantae > Streptophyta > Magnoliopsida > Poales > Poaceae > Aegilops > Aegilops speltoides. The sequence continues at coordinate 45,526,513 of CM038144.1, read as the reverse complement.
GGTTGGCTACATATCGTTCTAGCACTATTGTCTTCAATCGAATCTCATGAGAAGTGAGAAAATCCCGATGCTTACGAATCCACCGATTGGTTATAACTTTCTTATCCCATCCTGTTGCCTAAATAGACATGAAGATTGAAAACAGTTAAGGTGTAAAAATAGAGTATCGAAAGAGAAACAGTTGAACAGCCAATTCTAGTACACTATATGCGGGCTTCCAATGTGCGTGAAATTATCACCTTTATATACAACTTCTCCAGACATGGAAAGCATTGCAGCAAACCAATAATCTTGTTCAGATCAAAACTATTCATTTGGATATATAAGATCTTGACAGAATCCAGCACCATTGATAGGCCATCCATGGAGAAACTCTTCATTGAGCATAGAACATAAAATTAGTACAAAATGTGTACTCCAAGATGGTATATAACTTATGCACAGAAATTTAAAATGCAGCTTATGGTTACAAGTGTAGATGATAATATAAGGTACCTGAAGAACTATGGAGCCAAACACCATATTGAAATGAGCACAAAGATCATGTATTACACCCAAGGTCTCCAGTTTAGGTGCAGAGAGGACAGTTATTTGCAACGGTGAATAACTAGAATCAAGGCTCAACCTTTGAAGTGAAAGGGCATCTTGGATGATGAGCTGCCTTCTGTCAAAAGAAATTCCAATTCTTACATGGTTAGGTGACTTTATTTGGAGACAATCAATTCTAACTATGAAAACAAGCACCAAGCACTCCAGGGCAGGGCAACTGGAGTGGACGATGCTGTGCAATGAGGCCTCCGATATACGAACCCACACATGTGAAAGTTTCTTGAGAAATGGGAGTCGAAGGTTTAGAACCAGATTGTCTGGTAGGTAGCACAGAGCAAAGGTGGCGGTGTGGAGAGAGGAGGAAAACCGCGAGATGGACATCGGTGATGTGGGCACAAGTACATGGCTTTTGGTATGTGGTATGTGATTTCCAGGGGAATAGTACTACTCAAGCAGCTGTAGTTCAGTGAATTCAGGGGATTTCAGCCAGGCGTCCACCGTGCAGGGCATGGTATGCTTGCTCAGGTAGCATGACGAGATGCAGAGGCTTTGAACGGAGCCCTGGTGGGAGGAGATGATGGCTCTGGGGTTTTCAAAATCATTGAAGAGAGATAGCTGACGACAGTCAAGGTTAAGAGGCACGGCGCGCCATAGAGGGCGCCACCGAATTGAGAGGACTTGGGTGCGGCACCAATCATTGGTGGGGAGAAGCGAGATGATCTCCACAAGGACGGCATCCGGGAGATCGCTGATGCGGTCCACCTGAGATTCTACGGGTTCCTGGGATCCGGCGGGGGCAGGGTTGCCGCTTCTCCCCATGCTGCCGGGTGCGGGATCTACAACAAGCGTCGCTGCTGGAGGGAGCCTCATCTTCTTGGCGCTGGGGTCAGCCGACTATATTTCCCTCGAGGGCGTCACGTCGCGCTCACGGATTTGAGTAGAGTAACGAATGACGAGCCTAGTTGTAGTGCGAGTGAAGAAGAAGGGGAGCTGGGGTTTTTCTGTAGTAGTGGGGAAGAAGGGGAGTTGGGGTTTTCTGTAGGAGTGATGTGAGGAATTTGGGGGTACGAGTGGAGCGAGCTGACGTGAGGTGGGTGGGAGCAAGTAGGAAGAAGAGCACCCAGGTTTTTTGGGGGCGGTGTGCTGGGTGTGGGTAGCGCCTCTCATTCAGTAAATATATGGGCTTTTGAATTGATTTTATTATTTACTAGTGTGGATGGCACTACTAGGAAAAGGGCTATAGATGGGATGGACACTAATGGCGCACTGTACATGTGGTGCGCCATTACTAAATACTAATGGCGCACCATGTGTTGGTGCGCCATTAGTGTGCAAATACTAATGGCACACCACATCCCACGGTGCGCCATTAGTAATTTTTTTATTTTTTCAAAACTACTAATGGCGCACCGTGGGGGTGATGCGCCATTACTAGTTGACATAGTAATGGCGCACCACACCCACGGTGCGCCATTAGTAGTTTTGAAAAAAAAAGTAAAAAATAAATAAAAAAATTTGTTAGTAATGGCGCACCTGTGGACAGTGCGCCATTACTAGTTAACTAGTAATGGCGCACTGTCCACACGTGCGCCATTACTAAGTTTTTTTCAAAAAAATCAAAAAAAAATTCAATTTTTTTTTCAAAACTAGTAATGGCGGACCATGGGCGTGGTGCGCCATTAATAGTTAAACTAGTAATGGCGCACCACCCCATGGTGCGCCATTACTAACTTGGCCCAACACCGAATGCACCCCCCCCCCCTGGTGGACCGCCTTTTCAGTTTCAAAATAAATAAAAGAAAATGATGGAAATGTCAAAAAAATAAAAGAAAATAAGTTTCCCATGTAATATGTGGTCTAGTTGTTGGAAAATTTACAAATATGAATTTTGACTTTATTTGCAAAATCTCTCTGGAAATTTGTAAAATGGGCATAACTTTTGCATACGAACTCGGATTAAAAAGTTTTTTATATGAAAAAGCATCTACTCGAAAAGTTACATCCGAATTTAACTGGGGGAACCCCGTTAAACATTTTCAAAATCCCCAAAAACCTAACAGAAAAAAAAGTTATGGGGCTTTCAAGATCTAGAGGCAAAAAATTTCAAAACAATTGGTTTTGAATTTTTTTTGAATTGTTTTTCAAAAAATGATACGTAATATGACCTGGAAGTTTGAAGTATTTTTCAAAATTTCATCATAGTCATGAACATGAACAAAGTCCTAGACATCAACAAGGTATAATAGGATTGATATGCTAGATATATCAACAAGTGCCTATGAAGTGAGCTGTTGCTGGGGTTGGATAGAACTCTGAAGTTAAGCGTGCTTGGGCTGGAGTAGTGTGAGGATGGGTGACCTTTTGGGAAGTTTGACCACGGAGTGCGATTTGACCTGAGATTAAGCATATTGACCCGAGATTAAGCCATATTGACCTGAGATTAAGAAAAAAACGAAAAAAATTGAAATTTTTTTTAAAAAAAAATTTCTGAAAAAAAATTGGAAAAAATGTTACTAATGGCGCACTTCTATGTGGTGCGCCGTTTACCAGATACTAATGGCGCACCGTGGGCTATACTAATGGCGCACCGCGTGGTGCGCCATTAGTATACTAGATACTCATGGCGCACCAGTGGTGCCCCATTAGTAAAAAATACTAGTGGCGTGCTACTAATGGCGCACCGGTAGTGCGCCATTAGTAAGCAAAACTGGTGCGCCATTAGTAGGCCTTTTCCTAGTAGTGTGGGCTGTTTTGTGTTGGGCCCAGAGAAACAATTACTACTTGTAAGTGGCGACATTCTACAGCTACCCAGAAAAACAATTACTACTAGTATAGTGGATACAATACCGCTTCTGGCTCCTCCTAGGTCATTGAAACGTGTCCCTCTACTGAATGCCGTTATACTTTTGTTCACCGACATGCGGGCCATGCAGCGCGCGGGGCCAAATGCCATCCACCAAATTAGAAGGCAATATGCAGGCAGAGAGTCACCCAGGTCGTAGCGCAGGAGTAACGAGCCGTCGTATCACAAAACCCCACCTCCCCGCAGTCTAAGTTTGACGAACGAAGCAACCATCATTTCACTCTTCGCTGAATCCCCTTCTCCCTGACCATCTTCAAGAAAGGTAACACTCGCATCTGCCATTGTTCTTATCTCCCAACGAAAGGAAGGTAAGCGGATCTGTGATGTTGGTATATTTTCGTTCAGAGAAAAAAAAACTTTTGCAAAGAAGTAACCGATCCTCACTCTCTTTTTTGTTTCTTTGTCATTGCGATTGTGTTTTCCTTTTAGTGGTCTCCTAGTATTCGTTAGTTTCATGATGGACCAAGGATAACTAGGCAAAGATCTGCCGATATTGGAGCAGACACGGGAGGCTCATCCCCACGAGATAGAGAGCTCCAAGAAGATGGAGGCAGCCACCGAGCCGACCCCAGATATGCTCACGACCACTACTGAGATGGTCAACGCCCTGTTTGAGGTTACAGCCCTCGTGGCATTGCAGGAGAAGTTTTCCCGCTTTGAGGATGTATCCCCCCCCCCCACTGAGCTGCCCGAGAGGTGATTTTCTTCTTTGCCGATCTCGATTGTGGTTTTTCATCTGAGTATGTGGTGATGAATAATGTGAAATTTTATTAGCTTCGATGCCATGCTATACATAGTGGTTTAAATAACTTGTGTTTCTTATACTGAAAAGTAATTCAGAATTTGATTCTTTTTCAATTAGAGCCCTAACGCAGACAAGGGTTGTGTGGTTGTACATGTCACTCGCTATGAGGCGGATGACCTGAATATACGCACCGGGAAAACAGAGTTCTTAGGCTGTTGGATCCTGGAAGCCATTTGCGGTTATACCAATGAAGAGTTGTATTCCAGCCTCGCTGTTGTCAGGCGTGTTGTCCAGGGTGTACTGAAGCACAAGAAGTTCAAAGCTACTCCTTTGTTTGTGAGGCATACTGTTCTTGTCAAGCTTACGTAGGAAGATGACGTGGCATGCCTCCACAAACAGATGTGTCCTCACTAGTTTTTTCATGAATATGGCATGGTAAGACATAAGTTGTCACGGTTTATCATACGAGCAGTGTGTGTTTTGATGAAATAGAGCACTCGTTCGAGAACTATGCGCCAACGTATACATAAGTACTTGTAAACACTATTGGTGCTACCCCACTTGTAAGCAGTTGTGCAAAACACGGCACATTGGCTTAGCTCACTTCAACACTAGGCTATCGACCAGCTAACAATCAACAATCTGCTGTCTGACATATAAGCAACTATGTATCTTGTTATAGTGGTTCATGCAGTTAACTGAAGCTAGAATGTAAATTCGAAACATTCACATGCTAGTCCAACGCTCATGTGGAACACTCACATTAAACTCGTCTTCATAAAAAACTTGAAAAGCATAAGTTAAGCAATTTTATACATCTCAATGATTCATAGAACATAACAAACATATACTAGTTCACAGCAAAAGACAAAGTTGTGAGAAGGTTTACAAATCAGGAAAAAACAAGCAAGGCTTCTCTGAGCAAAGGGCCTCCCGGCAGGCTTAAATTTCCTGGAGTTCACTCTCATTTTTCTTGTTGCCACCATCCAGGGTTAGGTTCTCTCATTCCAGAATAACCAATTGTAATTGTGGTCTCAGCTGGAATGCTGAATTGAACCATGTAGTGCACTAACCAGGTGAAATTCTTGTGCATTCCACTAAATTTAAGCACCGCTATTTGCAGAAATGAGCAGAACACAATGCCTCTTATCCGCGCACCTGTCCAAAAAACCGACGTGCAAACGTGCCAGCTAGTCCTCGGTCCGTGGATGAATTGGTAGAAAGTGCATTCCGGACTAGGATGAAGTTGTTTTCGCTCGTCCCTACACTGCAATCAAGAAGTAAAACGTACGAATCAACTTCATTTAGATTGCGTTGGTCATTCTACCTAGTAACTACCAATGTAAGAATACCTGGAATACGGGTGGTTAGACGACGACAACGAGGGATAGCCCTCTCATTTTGCGCAGTTCTACTAAAATTGAGGTGTGTGCTTTTGATTGCGTGGATAGAAACGATATTGAGACAGACATCCCGAAACGATATGGAGACAAACATCCCTGCTTGCGCAAATACGAAATACAGTTATTTAAACAGTGACAGATATTTGTAGTGGCGTATGATTAACAGCAACATCTATTGTGTTATAATTGGCACTAGATTGACACTATGAAGTGTCCTTAAGTAAGTAGCATCACATCACATCAACACTGCCACTAGATTAACATGCAGAACAATAGCATTAGTATTACTATCATGAGAGTAGCACATGGTCAGTAAATGTGCAATCAAATTTGTGCAGTTCCACTGGGATGAAGCAATGTTAGCGGTGTAAGATTTAAGTGTAACTGCAAAAACACAATTCATGGGAAATAAAGCAAGACAGAAGCACTTCATAAAATGGTGGTGGCATTGCTTCAATTTATCGACGACACTAGACCATTACTTATAGTGACATTAGGTGGCATTGCTTAATGCTTCATCTGATTTCAATTAACGATAGCGATATGGGCATAGGGACAGCAGGGGCATAAAGTGGTGAGGCAGATGTGGCTGCTGGGAGCGGCAAACACTCAGGCAGCATGTCTGCATTTGTCCCATTTTTTATCTCCTCGGCGACATTTTCCTATGTGAGCACATGAAATCTAGACCTGCTCATTCTCATTTGCGTTGTCCCCCAACACCCGTCACTTTCTTTCCTTTTTCAACCAAGAGATAGGTCCACTTCACCCCACCCGTTGCCATCCACCATGCTTTCTTCGTCTTTTCAACCAAGAGACCGGTTGGGTAGCCAGTATCTACTACCTTCCCCCGTTTTCTCTTAGAACCAAGTCCTAGATTCATGCAACAGTTTTCCCACTTTCTTCCCTGTTTGAACCAACTCTTAGAGTCGACTGTATGAACTAGCTTTACCTCTAATAATAGTAGAAGTCTAGGTGGCTTTGGAACAGCGGACGGAAGTAGAAAAAGATCCACACGAAGGGAGCTGGGGCAGTAGAGCTAGGCAGGTTTCGAAGGAATATATACCTGAGGGTCGTCGGCATGTGGCAAAGACGGCGTCGGGAGGCCACATCTTGGCCACAATATCGCAGGGAGGACGAAGGGGACGGAGGCCCTCCCGAGCAGATGCTCTCTAGGAGAGAACGGCACGGTCGCCGATCGGGGCGCGCGGGCATCCGTTGGTCTCCTCCCTCGCCGCCGACGACAGCGTGAACAATGCACCTACACCCCTGCCCCAGTCGAGGTTGTCTGGCTCAATTTTTGACCAGCCATGAGCTGAGAGAGAGTGTGGCCACCTATGTCTTGCTTAGATCTGGAGAGCATGAGAGAGTGAATGAGAGGAACCCTAGTAAAGCAAACGCTAAGGCTCCTGCTTATATATATAGTGGAGTGATTTTGTTGTACCAACTTCAAAAAATGCACTCCTACGTGTACCCGCGAGTGGGTGTGAGAGAACTAGTGTGTGCGTGCACCGCTTCTCTTCGTGAGAGTACAATATACTATGCCCAAAGAACGTTCACCGCAAGAATAATAGTATAAGTGTGTGACATGTGAGCTAAAAGAAAATGTGTGCTACGTCTTTTGTTTTTTAGAAGTTCTGAGGGGAGGGTGTGAAGAGCACATATGTGCATGACATCTACCTGCAGATAGACGGTGGGTGCAAGTCTGCAAGAGGATTCGGGAGAGTCGTGAGTCATGAGGTTGTGTGTGCGTGAGGGAGAGGGGGCCACGTATCAATGCAATGCATGTATCCGTAAATCATTATCCAACAACCACAAGCCTTTTCCTGACGAACGCCATAAGAACCGTTAGAGCGGCATCCGACAGTTGTCAGTTTTGCCATGTCATTTAACAGAACAGCCACACCTCCTACACACAAATCTTCCACATGAGTGTTAGCAACTGTCGTATGCTCCGTCTGTTCCAAAATGCAGTGCATATAGCTTTATTGAAAATTCGAACATCGCAAACTTTTACCGAGTTTTCGTGTACCAAATTGCACATGTAGAATACCCTATATATATCATTTCATTCATCTTTGAGAGGTAACTATAAAGATGGGGGAGGAGTCTACAAAGGAAGACCGCAGCAATTTCAACCATCCTTTGGTGTCGAGGAATATCATAGGAACTCTATATGATATGATTTTTATAGTATTTTTTTCCTTTAGAGCTAATTGATTCATAGGAATAGATTCATATACTACACATTTCAAAGGAAATAAACATATCGTTTCTACAGCTTTAGAGCCACTTTGTTCATATGAATGGATTCCTATACACCCTTAATTTCAAAGGAAAATAAACATTAGCGTATATTCAATAGAAAAGTCCTTATGATATGAACATCTCTTTTCTAATCCCTCCTCATAGGAATTGAGGTACATGTCATCTCTAGATTCAATAGAAAAGTTCCAATGATGTGAACCAAATGAGATCTCTTTTCCAATCCCTACTCATAGTAATTGAGATACTCCATGTCATCTCTTTCCCTACAACTTCCATGTATACATCTTCTATTCCTAAATAGCTAGTACAACCCACTAGTAGCTTTTTTCCAAGACATGCAACTATGGCACTGTCGGATTTCGGGTTCCGGCAGACCCTTGAGGTTCGAACACTGGGGTGCGCATGAAGATCTTTCCCCTACCAGCTCATGTCTCGAAGTCTTGCAAGGATCTAAGCAAGAAAGATAAACACACAAGGGACACGAGATTTATACTGGTTCAGGCCACCATTGTGGTGTAATACCCTACTCCAGTGTGTGGTGTGGTGGATTGCCTCAGGGGCTGATGGTGAACAGTACAAAGGGGGAACAACCTCGCGAGGGGCTGTTCTTGAGCTGGTGCGATGAACTGCTTGGGTGAGTTCAGTCGCTTCTCTCTCTCTGATCTATCTATTCTCTCGATCTCCTACCATATGGTGGCTAGCCCAATTTATAGAGCGAGGCCCTGGGCCTCTTCCCAAATAATGAGCGGGAAGGGCGCCAACAATTGGCCATTTTGAAGGGGAACATCTAGTACACTTATCCTGACTAAAGTTGGTCATCGACTGCCAAAGGCTCTGACGATAACGCTGCCCTGGGCTCCACGATGACCTCCATCCTGCCGTTCTACTGGCCTTGGTCTTGTTGCACCGAAACGGTAACCTTTGCCAGATGCCTTGGCTCATGCTTGCCCCCCCTTTGCAATCAAGGGGAAGGAATGATGATCACAAGCAGCCGGCGCCACCGGCGCCCGCCTCGGTCTTCGATCGTCATGGCTTACGTCACGGGCTCCTCGGGAGGTACCCTGCCTTGATCTCTCCGCCTCCTCGCGAGCCTGCCTGAGGAGGCTGCTCTTGAGGAAGCGTGCTGTCGTCCGCCCCGCGAGGGTCTTGAGCTTGAGCTGCTGAAGCTGGGCTACATTGGGCCCCCACTTGAGCCACGTCGCAGGCCGCAGGCAGGCAAGTCTGGGGACCCCCGTTCTGAGAATTCCGACAGTAGCCCCCGGGCCCAAGGCGTGCCCGTGAAGGAAATATGCCCTAGAGGCAATAATAAAGTTATTATTTATTTCCTTATTTCCTGATAAATGTTTATTATTCATGCTAGAATTGTATTAATGTCACATCCCTAGTTCTGGTATGACCTAGACTAGCTGGTCATTTGTGCATCATGTTTAAATTTCATTTAAATTTGAAATGAGGATTTGTGAAACCCTCAGAATCATTTCTGGAAATGACCCAAATAAAAATTGCTCCAAAAGGGTCGAAGAAAATACTCATGTTTCTCTTTGAAAATACTAGACAGAGATAAAAATCAAACCATTATTTTTGGGAGCTCATAAGTATTTATTTTGGGCATTTGGAATTAATGCATAATTATTTGCATTGGATATATAAATGTTATATATATATATTATATTTCCAAAAATTATGCCATTTGTTGAGGAGCTCTGGAATAATACCTCTAGTTCCTACAAAAAATGGCATAAGAAAATAAAATGATTTGGTATTCTTATTAAATCAAACAAATGTCAGATAAATAGAAAACAACAGAATTAAGGAAAAGAAACTTACCTTTGCCACTTGCTGGCCTGGCTCTGGCTGGCCCATTTCTATTCTGGCCCAGCCCACCTCCTGCCGACGCCAGTCGTCGTCCTCCTAGCGCCAGGAGGACGAGAGGCACGCGCTCGTCACCCGCGCGCATGAGCGCCACGCCACCAGCTCGCCTGCCTGCCTCCTCCTCGCCGCCTGGATGTTTCGCGCGACGCCACGCGCCGCCCTGACCCCCTCTAACTCTTCCCCGTGTTCCTCCTCTCCTCTGTCTCTCTCTCGCGAGCGCCACCGAACGAGCCATCGCTGAAGCTCACCGCCGACGTGCTCCCCGCCTCCCCCTTGCCTCTCCGACACGCACAGGAGCTCCGCCTCCTCCCTCTGAAGCTCTCCGCCAAGCCACGCACCTCGGGAGGCCCTGGAGCGCCGCCATCGCCATCGTCTTCGTCATCAGCTGCCCGAGATCGCCGACGACGCTCCGGCCGCACCAGTGCTTCCCCGAGCTCGCTGATGCCTTCGCTGGATCCGCCGTGAGCTCTACTTCGTTTCCCCCTCCTCCCCGTGCTCATTTGCCCCGTCTAGCTAGCTCAACCACAGTGCCCACAAGCTCCTCGCCGCCGGCCATGGCGCCACGGTGGCCAGAGCCCGAGCCAGCCACACCCGCGCGCGTCAGCTTGTTCCTGGTGACGCCAGGAGGCCATAGGAGCCCTCCGCATCCACTGCCGTGCACCGCAACGCCGCGCCCGCAAGCCACCGAACTCCGGCCGCTGCCGCGAGCTCCGTTCCAGCGAGCCCAGCCGCCCCCGCGGCCTTCCACCTGCTTCCCTAGATGCGGACGAGCGTGGGCTCTCCTCTGGTGCCCTCAGCGCGTCGAACCGCTGCTGGAATAGCGTCTCCGGCGAACATCCGCCGTGGTTCGAGGTCGTCGCCGATCGAACTCCGGCGAGGCCGACGTGGCTGTCATTAGCGCTGAATCCCGCAGCCTAAGCCACCCCAGGGTCACTGACGCGTGGGCCATGCCCCTGTTTAGTTTAGGTGCTAGTTTAGTTAGCGCTAATTAACTCTGTTAATTAGTTGTCTCACTGACAGGTGGGCCCAGGCCCTAACTAACCTAGGTTAGTGCTAACCTAGCACTAACTAACTCTGTTAGTTAGATGTTACACTGACATGTGGGTCCCAGCCGTCGGGTTTGACCTGGCTGGCGTTTTGACCTGCCGACGCAGCATGACGTCATGTCGACGAATTATTTATTTTCGGATTTAAATTAAATCAGGAAATTCCAGAAAATGATATAAACTTCAAAAAATCATAGAAATTCAACCGTAGCTCAGATTGAAATAATTTATATATGAAAAATTATCAGAAAAATGCAATCTTTCCATCTGTACTAGTTTCATGCATGACAAACCAACTTATACCTACTGTATAAGTGAAAACATGTAAATGGCATTTATAAGAGCTTAATTTGAAGTTGCATTTGAACCCTTGATTCAAATGGACTTCATCCAATTTGATTACTAGTTGCATTAGCTCAAACAGCATCACATCTACATGCCATGTTCATGCATCATATTGTTGCATATGCTCGTGTTTTGATTGTTGGCACCGTTCCTTCTCGATAGGTCCTGCTCCGAAGAGTGCTCGAGAGTACCTGTCTGTGAAGCAGTGCCTCCTCTATTGATCTACCAGGCAAGCAAACCCCCTTGTTCATTCCGATACAATCCTACTCTCTCGCTCCTGCTCTCAGTTATTGCATTAGGACAACAGCGATTCATCTGCTACTTTGTGCTTCGGTAGTTGAACCCATTCCTCTGCATGACTGTCATTGCCACGAAGAATAGTTGAAACCCACTAGCATGTGTAGGAGTTGATTGAGCCATGTTGTGTTCCTACCATGCTATGCCTGCTATTGCTTAGAGTTGTGTCAGGTCTGATTCATTGGGAATGAATTGGAGTGTCACGATATGTTTTGATGCTGAGAGTTAAGTGTGTGAACACGATTTGGTAATGGTAGCGGTGAGAGGCCGTGTAGGAGTACATGGTGGGTTGTCTCACTGGAACCGTCCTTAAGCACTAAGTTCTATGTATGTTGTCTAATGACTCGATACTACCACACATTGGGCTCTGGGCGCTCCAAGCCCTCTCGACTTATTAACCAACTTGATCTCTGTCCAGGAGTCGCAACTAGTTTCTGGTGTTTGTAGGCAGTGTTAGTAGTCTACCAAGTGGCACCCGGCCAGGTGGGCTTGGGACAGTCTAGGCACAAGTGGCACGGTGTACCAAGCATAGATCCATCCGGCGAGGTGGGCTTGGGAACCCTGTTCACATCGTTTGGGGCCGTGAGCGACACCCCGGCCGGATCTCCTTACAGATGGAACCCGAATAGGCGATAAACCTGGGCTAGAGTCTTGTGTGGTTAGTCAGGTCGTGGCCGACACCCTCGCTAGGCTTCCGCTTGAAGGTTGCCGAGATACATGACGTGTACATGGCGGTAAGTGGCGAGAGCGTGTGTGAAGAAGTACACCCCTGCAGGGTTAACATGATCTATTGAATAGCCGGGTCATGGATATGGACTTCTTGGATGCTTACATGGTACATAGATAACTTGAAGTGGATACTATAAAATGCTCAAGACAAGTGTGAGTGCTATGGATGGCCTTCTCGTGAGGGAGGAGACGGGATGAATCCATAGTAGTGTATTGTGTGGTGATTAGTGGACTCTGCAGCGCCTATATCACCTCAAAGAAGTTCTCGTAGTCGAGAACGGGATAGCCACAGAGTCAAAGCTGGCTTGTCTGCAACTAAACCCCACATTACCCTATTGATACAAATGCATGTATGATAGGATCGATGTAAGTCTTGCTGAGTACCTTTGTACTCATGTTGCTTTATTTATGTTTTTGCAGCAGAGACTTGGTCTTACTAGTGTTCTCGTGGACTTGACAAGTAGCTTGTACCTCAGCTACGATCTTGATCGGATGTTGTAGATAGTCGGGCTCTTCACCTTTTTCATTTGTAGATGTCTGTACCCGGACATGTAATGCTTTCGCTTGTTGCTTGCATGCTCGTATGATGGGTCTTGTGACCCTGCTTGCAATAATGCTATGATGGCTCTTTGAGCCTTATCTATATGAGTTGTTGAGTTATTTGTGATGCCATGTTGTACATCACATACTTGCATGTTATGCGACGTGTAATGTGTATTGCTATGTGTGGATCCGACTATCTAGTTGTTTATCCTTAGTAGCCTCTCTTACGGAAATGTCTCCTAGTGCTTCCATCGAGCCATGGTAGCATGCTCTCGCTCCGAACACTTATGCTGGGCGGCATGTGTCCTTCTTCGTTCTCGTATACCTTCGGGAAATGTCACGCGATGAATACCGGAGTCTGTTAGCCCTTCTGCCCGGTTCACCGTGAGTCTGTTGGCCCAATGCTATAGCTCGGATTCACTCGCCGATGACCGACACGCTCGATCTTTGGGTCATGGATGCTGTCCTCGTAAGTTTGTGCCACTTTGGGTTTACGACTAGCCATGTCAGCCCGGACTCCTTATCATATGGATGCTAGCGACACTATCATATACGTGTGCCAAAAGAGGCAAACGGTCCCGGGCAAAGGTAAGGCGACACCCGTGGGGATACCGTGCGTGAGGCCGCAAAGTGATATGAGGGTTACATGCTAGATCGATGTGGCATTGAGTCGGGGTCCTAACAGCTTTTGGTATCGAGCCCGATCGCTCAGAGGATTACCAAGCCAAACTGGTCGAAGTTGAGTCTAGAAATTCTTTAGTTATGTAAGGGAATTGATTGTGGGAAGGAACGTAAGGCTCTTTTTACTCCTTATACCTCATGGCCTTCTGATCTGAGTCATCCTATCTTTCCTGCGGGGTTAAGGAACTAGACTTTCTCTTCCGTCTATCAGGATCACGTGTTACTACTCCGTAGTCCCATAGGATTGGTTGATCAGAGTCATACTCCAGTTTTCGAGTACCTACAGTGTAGCCTGTTTAGTATGATCTCAGATCCTTGAGTGATGATGTTGAGTATGTTACTACCCCATTTTAGCAGGATGTCTCATTCTGAGCATTTTACCGCCGTTATGCTGCCGGAATTGCCCTAGGAGTTCGAGAGTTACTAATTCCCTTGTCCTACATTCTATAGCTTATAGTTGATGCTGATCCGTCCTTGGTTTCGTTTCTCAGGATGTCATCAGTTAAGCGAAGTTCTGTTGCTCGTAGTCAGAACCACGGAGATGGTAGGGATGAGGATCCTCCCGACCAGCCTTCGTTGGCAGAGTTCATGTTAGAGATGGAGAGGAACAAGCGTGAGTCTAACCTCTTGTTGGCACGTATCGAGGAGAACACTGCACATCGGTTCAAAGGGTCTGCAACCATTCATGACTTCATTCGCTTGCACCCACCTACCTTTCATCATTCCATCGAGCCGCTCGATGCAGATGACTGGCTCTGTAGCATCACTCATAAGCTCCATTCTGTGAACGTAGCTGAAAGTGACAAGGTCACCTATGCCACATACCACCTGGAAGGTCCTGCTAGTCTTTGGTGGCAGAACTATGAGGCCATGCTTCCAGCTGGCCAGACTCCTACCTGGAGGGATTTCATTGAGGCTTTTCGCGAGCATCACATTCCCGAGGCCCTCATTGATCGCAAGAGAGAAGAGTTCTGTAGTTTCACCCAGAGTAAGATGACTGTTGATGCTTACAGTAGAGAGTTTGAGAACCTCGCCCGCTATGCATCAGAAGAGGTGTCCACGGACGCCAAGAAGCAGGCTAGGTTCCGAAAGGGTCTCAACCCCAAGTTGCGTCATGATCTCCACTTGCACCATTGCAATACGTTCCAGGCTCTGGTGAACAAGGCCATTAATGCAGAGACAGCTCAGCTCACTTACGAGGAGTCTCGTAAGCACACCCGTGATTTGGGATCTTCCTCCGGTTCTAGTTCTCAAAAGCGCCGGATTTGGATTCCAAATTCCGCTCTTCCACCCGGATATACACCGAGGCCATCTTATGTGGCACCCCATACAGTTCAGCAGTATGCTCCACCCAGGCCTATTGGTGGACCGCCTGCCAATGTGGGTCCACGTCCTACCTCCAAGATTTGTTACAAGTGCGGAGAGCCAGGCCACATTGCCCGTATTTGCACTCAGACCAGAGTTGTTCCACCCCAGCCTGAGAAATCTGTTGGCCGTGGTAAGACATCACACAAGATGATTAGTGCCAGGTCAGCTCACCCTGAACTTGGACTTGTGCATCACGTCTCAGCTAAAGATGCTCATGATGATCGAGATGTCATTCTTGGTACACTCCTTGTCAACTGTCACCCAGCATCGGTTCTATACGATACTGGAGCGTCACATTCCTTCATTTCTGAAAGCTATGCCTGCTTGCACGACATGTCATTTTGTGATATGCCCTCCCCACTACTTATTCAAACTCCTGGATCCAAATGGCAAACTTCTAGTGTAAGCCATGGTAACGAAATCCTTGTTGACAGACTTGTATTCCTCGCATCACTTATAGCCCTCAAGTCTACAGATATTAACATAATCTTGGGTATGGACTGGATGAAAGCTCATTACGCCAAGATTGATTGTTACACCAGGTCCGTTCAGCTTACACACCCATCTGGCAAGATAGTCACTGTCTCCACCAGAGTTGCAAAGCGCCAACTCTATTCTCTTAATGCCAGCCCTCTTCCAGACCTTGAAGATATCCCGGTAGTCTGTGACTTTCCGGATGTCTTTCCAGAGGAACTGCCAGGTGTTCCACCTGACAGAGATGTAGAGTTCGTCATAGATCTTATCCCAGGAACCGCTCCAATCTCTAGGAGACCTTACAAGATGGCAACCTTAGAACTAGCCGAGCTTAAGAAACAACTTGATGAGTCCTTGCAAAAGGGTTTCATCCGTCCTAGTTCTTCCCCTTGGGCTTGCCCCGTCCTCTTCATCAAGAAGAAGGATGGTACGGACCGGATGGTTGTAGATTATCGTCCCGTTAATTTGGTCACGATAAAGAACAAATATCCGCTCCCCAGGATCAACGATCTGTACGATCAGCTCGCTGGATCCTCAGTCTTCTCCAAGATGGATTTGAGGTTAGGCTACCACCAAATCAAGATCAGAAACGGGGACATCCCCAAGACAGCCTTTGTCACTCGTTATGGCCAGTACGAGTACACTGTCATGTCCTTTGGTCTAACCAATGCTCCAGCCACATTCTCCCGCTTGATGAACTCGATCTTCATGGAGTACTTAGATAAATTTGTCGTGGTTTATCTCGATGATATTCTTATTTACTCAAGAACGAGGAAGAGCATGCGAACATCTTAGACTTGTGTTAGAAAAACTCGAGAGCACCGCCTTTATGCCAAGTTCTCCAAGTGTGAATTATGGTTGCGGAAGTGACCTACCTAGGCCACGTAATCTCCGGTAAGGGCATTGCTGTCAATCCCGAGAGAGTTAAGGCCGTTCTTGATTGGACTCCACCTGAAACCGTTAAACAAGTTAGGAGTTTCCTTGGTCTAGCCAGCTATTCTCGCCGCTTTGTTGAAAACTTCTCCAAAGTAGCTAAACCCCTCACGGAACTTCTCAAGAAAGATAAAAAGTTTGAGTGGTCCCCACAGTGTGAGTATAGTTTTCAGGGACTGAAAAGACGCCTCACTTCTGCTCCCATACTTGTGCCACCGGATTTCACTAAAGACTTTGTTATCTACTGTGATGCCTCACGACAGGGACTAGGTTGCATTCTTATGCAGGATCGTCATGTGATCGCCTATGCATCTCGACAGTTGCATCCACATGAGGAGAATTATCCTACACATGATCTAGAGCTTGCAGCCATAGTCTATGCACTCAAGACCTGGCGACATCACCTTCTTGGTGAACGTTGCGAGATCTACACCAATCACCAGAGTCTCAAGTATATCTTCACCCAACCAGATTTGAACCTTAGGCAAAGACGTTGGTTGGAGTTGATCTCAGATTATGATCTAGGGATTACCTACACCCCAGGCAAAGCTAATGTCATGGCCGATGCGCTAAGTCGTAAATCCTATTGCAACAATCTCACGTTGCAGCAAGGCCAACCACTTCTCCATGAGGAATTCTGTAAGCATAACCTTCACATAGCTCCTCACGGATTCCTTTCTACCTTGGTGGCGAAACCTGATCTTGAGGATCGGATTATCGTAGCTCAAAAGCAGGATACGGGAATTTCCCGGATCAAGAGAAACATTAAGAAGGGAGTTGGTGGATGTTTCTCTATGGATGATCATGGTGTTGTTTTCTTTGAGAATCGCTTGGTGGTTACCAAGAATCAACATCTACGACAATTGATTCTTAAGGAGGCGCATGAATCTCCTCTCACAATTCATCTCGGTAGTACTAAGATGTATCAGGACCTACGCCAGAGGTTCTGGTGGTCTAGGATGAAGAGAGAAATCGCTGAGTTCATAGCTAAATGTGACGTTTGTCGTCGCGTTAAGGCAGAGCATCAAAGACCTGCTGGCACCCTTCAGCCTTTAGCCATTCCTGAAAGGAAATGGGATAAAGTTGGTATGGATTTCATCACCGGCTTTCCCAGGACCAAGAAAGGGAATAACGCTATCTTCGTAGTTGTTGATCGTCTTTCCAAAGTGGCTCACTTCCTACCTGTTCGAGAGAGTATCACTGCTAGTCAGCTCGCTGACTTATATATTTCTCGAATAGTATCACTTCATGGTGTTCCACTAGAGATCAATTCAGACCGTGGTAGTATTTTCACTTCTCATTTCTGGGAGAGTTTCCAAACTGCCATGGCAACCCATCTTTCCTTCAGTACCGCTTTCCACCCTGAATCAAGTGGTCAAGTGGAACGGTTCAATCAAATTCTCGAAGACATGCTTAGAGCTTGCGTTATCTCATTCGGTATGGATTGGGAGAAATGTCTTCCTTTTGCCGAGTTTGCTTATAACAATAGCTACCAATCCAGTCTCAAGAAAGCTCCTTTTGAGATTCTCTATGGACGAAGATGTCGAACACCGTTGAACTGGTCAGAAACCGGTGAAAGACAATTCTTTGGACCGGACATGATCCAGGAGGCGGAAGAGCAAGTTCGCATCATTCGTGAGAATTTGAAAACAGCCCAGTCTCGTCAAAAGAGCCAGTATGATCGTCATCATAAGGATATGACTTATGAAGTTGGCGACAAAGCTTACCTTCGGGTTACTCCTTTGAAGGGTACCCATCGTTTCGATATCAAGGGCAAGTTGGCTCCTCGTTACATTGGTCCTTTTTGCATTCTCGCTAAACGAGGAGAGGTTGCCTACCAGTTGGAACTACCCCCACACCTTTCTCGAGTTCATGATGTCTTCCACGTCTCTCAACTCAGGCGTTGCTTCTCGGATCCTATCCCATGAGTGGACCACTAAACGCTTGATCTCCAAGATAACCTCACATACCGAGAGTACCCGGTTCGCATTCTTGATCAAGCAGAGCGTGTCACTCGACGTCATAATATCAAGTTTCTCAAGGTTCAGTGGTCTCATCATTCCGAGAGAGAAGCTACTTGGGAGCGAGAAGATCGTCTTCAACTGGAGTACCCCACCTTCTTTCCGTCGACCCCCGAATCTCGGGACAAGATTCTTTCAAGTGGGGGCGAGTTGTCACATCCCTAGTTCTGGTATGACCTAGACTAGCTAGTCATTTGTGCATCATGTTTAAATTTCATTTAAATTTGAAATGAGGATTTGTGAAATCCTCAGAATCATTTCTGGAAATGACCTAAATAAAAATTGCTCCAAAAGGGTCCAAGAAAATACTCATGTTTCTCTTTGAAAATACTGGACAGAGATAAAAATCAAACCATTATTTTTGGGAGCTCATAAGTATTTATTTTGGGCATTTGGAATTAACTCATAATTATTTGCATTGGATATATAAATGTTATATATATATATTATATGTCCAAAAATTATGCCATTTGTTGAGGAGCTCTGGAATAATACCTCTAGTTCCTACAAAAAATGGCATAAGAAAATAAAATGATTTGGTATTCTTATTAAATCAATCAAAAGTCAGATAAATAGAAAACAACAGAATTAAGGAAAAGAAACTTACAGGCCACTTGTCGGCTCGGCTCGCCGCCCATTTCATTCTCGCCCTGCCCACCTCCCCGCCGACGATCGTCGTCTCCTGGCGCCAGGAGGACGAGAGGCACGCGCTCGTCGCCCGCGCGCATGGGCGCCATGCCACCAGCTCGCCTGCCTGCCTCCTCCTTGCCGCCTGGATGTTTCGCGCGACGCCACGTGCCGCCCCGACCCCCTCTCACTCTCCCCCGTGTTCCTCCCCTCCTCTGTCTCTCTCTCGCGAGCGCCACCGAACGAGCCATCGCCGAAGCTCACCGCCGACACGCTCCCCGCCTCCCCCTCGCCTCTCCGACACGCACAGGAGCTCCGCCTCCTCCCTCTGAAGCTCTCCGCCAAGCCACGCGCCTCGGGAGGCCCTGGAGTGCCGCCATCGCCATCGTCTTCGTCACCGGCTGCCCGAGATCGCCGACGACGCTCCGGCCACACCAGTGCTTCCCCGAGCTCGCTGACGCCTTCGCTGGATCCGCCGTGAGCTCTACTTCGTTTCCCCCTCCTCCTCGTGCTCGTTTGCCCTGTCTAGCTAGCTCAACCACCGTGCCCGCAAGCTCCTCGCCGCCGGCCATGGCGCCACGGTGGCCAGAGCCCGAGCCAGCCACTCCCGCGCGTGTCACCGTGTTCCTGGTGACGCCAGGAGGCCATAGGAGCCCTCCGCATCCACTGTCGTGCACCGCAACGCCGCGCCCGCAAGCCACCGAGCTCCGGCCGCCGCCGCGAGCTCCGTTTCGGCGAGCCCAGCCGCCCCCGCGGCCTTCCACCTGCTTCCCTAGATGCGGACGAGCGTGGGCTCTCCTCTGGTGCCCTCAGCGCGTCGAACCGCTGCTGGAACAGCGTCTCCGGCGAACATCCGCCGCGGTTCGAGGTCGTCGCCGACCGAACTCCGGCGAGGCCGACGTGGCTGTCATTAGCGCTGAATCCCGCAGCCTAAGCCACCCCAGGGTCACTGACGCGTGGGCCATGCCCCTGTTTAGTTTAGGTGCTAGTTTAGTTAGCGCTAATTAACTCTGTTAATTAGTTGTCTCACTGATAGGTGGGCCCAGGCCCTAACTAACCTAGGTTAGTGCTAACCTAACACTAACTAACTCGTTAGTTAGATGTTACATCGACATGTGGGTCCCAGCCGTCGGGTTTGACCTGGCTGGTGTTTTGACCTCCGACGCAGGCATGACGTCATGTCGACGCAATTATTTATTTTCTGGATTTAAATTAAATCAGGAAATTCCAGAAAATGATATAAACTTCAAAAAATCATAGAAATTCAACCGTAGCTCAGATTGAAATAATTTATATATGAAAAATTATCAGAAAAATGCAATCTTTCCATCTGTACTAGTTTCATGGATGACAAACCAACTTATACCTACTGTATAAGTGAAAACATGTAAATGGCATTTATAAGAGCTTAATTTGAAGTTGCATTTGAACCCTTGATTCAAATGGACTTCATCCAATTTGATTACTAGTTGCATTAGCTCAAACAGCATCACATCTACATGCCATGTTCATGCATCATATTGTTGCATATGCTCGTGTTTTGATTGTTGGCACCGTTCCTTCTCGATAGGTCCTGCTCCGAAGAGTGCTCGAGAGTACCTACGTGAAGCAAAGGCCTCCTCTATTGATCTACCAGGCAAGCAAACCCCCTTGTTCATTCTGATACAATCCTACTCTCTCGCTCCTGCTCTCATTTATTGCATTAGGACAACAGCGATTCATCTGCTGCTTTGTGTCTCATGTAGTTGAACCCATTCCTCCGCATGACTGTCATTGCCACAAGAATAGTTGAAACCCACTAGCATGTGTAGGAGTTGATTGAGCCATGTTGTGTTCCTACCATGCTATGCCTGCTATTGCTTAGAGTTGTGTCAGTCCGATTCATTGGGAATGAATTGGAGTGTTACGATATGTTACGATCTTTGAGAGTTAAGTGTGTGAACACGATTTGGTAAAGGTAGCGGTGAGAGGCCATGTAGGAGTACATGGTGGGTTGTCTCTTTGGAACCGCCCTTAAATCGAGTTCTATGTATGTTGTCCAATGACTCGACACTACCACACATTGCGCTCCGGCGCCCAAGCCCTCTCGACTTATTAACCAACTTGATCTCCGTCCGAGTCGCAACTAGTTTCGTGTTTGTAGGTAGTGTTAGTAGTCTACCAAGTGGCACCTGGCGCCGTGGGCTTGGGACAGACTAGGCACAAGTGGCACGGTGTACCAAGCGAGATCCATCCGTGAGGTGGGCTTGGGAACCCTGTTCACATCGTTTGGGGCCGTGAGCGACACCCGCCGGATCTCCTTCGGATGGAACCCGAATAGGCGATAAACCCGGCTAGAGTCTTGTGTGGTTAGTCAGGTCGTGGCCGACACCCTCGCTAGGCTTCCGCTTGAAGGTTGCCGAGATACATGATGTGTACATGGCGGTAAGTGGCGAGAGCGTGTGTGAAGAAGTACACCCCTGCAGGGTTAACATGATCTATTCGAATAGCCGGGTCCATGGATATGGACTTCTTGGATGCTTACATGGTACATAGATAACTTGAAGTGGATACTATAAAATGCTCAAGACAAGTGTGAGTGCTATGGATGGCCTTCTCGAGGGAGACGGGATGAATCCATAGTAGTGTATTGTGTGGTGATTAGTGGACTGCAGCGCCTATATCACCTCAAAGAAGTTCTCGTAGTCGAGAACAGATAGCCAAAGAGTCAAAGCTGGCTTGCTGCAACTAAACCCCACATTACCCTGTTGATACAAATGCATGTATGATAGGATCTGATGTAAGTCTTGCTGAGTACCTTTGTACTCATGTTGCTTTATTTATGTTTTTGCAGCAGAGACTTCGGTCTTACTAGTGTTCTCGTGGACTTGACAAGTAGCTTGTACCTCAGCTACGATCTTGATCGGATGTTGTAGATAGTCGGGCTCTTCACCTTTTTCATTTGTAGATGTCTGTACCTGCATATGTAATGCTTCGCTTGTTGCTTGTATGCTCAGTATGATGGGTCTTGTGACCCTATTTGCAATAATGCCATGATGGCTCTTTGAGCCTTATCTATATGAGTTGTTGAGTTATCTTTGTGATGCCATGTTGTATAGCACATACTTGCATGTTATGCGACGTGTAATGTGTATTGCTATGTGTGGGATCCGACTATCTAGTTGTTTATGCTTAGTAGCCTCTCTTACGGAAATGTCTCCTAGTGCTTCCATCGAGCCATGGTAGCGTGCTCTCGCTCCGGAACACTTAGGCTGGCGGCATGTGTCCTTCTTCGTTCCGTGTACGTCCCTTCAAGAAATGTCGCGATGAATACCGAGTCATGTTAGCCGCCACTGCTTCGGTTCACGGAGTCTGTTAGCCAGTGCTACAGACTGGATTCACTCGTGATGACCGACACGCTCGATGCTGGGTCATGGATGCCTGTCCCTGTAAGTTTGTGCCACTTTGGGTTTACGACTAGCCATGTCAGCCGGACTCCTTATCATATGGATGCTAGCGACACTATCATATACATGTGCCAAAAGGCGCAAACGGTCCCGGGCAAAGGTAAGGCGACACCCGTGGGGATACCGTGTGTGAGGCCGCAAAGTGATATGAGGTGTTACATGCTAGATCGATGTGGCATTGAGTCGGGGTCCTGACAATTAACCGGAAACATAATACATGTGTGAGTACATAGACAAACATAGTGTCACTAGTATGCCTTTACTTGACTAGCTCGTTTATCAAAGATGGTTATGTTTCCTAGCTATGGACAAAAGAGTTGTCATTTGATTAACGGGATCACATCATTAGGAGAATGATGTGATTGACTTGACCCATTCCGTTAGCCTAGCACTTGATCGTTTAGTATATTGCTATTGCTATCTTCATGACTTATACATGGTCCTGTAACTATGAGATTATGCAACTCCCGTTTATCGGAGGGACACTTTGGGTGCTACCAAACATCACAATGTAACTGGGTGATTATAAAGGAGTACTACAGGTGTCTCCAAAGGTACATGTTGGGTTGGCGTATTTTGAGATTAGGTTTTGTCACTCCGATTGTCGGAGAGGTATCTCTGGGCCCTCTCTGTAATGCACATCACTATAAGCCTTGCAAGCAATGTAACTAATGAGTTAGTTGCGGGATGATGCATTACGTAACGAGTAAAGAGACTTGCCGGTAACGAGATTGAACTAGGTATTGGATACCGACGATCGAATCTCGGGCAAGTAACATACCGATGACAAAGGGAACAACGTATGTTGTTATGCGGTTTCACCGATAAAGATCTTCGTAGAATATGTAGGAGCCAATATGAGCATCCAGGTTCCTCTATTGGTTATTGACCGAGAATAGTTCTAGGTCATGTCTACATAGTTCTCGAACCCATAGGGTCCGCACGCTTAAGGTTTCGATGACAGTTATATTATGAGTTTATGAGTTTTGATGTACCGAAGAAGTTCAGAGTCCCGAATGAGATCGGGGACATGACGAGGAGTCTCGAAATGGTCAAGACGTAAAGATTGATATATTGGACGACTATATTCGGAGTTCAGAAATGTTCTGAGTGATTCGGGTATTTTTCGGAGTACCAGAGAGTTACGGGAATTCGCCGGGGAGTATATGGGCCTTATTAGGCCATACGGGAATAGAGGAGAGAGGCCAAAAGGAAGGAGGCACGCAGCCCCCCTCTGGTCCGAATTGGACAAGGGGTGCGGCCCCTTTCCTTCCTCCTCTCCCCTCTTTCCCCTTCTCCTACTCCAACAAGGAAGGAGGGAGTCCTACTCCCGGTGGGAGTAGGACTCCCCTTGGCGCGCCCCTACTAGGCCGGCCGCCCCCTCCCCCCTTGCTCCTTTATATACGGGGGCATGGGGGCACCTCTAGGCACAACAACACAAGTTGATCTACGGATCGTTCCTTAGCCGTGTGCGGTGCCCCCCTCCACCATATTCCACCTTGGTCATATCGTCGCGGAGTTTACGTGAAGCCCTGCGCCGGTAGAACATCATCATCGTTACCACGCCATCGTGCTGACGGAACTCATCCCCGACGCTTTGCTGGATCGGAGCCCGAGGATCGTCATCGAGCTGAACGTGTCCTGAATTCGGAGGTGCCGTACGTTCGGTACTTGGATCGGTCGGATCGTGAAGACGTATGACTACATCAACCGCGTTTTCATAACGCTTCTGCTTACGGTCTACAAGGGTACGTGGACAATACTCTCCCCTCTCGTTGCTATGCCATCACCATGATCTTGCGTGTGCGTAGGAATTTTTTTGAAATTACTACATTCCCCAACAGCCCGGACTTGGCTTAGCAGATAAGCGAAGGGGAAAGTGCGAAGTGCCACGGGCCCCAACAGCCTGCGGCCTTGGGCGCCGCGTGGTGATTGATTGGACGTTGGCGTATCCACTTCCCCACGACGCCTCGGCAACTACACGAGTTGACAAGTCCCTGCATGCAAAAATAGGTCCTGATTACCTGCGATCGTGGAGGCCGACGGTTGGCCTCCTCCAGCTATAAGTACGGAACAGCACGAGCGATCCCAGTTCATCTCCCTCTGCTACTCCCCTTCTTCTTCATCTTTGCCATTGCTCCTTCTCATGCCGATGGCACCAATCCGCCGGTTCTCTACAGAAGAGAAGGGAAAGGCCCCCCGAGAGGGTCCTGACCCGCTTCCGCCGAAGAAGCGGCTGGTCCTCTGCCGCCAAGACAAGGGTGCGCGGCAGGAGGCATCGAGGCCCTGGTACGAGCGGCCGCCGCCGGGCTTCCCGCTGCCCTTGTACGCCCGCATCGAGGGCTCTGGAGAAGAGAGCGCCGATCGACACCGACGGTGCCGCCTCGACGCCGGCGGGTCACGGCGGTGCGCATCATCCCTCCTGGAGTCCATGCTGACGGCTCCTCTCGCGAGCTTGTCCTCCATGCCGCCATGACTCCCCGGTCTTTGATTCGCCTTCCTCCCTCCTTCGCCTTTGAGATCCCGCCGAGGGGACCTCTTGAGCTCTGGCTGCAGCACACCAACTGCAGCAACCCTGCGACCGGAGCGGAGGTCGAGGTTGTCGCTCCGGGCAAGGTCTACATGACCCGTGGCTGGGGCGAAATGGCCCGGGTGTGCCGGACAGGGGGCACCCTCGTAATCCACCTCGTCTACGATGGCGCCTCCCTGATGCTCTTCAAGGTCTTCGACGCGGAAGGACACCGGCTGTAATACTGCCCCGAGAAAGGCGGCGGGGCATCGTCGTGGCGAGGACCAAGCCCGCCAATCGCTTCCCCAGCAGCTCCTTTGGCGGCAGCGGAGGTGCCGGAGGGTCTAGCGACTCTGTCGAGCTTGCGTTTCTGGAGACGAGCGACGACAGCTACGAGCCCCCTAGCTCGCGTCGCGCTCAGAGCAGGGCGGGTTCGTCAGGCTGCCGACGCCACTGATCTGGATGGGGTTGGCACTAGTGCTTGACGGCCCACTGTTGATCATGGCGTCTCCTCCGGAGGCGTGCGTAGTTAGTGCTCCTTTGGATTAGCACCTTTTTTCTCCTGCGGGAAATCGAAGTATCACCCCGCGGGGGTATGTAAGGCGCTGGCCATGTCTTTTGTGAATATTATATCCTCATGACGAATCAATGTGAGATGCTTGTCCTGTCCTGACTTGGCTCCCCCTTTCTTTCCTCACGAGGGCTTGGTGCTCTACGCTGACATGTCCCGGTCCCTGGGAAGGCTTCAGCCGTCGCTGGTATGCCAGGTCGTGATGCCGTGGTCAAGGCCAGGAGGTGAGCATCCCAAGGTCCAGTAAGAGCCCCTGAGTCGCGATGCTCAGGACGTCCCCTTTAGCGCTCAAGCAGCCTCCGCTGGGCGAGAAAGGCAAGCAATGTTGCTGTGACAGGGCTGCAGTAGGCAAGGGTTAAGCGCTTGAGTCAAATCAGTTTTCGCGTGACTTATCTCGTAGGTTTGGCGTAGTTTTCATTGAGGTGCCGGTCCTGCGCGGCGGCAGCTGAGGTGCTACTGGGTCATGTCCTCGCGAGCTCCTTCCCTCTCCCCCGCGCTTTCCTTAATGCTCTATGTTCTCAGGTCCCAGCCCTCGAGCGAGCTCAGCCGCCGCTGGTATGACAGGTCGCGATGCCGTGGGTCAAGGCCAGGGGGTGAGGGCTAGAGAGCCAGTAAGAGCCCATGAGTCGCGATGCTCAGGCGCCCCCCTTTTAACGTGCAAGCGGGTCGTGCCGGAGAGAAGGAGAGAAGGCTCGCGATGCCACCAGCGTTACTCCTGGAGCGGGTCCTACATATCAATTACGAGGGGAAGCAAGGTTTGTCGTCACGGTTGCCAGCCAACCGTTGGTTGCTCCGAGGGAGTGATTGGGGCACTGAGGGCCTGGTGAGGTGGCGCCTTGCGGAGCTGCCGCGGCCAGAGCTCAGCCACTCAGATTTTTTGGCATTGCAGGGACGGACCCGTGTGCAAGTGCCATGCCAGAGCAAGCGGCTCCAAAGGTAGGTGGCAATCGAGCAGGCGATTAAATTGAGCAGGTTAAGTATGAAGGAGCAAATCCATTTCAGATAGATACGGAATAAGTAAACGCCACTGGATCTGGCCCGAGCAGCTTGGGGATAATGCAACCCGAGGGGCGCCCCCAACAAGGTAGGTAAAGAGCATAAGCAAAACGGGTACATGCCGTAGGGACGGACCCACGCGACCTGGGAATGACGCAGCCCTGTGGGCGCTCCCAGTTGAAAATGGAACTTGGAAAGATGTCACCTGATACCATTGCAGAGCGAGTGTTGGAGTAGCTGACGGCGCATGGTGAAGAAGCCACCCCTCACGAGCCTTCGGAGCCCTGAGCCTCGGTAGACTCTGGGGGTCCGGGCGGCTCCTCAAGGTCCATCTTCATCTCCTCCAGGAAAGCGCGGTGCTCGGCCAGCTGGGCTTCCAGGATGCTCCTCATCAGGCCCTGGTGGGCAGCAGCCGCGTTCGGCAGGCCGAAGGGCATGCAAACGTAGCTGTGAGGTGGACCCTCACAACGCCCCACGCGTGAAGGCCAGAGGCGCTCCTGAGACGCGGCTCGGTTGAGCCCTGGTACGTCGATGCAAACATGCAGCCCAGCATCCTCGCCGGGATGTGGGGCTACGGCGGGTAGGCGGCGACTGCCGCGCATGACTCTTGACTCCTGTAGCTCCTGAATGTTTCTCGCAATGAACTCCTGAGGGTTTGGCCCTCCTTGCCTCATGCCTTCCTGAGGGAAACATGCCTTGAAGCACGCCTCCAGTGTCAGGACCCTGACTCAATGCCACATCGATCTAGCATGTAACACCTCATATCACTTTGCGTCCTCACGCACGGTATCCCCACGGGTATCGCCTTACCTTTGCCCGGGACCGTTTGCACCTTTTGGCACACGTATATGATAGTGTCGCTAGCATCCATATGATAAGGAGCCCAGTCTGACATGGCTAGTCGTAAACCAAAAGTGGCACAAACTTACAGGGACAGGCATCCATGACCCTGCATCGAACGTGTCACCATCGCCGAGTGAATCCAGGCTGTAGCACCGGGCTAGCAGACTCGGTGAACCGGGCAGAAGCGGCTAACAGACTCCTAGATTCATCGCGTGACATTTCCCCAAAGGGATGGATACAGAACGAAGAAGGACACATGCCGCCAGCCTAAGTGTTCGGAGCAAGAGCAAGCTACCATGGCTCAGTGGAAGTACTAGGAGACATTTCCCGGTAAGAGAGGCTACTAAGGATAAACAACTAGATAGTCAGATCCCACACATACCAAGCATTTCAATAACATGCACACAATATGCTCGATATGTGCAAATAAAACAAGGCATCACAACATGACTCTACGACTCAAGTATTTTATTCAATAGGCTCCGAGGAGCGAGATATTACATACATGGGTCTCACGACCCAACATTCAGAGCAAACAATTCAAGCACAACCGGAAGCTTAACATGTCTGAGTACAGACATCTACAAAAGAAAAAGGCTGAGAAGCCTGACTATCTACCAGATTCTGCCGAGGGCACAAGATCGTAGCTGAGGTAACAAACTAAACGTCAAAGTCCACGTGGAACTACTAGCGAGACTGAAGTCTCTCTGCAAAAACATAAAATAGGCAAACGTGAGTACAAATGTACCCAGAAGACTTACATCGGAACTAACTACATATGCATCATTATCAACAAAGGGATGGTGGGGTTTAATCGCAGCAAGCCAGCTTTGACTCGGTGGCTATCCTGAACTACGATCGCAAGTAACTCTTTTGAGGTGGCGCACACGAGTCCACATATTCACCATATCAATACACCACTATGGATCCGCTCCGCCTCCCTCACGAGAACTCCATCCATAGCACTCACGCTTATCTTGCGCATTTTAGAGTATCCACTTTCACTTGTCTATGAACTATGCAAGGGTCCAAGTTTCCATATCCGAGGAATCCGGCTATTCGAATAGATAATGATAACCCTGCAGGGGTGTACTTCTTCACACACGCTCTCGCCACTTATCGCCCTGTACACGCCATGTACCTCGGCAACCTTCAAGCAGAAACCGGGCGAGGGAGTCGGCCACGGCCTACCTAAACACTCAAGTCTCTCATCCAGGTTTATCGCCTATTCGGGTTCCATCCGCAAGGAGATCCGGCCGGGGTGTCGCTCACAGCCCCAAACGATGTGAGCAGGGTTCCCAAGCCTACCATCCGGGTGCCACTTGGTACACCGTGCCACTACACCTAGTCTGTCCCAAGCCCACCTGTACTGGGTGCCACTTGGTAGACTACTAGCACTACCTACAAACACCAGAAACTAGTTGCAACTCCTGGACAGAGAACAAGGGTGATTAAGAAGCCGAGAGGGTCAATTAAGGATCCCAATGAGTGGTAGTAGCTGTTCATGGATCACAAACACAGAACTCAGTTCCTGAGGACGGCTGCAATGAGACAACCCACCATGTACTCCTACATGGCCTCTCACCGCTACCTTTACCAAATCGTGTTCACACACTTAGCTCTCAACAATAGGACATGTTCACACACCTCCAATTCATCCCTGATGAATCAAACCTGACACAACTCTAAGCAATAGCAGGCATGACAAACAAGCATGTATGAGTAGGCACAACAGGGCTCAAACAACTACTCATACTAGTGGGTTTCATCTATTTACTGTGGAATGACAGGTCATGCAAAGGATAAAGGGGTTCAGCTACCGCAGCAAGTAACAGATGAATCGTTGTTGTCCTAATGTAGTAAAAGAGAGCAGGAGCGATAGAGTGGGATTGTATCGGAATGAACAAGGGGGTTTTGCTTGCCTGGCACTTCCGAAGATAATATAGCTCTTCATCAGTGTCATCGATCACGTCGTCGGAACCACGTCTACCGAGAGGGGACAAACACTGGCAAACAAGGAAGAACACAATCAATGCAATGCATAATATGATGCATGATCATGACATGGCAATATGCTGTGATTTGAGCTCATGCAACTAGCAACAGATTAAATGAAGTTGGTTTGAATACAAGATTCAAATTCAAACTCCATAAGTGATTATTCAAATGCCATTTAATTGATTTGACCTAACCAGTGAACAAAAGTTGTTTTAACATGTATGAAAATGGTACAGATGGATAGATTGGATTTTTCTGATCATTTTTCATATATAATTTATTTCATTCTGAGTTACGGTTGATTTTATATGATTTTTAGAAGTTTATAACATTTTCTGAAATAAATAAACCATTTAAGATTTATTTAAATTCCAGAAGAATTACTGCGTCAGCATGACATCACTGTGATGTGAGCGGTCAACAGGGCTGGCCAGGTCAAACTGACCAGTGGGTCCCGTGTGTCAGTGTCTGGACTAACTAACCTAATTAAAATTAACCCTAACTAACTTGGTTGGCAGGCGGCCCGCATGTCGCTGATAGGTGGGGTTGTTAGTGCCTAAACTAATTAGGCCACGTCAGCTGGCCGGAGATTAGCCGACGACGACCACAGCCGACGGTGGGGGTTCGCCGGAGTTGCGCCAGAGGCGACGGATCTACGCTACGGGAAGCGTAGTAGCCGTGCTGCGCACATCCATGGAAAACAACGGGGGGCGCGGGTGGCGGAGTTCGGTTCGCGCGGAACCGGCGTTGTGGTGCACAAAGAGTCGGCGGTGGGGTGCTAGGTGCTCTGCAAACATGCCGAGCACGGTGACGCTCTCGAGCGGGCGGAGGTGGGCTTTAGCCACGGCGGCGACAAGTTTAATGGCGGCGAAGCCGGTCGGGGTGGCCAAAGGGGCTAGAGGAGGAAATCGATGAGGGGAGAGAGGGGTTGGGAGCGAGGGCTCACGGCGATGCCAAGAGGAGGTCACGAGCCGGGAGGTCTGGCGGCGCCGAATCGACCGGAGGCGATCTCGGTGCCCGGGTTGAAGACGAGGCGTAAACGTCGCTGTGGTGCTCCCACGGTCGAAGCGGACAGTGTAGACGACGGAGGAGACGACGCCGGTCATTCTGGATGCTTCGCAAGGCGAGGGTGGACGGTGGCCACGGTGGCGATGAATCGTGGGGACCCCGACTCATAAGTCGTGATCGCCGAATGCACGTGTACTGATGATCCCGAGATCAATGCTCACTTGAACACACGTAAGCTGAATAACAAGAGTCTTACATCCATACATACCGTATTACACAAGTAGGACCATTATGGTCGAGCCTTGAGTACAACTGCAGCGAAACTTCGTCGATAACTTGGACCCATGCCATCCGCCTTAACCCTACGGGCATTCCGACCGAAGCGCCCTAGCTCGCATGCTCGTCATCAAGTGTTCTTCATCATATCCGGTTCTTTCATGCCCGGTCAATGAAATAACCAAAGGCAAGCCAATGAGTACTTTGAATGTACTCGCAAGCAACCCATGTTTTGGTTCAAGATACAACGATGCATGATATAGGTAAATTTTTGCAGAAAGCTAGTTTTGAGTGCAATGACATGTTCAACTTCCTATAAAGCATGCTTCAAGAGAAGTCAAGTAACCATGAGTACTGGTCACAGATATCAACATAAATAGAGTGGGCACCAACCCATTTATCATAAACAGAGTGGGCACCAACCCATCTCAGTCGTGTCAAGTCCTTTGACTTGACCCAAGCCATTTCCATCATCACACACACGGTTGAAAAACCCTGGACATAGTTTAAGCAGCACCGCCCAACCGTCCTTGACCGTGGACACGGCTATTCGAATAGTTTTACACTCTGCAGAGGTTGCACACTTTACCCACTAGATCCGGGGAACTTCCGTGTCAAACCACGACCCGCGGTACCTCAAGTACCCGGGGTAAGCACCCGGTCATTACCTTTCCCTAGACGACACTAACATGGAGTCCACTCGATTGGTAGTAACCCCCGTGCCAAACATTTCACAATAATAAAGTTGTGGAGCCTTGCTCCCATGTTCATCGCATACCACAAGCACGGGGTACCAACGGTGTGTCCGGTGCCCTGTGAAAACAGTCATGGCCGCCCTACCTGGCACGACCCCGTCCCAAGAGAGAGCACCAACTCTCCCCCGTCACTAGTAATGCGGGCTCCAGGCTAGTATCGGTCTAGGTACTCAACAATGCCCTTTCCCATATAAGGGTAGAGTGGTCGCGCATGTAGGGTTGGGACAGTCATCAAATCTTAAATCTAATCCGTTTTCGAAAACAACACACGCTTGCCTCGGTACACCACTTCGTCATCAAGTGGTTACCTTTCTCATCATCTCCCTCGGGCATAAATGGCACCCGATGGGGTTTTCGAAAGTTGTTTGAAAGTATTTTGTCTCCATCACCATGCATATTCCCGTCCCTTTTGCGTAGCAAACTACTTAGCATCCTATCTACTCCCACCGTCATAACCCTCATAAAAGGTAGGGCCATGCACCATGCAAGTATCAACGAGGGATGTAATCGTGGCAACCACCCACGTGGTTTACCATCTCGTCATGATTCCAATGCATCATCGATAAAGAGCTAAAAATGACATGCATATAAAAAGGGGTATCATAGTCATGGTCAAAGGGCTGCTTGCCTGTTCCTCAGAGTCTTCAAGTCTTCTCGTCCTACTCCAAGTACTCCGTCTACCTCGTCAACTAACGTTGGAAACAACACAATAAGCAACATAGCAAGGCAAGAATAAATGTGCTCTTAAAAATGTGAAATTGACTTTTATTGGATACCTCTGGTCATATGAGGAATGACCAAGGTGATTTCATTGAAGTGGATCAATGGACATCTCCGGACATTTCAATATGATGGAATCAAGAGATTTATGGATTTGCAAGAAGTGTACAGAAATACATTTTTGAAAAATGAGCAAAGGCACCCATTTAACAAAGGATGATTTTAGAAGCATCTAGGAATTGGTTTCACTGGATTTGGAGTTCAAATGAATATCCTATGATTTTGCAAAGTTGGCTATATACAAAGAAATAGACCATTTGTTGAGGTGACACAGAAAGTATTAGCAAAAATGTTCAAAAACTAAGTTTTGAACTTAGATGCATCTAGGAATTTGAATCATAGCATTTGGATCAATTTTGAGCTCTCTGTGATTTTCTAAAATTTATCACAGAATTAAGAAAATGGGGTTTTGATAAATATTTCTAAAGTGGAAGTTTCTGGAAAAATGTGCAAATAGCACCATGTGATAGATCATGATTTGTGGATCCCCTAGAAATTTGAATCATCAAATTTGGAGTCCATTTGAATTGTTTGGGAGATTTAACAAGCTTTACAGAAAAGAAAAAGGAAAGGATTTTTACCCAAACGGGCTGGATCTGGGCGGCGGTGGTGCGCACCGAGCGAGGTTTAGCAATGGGCGCCACTGGCCGCCCAGCTGCTCGGCCGCGACTGCGCAGGGCCACGTCAAGGCGATTGCTGCTCGGCGTCTTCGCCTGGGAGGCGGTAACGGGAAAGCCGTCTCCACTTAAACAATGGGCCCGCCCACCGGATCGCCGACGAGCGGGGCCGGTGCTCAGCCGTCTCCTACCTCCCGCCGAGCAGAGGCGAGGCGGGGGAGGCGAGGCCGAGCGGGCGCGGTGCTCTCCCGGCGGCACGGGCCACCCGGCGGCGCCCGCCCACCGGCGTGTTTCGGGAGGATGAGCCGCATCCATCGGTGTCTGGTCGCTTGCCGAGGAGTGCCGTGGCGGCGACGGCCGGCAACCGTGGAGGAGGCCTCGGCCATCATCGGCTTCGAGCATGCGATGCTCCCTGGGACGAACGGCGGCAAGGGAAGGGCTTGCGGTGGTGACGAGAGGGTGCGGAGCTATCCAGGGGAGAGAGAGGGCCGAGGCCTGTGGATTTGAGCAGCGGGCGGCTGCTCGGCTCCGGCCTTGGAGGGGATGGAGAGCGCGAGGAGGGAGTGGGTTGGTTCAAGAGGGAGCTAGGAGGGCGGCGAGTTGTATTGTGAGCTCAAGCGGGGTCGGGAAGGCGGATGAGGAGGGGCGAAGATGTGCCGCGGACCGCGCCCATGCTCTCGGGCTGGGCTACACCAGGCCATATTGGTGCCCCCGGTCGTGTCTGGGGTGCTCGTGGGCGTGGACCAGGTCGAGAGGAGAGGAGAAAGGAGCAGGGAAGTGTCATGGCGCGCTGCGTGTGAGCCGCACCATTGGCGCCTCGGGCGGCCGGCGCGCGTGCGAAAGGAGGCAGCAGGAGGGAGAAGGAGGAGGGGGCCAGCTTGGTGTCGTGTTGCGGACGTCGAGGAGCATCTACTGGCGCGAGGGGGAGGCTCGAGGCAGTCGGGAGTGCCGTGTCAACGGTCGGGAGCACGTTGACGTGCTCCAGAGCGCGCAAATGGCCGGCACCCGCAGCTTTTCCTCGCGTCCTCACGCGCCCACTTGTGTCTAGCGGCTGCTCAGGGGAGTAAACAATGTGGGAAAGGCATTGGATGCCCTGGGGCTTGCCAGGAGTGAGAGAGAGGTGAGAGAATGGGAGGAAAACTGTTGTCCAGAGAGAGAAAGTGAGGGTTTCACCTCCAAATAATTGAGCTGTGGGATAGCCATTGCTACTGGACGTGCAAGGGGACTAGGAGGGCTGTGGTAGAAAGGAGAAGTCATGGAGATTAGTGGAAGGGGTCAAAATAGTGATTTTTGCAAAATGCCAGAAGGTGTTTGATGTTGGTTTTGGCAGGAATATGATTCCCATTTGTCATAAGGTTCCACAGGGTGAAATGACACATATAATTAGGGCCTTCCACCAATTTGGAGCTCAATAGAAGAAAGTTGACAATGCAACTTTGGTAAACCCTAGAATTTAGCAGAAATGAACTTGTGTAGATTTAGTTGAGCAAATCACTTCTCCTTGATGCACCACTTGGTGTGGTGGCCTCATTTGGTCATGTGATCATGCTCACAAAAGTTGGTGTCAAGGAGAGAAAGTTGGTAATGCAAAGTTGTTCAAATATGGTTCTGGACAGAAAGGGTTTTGGGGCACTTTGATCAAGTTAACTTGCTCTCCAACTTGTGCCATTTGGTCTAGATGAATTATTAGACCATTTGAGCAAGTTCACAAGGTTTGAGAACATTTGGACATGTTTGGCAATGTAAAGTTGCTCAAACTTCAAAATGGGCAGAAATGGTTTTGAGAGGTTTTGATGAAGCTATCTTGTTCTCCAAGTCATGAGACTTGGCAAGATCACCAAATATGTCATATGTGACATAATAGAATTTTCTTGGAATTTTTGGAGAACATTTCTTTGTAAATATTTCAAAAGCTTGAAATATCCAGAAAGGGGTTTTGAGGATTTGACCAATATTTTGAACATGACCATGTGTTGAAACTCTTATATATGGACAATATATGTCCTATGAGTTTCCTAAATTTTGTCAAATATTTTTGAAGCAATAAAATAATTTTTCCTATTAAAGACCATTTCTGGCCTTGATAAAAGCTTTTAAATAAAATAGGACAACAACTTTTAAAATTATATTTTGTGGTTTCGGGTATCCTATATCTAATAGGAGTCAAATACATTTTAGAAAGATTTTTACTGCCCTTAATTAAGTACTTGCATTGCAAACCTCAATTCAGGGTTTTTGAAAACTGATTTTAAAAATACTTTTTGGCCAAATTATTTTTGTAAGAAAATATTTTTATGTCCTATACACATGGCATGATCATTGGGAAAGGTTTTTGGAGCAAGGAGGTGAAGTATAGGAGTTGGAGGATTTATTTTATTTTTAGAGCACTTGCAAATAGCAGACAAAAATCAAATCAAGCAAAGTCCAAAACACTCAAAAGTTTTTGTCAAACCACATTTTAGCATGATTAAGAGCTTAAGTGCTGTGCCATGAAAATCAGGGTGTGACAGACCTACCCCCTTACAAGAATCTCGTCCCGAGATTCCTAGGCTAAGCGCGAAAGGGATCTGTAAACTTCTATCCGGGGTGGTCTTGTGTCTTCTGTTGCTTTTGCTTCCGTGTAGTGCTCCTTGAGATTGAAGTACTTGATGGTGTGGCTTTGTATGACGCTCTCGGTTGATCTAGGTTCTTGAGGGTCTCTTGCGTTAGGTCAGGTTGGACTAGGGGTCGGTGGCTCGGTGGTCAACGTCCTTATAGAGATCGGGCAGGTTAGGGAGTTGGAAACACTTCCGGGGTTGGGATGCATGAAAGCGTTGTGCACAATAGGTGGCTCAGGTGGTAACTCTAGCTGGTAGTCATCTACTCTTCGTCCTGTAGGGATCTCGGAGGGGGGTTGTTAAATCTTGGAGTGATCTCGAAGAAGGCCGATGGATCTTGGGCGAGCTTTCCTTTGACATGGAAGCGCTGGGTTCCTTTGAGAGGGGTGACCCGGAGATAAACATGGCCTCCAACCTGGAAGGTCATGTCTCGACGACGTGGGTCAGCGTAGTTCTTTTGACTTGGCAGTCCTCCAACGCTCTCCGACAAGCTGGACTTGCTCTTCGGTTTCACGGAGGATATCAGGCCCAAAGACAAGTCCTTCTCCGGTTTCTGACCAATTGAGGGGTATGCGGCACTTCCGTCCGTATAACACTTCAAATGGTGCCACCTGAAGGCTTGACTTCAAGGTTAGTTAAGAATCCTGGTGCAACCAGTTCCAACCCGAAGCTTTCAAGTTCTTCATACCGGGCGGGCAGCTTGTCCTTAAGCATAGCATCCAAGGAACGAGCCTTTCTGCTTAATGCATCTGCTACCACATTAGCCTTCCCAGGGTGGTATTGAACACTGAGGTCTTAGCCTTTGATCAACTCTAGCCATCTTCTTTGCCTCGTGTTCAATTCCCTTTGAGTGAAAATATACTTCAGACCTTTGTGACCCGTGTATATCTCACATCCCTTCAGTAAGAGGTAATGTCATCATGTCTTCAGGGCATGAACCACTGCTGCTGGCTCAAGGTCATGAGTAGCATAATTTTCTTCATGAGGCCGTAGTTGCCTTTGAGAGGAGTGGCTTGCAGATATGCACGGTCTTCAACGCGGAAGCTCATTCCTTGACGACGGTGGTTGGTATAGTTCTTCCTCCTTGACATGGCGGTTTTCGGATGTTCCCTAACCAGCTGATCAACTCTTCTTCCGTCTTCATGTGGACATTCATGTCCTCAAGTAAGGATAATGATCTACTTGCCCAAGTACTCTATGAAGTATTTGGGGTTTGCAGAGCGGGCTGAGGCATTGGTGAGGGTCACGGTTGAGCATTGGTCAAGGTCTTATTGATCTTGAGCCAAAGCCCAAGGTCAGGATCCGACCATGTTGTGGCTTGGTAGGGCATAAGGGTTTCAAGGATTCTAGGGTGCGAATGAACATTTATCATCCTACCTTTAAGCATGGTTTCTGAGATGCCAATAGTCGGTTTAACAAAATCATACATGTCTATAATCCCCAGACTCATATGTGTGGCTACCCCTAAAAATCCATGGGTAGCACATACAGGCTGCTGAGCTAGAGTAAAACAGGACAATCCAAGTGCTCATCCTATTCCTCCAAGGCCCATGCTAAAGCATCTCAGATAATGAAACACGTCGTATGCCACTCCAAAATCTTGTTTCCTTTTCTATGAATCAACTCCAACACCCTATTAACTTCCATAAGTCACTACATAATCCATTAATTCTACAGATCCAATGCCTATGCTGGTGTTCCATATGATCTCCTAAAGTCCATATAATCCCCAATGCCTGAAAGGGCTATCTTGCTATAGTCAGTCCACCAATTCCCGTTATCATGGTCAGGTAATACTCCAAGGTCAAGCTTATATAGATACCTAATTAAACTCTGACAATACATCCAATCTCCTAGTTTATCGTCCACCGAGAAACATGGTATCATGATCGAGATCATCAGTCTAAATCCAATTTACTCCGAACCATGTAGACATACTCAGCATCTATATTCAACTAGGATCACCTATTTAAACCCAAATCTTTTGTCCAACGAGGATTCCTACATGTTCCCCCAAGTCATTTACGTAATATCAACTATCTCCTATCAATATCCCATGGCTAAGTTAAATCCAAATACTTCCAAGAATTCCAGCCTGCGATCATGATTGTCATATAAATCCAATCTACTCAGGGGTAACGAAAGCTATGCTACTCTATAATCATGATCCCACCAAGTTCATCACCAACATGGTAGCCTCATAATCCACCAAATAGTCTCGGACGATCCTTCAAAGTCATTGACATAAACTCACCAGGTCATCTGTCCTCAAATCATATATCCTCAAACTGGTCTTCCTATGGCATCGCGGTTACGGTGCTATATTAGGATGACAATGTGCTCGTTCACTATGTCCACTAGTTCCATAATGAACCCAGTGTTGTGCAAGGTTTACTGTAGCTTAACTTGTCCTCTTGCGATTCCGTAGGTTAAGCTCAGGGTTAAGGTTTTGAGCTGGGGTCTCTCGTGAAGTCTCGAAAGGTCTAGGAATGGGTTTCTAGTCTTGAGGGTTAAACATAATTCTACGGGTTGCACTTGGTCGAGGAGGCTGTAGTAAAAGTCATCAACGCTTGTTGGTCGCCGAGGTGAGATCCTTGGTGCATATTGTCTTACTTGTCTTGGTTGAGGAGAGAGATGAGAGGGGGAAGTAGCATAGAGGAGGGGAACGCCTAAAGGGGGTTCTACAGTGCAGGTGAAAACAAGCATGTGCCAAAAGGGTCAAACACAAACAACAAAATAAGGCAGGTGATATGGTCGCATACTTGTTGCCTAGGGCAAAAGTACGACTTATATCAAAACATAAACAAATAAAAACAAGCAACACACAATCATGGTTCTACTCGAACCATCATACGGACTCGACTGCGCATAGGGGGTACACGACTCATCCTACCCTAGGGGTTCTTGGACTCCATAGCCATGCCTTGTGCCTCGTGCAGTCTCCCGGGTTTTCCTCAGGTGTTGCTATGTCTCTAGTAGTTGTTTGATGGGATGATCCCGGTTGAGCTTGAAGAGTCTTCAATAACTTCTTGCCTGTTGAAGTGATGAGGTGAAGGTGGCTTCTCACAGTAGGTATTGACTCGGTCTTCTGTTGTCTTCTTAATCATGATGATCCCTTCTTGTCTTCTAAGCCATCGATGGTACCAGGTAGGCAGTCCTTTATGCAATGACATTATCAAGGCATAATAGAGGTCCATCATGTCGGTTACGTTGATGATAACATCGACACCAAGAGCGGGGGATGAGGAGAACCGTTTTCCTGCTCACTATGGTGAGGCGGACCAAATGGCTAGGTTCTCATCCATCGGTGGTTGACGTTACAACAACGGTAGTGACATGGTTACTCTATTAGCGATGTATATCATGATCTTGCATATTCTATGCCACGATCATCGCGGCTAAGGTTGCATCATCTTGGGGCAGTGTCAAGGGTGTCACCATTTCGGGTGTTCGTGTCCTCATTCCTCGAGGATGCATCTTCCGCTGGTATCGCCTTGTTGTGATGTCGCCTATCTTGTGTTCGGAGATGTGGGTGAATGTCCGCAAGGCATCACCCTTCCATATTATCCACGAGGATTACAAGGAACTCGTGGTCGTAGGGCATAAGGGTTCTAGCGACCAGAGGTTTTGAAGGGAAGAGACCGAGAAGGAAAGTATACCTTAGTTTTCAAAATCGAGAAGGGAAGAGAAGTACAGATAATTTTGAAAACTAGTAGTAGTTTTGAAAATAGTTTTATCCTAACTAACGACCATGCTAACTAAGGCTTCCTACGGTCGGGATGGCTCGATACCAGCTCTGTGGGACCCCGACTCATAAGTCGTGATCGCCGAATGCACGTACAAAGTGATCCCAGAGATCAATGCTCACCGAACACACGAAGCTGAATAACAAGAGTCTTACATCCATACATACCGTATTACACAAGTAGGACCATTATGGTCGAGCCTTGAGTACAACCGCAGCGGAAACTTCGTCGATAACTTGGACCCATGCCATCCGCCTTAACCCTACGTGCATTACGACCGAAGCGCCCTAGCTCGCATGCTCGTCACCAAGTGTTCTTCATCATATCCGGTTCTTTCATGCCCGGTCAATGAAATAACCGGTGGCAAGCCAATGAGTACTTTGAATGTACTACGCAAGCAACCCATGTTTTGGTTCAAGATACAACGATGCATGATATAGGTAAATTTTGCGTAAAGCTAGTTTTGAGTGCAATGACTTGTTCAACTTCCTATAAAGCATGCTTCAAGAGAAGTCAAGTAACCATGAGTACTGGTCACAGATATCAACATAAATAGAGTGGGCACCAACCCATTTATCATAAACAGAGTGGGCACCAACCCATCTCAGTCGTGTCAAGTCCTTTGACTTGACCCAAGCCATTTCCATCATCACACACACGGTTGAAAAACCCTGGACATAGTTTAAGCAGCACCGCCCAACCGTCCTTGACCGTGGACACGGCTATTCGAATAGTTTTACACTCTGCAGAGGTTGCACACTTTACCCACTAGATCCGGGGAACTTCCGTGTCAAACCACGACCCGCGGTACCTCAAGTACCCGGGGTAAGCACCCGGTCATTACCTTTCCCTAGACGACACTAACATGGAGTCCACTCGATTGGTAGTAACCCCCGTGCCAAACATTTCACAATAATAAAGTTGTGGAGCCTTGCTCCCATGTTCATCGCATACCACAAGCACGGGGTACCAACGGTGTGTCCGGTGCCTCGTGAAAACAGTCATGGCCGCCCTACAGCACGACCCGCCCCAAGAGAGAGCACCAACTCTCCCCCGTCACTAGTAATGCGGGCTCCAGGCTAGTATCGGTCTAGGTACTCAACAATGCCCTTTCCCATATAAGGGTAGAGTGGTCGCGCATGTAGGGTTGGGACAGTCATCAAATCTTAAATCTAATCCGTTTTCGAAAACAACACACGCTTGCCTCGGTACACCACTTCGTCATCAAGTGGTTACCTTTCTCATCATCTCCCTCGGGCATAAATGGCACCCGATGGGGTTTTCGAAAGTTGTTTGAAAGTATTTTGTCTCCATCACCATGCATATTCCCGTCCCTTTTGCGTAGCAAACTACTTAGCATCCTATCTACTCCCACCGTCATAACCCTCATAAAAGGTAGGGCCATGCACCATGCAAGTATCAACGAGGGATGTAATCGTGGCAACCACCCACGTGGTTTACCATCTCGTCATGATTCCAATGCATCATCGATAAAGAGCTAAAAATGACATGCATATAAAAAGGGGTATCATAGTCATGGTCAAAGGGCTGCTTGCCTGTTCCTCAGAGTCTTCAAGTCTTCTCGTCCTACTCCAAGTACTCCGTCTACCTCGTCAACTAACGTTGGAAACAACACAATAAGCAACATAGCAAGGCAAGAATAAATGTGCTCTTAAAAATGTGAAATTGACTTTTATTGGATACCTCTGGTCATATGAGGAATGACCAAGGTGATTTCATTGGAAGTGGATCAATGGACATCTCCGGACATTTCAATATGATGGAATCAAGAGATTTATGGATTTGCAAGAAGTGTACAGAAATACATTTTTGAAAAATGAGCAAAGGCACCCATTTAACAAAGGATGATTTTAGAAGCATCTAGGAATTGGTTTCACTGGATTTGGAGTTCAAATGAATATCCTATGATTTTGCAAAGTTGGCTATATACAAAGAAATAGACCATTTGTTGAGGTGACACGAAAGTATTAGCAAAATGTTCAAAAACTAAGTTTTGAACTTAGATGCATCTAGGAATTTGAATCATAGCATTTGGATCAATTTTGAGCTCTCTGTGATTTTCTAAAATTTATCATGAATTAAGAAAATGGGGTTTTGATAAATATTTCTAAAGTGGAAGTTTCTGGAAAAATGTGCAAATAGCACCATGTGATAGATCATGATTTGTGGATCCCCTAGAAATTTGAATCATCAAATTTGGAGTCCATTTGAATTGTTTGGGAGATTTAACAAGCTTTACAGAAAAGAAAAAGGAAAGGATTTTTACCCAAACGGGCTGGATCTGGGCGGCGGTGGTGCGCACCGAGCGAGGTTTAGCAATGGCGCCATCTGGGCGGCCAGCTGCTCGGCCACGTCTTGCGAGGGCCACGTCAAGGCGATTTGCTCGAGGGCGTCTTCGCCATGGGAGGCGGTAACGGGAAAGCCGTCTCCACTTAAACAATGGGCCCGCCCACGGATCGCCGACGAAGCGGGGCCGGTGCTCAGTTGCCTCCTACCTCCCGCTCGAACAGAGCAGAGGCAGGGGAGGCGAGGCCGAGCGGGCGCCGGTGCTCTCCCGGGCGGCACGGGCCACCCCCGGCGGCGCTCCGCCCACCGGCGTGCTCAGGAGGATGAGCCGCATCCATCGGTGTACGGGTCGCTTGCCGAGGAGTGCCGTGGCGGCGACGGCCTGGCAACCGTGGAGGAGGCCCTCGGCCATCATCGGCTTCGAGCATGCGATGCTCCTGGGGACGAACGGCGGCAAGGGAAGGGCTTGCGGTGGTGGTGACGAGAGGTGCGGAGCTATCCGTGGGGAGAGAGAGGGCCGAGGCCTGTGGATTTGAGCAGCGGCGGCGGCGGCTCCGGCCTTGGAGGGGATGGAGAGCGCGAGGAGGGAGTGGGTTGGTTCAAGAGGGAGCTAGGAGGCGGCGAGTTGTATTGTGAGCTCAAGCGGGGTCGGGAAGGCCGATGAGGAGGGGCGAAGATGTGCCGCGGACGCGCCCATGCTCTCGGGCTGGGCTACACCAGGCCATATTGGTGCCCCCGGTCGTGTCTGGGGTGCTCGTGGGCGTGGACCAGGTCGAGAGGAGAGGAGAAAGGAGCAGGGAAGTGTCAGGCGCGCTGCGTGTGAGCCGCACCATTGGCGCTCTCGGGCGGCCGTGGCGTGTGAAAGGAGGCAGCAAGAGGGAGAAGGAGGAGGGGCCAGCTTGGTGTCGTGTTGCGGACGCCGAGGAGCATCCATCGCGCGAGGGGAGGCTCGAGGTGGTCGGGAGTGCCGTGTCAACGGTCGGGAGCACGCTGACGTGCTCCAGAGCGCGCAAATGGCCGGCACCCGCAGCTTTTCCTCGCGTCCTCACGCGCCCACTTGTGTCTAGCGGCTGCTCAGGGGAGTAAACAATGTGGGAAAGGTATTGGATGCCCTGGGGCTTGCCAGGAGTGAGAGAGAGGTGAGAGAATGGGAGGAAAACTGTTGTCCAGAGAGAGAAAGTGAGGGTTTCACCTCCAAATAATTGAGCTGTGGGATAGCCATTGCTACTGGACGTGCAAGGGAACTAGGAGGGGCTGTGGTAGAAAGGAGAAGTCATGGAGATTAGTGGAAGTGGTCAAAATAGTGATTTTTGCAAAATGCCAGAAGGTGTTTGATGTTGGTTTTGGCAGGAATATGATTCCCATTTGTCATAAGGTTCCACAGGGTGAAATGACACATATAATTAGGGCCTTCCACCAATTTGGAGCTCAATAGAAGAAAGTTGACAATGCAACTTTGGTAAACCCTAGAATTTAGCAGAAATGAACTTGTGTAGATTTAGTTGAGCAAATCACTTCTCCTTGATGCACCACTTGGTGTGGTGGCCTCATTTGGTCATGTGATCATGCTCACAAAAGTTGGTGTCAAGGAGAGAAAGTTGGTAATGCAAAGTTGTTCAAATATGGTTACGGACAGAAAGGGTTTTGGGGCACTTTGATCAAGTTAACTTGCTCTCCAACTTGTGCCATTTGGTCTAGATGAATTATTAGACCATTTGAGCAAGTTCACAAGGTTTGAGAACATTTGGACATGTTTGGCAATGTAAAGTTGCTCAAACTTCAAAATGGGCAGAAATGGTTTTGAGAGGTTTTGATGAAGCTATCTTGTTCTCCAAGTCATGAGACTTGGCAAGATCACCAAATATGTCATATGTGACATAATAGAATTTTCTTGGAATTTTTGGAGAACATTTCCTTTGTAAATATTTCAAAAGCTTGAAATATCCAGAAAGGG
Organism: Aegilops speltoides; assembly: GCA_021437245.1. Lineage (NCBI taxonomy): Eukaryota > Viridiplantae > Streptophyta > Magnoliopsida > Poales > Poaceae > Aegilops > Aegilops speltoides. The sequence continues at coordinate 45,483,349 of CM038144.1, read as the reverse complement.
TTTTGAGGATTTGACCAATATTTTGAACATGACCATGTGTTGAAACTCTTATATATGGACAATATATGTCCTATGAGTTTCCCTAAATTTTGTCAAATATTTTGAAGCAATAAAATAATTTTTCCTATTAAAGACCATTTCTGGCCTTGATAAAAAGCTTTTAAATAAAATAGGACAACAACTTTTAAAATTATATTTTTGTGGTTTCGGGTATCCTATATCTAATAGGAGTCAAATACATTTTAGAAAGATTTTTACTGCCCTTAATTAAGTACTTGCAAGGCAAACCTCAATTCAGGGTTTTTGAAAACTGATTTTTAAAAATACTTTTTGGCCAAATTATTTTGTAAGAAAATATTTTTATGTCCTATACACATGGCATGATCATTGGGAAAGGTTTTTGGAGCAAGGAGGTGAAGTATAGGAGTTGGAGGATTTATTTTATTTTTAGAGCACTTGCAAATAGCAGACAAAAATCAAATCAAGCAAAGTCCAAAACACTCAAAAGTTTTTGTCAAACCACATTTTAGCATGATTAAGAGCTTAAGTGCTGTGCCATGAAAATCAGGGTGTGACATGAACGGCGGTGACGGGCTCACTCGGGTGGTTGCGGCCATGGCGAGGAGAGGGCTAGAGAGAGGGCAGAGGGGGGAGTGAAACGTCCAGGGGGTCAGGGTGGCGCCGAAGAGAAGGCCCGAGGCGTCGTGGTGGCCTCAGTGACGCAGCGCAGCAGGAGGTGCGTGGCGGGCGTGAGGCGTGGCGTCTGTTGTCTCCTCCTCGCCTCTTGGCAGAGGTAGGTGATGACTAGCACGGGCCAGGTGGGCCGGCCCAGCCAGGTAAGTGGCCTGTGACCTGTCTTTCTCTCTCTCTCTCTTCCATTTAATTCTGTTTTTCTATATTTCTGTATCTGTTGGGCTTTATTAAAAATACTAAATCAATCCCAAAAATCATGCAACTGCTCATGACCACTGTTGGAAATATATCCTACAGTAAATATTTCAGTTTGGGATTATTTAAGCATTTAAAATATTTAATAGCATTTAAATGCCCAAATGCAAATAATATATGATTTAATTCAGTGACCAAATATGTCATGGAAAAATGTGCAACACCTCTGGTTATGGTTCTAGCATTTTCCAGAAATGATGAACATTTTTGAAAGCCATTTGGACTCACTGAAAATATTTTTAGTTGAACCTAGTGAATTCCTTTGATGCTAGGGTTTAGGCAATCCCCATTTCAATCTTAAATAAAATTTAGACATGATGCAACAACCAAGCTAGTCCAAGTGCATAGCAAGGCTAGGGATGTGACAGCTCACCCCCACTAAACAAGAATCTCGCCCCGAGATTCAAGTTGTGAGGTAAGAAGACAGAGGGACACCAGCTATCACAACCTTCACGATCCAGATGTCTTTCTCGAGGGTGTTGATTCATTGCATCACCTTGATCTCGACATCTTGCTTGAGAACTACATCCAACATAACAACGGGTAGAAAGGAAGAATTTTAGAAGAATCAATCTTCGTGAGGTTCGAGCAACTTAGGATCATCTTAATGATCACAAGATCAACTCACAGAATGGAACATGGAAACATCTCTGGAGCTGAGAGGCAAAACATGCATCAGAAGGGACGGAAGAAACAATTTGACAAGGGTTTCAAGTAGCGAGGAAAAGAATTGCCATGATACCATAACGGGGCATCTTGGAGGAGGGTGATTCGTAGAATTATTTCCTTAAGTGGCAAAAAGAATTACCTTTGATATAGAGATCATTGAGACTCTCTATATCAGCCTAAGGCAAATCACAATCAATCATTTGGAGGAATTCAGTAGAATGACATATGGACTAGAATGGATCATGTGGATTACCTTGTTGAAAACAACACAAGGGATGATTTTAGTAACTGAGGAGAAGCTCAACAGTAGAGAGTGAGTCCACTGTTTGAGAGGTTATAGCATAACCAAGGAACTGAGAGCAAGCCCGGTTAGTGCCGATGATAACACCTAGCGCTTGTGCGTGCTCTCAAGAACTTGAGCATTTCCCTATTCATCAAAGTTTTACCAATATCCGTGTCAAGGATCCTGGCAACACATCTTACTACCATGATGAATAGTGGTGGATGATGCAGATGCAAGGGAAGATAACACCTTCTCAGATTTCACCTTAGCGAGGCCAAGTAAACAAAATTTGGATGATCGATCGAGAGACATTTAGCACTCTGCTTCTAATGTTCTCCTTGATGTGCTAGCGTAACCTATTTATAGATATGGTTTGATATCTAGAACATCAAGTAAAATATCGGACTTCGGGAACACAAAAATCCATAAGGGGCAACTAGGGAGTAAATCATACGAAATCCCTATGGGGAGGTGGCCAACTTCCTCAATCAAGATACTACAATAACGGGTCTTCCGGTTGGGTGTGTTGGCCACGACATCCATTTTACCGGGTTACAGAGAGACCAATATTATAGTTCTTGAGACACGTTCCAACCATCATATCTGCCTGAGATTTAGATCTGGTTGATGTTAGAATATTCCAGACTCATCGGGTCTAGAGAAAAAACGAAAGTTTGCAACACAAATCGACGAGATGGCGTTGCGTGATTCTCGGGGAATGAACTACGATAGCAAGCTCCAAAACATGAGCTGGTTCTGCTACACACATGTGAACACGCTGTCCCAGACAAGCATGACCACATAGCAGTCTTATAATAAAACACCACCGAGTTCTGGTTGGGAACCATCATCTAGGGTAACTAAGTCTTGTGCATGACCTAGGATTTACACAACAACTCCTTTTCCCTTGAACAAATCAATCAGTGGCTTGGTGTGCTAGGAAACCCATATAGAATGGAGGCGGCCAACCTACCAAACCATAGAGTACTTCGCACATGTGCATGACCAACTTGGGACGATTCCAGAGGAAGCAACAACAAGCTTTCTCGAATTCACGGCGGCAACTTGCATCGATTGCACGTGAATTAAAGAAAATCACTCCTTTCATCCAAACGTATACCTCATGAATGGAACACGAAGGTAATATTTACAAAAGTTTCCAACACTAGATGGGTGTTCAACATGATCATGGAGAAGATAAAATGCTGCTGATGGGCTCAACAACAAGTCATCGGGATGACCATATAAATGGAATTCCATAACTATGTGAACAAGGTGATAGTATTGGTCAGACCCAAAAGACATAATGGTGTATGCGCGAGGAATCAACCACGAGTAAGACAACATTAAGAACATCGTTGGTTCTGATTCGATTTGAGGATAGCCCACACTTAAATCAAAGTTTTGGTTAGGACGATAGGTCCAGCAATTGATCACGAGGATCAATCAATGAAGATATCACCTTTCTTCAACACACATACAAAATATCCCTTAGAATGAACTAAGTCGGACAAGCTTTCATCTTCCAACTCTCCAAGTTGTTGTTTAGCTTAACCAACTAGCTCAGGGGTATCCAACACAGATTCTTCGAGAAGGGGGTGGTTACACGGAACCAACTTGATCACGAACTCAACATAGCGGTCAGGTGACAACCTGGTGATACCTCCGAGAAGATATTCGGAAAATCAGGAACCACCGATAAGTTGCTAAGCTCGAGAGTAATCTTGCTTTTCAGGGCAAGATGATATGATCAACAGAGCAAGGGTTTGACAAAATCCTAACTCATTGATCGAAGAGTGCACCAGAAATAAGGACTAGATAGCACGATCAACCTTAGGATGATGATTCAATAACCAACACGCTAATGATGAAATTATTGTCCATTAACTACCAAGCAACGGGGTTGCTAGCAGTATTGATTTCACACATCACAATCACTTGTCAGCATTCCGGTTGCAACAACAAGGGAGCCAAGAAATGAATAATGAGAGTGAGAGGTATCACTGTATCAAGAGTTCATAGGATGGTGTACAATTCCCATGATATTCCTGATATAAAGATAGTAATACTTCAAGGTAGAACAGACCAAAAACTGGATTGCATCTTGATCTGCGGAACACAACTGCTTTGACCCAAACCTGGATATGGAAGAGGTACCGGAGTTTGTTTCTCCTAGTCATTCTGGAATAGAATGGCTGGATGGACCACAAGAGTAATAGGCATCGATGAACAAATGCATGCATACTCTTGACTATCAATTGATAGACAAGGTCAGAAGAAAATTAAAGAGGGACAACCCAAAAGACATATGATTTTCTGAGTTGTGGATGCATGGACTAGCATGTCGAACGAGTTCAACATATTTCTTCCAGATAACCCATGCAGAACGGTTGAACTAGCAGAGTCACAATATAGAATCAAGAACTCGTCAAGAGCACTCTGGTTGTGATCTTTTGGTTCAAAAGAACTCCTGCCAAGAATGGTTCATGGTAATTGGACGAAGGATGTACCACGAACCTCGAGGACTATCACAAAGGTTACTAATATCTTAAAGGAACTAGCAACACTATCAACATGAGGTAAGTAGGGTGAATCTCAGATTCACAAACCTAGGAATAGAAAGCCTACTAACTAAATGGCATCACAGGATGCTTTCGAGAATGATGGCCAGAATCATCACACTGGGAACATAAAGCATGGCTAAGTTACTAGATGACCCTCTAAGACACCTAGGGTCTTCTAACTCCAACATATATGTCGAGGCAATAGAGTACCTCAACTCAGCAATTAGTGTGATTAACCTGGCCTAAAAGGACATCAGGAACGGGAGGAAGGGATTTGCAAATGCATCAGAATGTTTAGAAATCTGGGATGACTCGGACAGCATAACGGCTATAAATGCTCGAAAATATTTGAGACAAGCTACAAAAATGGTGGCATAACCACTCGATCATCATAATATCAAGGTTTCGAGATCAACTATCAATACACGGAGATAGTAGGAACTGAACTGAGGCTTGAATCCACCAATCTTATGAGTCTATGGATTAGTAACACGTGACCCTGATAGAAGAAGGAGAGAGCCTAGTTTCCTTAACCCCGTAGGAAAGATAAGACGACTCAGATCAGAAGGGCATAAGATAAAGGAGTAAAAGAGCCTTACGTTCCATCCCACAATCAATTCCCCTACATATAACTAAAGCATTTCTAGACTTAACTTCGACCAGTTTGGCTTGGTAATCCTACAGGCAGTCAAGCTCTAATACCAAAGCTGTCAGGACCCCGACACAATGCCACATCGATCTAGCATGTAACACCTCATATCACTTTGCGTCCTCACGCACGGTATCCCCACGGGTGTCGCCTTACCTTTGCCCGGGACCGTTTGCGCCTTTTGGCACACGTATATGATAGTGTCGCTAGCATCCATATGATAAGGAGCCCGGGCTAACATGGCTAGTCGTAAACCAAAAGTGGCACAAACTTACGAGGACATGCATCCATGACCCAAAGATCGAACGTGTCGGTCATCGCGAGTGAATCCAGGTTGTAATCTTGGGCTAGCAGACTCGGTGAACGGGCTGAAGCGGCTAACAGACTCCGGTATTCATCGCATGACATTTCCCCGAAGGGATAGACACAGGAACGAAGAAGGACACATGCCGGCCAGCCTAAGTGTTCCGGAGCAGTAGCAAGCAACCATGGCTCAGTGGAAGCACTAGGAGACATTTCCCGGTAAGAGAGGCTACTAAGGATAAATAACTAGATAGTCAGATCCCACAAATACCAAGCATTTCAATAACATGCACACAATATGCTCGATATGTGCAAATACAATAAGGCATCACAACATGACTCTACGACTCAAGTATTTTATTCAATAGGCTCCGAGGAGCGAGATATTACATACATGGGTCTCACGACCCAACATTCAGAGCAAACAAGTCAAGCACAAGCGGAAGCTTAACATGTCTGAGTATAGACATCTACAAAAGAAAAAGGCTGAGAAACCTGACTATCTACCAGATTCTGCCGAAGGCACAAGATCGTAGCTGAGGTAACAAGCAAAACGTCGAAGTCCATGTGGAACTACTAGCGAGACTGAAGTCTCTCTGCAAAAACATAAAATAGGCAAACGTGAGTACAAATGTACCCAGCAAGACTTACATCAGAACTAACTACATATGCATCATTATCAACAACGGGATGGTGGGGTTTAACTGCAGCAAGCCAGCTTTGACTCGGTGGCTATCCTGAACTACGACTTCAAGTAACTCTTTTGAGGTGGCGCACACGAGTCCACATATTCACCATATCAATACACCACTATGGATCCGCTCTCGTCTCCCTACGAGAACGCCATCCATAGCACTCACGCTTATCTTGCGCATTTTAGAGTATCCACTTTCACTTGTCTATGAACTATGCAAGGGGTCCAAGTTTCCATATCCGAGGAATCCTGCTATTCGAATAGATAATGATAACCCTGCAGGGGTGTACTTCTTCACACACGCTCTCGCCACTTATCGCCCTGTACACGCCATGTAACTCGACAACCTTCAAGCGGAAACCGGGCGAGGGAGTCGGCCACGGCCTACCAAAACACTCAAGTCTCTCGTCCAGGTTTATCGCCTATTCGGGTTCCATCCGCAAGGAGATCCGGCCGGGGTGTCGCTCATGGCCCCAAACGATGTTAGCAGGGTTCCCAAGCCCACCATTTGGGTGCCACTTGGTACACCGTGCCACCTCACCTAGTCTGTCCCAAGCCCACCTGTACCGGGTGCCACTTGGTAGACTACTAGCACTACCTACAAACACCAGAAACTAGTTGCAACTCCTGGACAGAGAACAAGGGTGATTAAGAAGCCGAGAGGGTCAATTAAGGATCCCTATGAGTGGTAGTAGCTGTTCATGGATCACAAACACAGAACTCAGTTCCTGAGGACGGCTGCAATGAGACAACCCACCATGTACTCCTACATGGCCTCTCACCGCTACCTTTACCAAATCGTGTACACACACTTAGCTCTCAACAAGAGGGACATGTTCACACACCTCCAATTCATCCCCGATGAATCGACCGACACAACTCTAAGCAATAGCAGGCATGACAAACAAGCATGTATGAGTAGGCACAACAGGGCTCAAACAAATCCTACTCATACTAGTGGGTTTCATCTATTTACTGTGGAATGACAGGTCATGCAAAGGATAAAGGGGTTCAGTTACCGCAGCAAGTAACAGATGAATCTTTGTTGTCCTAATGCAGTAAAAGAGAGCAGGAGTGAGAGAGTGGGATTGTATCGGAATGAACAAGGGGGTTTTGCTTGCCTGGCACTTCCGAAGATAATATAGCTCTTCATCAGTGTCATCGATCACGTCGTCGGAACCACGTCTATCGAGAGGGGACAAACACCGGCAAATAAGGAAGAACACAATCAATGCAATGCACAATATGATGCATGATCATGACATGGCAATATGCTATGATTTGAGCTAATGCAACTAGCAACAGATTAAATGAAGTTGGTTTGAATACAAGATTCAAATACAAACTCCATAAGTGATTATTCAAATGCCATTTAATTGATTTGACCTAAACAGTGAACAAAAGTTGTTCTAACATGCATGAAAATGGTACAGATGGATAGATTGGATTTTTCTGATCATTTTTCATATATAATTTATTTCATTCTGAGTTATGGTTGATTTTATATGATTTTTAGAAGTTTATAACATTTTCTGAAATAAATAAACCATTTAAGATTTATTTAAATTCCAGAAGAATTACTGCGTCAGCATGACGTCACTGTGATGTGAGCGGTCAACAGGGCTGGCCAGGTCAAACTGACCAGTGGGTCCCGTGTGTCAGTGTCTGGACTAACTAACCTAATTAAAATTAACCCTAACTAACTTGGTTAGCCGGGCGGGGCCCGCATGTCAATGATAGGTGGGGTTGTTAGTGCCTAAACTAATTAGGCCACGTCAGCTGGCCGGAGATTAGCCGGCGACGACCACAAACGATGGTGGGGGTTCGCTGGAGTTGCGCCAGAGGCGACGGATCTACGCGCCGAGGGAAGCAGAAAGTAGCCCGTGCCCGCGCGCATCCAGGGAAAACAACGGGAGGGCGCGGGGTGGCCGGAGTTCGGTTGCGCTCGGAACCGGCGTTGTGGTGCACGGCAGGTCGAGCGGTGGGGTGTTAGGTGCTCCTGCAAACGTGCTGAGCACGGTGACGCTCTCAGGCGTGGCAGAGGTGGGCTTTAGCCACGGCGGCGACGAAGCGCAACGGCGGCGAGCTTCGGTCGGGTGGCCAAAGGGGCTAGAGGAGGAAATCGACAGAGGGGAGAGAGGGGTTGGGAGCAGGGGCTCACGGCGATGCCGAAGAGGAGGTCAGCGAGCCCGGGGAGGTCCTGGCGGCGCCGAATCGACCGGAGGTGAGCTCGGGTGCCCGGGGTTGAAGACGAGGCAGAAACATCGCTGTGGTGCTCCCACGGTCGAACGGACAGGTGTAGACGACGGAGGAGACGACGTCGGTCATTCTGGATGCTTCGGCAAGGCGAGGGGTGGACGGTGGCCACGGTGGCAGTGAACGGCGGCGACGGGCTCACTCGGGTGGTTGCGGCCATGGCGAGGAGAGGGCAAGAGAGAGGGCAGAGGGGGAGAGTGAAACGTCCAGGGGGTCGGGGCGGCGCCGAAGAGAAGGCCCGAGGCGTCGTGGTGGCCTCGATGGCGATGCAGCGAGGAGGTGCGTGGCGCCGCAAGGCGTGCGTCGTTGTCTCCCTCCTCGCCCTCTTGGCAGAGGTAGGTGATGACCTGCACGGCCAGGTGGGCTGCCCAGCCTGTAAGTGGCCTCGTGACCTATCTTTCTCTCTCTCTCTTCCATTTAATTCTGTTTTCTATATTTCAGATCTGTTGGGCTTTATTAAAATACTAAATCAATCCCAAAAATCATGCAACTGCCATGACCATTGTTGGAAATATATCCTACATAAATATTTCAGTTTGGGATTATTTAAGCATTTAAAATATTTAATAGCATTTAAATGCCCAAATGCAAATACTATATGATTTAATCCAAAGGACCAAATATGTCATGGAAAAATGTGCAAAACCTCTGGTTATGGTTCTAGCATTTTCCAGAAATGATGAACATTTTTGAAAGCCATTTGGACTCACTGAAAATATTTTTAGTTGAACCTAGTGAATTCCTTTGATGCTAGGGTTTAGGCAATCCCCATTTCAATCTTAAATAAAATTTAGACATGATGCAACAACCAAGCTAGTCCAAGTGCATAGCAAGGCTAGGGATGTGACATCCAAGTGGTGCCCGAGAGCCTCCCTCGTGACCTTGGCGAGGTCGGTGGCCCTCCAAGAGAGAGCCCCCGAGCCCTGCCCGAGGAGGGCACCGGGCGCGCCTTCCTATGCGATAGAGGGTGGCTCCCCTTGAACAGGCGCGGATCCTGACGCAACCCCTCCGGAGGTGCCTGCCTCGCGAGTGTTCGAGCTAGGTGAAGCCTTCTTCTTCTTAGGGACCGCCTCGGGGAGCCTCCCGGTCCTGTGATCTGGGTCTTCGATTGCCGCGGCCTGGAAGGCACGGTCATGAGAACACACTGCATCCCTCTCCTCGCAAGGCACTGTGATGATTCCACTGCTTCCTGGCATCTTGAGGACATTTTAGCCATGGTGAGTCACTGCCATGAATTTGGCTAGAGCTGGGTACCCGAGGATGGCATTGTATGGCAGGCGAATGTGGGCGACGTCAAAGTCAATGAGCTCGGTGCGGTAGTTGTTGCGCTGCCCAAAGGTGACCGGAAGGCGAACTTGCCCTATCAGAATAGTGGAACCATCAGTGACTCCTGAGAAAGGCTTGGTCGGCTGAAGCTGATCGTAGGGCACTTGGAGATTGTTGAACGTCTCGACAGACAGAACATTGAGTCCTGCTCCGCCATCAATGAGGGTCCTGGTGACTTGGACATTGATGATGACTAGGGAACAAAGCATCGGGAGGATTCCGGCCGTTGCCGTGCACTTGAGCTGATCCGCTGAGCTGAACGTGATTGTGCACGCTGACCACCTGAGAGGGCGCGTGGCCTCAAGCTTGGGGAGGACTGCATTCACCTCACGAGCAAACTGCTTGAATATGCGCTGAGAGGCTAGGGTTTGAGCACCACCTAGGATGCAAGCGATTGCGCGCGGCTCCTGGAAGCCCCCAGCCCCCTCGTGCTGGTGATGGTCTTCATTCCTCCTTGGCGGTGGTGGTAGAGGAGGGAGGCCTGCGTTGCCTTGAGGGCGGTCCACACGAGGCTGATCCCTCCAACCTCCCTCGCGAGGCTGGTCCTGCCAGCGGTCCTCGCGAGGCCGGTCATGCCACCCTTGGCGAGGGCCACAGTCTTCCCATCGTCCTCCACCTCTTCCTCCTCCTTGACCATAGCCCCGGTCGTTGCGGTCGGTACGTCGGCCGGTACGCCCATCTCGCACGGCCCTGAGCTCTTGACATTCATTGGTGTTGTGGGTGTGGAGGTCATGGTACACGCAGTACCGGCTGCCCTTGGATGACTTTGGCTGATCCCCGCCTTGCTTGGTGTCTGGCTCGGCTGCGAGCACAGCAGCCCCCTTGCGCTTCACGTCCTTGACCTTGGACTTCTTCTCTTCTAGGTCGGCAGCCGGGAGCTCGAGGAGGGAGAGGCGCCCTTCCTCAGCCCTGGCGCACTTGGTCGCCAAGTTGAACAGCTCTAGGGATGTGCACAGGTCCTCATGGCTGGCTAGCTCCTCTTTCATCTTGATGTCATGCACGCCATCGGAGAAGGCTGAGATGATGGCCTCCTCAGTCACTCTGTGGATCTTGAGGCAGGCGTTGTTGAAGCGCTGGATGTACTTTTGCAGGGTCTCTCCTGGCTGTTGCTTTATGTGGCGCAGGTCACTCATGGCCGGGGGCCGGTCGCGAGTACCTTGGAAGTTGGCAACGAAGCGGGTGCGCATCTCATCCCAGGAGGAGATCGTGCCAGGAGCGAGATTCAGGAGCCAGGTGCGGGCACTGTCCTTGAGCGCCATGGGGAACCAATTCACCATGACCTTTTCGTCCCCGTTGGCGGCTTCGATGCCCAGCTCATAGAGCTGGAGGAACTCCGCGGGGTCTGCAATGCCATCGTAGTGAGGAGGCAGGTCAGGCTTGAACTTGCCGGGCCACGCGACGCTATGCAGCTTGGATGTGAAGGCGCGGTAGCCTGCAGTGGGCACCGGAGCTCTCTCCTATGTGGGGCTTGCTCCTGGAGATTCCCGCGCACCGCTGGCTGGAGCAGCCCGGGGTCTTGACGTGGCGGTGCAGGGATGCGGTCATGGCGCACCGGTGCTGGGAGCACGCGAGCACCTTCTTGGGGGCGAGGGATCTCTTGGCAGCTCCTTTCTTGTCGCGCAGCGCCCGACGTGAGTGGGTCTCGCCACAGGCCGCGCGCCTTGGAGCCAGGGCGCCTTCTTGGGGAGGAGGTGGTGGAGGCACCTCCTGCTCCTCGCCTCCTGCGCAGGATGAAGGGCGAGGCAATGAGAGGGACGACAAGGGAGAGCCCCCTGCGGCGCTAACGAGCTCGGTGATGCGGGCGAGCCAGTCCTCGTAGACGTCGTCGACGTGACAGTAGTGAAGGAGCTCACGTGCCAGGAGTAGCACGGCGTGCGTGTCCGTGGGTCACGACGGGCATGGGACGACGAACCGGCTGGAGTCAGCGACTGGATGGCGGTGCGACCATCGCGCCGCACTGAAGGATGCAGGGACGAGGCTTGCTGCTCGTTCCCCACCGGGCCGGTAGCAGCGTTGGCGGAAGGCGACGGGGAATAACGGGGGTGACCGCTGACGGGCGCCGTCTGGGCGATGCGGGTGGCGAGAGCAGCCCGACGCTCGGCGCGAGCTCGGCGAGTGTCAGCCATGGACACGACGGAAGATCAAACGTGGCTAACGTAAGAAAGATTCCGGCGAACCCCCTACCTAGCGCGCCAAATGTCGGATTTCAGGTTCCGACAGACCCTTGAGGTTCGAACACTGGGGTGCGCACGAAGATCTTTCCCCTAGCAGCTCACGTCTCGAAGTCTCGCAAGGATCTAAGCAAGAAAGATAAACACACAAGGGACACGAGATTTATACTGGTTCAGCCAACCATTGTGGTGTAATACCCTACTCCAGTGTGTGGTGTGGTGGATTGCCTCAGGGGTTGATGGTGATCAGTACAAAGGGGGAACAGCCTCACGAGGGGCTGTGCTTGAGCTGGTGCGATGAACTACTTGGGTGAGTTCAGTCGTTTCTCTCTCTCTGATCGATCTGTTCTCTCGATCTCCTACCCTGCGGTGGCTATCCCTATTTATAGAGCGACGCCCTAGGCCTCTTGCCAAATAATGAGCGGGAATGGCGCCAACAATTGGCCATTTTGAAGGGGAACATCTAGTACACTTATCCTGACTAAAGTTGGTCTTCGGCTGCCAAAGGCTCTGACGATGATGCTGCCCTAGGCTCCACGATGACCTCCGTCCTGCTGTTCTGCTGGCCTTGGTCTTGTTGCACCGAAATGGTAACCTTTGCCTGATGCCTTGGCCTGTGCTTGCCCCCTTTGCATCGAAGGGGAAACAAGGACACTGCATAGGCCGGCACCCGCCTGGCACCTGCCTGGTCTTCGATCGTCATGGCTTACATCACGGGCTCCTCGGAAGGTACCCTGCGTGAGGAGGCTGCTCCTGAGGAAGTGTCTTGTCGTCCGCCCTGCGAGGCTTGGCCCCTCGTGAGGGTCTTGAGCTTGAGCTGATGAAGCTGGGCTGAATTGGGCCCCCACTTGAGCCACGCCGTAGGCCGCAGGCAGGCAAGTCTGGGGACCCCCGTTCCCAGAACACCGACAGGCACAAGAACTATATAGTGTGCTAATAACTTTGAAAGATGGTCGCTGGATGAAGCTAATCCGACAGTGCAGACATGGAAAATCTGAGCACGACTAGCCATTGGATATCATCAACATTCCACCAGATCTGCCACATGGAAGACTCCATGGTTGAACTAAAGCATAATGCACAAACCTCAAAACACAAGCACTTCTCCTTTGTTCTAGAATCTTCTGTATCATAAGTGAATTTTTTTTTCTAAATGAATTGCCATATTTGTTTTTACTTTATGCTTTACAATGCACAAACCCATGAATCTTAACATTTTATAAAACTAATTGAGTTTGAATGAGATGAACTATAAGAACTAAACGAACATCTACATCATGCATATATGACTCAAAGCTTTACATGCTATAGTATGTATTTATTCATAACTTGGTTTCAAAATCTCATGCGTTCAATGAATGTGTACCTTACTAGTTTTGAGTAGAGAAGCAAATTTCACGCGGCCCTGGGTATATCAAAATGCAGGGCCCATGCATCATTGACTTTCGGTCGAACCTACGTCCACAATTTTTTGTACGTATTATATCTCCACTGGTCCCCGAACCCAAAATGCTGCCTCGTTCCCGTAAAACCAAGCAGCCCACACATATTTAAGGTGTCGACTCGAAACCCTTTACTACGACGTGGCCCCGCACGCTGTAGTACTCCTACAAACCCTATCGCCGCACTCATCATCGGTTTTCATCAAGAGGACGAGGGAGAAGTCGATTTGTAGTGGAGGCCGAGGGAGTCCTGGATTAGGGGGTGTCCGGATGGCCGGACTATAGCCTTCGGTCGGACCCCTGGACTATGATGATACAAGATTGAAGACTCCATCCCGTGTCCGGATGGGACTTTCCCGGGCGTGGAAGGCAAGCTTGGCGATACGGATATGAAGATCTCCTACCATTGTAACCGACTCTGTGTAACCCTAACCCTCTTCGGTGCCTATATAAACCGGAGGGTTTTAGTCTGTAGGACGAACAACAATCATACCATAGGCTAGCTTCTAGGGTTTAGCCTCTCTGATCTCATGGTAGATCTACTCTTGTACTACCCATATCATCAATATCAATCAAGCAGGAGTAGGGTTTTACCTCCATCGAGAGGGCCCAAACCTGGGTAAAAACATCGTGTCCCTTGTCTCCTGTTACCATCCGCCTAAGACGCACAGTTCGGGACCCCCAACCCGAGATCTGCCGGTTTTGACACTGACATTGGTGCTTTCATTGAGAGTTCCTCTGTGTCGTCATCTTTAGGCCCGATGGCTCCTTCGATCATCAACAACGATGTGGTCCAGGGTGAGACTTTTCTCCCCGGAAAGATCTTCGTATTCGGCGGCTTTGCACTGCGGGCCAATTCTCTTGGCCATCTGGAGCAGATTGAAAGCTACGCCCCTGGCTATCAGGTCAAATTTGGAAGTTTGAACTATACGGCTGACGCCCGCGGAGACTTGATCTTCGACGGGTTCGAGCCACAGCCAAGCGTGTCGCACTGTCATGATGGGCATGATCTAGCTCTGCTGCTGGACAGTGTCCTGGAGGCCGCACAAGTGTCCGCTCCGACCCTTAGCTCGGAGCCGACAGCGCCAATCGAGGATGGGTGGCTGGACACCGCCTCGGGGGCTGCTATCTCTACGGCGATTGAGCCGAACACCAACCCGGTCCTTTGCGAAGCTCGTGACTCCAAGGTGCGGGACTCCTCTCCATACTTCGAACCTTCCGCGCCCCTACCAATCTAATCCGATTGGGCGCCGATCGTGGAGTTCACTGCCGCGGACATCTTTCAGCACTCGCCCTTTGGCAACATCCTGAATTCACTAAAGTCTCTCTCTTTATCAGGAGAGCCCTGGCCGGATTATGGTCAGGAAGGTTGGGATGCGGACGACGAAGAAATTCGACTACCACCCACCACCCACTTTGTAGCCACTGTCGAAAGTTTAAACGACATGCTCGATTTCAACTCCGAAGACATCGACGGTATGGACGACGATGTAGGAGATAAGTATGAACCAGCACCCACACCCACCTCATCTCACAATGTATACATGGTGGATACACCTAAAGGAAGCGACGACGAGGAACAACGGGACGACACGAGGGATCATCCCCTCGAAAAGCAGTCAAAACGGCGACGTAAGCGCCGCTCAAAGTCCCGCCTCGACAAAGACAGCAGCCATGCTGACCCAGCCATAGAGCAGGATGAACCGATGGACGATGAACATGCTATCAAGCAACCATCCGAACAGGACAATCTGGATAAACAACCCGTCCCCGGTGAAGATAACAGTCCGGACGATCTCACGCCGGACAAGTTACTGAAGCAGAAGAACCTCCACAAAAGGCTCGTCGCCACTGCGTGTAGCCTGAAAAAGCAGAAGCAGAAGCTCCAAACAACGGAAGATGCGCTCAAAATCAGATGGAGCAAAGTACTCAACACCGCAGACAAATACGACGATAGTCGCCGAACAAAGAGCTACCCGAAGCGAAAACTACTGCCAGAATTTGATGAGGAGGCCGTAGAGCCACCGGAATCAAAGAACAAGGAGACCACCCGGTTGGATAGACGACCCCATGGCAAACATAGAGCGGCAAACGGCGCCGCACACAAGCCGACACATAATCTGCGCACGGATTCACATCAAAAAGATCGCCCAATTAGATCTATCTACGGGCCAAGAAAGAAACCTCTAGTAAGCAATGCCACACATCAAATATCCGAATATTACGGTACACCCAAATATAGGGGTGCCGCACACCCCCTATGTTTCACCAATGAGGTTCTGGATCATGAATTTCTAGCGGGATTCAAGCCCGTAAACATAGAGGCATACGACTGAACAACAGACCCTGGAGTCTGGATTGAGGATTACATCCTTCACATACACATGGCTAGAGGAGATGACCTCCACGCCATAAAATACTTACCCCTCAAGCTCAAAGGGCCAGCCCGGCATTGGATCAAAAGCCTCCCCGAAGATACCATTGGAAGTTGGGAAGAGCTCGAGGATGCTTTTCGGGCAATTTTTCAAGGGACCTATGTCCGACCTCCGGATGCAGACGATTTAAGTCACATAACTCAACAACCCGGAGAGTTAGCCCGAAAATTCTAGAACAGATTCCTCACTAAAAAAATCAAATAGTCGACTATCCGGACGTCGAAGCCTTAGCAGCTTTCAAACACAACGTCCGAGACGAGTGGCTCGCCAGACACCTCGGCCAAGAAAAGCCAAGAACAATGGCCGCATTAACAAGCCTCATGACCCGCTTTTGCGCAGGAGAGGATAGCTGGCTAGCAAGATGCAGTACCAGCGACCCAAGTACATCCGAAGTCAGGGATGGAAACGAGAAACTGCGACGCAGCAAAGAACAGCGCCGGACCAAGGGCAACAGCCCGAAGAGCACGACAGTCAACGCCGAATTCAAAAGCTCACTGCAGAATCATAAAAAACTGCCCCCTAAGGATAACAGGGACGACCTATCTAACTTAAACAAAATCTTGGACAAGGTATGCCAAATCCACAGTACCCCCGGGAAGCCTGCAAATCATACCCACAAAGATTTTTGGGTCTTCAAGCAGTCCGGCAAACTCAACGCCGAACACAAGGGGCTCGACATACAAAGCGAAGACGATGACGAACCCCACAAGAAGAGCACCGGAAAACAAAAGAATTTCCCACAAGAAGTCAAAATAGTAAACTCACTTTACGTGACAAAAGGGAAAAATAGGACGGCGCCCATAGAGATACGCGCCATGCGGCCTATCCCAGTGGAGTCCCGCCACTGGTTGTCAAAACCAATCACCTTCGACTATCAGGATTACTCTAGAAGTATCCGGAATGCAGGATGGACTGCCTTGATATTTGATCCGATAATCAATGGACTCCAATTTTCACAAGTCCTAATGGACGGCGGCAGTGATCTAAACCTGCTATATCAGGACACAATCCGCAAAATGGGGATATACCCAACCAAAATTCTCCATAGAAACACTTCCTTTCAAGGGGTAATGCCAGGCCGATATGCCCATTGTACGGGCTCTCTATTGCTAGAAGTTGTGTTCGGCTCACCCGACAACTTCCGCCACAAAAAGCTAACCTTCCACCTCGCCCCATTTACAAGTAGCTATCAAGCACTACTGGGGCGCGATGCTTTCGCCCGCTTTAACGCAATACCGCATTATGCATCCCTCACACTCAAAATGCCCGGTCCACGAGGCATCATCTCCTTAAAGGGAAATATCGAGTGTTCCTCGAGCACGGAAGATTGTGTGACTGCCTCGACAGCCACATACTAAAACCGGCTCCACTAATCCAAGCACCTAAACATGTCGTTCAGACCCCGGACACGGTTAGACGAGTCCGGCGTAAACATACAGGGGCTCACCAACCGCACACCCCCGCACTAGGGGCTCCGTGCCTATACAACAAGAGACAGTAAAGCTCAATTTTATTCATTTTTTTACTTTGTTTATTTAATATAACGTACATTTTCGCACGATCTTTTTCAACTAAGTTCCTCTCTTTTATAGATGAACACCGTGCGGCACCCATCCAGGATATGGCACAACGGAGACACAGGCGCAGACGTGCAGCAGGGACCCGTTGCAAGGATTCTTTTCATATTAAGACCCTCCGTAAACCTTTTTTACTGTCTCTTGTTGATACACGTCCCCTGGTTTGTTATTATAACCAAGGAGGAGGCTGGCGTTTTGGCATAGGCCACGTCAGAATTTTGCGCCTACCTGGACACCAGGGGCTTACTACAAAGGGCGTTGTTCTGCCTATTTTCGTAAAGACCGAATACCTTAGGGAGTGTTCGGCGTCTCGAGTTAGGCCTTATATGCATCAGCTCCGAATCATGTCTTTGGTCAAATGTTGGGTTTGCCAGGCTCCTGTGTTTTGCTACCTTACGTTCCGCTCTATCGGCTAATGCGGCACCAGAAGAACTACTGCGATTGTGCCCCGGTTCGGCCAAGCGAGCACCTCAGTAGAGAAAGCCGAAAACTGACTATCATGACATAGCGTGAGACTGGTCAACCACTCGATGACCCGCCGGAATCTATAGGATTCCTCCGCATTGACGAAGGGTCGTTTCCCGGTCAGGCACATCGCGCCCCGAATTCGGGTGAGCGCGGTGCCCCTAGGGGCTATATAGTAGCCCCATTGTTAAACTCCTATGGCTAAGTGAAAGTGATAAAGCATTATAGTCCGGTTGCCTAGTTTGCTACGCTACCACCTCCTTTATAGGACCAAGACATTGGACCAAGTGTGAAAATGCGCCTTTTGCAAACAC
This sequence comes from Aegilops speltoides, assembly GCA_021437245.1. Classification (NCBI taxonomy): domain Eukaryota; kingdom Viridiplantae; phylum Streptophyta; class Magnoliopsida; order Poales; family Poaceae; genus Aegilops; species Aegilops speltoides. The sequence continues at coordinate 45,465,253 of CM038144.1, read as the reverse complement.
CCCCGCAATATATGCGTGGGGGATGAAGCCGAAGACTGGCATCTTTTAGGTTATATACAAATATACATTAACGGCCGCATAGGAGGTATTTTAATTCTTGAAAGCACAAGTATAAAAAGCTTTTATATTTCATCGAAAAATTGTTTCACAATAAATACATGTTATTCGAATCCTTCGAGCACTGCGTCTCTATTAAACGAGCGCCCTGTAGGACTTCCTGAAAATATTGCTCGACAAGTACTCAGCTTTCGTCTGAATCTGGGGATGCAACATCGGTGGCCTTCATCTCTGCCCAGTATGTCTTGACACGGGCAAGAGCCATCCGTGCACCTTCTATGCATGCCGACCTCCTCATTGCATTGATATGTGGCACCGCACCAAGGAACTGCTGCAACAAGCCAAAATAACTCTTTGGCTCGGGCCTCTTCGGCCACAAAAGACTCACGACATCCTTCATGGCAAGTCCGGATAACCTATTCAGCTCCGCCCATTCGGCCAAGGGATCGGTTAATGGAAGTGGGCGCTCTGGATTACGGAACTGCGACCAAAAAACCTTTCCCGTTTCGTGATCCTCTCGATCTCGGAAGTGTTCGGCCGCGTCCGCCGCACTTGTCGCCAAGTCCAGATAAGCATCTTCCGCACTCCACAACCGGTCCAGCTGAGCATAATTAGGGTCCAAGAATTTCCTCCGCAGCAGAAAGGGCTTTCCAGCCGCGACATCTCCGGCCTGACGCAGCTCCTCCTTCATAGCTCTCATCGCAGAGCGAGCATCGTTGGCCTCGGCAGTGGCCTTCTTCAGGTCCTCTCATACTGCCAGATCTTCTTTTTCAAGAAGCTTGCAGCGGTCGGCAGCATTTTTCAGCTCCACAGCCATCTTGGCCATCTCCTTCTTGCTTCGGCGGTGAGCAGCCTGTTCGGCTTTTAGCCCTTCGGCCGCCTTCAAGGCAGCCACATCACTCTTTCTGGCCTGCTCCCTAGCTCGGGCGAGCTCCGCCTGAAGGTTCTCCATGACAGCGGCACCATTTGCATCAAGCATACATATTGTAAGGCACGGGCATTAAGCTCCCTTACCAGGCATCCGCGGAGAAGTTGCATACCTTGTGACTCGTCAAGTCACTTATTGACAAGCGCAATGTCGGCATCTGCCACGTCAACTTGCCGCTTTAGTTCGGCAAATCCATCAGTCCGGCTAGCCACCGGACACTTCGCCACCTACATAGGAAGGGCGACATATTATACCTGGGATTATGATCCTCGGCGCGCTGTCATTTTTGACAACACACCGTGTCTCAGGGGCTACTATCTACACAGGGCGCATTTTATATGAGGAACTGTCAAAAGGTACATCATTGCGTACCACAAACCTGTCAGTAAACTTCTGACGGCTTCGTGCAATCCTCTCTTAGCGGACGAAATCCTTTCAATCACCGCATCCATTAACGCACGGTGATCTTCTGAGATAGACGCTCGCCCGAGCAGATCCTTCAGCTCCCCCACCGGACTCGAAGAAACCCTCCGCGACGACATCTCAGGGTCGCCCGCCTTGCACGACAGTACTGCAAGGGGAGGCGTTTTGCACTCTATCATCTCCGGACGAAGATCCCCCGAAGATGAGCTCTGCTGAGAAGGGCTGAGATCCGAACTACAAGGTAAAACTTCGGTTATCTTCATCAGAAATAGGACAGGGATATCCTTTACTTTAATAAAACTCCCCTTTTTACTTATGGCTCGGTGGAGGGCTGATCCCCTTGGGGGCACAATGCGGCCGAGGCATCCCTCGGCGCAGGACCCTCTGACGAAGATTTCTTCCCCCGCTTTGAGAACATGGTCTCCGGGTCTTCAGAGGCGATCCTCTTCTTCCCCTGGATGGAAGGATCCTCGATCCCTCCTTTCCTGCCAGCCTCCTTCGTGGAGGCGATAGCTTCCTTGTTCCCCCCTTCACCTTCTTCTAAAGGCGCAACCTCCAACATCCTGGTTAACACAAGATCCGGCGTCGTCCCAGGGAGGGGAGCCGGACACCTGATTAGCTTCGCTTTCGCTATCCACTGCTGTTCAAGGGACAACTCCTTTGAGAGCAAATTCATGATAAATATGGGATATCATGTCCAGGTACAGGGCTACTTACTTGAGTATCCGGGTGATTGCAACTCAGACCTGCGTCCTCGGTTAAGTCCAGACACATCGCTTGTGATCTGAAGAAAAGCTTGCACATCTCCACGGGCGTCGCGCCCATAAAATGTTGGAGAGCTCGTGGTCCCTCCGGGTTAAATTCCACAAAGGCGGGGCGGCGCGTCAGAGGGCAGGATGCATTTAATCAGCATGACCTGCGCTACTACGACCAAAGTGATCTCTCTCTCTCTAGGAGGTCACGAATGCGGCCCTGCAGCAAGGGAACGTCCTTGGACGGCCCCCAGTCAAGCCCTTTACTGACCCATAACGCCAGCCGCGGTGGAGGACCCAAGCGAAAGGCAGGTGGCGCCACCCATTTGGTGCCCCTGGGAGATGTGATATAAAACCAATCTTGTTGCCATAAACTGAGCTCCCCTTGAAAAGAGCCCTCGGGCCACGGAGCATCAGCATTCTTGCTTATAACAGCCCCTCCGCACTCTGCATGTTGCCCCTTGATCATCTTTGGCTCCACTTTGAAGGTCTTGAGCCACAATCCAAAGTGAGGGGTAATGTGGAGGAAGGCTTCACACACGACAATAAACGATGAGATGTGGAGGATGGACTCCGGATCCAAGTCGTGAAATTCCAACCCATAGTAAAACATGAGGCCCCTCACGAAGGGGTCCGTCGGGAAACTTAGCCCCCGAAGGAAGTGAGATGCGAACACCATCCTTTCACCAGGCTTGGGAGTGGGAATAACCTGCCCTTGGGCAGGCAACCTATGCGAAATTTCGCTGGTTAGATACCTGGCATCTCTTAGCTTTAGCACGTCTTCTTCCGTAACGGAGGAAGGTATCCACCGGCCTTGCAGGTCGGAGCCGGACATCATCGAAGGTCCGAAGCGCCTGTATCTGGAGCTTTGGGTGTTGGAACTCGAGGCGAGGGGCGGATTCTATTAAGATTGAAAGAAAGGAGTGGAGCCTTGCTCTCTTTATAAAGAGGTTGAATACCAAGGGCCTTCCCCGTGACCGTTCGGAACTCGCCTTCGATGGAGGAGACGGGCCAACGGGCACGACTGGGTTACCCACGCCCGTATTGATGAGAATCCCGGAATAAGGGGACACGATCTCTGCTTTGACAAGACGTGCCAACGAAACCGCCTCGCTAAACGCGCTAAGGTGGAACAGTAAAAAGGATTCGAATAAAGGCTTGGCCGTGGTGTGATGTCACGCCACGATATACGTCCGCAGATTGAACTTGTGTGAATATCATTCTCTCTACGGTGGTATGTGGAACTTATTTTGCAGAGCCGGACACTATCCTTGTGTTCAAAATCTTCTATGACGTATTCGGAGGAGGAACCCGCCTTGCAATGCCGAAGACAATATGTGCGCCGGACTCGTCATCATTGAAGCCTGGTTCAGGGGCTACTGAGGGAGTCCTGGATTAGCGGGTGTCCGGATGTCCGGACTATAGCCTTCAGCCGGACTCCTGGACTATGAAGATACAAGATTGAAGACTCCGTCCCGTGTCCGGATGGGACTTTCCTTGGCGTGGAAGGCAAGCTTGGCGATACGGATATGAAGATCTCCTACTATTGTAACTGAATCTGTGTAACCCTAACCCTCTTCGGTGCCTATATAAACCGGAGGGTTTTAGTCTGTAGGACGAACAACAATCATACCATAGGCTAGCTTCTAGGGTTTAGCATCTCGGATCTTGTGGTAGATCTACTCTTGTACTACCCATATCATCAATATCAATCAAGCAGGAGTAGGGTTTTACCTCCATCGCGAGGGCCTGAACCTAGGCAAAAACATCGTGTCCCTTGTCTCCTGTTACCAGCCGCCTAAGACGCACAGTTCGGGACAACCTACCCGAGATCCGCCGGTTTTGACACCGACAGAGGCTCTTTCAAAAAAAGGATCTGTAGTGGAGACCCCTACCCTAGGGTGCCCTAGGTAGCTGTCGCACGCATCATTGTTTTCTCTTTTCTTTATGCTCTTGCGCCCTAGAGTGAAATGATGGTTGCTTCATCTGTCCAGCTTAATGCGGGAAAGGTGGGCTTTGTGATTTGACCCCTCATCGCTCATTTTCTACTACTGCGGCGTTATGGCCGGGGTGCCTCCAATTCCAACCGCTGCTCCGAACTGTAATTTGGTGCATCATATGTGGAACAAGACAGTGGATGTGCCACATGTCGACCAACGGGGTCCTGTTAAGTGTGTTGCCATTTCGTGTGCGGACTGACCCTGCTTGAGTTGCTACGCCAACACGACAGGAGCAGCCTACCACTTGGTTTTGCTCCATGATGAATCCCGACTATATTGATCTAAAAAGATACGTGCTGAACAACTCTCTCCATCTCATTTTTTAGGCATCTCGGTTTATAGGGCGTGCACGTAGTTCTAGGTCATCCATTTGACTAACTAAATATGAGTTACTATGTCACAAAACGTATATCATTGGATTCTTAAGCGGATGTAGTTATATTTAAAAGTCGAGGGCGGGGCTTTTCCTGCGCGGTTGTCGGGGCAGTTCCGCCTAGTCGGTTCGACAGAGACGCGAGAAGATGAGGGAGTAGGCACCTGAAAACGTAGGGCTGTGTGATTTGACAGCGAGTTACTGTTGGACAGGTGGGTCCCAGTGATTTGACTGCGGCGCTACAACCGGCGTGAGTCTCCCGATTCCTGACCACCTCCATACAGGTGCCTCTCCCAATGCTCCACCATGTAGAGGCTGGCTCTTGCATGAGATCCCACTTCTCCACTTTTTCCTTGCCTCTCTTTCATCCACATATAGCCCACTATTGTACTAATTACTTGCTCCTACATGTGCTAAGCTTGCCACATAGGCATAAAGTCTGATGTGGCAAGTTAATTAAGAAGAGAGGGACTAGTTTGGTGACCCAAGAAAGAAGCGGTGCTAAGCTCGTGTACCTAGGTGAAAAGACAATTTTGAGTCTATAGACAATTTTGAAACTTAGCAACAAAAAACTACTAATAAGCACCTATACATTCGGGACTTGATTGCTAAGCCATTTAATGCCCTTAGCACCTCATCTAAGCACCATTTCATTGGAAGAGGTCACTCCTTGGCAAATGCAATAAATACTACTGTACGAATAAAGAGATAGAGAGAAGTAAAAATGAGGTGATTTTACCGAGCGATCGGCAGGGGAGCATGGCCTGTCATGTGGTCCCACGTGTCATGATGTACCAAGGCGATGCGCGTGTTCCTCTTGAGGCAGAAGCAATACTACGTGGTTTGAGATGATGGCGAACCGAAGTGTGAAATAATGGTTGCTTCGTCCGTCTGGGAAGGTGCGGCATTGTGATTTGACGTCTCATTGCTCATTACTATTACTGGGCCGGTACGACTGGGGTGCGTCACCCCTGCTGTTATGCACTGTTATTTGGTGCTTGACACGTCGACCCGGTTGCTATATGTCCCACATGTCTGCGACAGGAAGTACAGAATTCATGAAAGGGAGCATTGACGGAGGAGTATACAAGACATGGCTTGGGTTTTTGCTGCTTCGTGCGATCCATCAATACAAACCCGGACTAAAAAAGGTGAGGGCGGGTCTTTTCCCGCGCGGCAGGCAGGGGAGTTTGGCATAGTCTGTTCGAGGCAAGGAGGCAGGAAGGGAAACAAGCAAATAAAGGTTGAGCGACTTAGTTTTGGAAAAATCTGATTTTACGGAGTACGTACCCACTAGGGTTTATAGGGCTCAGCAAAAAACATTCGTTTTTCCATTTCATAAGTCTCAATTCTAATACTAGTAGTAGTACCATCACATGTTGGATTTCGAGGTGAGTTAGATCACCCGATGCAAGCAGTGTCAAGAGAAAACTCACCAATTCATGTAGAAGTTCATGGAAATTTAGTGGTCATTCATGCATTCGTTCTAATTAATGCCTCGGTAAACATAACTTCTTGAGAAACATGAGTGTACTAATTACTTGTGCAAACTACGAAATTAATTCGACCACTCACCGTCTACCTGGGTTGGAGAGATTTTGAAATTGAGCCATAAACTGGAAAGGAGGGAGTAGTAACTTTTGTCTCGATTACTATTTGTGGCCTTGTATAGATGCAAAATGTATTTTTTTTATAGTGGCCTTGTATAAGTAAATGGAGGGAGTACTAAAGGACATATATATTCCAAACAATATGATAATCTCTCTAACCAAGTTAGTAAGGACGAGGAGTAAACAGAGGGAGTAGTAGTAAAAATTTCTCCTCGTCCTGCGAGCCACCACGCGCGTGGGCGAGGGAGCGGGCGTAAGGCGTACAGTAGCACTACTACTAGTAAGCTAGCTTCACCTCATCCTGCGAGCCACCGCGCCCGTGGGCGGGGGAGACGGCGTACTAAGCAAGCTTCTCCTCGTTTTGCGAGTTGACGGGACACTTAAAAGTACTCCACTGTATAGAGCCTTGCCTCTAAGGTAGGACCCACATGGTTTGCCTCTTTTTTAACATAACACGTCAAGTCGCAATTTGTTTGTTCACCCGTGGTAGACGATCCTCCCTCCACCAAGTGGACAACCATTACACGTGTCAAATTACCACGTGGGCTGCCTTTTCGTACAGAAATGAGCTCCACCGTGTACCCGTGCGGGTGTGGTTGGGAAAGAGACGGGAGTACGTGCGCCGTGCGTGGACCTCTTCTCTTCGTGCACGTCCCCCACCTATGTGGGTGTGTGTGGGAGAGATACAAACCTAGACATAATGCGCCGTCCATCCCCATGCCTCCGCCCAGTCCGACCACCAGTCACCACCACTCCCCACTGCTCCCCACCTTATCTCTCATCTTTCTCCCTCCATTTTTATATACAAGGGGCCACTATCAAAATTACTCCCTCCTTCCATCTATATAAGGCCTAATGCGTTTTTCGAGGCTAACTTTGACCAAATATTAGAGCAATAATATATGACATGCAACTTAAACAAAGCATGCCATCAAATTTGTATGTCAAAGGAGCTTCAAATGATATAATTTTCACATTATACATGTCATGTACTATTAATCTTGTCAATAGTCAAAGGCGGTCCAGAAAAACGCATTAGGCCCTATATAGATGGAAGGAGGGAGTACAATTTGCAGATATACAAGGCCACTGACACTAATCGATGCAATATTAATGGTGTTTGCCTCGTAGTACTAGCAAAGGAGGACATTAATTATCCCTTGCATGCATGCATGCAGGAGTGTGAGCATTGGCTTGATGTGCATGAAAGAGAAGAATACACGGCAAACAAGGAAATAAGGTGGCTTGCAACATTGACATAGAAGACATTAATTTTTGCCTTGGTACCTGTAATATGGGTTTGTGGCCTTGTATACAAAAATGGAGTCCGATAAAATTCTCGAGATACCATTTATCCGATAAAATTCTCGAGATATCATTAGTTTTTACAAAATGGGATTACTCCTGCATGGGTCAATCAAGACATGTGTTTTGTAAAAAAATGCATCTTGATGTTCCGTGCAATGCACGGGCATCTTGCTAGTCCATGAAAACAACACATGGCAAAATTCCACGGCGAACGAGGGATTTGAATCTGTTGGGAGGGGCTGTTTGCATCTTACCCGGGGTAGCCAAAATATTGGTGACCCTTTTGTCCACCGGTGCCTTTGCCACCAATGAATGTGGAATGGCTCGGGTGCTCATGCATCCTCCAGCACGCACGTTGGAGACGAGCTCGCATGAGCTGTGTTTTTTTTGTCCCACCACACCGCCTGAGCCACCCGCAGACCGATCGGCGACCCGCAAATTACGCCATCCAACCCTAACCGCACACATTATGACAACAACTCAACCAACCAGAAGAAATTCACGCAAACACGTAGACAAACTGATATTTCATATAAAAAATGACGGAAATCATATAAAATACCGGATTTTCATAAAAAGATGATGGATTTCATTACATTCAAATGAACTACGCGGTGCTAGTTCTGGACAGCACAAGTATATAATACCTAGCCTAAATGGTCGCCCGCCTATCGATTTTGTTCCTCATGTCTGGCAGCACGATCACCGGACTGCCGGGAGCCCTGGAGGTATATGCTTCAGCGCAAAGGATGGCTCGCTTCCGCACTGCCCAACTGATATCATTGGTTGATGCCGGAGATGATGGTGGCAGGGGGCTTCCCCGCTTCCCTGGAGCCCACACGGGGTCGACGAAGGTCCTTGCAACAAAAGGATCCGGCAAGAGACCTGTTGTGTACGCCGGCGTCGCCTCTGCGGTGGCCTTCATGGGACCCAAGCAGCGGCGGCCTCCCGTGTTCTACTTCTCCTCGATGATGGCGGCGGACGCGGAGGCGCTGGCCACCGACTCGTCGCTCTCCACACACCCGGCTTCTGTCGCTGCTTGCATGGCGCGGCCGCCGGCATGGGAGTCTTGGCCACAGAAACGGGAGACGCGGTATGAGGCGGCGGCGTGGATGGCAACAACAACGCCCGTGCGCCGCTCCTCGTCGAGCTGGCCTGGAGCGGCGAGTTGCTGAACCGCGCGCCGGCTTGGGGCTGCAACTGGCTCTGTCGGGCGAGGGGAGGGAGGTGGATCAGCAAGCTGCATAGCTCGTATCCGGCGGGCTACCCAACCGGCTTGGATGCGGAATAGCTACTCTTCGTAAGCCATTGTAAGAGTGGACAAAATGGTGAAGGAGGAAATAGGGGAGCAGCGGAGGTGTGCGATTCTTGGTCGGCGTTTGGCCTCGTTTAAATAGGAGATTAAATAGACAGCGGACGGGAGGAGCTCGGCCGACATTGCGTTTAATGTCGGCCCGGTGATGAACGGACGTGTGTCTAGAGTGGGTTTCTCGGCTTCCACACGAGCGGGTTTCACGGAGGCGTTTGAATGCGGCAAGGAGGCGTGTTCAGCCGGGCGTGCAGCAAGTGGCGCCCTCGACTCTAATGTAGGACACCGCGCTGTTCTTCCACTGACGTGTGGGCTCTTTGGGTACATGGCCTGCATGTCAGTGACCCAACGCAGGCAGAGCGCAGCAGAGGAACCTTTGGTGGGCCAGGGTGGTCAGAAGCGGGCATTTCATAAACCATTGATTGTGAATTGAGTGTGACGTCATATTTTTCATGTAGATAAGCCTACTATGTTGATAGCCCGTTCGATACGTTGTGATTCATAAAGACTGCTGCAAACATCAATGTTCTGCTTATCACAGATAAGATTGATTAATACTCGTAACATGTCCTTAACAAAGGGTGCATGCACGTATAGGTTGAGCGTGTGTCTTGCGTCGTGTGTTGTGTGCATGCAGGCATGCGAGTGTTGCGTGCGTGCAAGGGTACGTTTCAGTGTTGCATGCATGGGTGCGTACATGCGTGTGTTCATGAGTGCATGTGTACGTGTCAGTGTTGCACTCCTGCTTGCGTGCATGTGTTCGTTATGTGTACGTGTCAGTGTTGCATGCCTGCATGCGTGTGTGTCTTGCGTGCGTGCATGTGTACGTGCAAGGTGAGGCTACACGTCAGTCGACTGACTTTTTCATCTCTGGTCATTAAATTTTCCAGCCGTTGGATACGAAATCAAGGGCCTCCAGTTTATCATCAAACTCCACCCCCCCTGAGCCACCAGCCACCACTGGCCGAACCGCCGGCCCCCACCGCCCGTGGCTAGCCCGCACCACCATGCCGCCCTGCCCGCCCCGAAACCACTCCCCACCGCCGGTGCACCGCCGCACTGGCCATCCCACCTAGGTCAAGCTTTTTCTCTGGAGATCCCCACCCCACCGCCCAATCAATGCCCCCCCCCCACCGCCGGCGAATGCCAGAGGTCTCACGACTTTGAATACCCATCGACCACTAATTTATTACCATTTCTGTCCTTCATATACACGCTAACGGGTGGGCCCTATGGTAATGTGCGCTGCTGAATGTGGACCGTTTGACTGGTCAATTGATCGTGTCATCAACAAATTACGAAGCTGTATGGTGAGCCAGTGACTGTATGATCACCCTAAAATGTACTCCTATTTTATTAACATAGTACAGACTCAAACTACCATTTCTTTCATTCATATACGGGATGAGAGGTGGGCCCCATGGTTACGCGCCCTGATTGGGCAACACTAGTTGCGCCATGTGGAACGTTTGACTTGTCAATTGATTGTGTCATCAACAAAATACAGAGTTGTATGGGTGAGCCAGTGACCATATAATCATGACATGTATTTGTTTAACACGGTACAGACACAAGGGCTCATATATACGTGCAAGCACTCACCGCTATAAGTGCACACATGCGGACCCTACCCCTATGAGCACCTTCGAGAGAGTGGGCCAGCATATGATCTTGAGATTTTACGAAGTCACCATAGGCGCCTCGTAGTCGGGTGGAACGTCTCCTCCCACTGAACGCACATCGCCGGAAAATACTGAAATTAACACAAGATAAATGCGAGCACCGGGACTTTAACCTTGGTGGGCTCGAGAAACCAGTCCTCCTAACCATCCAACCACATGTTGGTTAGCATGACAAAATGTATGTGGTGACCATGAAGAGCTTATTATGAAGTCCAGTGACCATATCGTGCTTTCGCTTCAAATACAATGACCGTAAGTGTCGTCAACAAAATATGGAGCACGCATCAAATGCAAAGTCCGTCAGTGTCATCAACAAAATATGGAGACGTATCGTGAGCTAGATACCGTATGATCACCACGAGAATGTATACGGTGACCGTAATGAGCATATTATGAAGTCCAGTGACCGTATAGTGCTTTAGCTTGAAATATATTGACCGTCACGCGTGAATGTGTCGTGGGCATGCATACTTTTAGAGGGCCGAGAGATAGTTTGTGTGCGTACATGAAAGTGGTGTAGAAAGAGTGGGTGTCCGGTGGAGACAAGGAGAGATACGCCCTTCGTTTCTCTTTCCTGTGACTAATATTTTAGGAGAATATATAAACATTCACAATGCAGAACAAATACTTTTGGATGCACCATGCAATTAACTTTCATGTATAACATTGTACTATTGTATATGCTTATTTTCTTAGTGGCCGATTGCGTGTGTGGTGTGGTGGGCACATCATTTCTAGTTGTGGTGGGTCAACATGAAGACTCATGGGTCGGTTCCATCCTGCGCCACGTATAGGTTGGACCGAGACACGTTATACGAAGACCCATGTGGAGGACTAGGCGTACAACACGAAGCTACCAGAGTCGCGGAGGACTCTATCCCCACTGGTGATAAGCCGACTATATATGATTTGTAACCCTAGGCCCCCAGTATCTTATAGAAGCTTGGGGGCTATTTTGTTGATAGTATACACACACGCACAATGCCTGCTATTCACGTTTACTTTGTATAGACCCCTATCACTAATATACAGTACTAGGAGTAGGCGTTTTCTTCAACTGCAAGGGTCCGAACTAGTGTAAAACATTGCCTTGTATTACCATCCAGCCTAACAGTCAGGGATATCCTACCGAATGATATGATGAAATCATATCTGCCAACTACTAAGAGAGAGGTGTATGCAGGGGGGCAATGTGTGCGAGAGAGGCCTAAAGATAATGTGCGTGCGGGAGACACGTAGGCACATATATGTGCGTATAGAGGGCTAGCAGAGACCGTGCGTGTGTATATATGCATGTGAGAGAAATAGTGTTTTCCAACTGAGATTAGTGAAAAGAGTGGTACATAGTAGTCAGAAAGAGAGAGAAAGAGAGAGAGAGAGAGAGAGAGAGAGAGAGAGAGAGACAGTGAGAGCATGTGCGTGAGACACCCCGACACTCCGAGAGACATTGTGAGCATGTGTGAAAGAGAAATGTCGATGCATATAAAGTGTGTGCACTTATGCGTTAGATAGAGAGATATATAACACATTTGTGAGAACGGGCCGAGGCATAGTGCATCTATGTGTAAAAGGTGGTTCTACGCATTAAATTAAAATATAAATGGCATTATTATTTTTGGATGAGATCATGACTTTTGCAAATTGCGTACGGACGAAAATTGGTCTATCAGACACCCATACTCTATTTAATTCTAGCATGTGCATGTGTTTATTTCATATTATCGATTCATAGAGTGAGGGCGGTTTGAAATACAGGCAATGAATGCTTTCGCAATTCATATATAAACATTAATTAATGCACTCCATGTTGTTAGTGTGAAGCACTTTATACATTTGTCACTTGCATGGATACATTCCAGATGGCTAGCTATGAAATAGAATACATGTCAAATTCAACATAAAGGGGGTTTCGAAGATTCGAATTCATAGGAAGTGCATTCATCTATTTGAACCTGAGATAATGGCATTTGTAAATCAGATGTAAAAGGGGGCATCAATCTTTGTTGTGCGTTTGAACATGCTATATATATTCATACGCATGTCTAACTTTTTTTACAACCGAGGAGATTATATCTGGAACCATGCATGAACTGAGGTAAGTTGCATATTTTTTAATATATACTCGTGTACAATGTATATTCAAATGTACCCCCACCATTCCAAAATAATCGTAGCTTTAGGATTTTCAAGAGTAAAGATTTGTGAAGTTTGACAAATCCTGAAAGTGCAATTCAAGAGAACCAAAAACGTTAATGCTTCTACTCCCAAATATTGAACGAAGCGCCAAATAGGCCTCTGGTCACCCGAAACCGCGCGAGACTAATGTTTGGTGGTAGGAAATTACTGTCCTGACTCTGGCCCGTGTAGCCTATCGGCCTGATGTCCAAAGGTCTAAACCGGGGTAGGTTTGTAACTTCACCAACACGCCAGTCTCAACCGCCTCCGAGAAGCCTTCATACGCCGTGGGCGCCTAAACACCCATGCGCTCGACCGAAATCTATCCCGACCACATTTGGGACACCTGAGATTACTGTCCTACCCCCAACCCGCAATATGCCTAAAATTTTAGATGGGGGCAAAGTTTGTAACTTTCCCCAAATTTCAAACAAGCGCGTCTCAAATCGAATGTTGTTCCCTCTCAGTTCCCCGCCTCACTCCGTTTTCCCATTCATACTCCGTGGGCGCCAAAAGGCCCTGTCCACCAGCCGCGAAACCCCAGCCTCCTCTGTTCTCCACCCCATAGCGGCCAATCCACCGCCGCCCTCCTCCATCACACCGGAGCCGGTACCCCGACGCCGTCGTCGAACGCAACCGCAACCGCAACGCCCTCAAGGACTTAGCAGCCGAAGCCGAGGCAGAGCTGCCTCCACGACGCCGACGCCGATGTGCGCCATACCAGAACCACTCCGACCACGCTGTCCTGCGCCTCACTGTTGTCGCTCCACTGTCGCAACCATCCACTTCACCGAAGTTTTTCCCGCTACACAGTCGTTCTCCGCCTCGGATCTGGTTCCCCGCCGCCGACAGACGGCCACCGCACCACACTCAATAATTGGGCCATGCATTCGTCCAAGGCCCCACCGTCCTGCACAACTTCTCGTTTCCAGCGAACCACAAGAAGATCATTGGAAAAACAGAAGGAGGACACAGCAGAAAGAGGTACTCCTCTTCCCTTATTCATTCAAATCTTACGTCTCTGTTCACACCGTATTCATCCCATGAAAGAAACTAGTTGAGCGGTTCTTATTGCATCTTCTTCGTGATACTAAATGCACAAGGTTTCCTCCCTTTACTATTTCACCTTTGCTAGAGGTCAGTAGGCCGCCTGGATTTCAATTCAGGGTCAGTCGAACCGCAGTTAGAAGAACCAGCAGCCGCTTAGGCGCGGAGCACCTAGTCCGCTTTGTTCACGGGAAGCGCGATCGGTGTCTGTCATACACTAGTAGAAAAGGGCCAATGGTCGGGCCGGTCCAGCCCATTAGTCGGTTCAATCGAACCGGGACCAATGGGGGCATTGGACCGGTTAAGTCGGCCTCGAGGGCGGCGGGCCACGTGGTCCATTCGTCCCGGTTCATCTGGACCTTTTGGTCCCAGTTGGTGGGATGAACCGGGACCAATGGGCCTCGCTCCTGGCCCACCACCATTGGTCCCGGTTCATGCCACCAACCGGGACCAATGGTGGTGCCTATATATACCCCCTCGCGCGCAAGAGCAGAGCACACTGCTCTGTTTTTTCTGGCCGAGGAGCAGAGGGCTTGGTGGTGCTCTAGCTCACCTCCTATGCACACAAGTTGTTCGATGGAATGCCCGAGCTACACTACTTAAGGTTTCTCCTCTCCAAGCTCGACCGCCAATCTCCATTTTCCTCAATATTTGTCTAGGTTTAGCGGTCCGTCACGCCCCGTCCCCGTCTTCACCTTCGTCGATCACCCGCGCCGATCTCATCGCCGGCACCACCGTGGTGAGCCTCTTGTTCTTATCTTCTTTCTGAAAGGAAAAATATTCTTACTTGTATGTTTAGATAGATACTTGTATTATTTTCTTACTTTTATTATTGCATCTTATATAGTGCGATGGTTTTGGTATCCGCTTCGTCGGCCCTCATCCCGCTCTATGATTCGGATGTGGTATATATTATCTTTTCATAACTATTGGTTCATTTATTGTTTATGAAAATTATGCCGACCAACGTGACATAGATTTTATTTATCTAGGAGGTTGTTGAACCGGAAATTCCAACCGACCCTATTGTCGAGAGGTTAAATTTAGTTGAAGAAGAAAACAATTTGTTGAAGGAAAAATTAGAAAAATTGAGGAGGAGAAGATGATATTGGAGTTGCATGTTGCGGATGTAAATCGATGATCACAAGATCAAGATGGATGCAATGCGCTTGAAGATCGAAAGATTAGAAAATATGCCAATCATCAGAGGCTTGTTATCATTATGCCGTTGGATCAGTTGTTACATTGGTTGCGATTATGATCGCATTTGTTTCGCATTGAAATGTTTTACATAGTTTTGATGTATGATTTAGTTAATTTAGATGCTCTGCAGAGCTTTATGTTGTTAGATGAGAACTATGTATGTACTTTGGTTTTAATGTGATGGTGAACTTCTATTAATTTGGTCACTTAATTATCTATTCATGATGTTACTCAGAATGATTTTTGACACACTTAATTATATATAATGCACGCAGATGAACCGGCAATGGATGTACGGTTCAAGACACACCTCCGAGTACATTAAGGGCGTGCATGATTTTCTCGAAGTGGCTGAGGCAAACAAGCAGAATGGTTTTATGTGTTGTCCATGCCCTATATGTGGGAATATGAAGTCCTACTCTGACTGGAAAATCCTCCACACCCACCTACTTTACAAGGGTTTCATGCCACACTATAATGTTTGGATGAGGCACGGAGAAATAGGGGTTATTGATGGAAGACGGCGAAGAAGAAGAGTACGATGACAACTATGTGCCCCTGAATCTGTTGATGCTATCAAGATCAAGAGGAACCAGACGATGTGCACGATGATGCTGCAACGGGCAAAGCTGCTGAAGATCAAGAGGAACCAGATGATGTGCCCGATGATGATGATCTTCGCCGGGTCATTGTCGATGCAAGGACGCAATGCGAAAGTCAAAAGGAGAAGCTGAAGTTCGATCGCATTTTAGAGGACCACAAAAAAGGGTTGTACCCCAATTGAGAAGATGGCAACACAAAGCTCGGTACCGTACTGGAATTGCTGAAGTGGAAGGCAGAGAATACTGTGCCTGACAAAGGATTTGAGAAGCTACTGAAAATATTGAAGAAGAAGCTTCCAAAGGATAACGAATTGCCTGACAGTACATACGCAGCAAAGAAGGTCGTATGTCGTCTAGGATTGGAGGTGCAGAAGATACATGCATGCCCTAATGGCTGCATCCTCTACCGCGGTGCGTACAAGGATCTAAACGCATGCCCGGTATGCAGTGCATTACGATATAAGATCAGACAAGATGACCCTGGTGATGTTGATGGCGAGCCCCCCAGGAAGAGGGTTCTGCGAAGGTGATGTGGTATGCTCCTATAATACCACGGTTGAAATGTCTGTTCGTAAACGGAGAGCATGCCAAGTTGATGCGATGGCACAGTGAGGACCGTAAGAAAGACGGAAGTTGAGAGCACCACGATGTGTCATTGTGGAGAAAAATCGAGAGAAATCTTGGGATGAGTTTGCAAGTGAGCCAAGGAACGTATGGTTTGCTTTAAAGCGATATGGCATTAATCCTTTCGGGGAGTAGAGCAGCAAGCACAGCACCTGGCCCGTGACTCTATGTATGTATAACCTTCCTCCTTGGATGTGCATGAAGCGGAAGTTCATTATGATGCCAGTTCTCATCCAAGGCCCGAAGCAACCCGGCAACGACATTGATGTGTACCTAAGGCCATTAGTTGAAGAACTTTTACAGCTGTGGAATGGAAACGGTGTACGTATGTGGGATGAGCACAAACAGGAGGAATTTAACCTAAAGGCGTTGCTGTTCGTGACCATCAACGATTGCCCCGCTCTCAGTAACCTTTCAGGACAGACAAACAAGGGATACCACGCATGCATGCACTGTTTACTTGACACCGATATATATACCTAGCAAGCTGCAGGAAGTATGTGTACCTAGGCCATTGTCGATTTCTTCCGACCAACCATCAATGTTGAAAGAAAGGCAAGCATTTCAAAGGCGAGGCAGATCACTGGAAGAAGCCCGCCATGCGTACCGGTGATCACGTACTTGCTATGGTCAATGCTTTACACGTAATCTTTGGAAAGGGTCCCGGCGGACTAGCTGTTCCGAGTGACGCTGGGGGACACGCACCCATGTGGAAGAAGAAATCTATATTTTGGGACCTACCCTACTGGAAAGACCTAGAGGTCCGCTCTTCGAGCGACGTGATGCACGTGACGAAGAACCTTTGCGTGAACCTGCTAGGCTTCTTGGGCGTGTATGGGAAGACAAAAGATACTGGTGAGACACGGAGGACCTGCAGCGTTTGACGAAAAAGATGGCATGCCTCCAAAGCGGTATGAAGGTCCCGCCACTATGCTCTTACCAAAGAAGAGAAGGAAATCTTCTTTGAATGCTTGCTTAGTATGAAGGTCCCGGTGGCATCTCGTCGAATATAAAAGGAATAATAAATATGGCAGAGAAAAGTTTCGAACCTAAAGTCTCATGATCGCCACGTGATTATGACGCAAGCGCTTCCGGTTGCATTGAGGGGCTTCTACCGGAAAACGTCTGATTAGCCATTGTGAAGCTATGTGCATTCCTCAATACAATCTCTCAGAAGGTGATCGATCCAGAAATCATACCAAGGCTAAGGAGTGATGTGGTGCAATGTCTTGTCATTTTTGAGCTGGTGTTCCCACCACCCTTCTTCAATATCATGATGCACGTCCTAGTTCATCTAGTTGACGAGATTGTCATTCTGGGCCCCGTATTTCTACACAATATGTACCCCTTTGAGAGGTTCATGGGAGTCCTAAAGTAATATGTCCGTAACAGCGCTAGGCCAGAAGGAAGAATCTCCATGGACCATCAAACAGAGGATGTCATCGGGTTTTGTGTTGACTTCATTCCTGGCCTTAAGAAGATAGGTCTCCCTAAATCGCGGTATGAGGGGAGACTGACTAGAAAAGGCACGCTTGGAAGGGACTCAATAATATGCAGGGACGGATATTCTTGGTCTCAAGCACACTACACAGTTCTACAGAACTCTACCTTGGTGACCCCGTATGTCGATGAACACAAGAACAGTCTGTGCTCCAAACACCCGGAGCAGTGCGACGACTGGATTACATGTGAACACATCAGGACTTTCAGCAGTTGGTTGGAAGCACGTATCAGAGGTGACAACACTGTTTGTGATGAGCTGTACTTGTTGTCTAGGGGACCATCTTTCACAGTATTGATTTGGAAAGGATACGAGATAAATGGGAATACATTTTATACGATTGACCAAGATCAAAAGAGCACCAACCAAAACAGTGGTGTCCGCTTTGATGCAACAACCGAGGGGGGAAAGGACACATATTATGGTTACATAGTGGACATATGGGAACTTGCCTACAGACATGATTTTAAGGTCCCTTTGTTTAAGTGCAAATGGGTCAATCTGTCAGGAGGAGGGGTACAGGTAGACCCACAGTACGGAATGACAAAAGTGGATCTGAAAAATCTTGGGTACACTGACGAACCGTTCGTGCTAGCCAATGATGTGGCACAAAGTTATCTATGTGAAGGACATGTCTACGGATCGAGAAAGAGAAAAGATAAGGAAGCGAATACATCATACGATGAGCCAAAGCACCACATAGTTCTTTCAAGAAAAGGGACATTGTGTGAGTGGAGGACAAGAGACATGTCGAAGATTATGAAAAGTTTCATGAAATTCCTCCCTTTAATGTCAAGGCTGACTGACATCCCGATAAACTATGAAGATTATCCATGGTTACGGCGCAATAAGCAAATGACACAAGCGAAGAAAAGGTGAAGACTTTCTCCGCAACTATTATGATGATACCATGCCAACTTTGTGGCGGCGAGTATGATACCATTGTCCGTTTTGTACATGCACATGCTATGTGTGGGTCAATTTATGATACCATGCCAACTTTCAACTTTTTGAGTTCATTTGAAATGCTTTAATGTCTTATGGTTCGCCCTCGTAATAATTAAAAATACCAACAATAAGTATTTTGTTGTAAGTAGAAACAAAATAAAATAAATTAAGCAAGAAAGAAAACAAAAAAACAAAAAAAGTGTTTTCAAATTTGAAAACTAATGGCACTAACAGAAAGTTTATAACTTTCCTAAAACTAAAAGCAAAAAGAATTAAAAAATAAAGCAAAAAACAAAAGAAAATAAATAATGCAGAAAACAAAACAAAAAAACAGGAAAAAAATAAAACTAGCAACAATAAGTAAAGAAAAAAATGCCTCCTCATCTGGGCCCCACGGCTGAATCGACATGAAGCCCTCATCAGGCCAGATTCAGCCCGCAGAGGCCAGAAGGCCCACTGTGCAAAGTTTAGCAAGTAGGCCTGAAAGCCTGCGATCGAGAGGAGCTCGACAGGGGTGTGGCAGTGCGGCTTACAAACCACTGCGCGCCCCTCTCCACTTGCGAGGTGGGACTAAACTTTGGCCCCGACGCGGGCAGCACAGGGGCCTTTGGTCCCGGTTGGTGGCACCAACCGGGACTAAAGGGGGAACATTGGTACCGGTTGGTGCCACGAACCGGTACCAATGCCAACTCTTTAGTCCCGGTTGGTGCCACCAACCGGGACCAAAGGCCGCCGCTTCCCGCCCTTTGGGCTGCTGAAAAGAGGCCTTTGGTCTCGGTTGGTGGCACCAACCGGGACTAAAGGGGGCATTAGTCCCATCTCTTTCTTCTCGCCCGACGCCTCTGCTCCTCGTCGCCGTCGCCGCCGAGCCCTGCCCCGACGCCGTCAGGCTGGTCCAGCTGCTGTCGCCGCCGCCGAGCCATCGCTTCGACACCATCGCCGTGCCGCCGCCTCGCTGGCCTCGACACCATCGTCGTCGCCGCTTGCACCACCTGCCGTTCCCCAACCCGTCATTTCGCCGCCGCCGCCAAGACCGCCCTTCCCGACCCGTCGCCGCTGCTGCTGGCCGCCTTCTTCCCGACCCGTCGCCGTCGCCGCGCGCCGCCTTCCCCAACCCCGTCGCCGTCGCCCCGACCACACGCCGCCGCCTTCGGTCCGGCCGCCGGCGCCCTTTCCTCTTTTTTTTATGTATGCAGAAGTTTATATATGCGAAAATTTATATATGCAAAAATTTATACATATATGCAAGTATATATGTATTTTTTTTGCATTTTTTTTGTGTATATGTGTTTGTATGTGTATATATGTGTACATGTTCATAGTATTTTTTTTCATAAGTGTATTTTTTTTGTTCATTACATTTTTTTCATATATATATAACTAGCTGGGTGACCCGCGCATTTGCGCGGCTAGGCTTCCTTTACAACTTTATTTATTTTGCCGGTTTTGCTCTATGTATGTTCATATATAAAAAAAAAAGCTAAAATGTATACTATTATAAAACATTATTAAACTTTGCTAAATCTTCTTTAAAGTCGATGCTTGTGATATGATTGTCAAATAATGAAATATCAAAGAACCAAGGCATGTATCCCACCATGCCAAACCATTGGCTTTGATAGCAATCTTTAAGTTCCACTGTTCCACCTTTTCATCCACATTCATTTATCTTTGCACCTAATATTCTTCTAGAATTTTTGCAAAGAAAATGAAAACATTGATGACTTTTAGGAACATATTGTTATTTGTTCCACTACTATCTATTACCACAATGTCATATATACACATATCCTTATATATGCTTCCACATCTTCTGATCGTGCTAGTCACTAATTGTTATATTTAGTGTATTTTTCTCTATCGGTATTTGTCAATCAACAGTTAAATTATATTAAAAGGGGAAAAAATGTTCATCTCTGTGAAAGTGATAATATTTGGGAACTCTGTTTTTAACTGACTTATTTTTGAATTGGTCCATGATAAGAATCGTGGCCGTGCCATGCAAAGCCATATAATTTCAACCAATCGTCATCTTTCCCTCTTCCACTATTTTTTACCAGTCCCCTTTGATAGATGATTTAAAATACAAAAAAATATTCTACTTGGAATGTGTGTCCTAACAAAACATCATCAAACTACAGGTGAAAACTTTTTGGTAAATTTAGTATTGTTGATAAAGTCATCGACGACTGCCTGACAAATGGTGAGTAATGGCATTTATGTTAGCTTCTTGCTACCCCGCAACATTTCATCAATAATTAAATGCCTAAATATTATGTTATCTCCCTCTACCTACATCACCACTGTTTGCAGTGCAATTTTGTTTCTAGATAGCATGATGTCATGGAGGTTGAACTTCCATGCATGCTTCTAAATGCTCGTGGTGACAACCTCTCACTCTAATTGTTTGTGTGGCCTGACCATCTAAGGCTAAGTGACTTTAGGTGTATATTTGAGAGAGAAAATTATAATTGGTATTTATTCATATAAAACTATTTGTGCCGCCCAAACAATGAAAATAATGATATGCTTGAAAATATTACGAAAAAACAAAGAAAATGAGAATTCATTTTGTAGACCATTATTATAGCAGATCATAGCCATTTCCAAACACTGTATAACCACTCATTCTTAATCAAATGGGTTTTATAACAAAAGGTCAAGCGCCTTGGACATCTATGTAAGAAATACGTAGTTACTTCAGTGCCAAGAGATCTTACACACACGGATGATAATATCCTATCAAGAAAAATAAAAACATGCATATACCCCACGAAAAAGAATATATCTCACCAATGCGTGCATGCACGTGATATGTTTGTAGCATAGCGGAAATCGCTAATGAAGCCCGAGTTCCATGTAGCTTTGAAAATTTCCAAAATAAAAAGATTTATGGTTTTAAAAATTCTAAAAATAATACACACATACCTATACACGACTTGTCTATAATACATGTATATGCAAAAAATATTTCTTCATGGCGAAATACATCTATATGCGATCTACTAAAGAATCAATTAATTATAGCGCATGTACTATTCCCTATAAAAATACATGATTTTGTTTTTTTATAGAGATCATATCAAAACCTATTTCACAATGAAAATTTTACATGCATCTATTGTACATGTAACAACTTATGTATTTATTTTAAGATCTCGAAAACTTAAAAGATTGGTTTGGAATTTTTCAAAAAAATTGTGTTCCATGGAGACCTAAAGCCGAAAAGCCTCAAGAGATCAATCAACCAACCTGTTCACATCCAGACGCATGCGTACATGCGTGCTTGTGTTATGCGGTTATGCCCGGCCGAAGATCTTGATCGGGATAACACGGCCAGGCCGCTGCATGCATGCGTCCCTATCCTGCAACACTGCTGATTGTAAGGTCATAAATTCCAGCCAGTAGCAAAAAAGGTGATTCTCTAGGCACAACAGAGTACGTCTTTGATGGTTCTTACTCTGTTCTTAATCATGGATTGCCGCCTATGTGGCAACAACATCAGCGACGGAGCCATCAAAATCACGTGAGGTAGGAGTACAATATCTTTTATCTAGAATTTTAAAGCGGCCTTGGCTTGTACGGAAGCTGGAAGCCTAGGTTAGGTACGCATGCTAGTTTTGAGAGTCCTAAGCATGTACGCCCGAAGCAATATGTTTTATCTCCGAATTACTACTTCCAAGTTACTTTTTAATGTGTACGCTTCCAAATTAGTTTTTTTCCTTGTTATAAAGCTGAACTGCTCCAATTATTACTTGTCTGGCACATATGTACGTGACAGTCTAATAGTATGTTTACAACAATATTTGTATGTAACGTTGCAATTTTAAATCTCGGCCGTTAATATAGGAAAATAATGGCTAGGATAATTTGATCTGTGTGGATGAACGTGATGGCTTCTTTTACTTATGTTTTAATTATATAATAGATAGATGTATATATGTATGTGGTAGCTATATATATGATGAATGGATGCGGCTATATAAATATGTATGAATATAATGTTCATAGCATTTTTTTTGTTTATATATGTTTTTTCATATATGTATTAATTTTATATTTAGGTTGTTAGTAGATATCGATTTTAGGTTAGTGCATTTTAGGTTAGTGTAGAGGAGAAAGTAAAATAAGGAAAAGGAATAAAAGAGGAAGAAGGAAGAAGGAAGAAGGAAGAAGAAGAAGAAAAAGAATGAGAGGAAAAAGGAAAATAAGAAGAGGAAGAAAGGAGAAAAGGAAGAGAGGAAGAAGAGGAGAAATAAATAAGAAGAGGAAAAAAGAAGAAAAAGAAGAGGAGAAGAAGAAAGGAATAGAGGAGAAGAAAAAAAACTGCAGCAGCACCCCCCTCGGCCCTCTCGACCGTGATAACTTATACAACTGCAGCACCCCTCTCGGCCCTCTTGCTCGACCAAAACTCTCGAGGACACCCAAACCCTAGAGAGAAAACGATGTTGGTCTCCTATCCCCTCCCGCCGCGCCCCTACCCGACAAATTAACTCTCTCGAGGCCACTCAAATTTATCAAGTTAAAAGAGCGTTGTCGTCGAGGCCACCCCAAACCCTTGAAGCGTTGTGTCGAGGCGACCCCAAACCCTAGAGAAGCAGCGTCGAGGCCACTAACATAATTCCTTATTGTGATTAGCTAGCTAGTTCTACGTTTGCCACTAATATATATATATATATATATATATATATATATATATATATATATATCCATCTGTACCATGTTTGAATAATAATTGACATGTTGTAAATATTTGCAGAAACTATGGAGCACTCCCGAGACGAAGAAACAGAAGCGATGTTGGGGGACATAATCGCACAAGGAAGTGATGAAGTTGCGTCATTTCTCAACGAGACCGATGGTCAGGAAGGACTGGGTGAAGAAGAGAGCTATGTTCATGATGGCTTCGACCCATTAATGCCGGTACAAGAAGAGGACTATGTTCATCATGGCTCCAGTGACACAATGGAGGTACAAGAAGGAGACCATGCTGACTGCTCCGGTCACCGAACCGAGTCCGGCTAGGTACATATATATTATTTAAGCCCATGCTGACTAGTTAATTGATGCATCCATTGTTTTGGTATATGTACACATATTAATTACTCTCGTCTTTCTTCCTTATAATTTCTAGCCCTCCGGATCGAGCACAACTTTGGTAAGGAGACGAGGCACGAAGAAAAAGTTGAGCTCGGATGGAAAGTTTGAGATCATAGAAATCGCGCCCGACGGCGAACCGATTGAACCCATCCGGACAAGGAAGGCATTTTCTGCTCAGTGCGGGGTTCTTCTTAGGGACAAGATCCCGATCAACATCCAGCAATGGTATAAGCCTAAGGAGGAAGACCCTGAGGTGTCTTATGTCAATGATATGCAGAAAGAAGATCTTTGGACTGAGCTGAAGGCAAATTTCACCCTACCGCCAGAGGAGGATCCGGAGAAGCCAGTTAAAGAGCAATTAATCAAGTCTTGTGCTCTTAAGAAGATGGCAACCCTAATGAGGAGGTGGAGGAAAGAGCTGAACCAGTTTGTCGAGAAAGAAAAGACACCATAATTCATCGGCAAATATGAGAATATCAAAGATCACTGGCCCGCATTTGTGGCCCACAAGACATCGGAAAAGAGTAAGAAGATGTCGGCGACAAACAAGAAAAATGTTGAGAAGAAGAAGTTTCACCATCGCACAGGGTCAGGTGGCTACCTCAAAGCCCGGCCTAAGTGGTCCAAGGCTGAGAATGATCTGTTTGAAAAAGGGATCGAACCAGAGACAAAGTACTGGCCAGACCGTTGCCGGACTTGGTTCTTTGGGGCTGGCGGAACCTTGGACCCTGTAACAGGGAAGTGCCAGTCGACGGACGAGCAACTGCTAATACCAGTCAAGAACCTTCGACACTATATCGATGCAGCACAGCGAGGGACTTTCCTTCCAAACAGGGAGAAGGACGAGCTCATAATGGCCCTTGGGAATCCTGAGCACCCTGGACGGACACGAGGCATGCCAGGCTCCATTCCGTGGAAGGTTGGTTTTCCGCACGCAGGCGATTACAAAACCCACGAGAGGAGGAAGAAACTGGAGCAGGACCAACTGCAGGCGCTGCACGAAAGTGTAATGGGGCTAGAGAAACGAGAAGAGGAACGAGAAGCAGCAGATCGTAGCAAACGACCTACCGAAGCTTCCCCCGAAGCTACCCCACCATCTCAGCAGAGAAGCAGCGTGGCTCCACCGAGCTGCTTCAGCCGGAGCATGTCTTGACGGCTCCTGCCAGCTATCCCGTGGATGGTATCACAGAGTCTCAAAATTGCCAAATTATGGTGCGATGGATGAATTTGAAGGTCAAGGCGGCTGTTGGCCAAGTTTATCCTAGTGGACCAAGCACAACTTATCACTCCCAGCCGATTCCAGAAGGATATGCTAAGGTGATGGTGGATGAAATAACGAAGGGATTTGAGGACCTCGTGCTTAAGCACCGTACCGGTGAAGGGGAGACTAGGCTGGGTTCTGCTCTGAAGACTCCATGCCTATGGCGGAAGGAGCTCATCAACCTTCTGAACTGGACACCTCCGCCTCCTCCTCCGGTCAGTCAGGGCACTCCGCCTCCTCCACCGCCTCCTCCTCCGGTGAGTGACGATTAGGGCACGCGTGGCGGAACTTCGCCTCCTCCACCGCCTCCTCCTCCGGTGACTGATGATCAGGGCACGCGTGGCGGCACTCCGCCTCCTTCTCCGGCGCGTGGCGGCACTCCGCTTCCTTCTTTGGCGCGTGGCGGCACTCCGCCTCCTCCTTCTCTGCCTCGCCAGCAAGGGCGGAAGAGACCCGCCGCCGCCCCGGCTGCTCCGGCGCGTCGTAGTCCTTCTCCTCCGCCTCGTAAGCAAGCACGAAAGAAGACAGACGCCGCAGCCGCTCCGTCTGCTCCGGCGTTTAGCAGCACAAGAAGAGGAGAGAGGCAATACAGATACGGTCCACATCTAAAGCCTCTAGAGAAGTTACCGTACGAGAGGACTGAGGAGGAAAACAATACGATCGTGCAGGCCCACGTGAAGGAGTTCTTTGAAGGGGTGAAAGCAAAGAGACATCCACCTCCGGAGGAGAAGGTAGATCCGGTGAAAGCAAAGCGCACTCTCGATGCCCTGAGGAAACCGGCAAAGTCTCCTCCGAGAACTAACTACGAGTGCATTGCTGAACAGACATATCTCCAAGCGGAGCGGTCGGGAAGTACTGTCAGACATCAAAGAGCAAAAGAACGAGCAGCTGCGAAAAAATTGACCAGCTCGGCGAACAAGCAAACCAATCGTGCCCCCCGCTCAATGTGTCTAGCGGCAACATAAATCGCTAATGTTCAGGGATGGTGGCGGTTACGGCAATCTACAAGATTACCTGCTGACGATGCACTTCCGATTACATGATGGTGGAAGAACACAGATACGAGTACAGGAAGCCTCTCGTCAAAGATGAAAAATCTCTAACAACGATGATGCGAAGGTTCCATAGTTGGTACATGAAAACCTGCAGAGAGTCTGAGGGGGCGAATAGTTTGTATCTGCACATTAAAGAGGAGCACGACCTTGTTGGAACTGATCTGTTGTGTGTTCCATTTGAGGAGTTCTTCGCGTTCCTCAATCAGAAGGCCCTCGATAAATTAACGGTCTTTTGCTACTGCCTGTAAGTACTATTTCTGTCATTAAGTCTCTATATATAGCTCGGCTCTTTCATTGCATGTATTTATAATTAATTATCCTCAATATATTATGCAGATTGAAGATCGTCGAGTGCAAAAGATATGAAATCTATGATATTGGGTTCACTAACACAAATATCATAGATGTATTTCTGGTTGAAAAGCACGTCAAAGAGGCCGAGGACAACTTGCTACAATAGTTGATAAAAAATCAAAACAAAGATACCATACTCTTTCCTTACAACGGCTAGTTGGTGTTACTGATCATTTGCATATTCGGTTTCCCTTATTACTTGAGCGTGATTATAGTAATGTAATTGATGAGTTATGCATGCGTGCGTAGTTTCCACTATATTCTTCTGGAGATTAAGCTTGAACGTGGACTAGTAACCGTCTTAGACTCGAACGGAAAGATCCCAGCACCTATGCGGACATAACTGAAATGCTCAGCAAGTAAGTTCAATCGATCATTATCGCACCATATCGGCAACTTTTTGTTCATTTCCTTATATCTCAAGTAATAATTATTATTTCCTTTGTCTTGTAGGGTTTGCAAACAGTTCACCGCACAAGCTCTGGGACTGCCGAAGGAGCTGCGATATACATACCCGAAAGTAAGTACTACTGGCTAGCTAGTTGTGCGCATCTCCCGTTGATTCTATAGCTATACTTTCATCAATGCCATTTATAATGCTTCATTATCAGTTTGATTGACCTCTATTTCTCGTAAAGTGCTTGTGGCAGGAACAAGGGAATGATTTCTGTGGATACTACGTGTGCGAGTTCATCCACAACGCGACTTTGAAAAACAAGCGGGACTACTCTCAAAGACAATATGAAGTGCATAAGCAATTAATAATATTCACAATTTCATTTTATTACACCATTATTTCTGTTGAGTTTCATTCATATATATATGTATTAATTAACCCCCTTCTTCAAATTAGACGTGGTAGATGCGGAATCAACTCCTAGAACCAGATCGCATGAAAGCAATTCAAGAGGAATTGGCGGGATTCTTTCTTGACCACGTCATCAATAAAGCTGGAGAATACCATGTGGAAGTTGATTTCAAATGCTAGGGGACTGTAATTGAGAGATCTTATATATTGTACATGTATGTAGCCAGTAGCATCGGACGTACATGATACGAAAACTTGTTGTTCGACCAATCTCTCGGAGAAGGAGAGGTCGATCAATCATTTCTCTAGGTATGCATGACGAACTTCTGTACTCGATGGTTCCCTTCATTTTCTTACTAGCTTGCGTGTCGAGGGCTATATGTATATATATATAGTACGTAGCATCGACCAAGCACGGACATAAGAGAGCACACTTCTCTCTATTAATTAGCTAGCTAACAAAATATATGAAACACCTAAATTAACCCCCAAAACCCCCAACCCCCCTTTAAAAAAACAAAAACCCCAGCCATTGGAATGCTGACGCGTTGATGCCTTTTGGTCCCGGTTGGTGCCACCAATCGGGACCAAAGGCCCCCCTGCCTGGGCTCGGCGCACCGGCCACGTGGAGGACCATCTGTCCCGGTTCGTGTTAGAACCGGGACTAAAGGGGGGAGGTATTAGTAACGACCCATTAGTCCCGGTTCATGAACCGGGACTAAAGGCCCTTACGAACCGGGACTAAAGGCCCTTACGAACCGGGACTAATAGTTGTTTTTCTACTAGTGATAGGGGTGTGGGGCGCAGGAGCTGCTTGCGCCCGATCTGGAGGTCGGCGGGGCTTAAATGGATGGCCGGGGGCGGTGCCAAGCACGGCGGTGCAGTGTGGTCGAGGGGAGGGTGCAGTTAGGGGACTGGGCCGGTGGTCGCTGGCGTTTCGAGGAAGATCGTCAACACTGACTGGCTGGAGGTAGATGAAGGCGATCTGCCCATTCTTTGTCCATCAGGCGGTGCCAAAAAATGGACTGACCTATTTGTTTTCAGTCGACTGTTATTTTTATAGAATCCTGTAGTAATTTAGTGTGCCATGCATGTTGTAGAGCTATCATATGTCTCCCGTCATTTATTTCTCACCAACCTGCTATCTGCTACCTTTACACTGTACTAATTGTGCACACACTTCACGCATACTCACACTATTGTTTTTTTATGCATGGGTATTTCAGACTCTGACGCAGCGTTGATGAATGCAGAAAAGAAAAGATAGAAGTCGCTCCAGTGTAATTCCAAGATAAGCACTAAGTGTTTCAGCGCTCTAAAGGGTGTAGTGTCAGCAGTTGGAGACAATAAACGTAGCTCTGCAGTTGATGATCTCAATTGCCACACACAACCATCCCAGGTGCTTGCTTTAACTTCGCGTTGTCAAATGTGGTTGCATGTTGCATATGGTGTCTAGCTTGTATTGCTTCCAATTTGGTTAAATTGCATCTGCTTACTTTACACATTATACCTTTGATAATGACATGCCTTCCTGTTTTTGATACATACTACATATGTCAATTAACCATGTTCGTACATCAAACTAATGCTCTTTTGTATCCCTCATCAATCACTTATGATGAGACAGTCACCCCAGTGGGTTACTGTGAGACGCCCTACTCGTTTAAAGAGTGCAGTGTCATCCTCCCCACACGATACTCAAGAAACAGCAAGGCTAAATGAAGATAGTCAACATAGCTCTCTAGTTGATGACCGCGATTCCCCCACACCACCATTGCAGGTGCTTTCTCTTACTTGGCAGTGTGATATATATGTGGTTGCATGTTGCATATGGTGTCTACTTTGTAATGCTTCTAATTAGGGTAAATTGCATCTGCTTAGTTAACACATTACACCTTTGAATATGACATGCCTTCCTGTTTTTCGTACATACTATGTCTTTCTATTAACCATGTTCTTACATAAAATGACTTTTCTTGTGTATCCCTCATTAATCACTTCTGACGATACACCTTCAAGTTGATAGTGTAACATTGGTTGCATCTTGCATATCATTTCAAACATGTATTGCCTCTAATTTGTTGAAGTGCTACTTATAATGAGACACATCTAACTTGGTAGAGTGATTTTGGTTGGATCTTTCATATGGTGTCTAGATTGCATTGCTTCCAATTTGTTGAAATGCCTTCTGCTTAGCGTTTTTCATACATATTCCATCCTCCTACAATGTGGTGGCCATACATAAATGTTGTGTTCGTCAGTATCATGCATCAACGAATTTGGAAGTGTGAATTTCATTCCTTTTTCTTGTGTGTTTACTTGACAATGCAAAATCTGAAAGGATGAAGGCACGAAATGATGGTGGTCCTCTGGAGCAACCAAAATAGATGATCTCTGCAGATTGTCCTGCTACTCGTACTGCAGCGCTAGTTCCAAATCTCATCTCCCCTACTCCACAACCCAAGGTGCTTGCTCTAACATGGCAGTGTGATATCTGGTTGCATGTTGCATATGGTGCCTAGCTTGTATTGCTCCTAATTTGTTAAATCACATCTCCTTAGCTTACACATTATACATGTGAATATGACACGCCTTCCTGTTTTTGGTACATACTACATCTGCCTATGACACCATGTTCTTACATCAAACTACTGTTCTTGTGTATCCTGCATCTATCGCTTATGACGAGACAGTCACGCCCGTGGGTTAATATGAGACGTGCTACTCTTAAAGAATGCAATTTCATCCTCTCCACATGATTATCAAGAAACAACAAGCCTAAATGAAGATATTGAACGTAGCTCTGTACTTGAAGACCGCACTTCCCCTACACCACCATCATAGGTGCTTGCTCTAACTTCGCAGTGTGATATGTGGTTGCATGTTGCATACGGTGTCTAGGTTGTAATGCTTCTAATTAGGTTAAATTGCATCTGCTTAGTTTACACACTATACCTGTGAATATGACATGCCTTCCTATTTTTGGTACACACTACATCTATGTGTTAACCTTGTTCTTACATGAAACTACCTCTCTTCTGTATCCTGCATCAATCACTTACGATGAGTCACCTTTATTCGTTGTATATTGCATATTATTTCTAGCCTGTTGCCATGTATTGCTTCCAATTTGGTCAAATACATTTGTTTGGGCACCCTTTTAATTTGGCAGAGTGATATTGGTTTCATCTTTCATATGGTTTCTAGCTTGCATTGATTCTAACAAGTTCAAGCACCTTGTGCTTAGTTTACACTTTATACATAATACATGTCAATATGTCACGCCGTCCTGTTTTTCATACATATTCCATCCTCCTAACATGTTGCTGCCTTACATGAAAGTAGTGTTCGTTAGTATCATGCATCAATGAGTTCTGAAGAGAAAATTTTATTCCTTTTTCTTGTGGGTTTGACTTGACAAGGCAAAACCAAGAAAGAGGAAGGAAAAGAGTAAGGAATGAGATGATGGTGGTCCTCTGCAGCAACGTAAACGGAGCATCTGTACCGATTCTCCCTGTACTAATAGTGCATTACAAGGTCCAAGTCTCCGCTCCCCTACTCCACCATCCAAGGTGCTTGCTCTAACTTGGCAGTGTGATATCTGGTTGCATGTTACATATAGTGTCTAGCTTGTATTGCTCCTAATTAGTGTAAACTGCATCTGCTTAGCTTACACATGATACGTGCGAATATGACACGCTTTCCTGTTTTTGGTAGATACTATATCTGTCTATCACACCATGTTCTTACATGAAACTACTCTTCTTGTGTATCCTGCATCAATCACTTATGATGGGACACCTTTAAGTTGGCAGTGTGATATTGGTTTGCGTCTTGAATATGATTTCTCGCATGTATTGCTTCTAGTTTGATGAACGCCACCTATGACGAGACAGTTTTAACTTGGTAGAGTGATATTGATTGCACCTTCCATATGGTGTCTAGTTTGTAGTGCTTCTAATTTGTTGAAGTGACTTATGCTTAGTTACCACATCATAGGTGTGAATATGTCAAGCCGTCCATTTTTTCGTACATATTCCATCCTCGTATCATGACTTTGCCTTACATCAGAGTAGTGTTCATCAGTATGATGCATGAATGAGTTCTGAAGAGCGAATTATATTCCTTTTTCTTGTCGGTATGACCTCACAATGCAAAATCAATAAAGCTGAAGGAAATTGGAAAGGCATTGGATGATGGTGTTCCTTCCGAGCAACTGAAACGGAGGTTCTCTACGGATTCTAGTCCGACATCCTCCCAACAAGATTCGCAAGACAACGCAAGGCTCACTACTAGTTAAACGGCTATAGATGAAATGGACACTACTGGTGCACCACATGTGTGGTGCGCCATTAGTATATAGCAATGGCGCACCACATACAGGTGCGCCATTAGTAATATATTACTAATGGTGCACCTGGTGTGTGGTGCGCAATTAGAAGTTTGGAAAAAAATAAAAATAAATTTGTTACTAATGGCGCACCGTGGGACAGTGCACCATTACTGGTTGACATAGTAATGGCGCACCACACCCACCGTGCGCCATTAGTAGTTTTGAAAAAGAGTAAAAAAAATAAAGAAAATTTTTGTTAGTAATGGCGCACCTGTGGACAGTGCGCCATTACTAGTTAAAACTAGTAATGGCGCACTGTCCACAGGTGCGCCATAACTAAGTTTTTTTCAAAAACAATTCAAAAAAACTTTCAATTTTTTTTTTACTTTTTTTTCAAAACTAGTAATGGCGCACTGTGGGGTGGTGCGCCATTACTAACTTGGCTCAACACCGAATGCACCCCCCCATGGACCGCCTTTTCAGTTTTGAAAAAACTAAAAGAAAATGATGAAAATGTCAGAAAAATAAAAGAAAATAAGTTTCCCATGTGATATGTGGTCTAGTTGTTGGGAAAATTTACAAATATGAATTTCGACTTTATTTGCAAAATCTCTTCGGAAATTTGTAAAATGGGCATAACTTTTGCATACGAACTCGGATTAAAAAGTTTTTTATATGAAAAATCATCTACTCGAAAAGTTACATGGTTACGGGGCTTTTAAGATCGAGAGGCAAAAAAATTCAAAAAAGTTCAAAATACTAGTGGCGCACCGTGGATGTGGTGCGCCACTAGTAACAGAAAAAAATGGTTTTGAATTTTTATTTTGAATTTTTTTCAAAAAATGATACGTAATATGATCGGGAAGTTTGAAATATTTTTCAAAATTTCATCATAGTCATGAACATGAACAAAGTCCTAGACATCAACAAGGTATAATAGGATTGATATGCTAGATATATCAACAAATTACTGTGAAGTGAGCTGTTGCTGGGGTTGGATAGAACTCTGAAGTTAAGCGTGCTTGGGCTGCAGTAGTGTGAGGATGGGTGACCTTTTGGGAAGTTTGACCACGGAGTGCGATTTGACCTGAGATTAAGCATATTGACCCGAGATTAAGCCATAGTGACTTGAGATTAAGAAAAAAAATTGAAAAAAATTGAAAAATAAAATTTCCGAATTTTTTTTTGAAAAAAAATTGTTACTAATGGCGCACTTCTATGTGGTGCGCCATTAGTATACCAGATACTAATGGCGCACCAGTGGTGCGCCCTTAGTAAAAAATACTAGTGGCATGATACTAATGGTGCACCAGTAGTGCGCCATTAATAGGCAAAACTGGTGCGCCATTAGTAGGCCTTTTCCTAGTAGTGGCTAGACAGTCAACGTAGCTGTGTACATGATGAGCACATCTCCCCTACTCCACCATCACAGGTGCTTGCTCTAACCTGGCACTATTATATGTGGTTGCATGTTGCGTATGATGTCTAGCTTGTATTGCTTCTAACTTTGTTGAATTGCATCTGCTTACTTTACACATTACGCCTGTGAATGTGACATGTGTTCCCGTTTCTACATCAGACTACTGTTCTTGCATATCCCGCATCTGTCACTTATGTTAAGGACCTTTAAGTTGCCACTGTGATATTGGTTGTGTCTTGCATATGATTTCTAGCATGTACTGCTTCTAATTTGTTGAAACGCCATATAGTTTGAACTTGGCAGAGTGATATTGGTTGCATCTTTCATATGGTGTCTAGCTTGCAGTGCTTCTAATTTGTTGAAGTGCCTTCTGCTTAGTTACCACATCATAGGTGTGAATATGTCATGCCATCCTGTTTTTCATACATATTCCATCCTCGCATGATGTGTTTGCCTTTCATCCGAGTAGTGTTCATCAGTATCATGCATGAATGAGTTCTGAAGAGCAAATTTTATTCCTTTTTTCTTATCGGTTTGACTTCACAATGCAAAATCATTACAGCTGAAGGAAATTAGTCCGGTAGTGGATGATGGTGGTCCTTCGGAGCAACTCAAACAGGGGGGCTCTAAATATTCTACTCCGCCATCCTCCCAACAAGATTCGCAAGACAACACAAGGTTGGACAGTGAACGTAGCTGTGTAGATGATGAGCACATCTCCCCTACTCCACCATCATAGGTGCTTGCTCTAACTTGGCACTATTATATGTGGTTGCATGTTGTGTATGATGTCTAGCTTGTATTGCTTCTAACTTTGTTGAATTGCATCTGCTTACTTTACACATAATGCCTATGAATATGACATGTGTTCCTGTTTCTAGAACATATGTGTACATGATGAGCACATCTCCCCTACTCCACCATCACAGGTGCTTGCTCTAACTTAGAACTGTTATATGTGGTTGCATTTTCCGTATGATGTCTAGTTTGTATTGCTTCTGATTATGTTGAATTGCATCTGCGTAGTTTGCAACTTATACCTGCAATGATCACTTACCCATAAGACACATTTAACTTGGGACCGTGATGTAGGTTGCATCTTGCATTGTCTTCTAGCTTGTCCAGCTTCTAATTTCTTGAAATGGCACTTACGACGAGACACTTTTTACCTGATAGAGTGATATTGGTTGCATGTTCATATGGTGCCTACCTTTCATTTCTTTTAATTTTGTTGAAATGCCTTCCGCTTACTGTTTTTTCATACATATTCCATCCTCCTATTGTACGTGTAAATATGAAATGTTGTCTTTTTTGTATATATTCCATCCTCCTATCCTGCGCTTGCCTTCCATCAAAGTAGTGTTAGTCTCTATCATGCATAAACTAGTTATGCAGAGCTAATTTTATTCATCTTCTTGTGGTTTTGACTTCATAAGGTAATAACAGAAAATAGGAAGGAAAAGAGTAAGTTAGGGGATGTTGGTGGTCCTCCGCACCGACGCAAACAGAGACTCTCTAGATTTGCAACTGCAACTGCTAATGAAGTTGAAGTCCCAAGTCTACATGATGAGTTCATCTCCCGTACTCCACCGTCGTAGGTGCTAGCTCTAAGTTGACAGTGTGATAATTGGTTTCATGTTGCATATGTTGTCTAGCCTCTATTTCTTTTACGTTGATTAAATTGCACCTGCTAAGTTTATACGTTATACATGTGCATATGACATGGCTTTATGTGTCTAGAATACACTTGATCTATCTATCATACCATGTTCTTACATCAAAGTACTGTTGTTGTGTATCCCGCATCAGTCACTCATGATTGGACGCTTCTAACATGGCAGTTTGATAGTGGTTGCATCTTGCATTGATTTCTACGTTGTACTGCTTCTAATTTTTTGAATTGCCACTTATGATAAGTCACTTTTAACTTTGCAGGGTAATATTGGTTGCATCTTTCATATGGTTTCTAGCTTGCATTACTTCTATTTTCTTGAAATTCCTTCTGCTTAGTTTACACATCATAGCTGTGAATATGTCATGCCGTCCTGTTTTTCTTACATATTCCATCCCCATACGGTTGTCTTACATCAAAGTATTGCTTGTCTGTATCATGCATCAATGAGTTCTGAAGAGCGATTTTATTCTTTTGTGTTGTGGGTACGACTTGATATGGCAAAGTCAAAAAAGAGCAAGGAAAATAATATAGTAGGGACTGGTGTTACTCGTCAGGTGAAACGGAAAAGGATCTGCGGTCGAGATTCTGCTGGTACTTATTGTGCAGTAGAAGGTCCAAGTCCACCGGCTAAATCCACAAACACAGTATCACCTCCACCAGCCGCAGCATCCGCTTCAATTCTACCAGCATCTCAACGAGTTACTCGTTCATTTGCTCCGGAACTGGCCAGTTCCCAAGCCGCCTTCACACCTAACACTACTTCCGAAGCACTGCTGACACAACAGGACTTGGCAAGATTAGATGAACCTCATGAGCATCAACACGAAGACGGTACCTGACCGAGTCAAGTTGAAGTTGCAGGCTCCTTTATATGTACTCTCACAGTTTGATGTGCACTAACACTTTCCATATTCGTTGTTGAACTGGCACCACGGCGGAAGCGGAAACAGACATGAGGGATAATGCTTGAGAGATTAACAAAATCTAAAGGAGGAAGAATGGAGATCCATTTTGAGGCAGGTTTAAAAAGGCCACGTGATGCTACCGAGTCAGCTAAGTTAGTATCAGAGGCAGCTGTTGCCGTTAGGTGTCATGCACGTATCCTCCCAACGTTGATCCAGTACAAGAATGAGAAAGACAATACCCAGTTTAACACCTTCCTTAACCATTTATCCATAAGTAATGTAATTCATCGCAATTAGTAATATTGTCTTGATCTGTCCCATACTTTCTAGCTTCCTCCTAATAAGACTCACATTCTTTTTTCAACAAATGAGGTTCAAGTTGGATCCGAAAGCTGATGCAACTAAACAAGCATGCACTCATGTTTTTCAGTCTGCTCTGCAACAGTATCGGTACCACCTTAGAAAATCTCACTTTGAAGGCAAGGCTAACAAGGAAATCGCCCAAAAATCTCTAGTGGAATATATTACAGATGAAGACTGGACAACCCTCGTTAAACACTGGTCTGATCCAAAGTATCAGGTAGGCTATATGTATTCGATCAGACCACATATTGAACTTGTATTTATGTATGTGCCTTACAAGTGTATCTTCTTCTAGGCTAACTGTTTAAAGAACAAGACGAACCGTTATAAAGTGAAATTCCAACAGACAATAGGATCTCGTAGCTATGTTGCACACTGTGAGGCTCTTGTAAATAGCTGCTACTTCCTTCTTTTTTCTGTGCCATATTATTGTATCTATATTGACTTGTTCCAAATACAGAGGAAATCCCGTGCGGACCAAAAAGAACCTGAACCGAATGCAGTGCAAATCTTCAAGGATTGCCACACCAGCAAGATGAAGGGCATGAGCACACCAGTTCAGACACTGTTGTAAGTCCTTACTCCTCCTGCCGTTGAACTGATTGGTACTTGATGTGTTCATTTAACTACTTGGTTTGCAGCCACTGTCAGTTACTCTGTTCACTTCTATACACAGTTGTCTTAACGTATCATTTCACCTTACATGGTTTAAAAGAGATGAAGGATATTATTTTGGTCTTGATCTGTAATCTAGTTGTTATGTTCACGTGCGCACACAATGATAAAATAGCCTGTTTGTTTTATACCTATTTGCCCATGATATGAATGATGTCATACTATGTTCATCCTACTTTAAACCATGTCTCTTTATCCTTAGATGTCAATGAATGTGAGGAAATAGACAATACAGTAGGCATGCTACATGGACATATGTTCCGAAAGTGATTGTACTATGTAGTTGGCACTACAATACATGCTAATGTATTACAGTAGTTCACCGAAATAAGTTATGTATAAACGTTTAACCACTATGTTTGTTTTTGTCTCATTAGTAACTTATCTGGTCCACTAATCTACAAGTTCAAACTTTCAGGAAGCTATGGCACAAATGATTGAACAGCCACAACCACCTGAAGGTGACGGGGCTACCACGAGCACAATGTCACCTCTTGCTGCAGTGCACTCTCCACTAATAGTGCAAAAAGCACCTTCCTGCGTAATTCTGGGTTGGTTGTCAAGGTAACCTCGTCCAAATCGCCTACTAAACAAAATCTTCCTGCTAGACAGAGGGATATATCTGTGCTCCAGACACAAGTCCAATCCCTAATGGACGTTGTTTCGGAAACAAGAATAGTGGTTGACAAATGTTGTCAAAATATGAATGGTTTTGAAACCAGACTATCAGAGATTCGCTTCGTTGTTCAAGAGCAATGGCGGAAAAAAGGTGAAGATCGTGCTGCTCCATCAGATTCTACATCCTGAAACATTAGCACTCAGTCAAATGATCTGTGCTTCTATACATCTGATGGTGCTTTTATCTGGAAGGACTATAAACTTTATGCGAACAGGACTTTTGTTGTAAGGTTTGAATTTATTTTGTTGTGATACAGCATTGATGATGCTGCCATAGGCTGCAGTAATTATGACGCTTGTATAGTGTAGGTTTATCTTAGTAATGTATTCGGCCGAAAGCTTCATAGGATCCCAAAATGCCAACATTCGTCGGGCCCATTCCAATTGGGCTAAAAAGGATTACGGGCCGAAATTGGCATGTAGCCCACTAAAAATATCTGGGCCTAAATCAGCATAAGCTTTCATATTTTTCTGGTAGGCCTGTGCCCATAGTGGGCCTTTAACAGGCCTAAACATAATTTGGGCCCTCAGTAAAAATAGGCTGTTTACAGGTGTAAATATCTCGAGCCCATAAAAACATGGGCCTTTAATAGACTGAAAGTGAGATTGGGCCCTGATTGTGCCAAATAACCCACTGGTCTTAGCAGGCCGAAATGGTGGCCCATTTATGATGCGGATCTTTGACAGGCCGAAATTCGGACGAGCCGTAAATGCGCCGACCTAATACACGGGCCTTTAACAGGCCGGAACTTCGGTCGGGCTAGATTATCGTCATTTTTAGATGGGCCCTTAATAGGCCCGATATGACGTTGGGCCACATATGGCCCATGGTTTTCGTCTGACGTTAACAGGCCAAAAATGAAAACCGGCCGAAAGTGGCCCAAACCTAGAGTGGGCCTCTAACAGGCCGAATGTCAGACATGGCCGAATATGACCGAAATCCTTCACGGTCGTTTATGGGCTGAAAGTTTTGATGGCCTGTAAATGGGCCCAAATGATGCAGTACCTTTAAAAGGCCGGAAATACACTGGGCCGTAATTCCGCCCAAATACTTAGCGGACTGTTAACGGGCCAGAAGTGACCATGGGCCGCGATGATGACAAGTTTAGGACATGCAATTGACAGGCCGATTTGACACTAGCCGTACGGGCCTTAACAGAGAATGTTGGGCCTTTAGCTGGGCGGGCCCATTGTGGTCCGCTAAATCTTGTGGGCCGTTAGCTGGGCCGGCCCATTATGGTCGGTGAGGGAGTCCTGGACTAGGGGGTGTCCGGATAGCCGGACTATCATCGTCGGCCGGACTCCAAGACTATGAAGATACAAGATGGAAGACTCCGTCCCGTGTCCGGATGGGACTTTCCTTGGCGTGGAAGGCAAGCTTGGCGATACGGATATGTAGATCTCCTACCATTGTAACCGGCTCTGTGTAACCCTAGCCCTCTCCGGTGTCTATATAAACCGGAGGGTTTTAGTCCGTAGGACGGACAACCATTACAACAATCATACCATAGGCTAGCTTCTAGGGTTTAGCCTCCTTGATCTCGTGGTAGATCCACTCTTGTACTACCCATATCATCAATATCAATAAACCAGGAGTAGGGTTTTACCTCCATCGAGAGGGCCCGAACCTGGGTAAAATCATCGTGTCCCTTGTCTCCAGTTACAATCCGCCTAGACGCACAGTTCGGGACCCCCTACCCGAGATCCGCCGGTTTTGACACCGACATTGGTGCTTCCATTGAGAGTTCCTCTGTGTCCTCACCGATAGGCTCAATGGCTTCTTCAATCAACAACGCCGTCCAGGGTGAGACTTTTCTCCCCGGACAGATCTTCGTATTCGGCGGCTTTGCACTGCGCGCCAATTCACTTGGCCATCTGGAGCAGATCGAAAGCTACGCCCCTGGCCATCAGCTCAGGTTTGGAAGCCTAAACTTCATGGCAGACATCCGCAGAGACTTGATCTTCGATGGATCCGAGCCACAACCGAGCGCGCCGCACTGTCACGATGGGCATGATCTAACTCTGCCGCCGGATAGTGCTTTGGAGGCCGCACACGGATCCACTCCGGCATATAGTCCGGAGCCAATCGCGCAGATCGAGGACGGGTGGCTGGACACCGCCTCGGGAGCTGCGACCGCTATGGCGATGGAGCCGAATACTGACCTTGTCCCTTATAAAGCTCATGACTCTGAGGCGCCGGACTCCCTGCCGGACTCCGAACCTCCTGCGCCCCGGCTAATCGAATCCGATTGGGCGCCGATCATGGAGTTCACGGCCGTGGACATCTTTCAACACTCACCCTTTGGTGACATCCTAAATTTGCTAAAGCATCTCTCGCTATCCGGAGAGCCCTGGCCGGACTACGGCCAGGATGGTTGGGATACGGACGACGAAGAAATTCAAAGCCCACCCACCACCCACTTTGTAGCCACTGTCGACGACTTAACCGACATGCTAGACTACGACTCCGAAGATATCAACGGTATGGACGATGATGCCGGAGACGATCAAGAACTAGCGCCCACAGGGCATTGGAAGATCACCTCATCATATGACATATACATGGTGGACACCCCAAAACTTGGGGACGGCGAAGAAGCAGCGGAGGCAGATTCCCTAAAGAAAAAGTCCAAGCGCCGACGTCAGCAGCGCCGCTCTAAATCCCGCCACAAAGCAAGACTGGAGTTTCCTGCACAGGAGATAATAACACCCGAAAGTGCGAAGACAACCCCTCCGGCAAGATTCAGCGCGGGAGGATGAAGCAAGCCCTCACGAGAGCGGCGCATTTAAGAGGTCGAGGATGATAATTACATACCTCCCTCCGGAGACGAGGCAAGCCTCGGCGACGATGAATTCGTCGTGCACGAGGATCCTGTCGAACAAGAGCGTTTCAAGTGCAGGCTAATGGCCACACAAATAGCCTAAAGAAAAAGCAGCGGCAGCTTCAAGCTGATCAAGAAGACCTGCTGGCCGGCAGATGGACCGAGGTCCTCGCGGCAAAAGTCTGAACTCGAGCGCCCTCCAAGAGCTATCCAAAATGCAAGTTGCTCCCCGATTAGAGGAGGAAGCATACATACCCTCATCACCAGCACTGTCTGCCGACCGACCACCCCGTGGTCGCGACAGAGAGGCATCCAGGCCCTCCATCAAGACCGTACCCCGGCATCGCTCGAAAAGTATGAAGCCACGGGGGAACGCGCTGGACTTGCGGGATATATTGGAGGACAAGGCAAGACAATCCAGATCTATCTATGGATCACGTGGGCGCCCCACGTCCCACGACGAATACCGTCGCGCCAGATACAACAACTCCGGCCGAGCCGAACACAGCAGACAACGCTCCCTTGAGCTACGTCGTGATATTGCTCAATACAGAGGCGCCGCACACCCACTATGCTTCACAAACGAAATAATGGATCATCAAATCCCTGAAGGGTTTAAACCCGTAAACATCGAATCCTACAATGGCACAACAGACCCCGCGGTTTGGATCAAAGATTATCTCCTTCATATCCATATGGCCCCGTGGCGACGATCTCCACGCCATCAAATATCTCCCGCTCAAGCTTAATGGACCAACTCGGCATTAGCTTAATAGCCTGCCCGCAGAGTCAATTGGGTGTTGGGAGGACCTGGAAGACGCATTCCTCGACAACTTCCAGGGCACATATGTGCGACCACCAGACGCCGATGACCTAAGCCACATAATTCAGCAGCCAGATGAATCGGCCAGGCAATTCTGGACACGGTTCTTAACAAAGAAAAATCAAATCGTCAACTGTCCGGATGCAGAGGCCCTCGCAACCTTCAAACATAACATCCGCGATGAATGGCTGGCCCGACACCTACGACAGGAAAAGCCGAAATCCATGGCAGCCCTCACAACATTAATGACCCGCTTCTGTGTGGGAGAGGATAGCTGTCTAGCTCGCAGCAACAACCTCAGTAAAAATACTGGCAGTCCGGATACTAAGGACCACAATGGCAGGTCGCGTCGAAGCAAAAACAAACGCCGCGTTAACGGCGATAACAATGAGGATACGGCAGTCAACGCCGGATTCCGAGGCTCTAAACCAAGTCAGCGGAAGAAGCCATTCAAAAGAACTACTCGACCGCTCTTGCCAGATACATGGCACCCCCAAAAAACCAACTAACCACACCAACAGAGATTGTTGGGTATTCAAGTAGGCAGGCAAATTAATTGCCTAAAACAATGACAAGGGGCTGCACAGCGATGACGAGGAAGAGACCCGGCCGCCGAACAGTAGAGGACAGAAGGGCTTCCCCCACAAGTGCGGACGGTAAACATGATATACGCAACCCACATACCCATGAGGGAGCGGAAGCATGCACTAAGGGACGTATATGCGATGGAGCCAGTCGCCCCGAAGTTCAATCCATGGTCCTCTTGCCCGATCACTTTCGATCGAAGAGACCATCCGACCAGCATCCGCCATGGAGGATTCGCTGCACTGGTTTTAGACCCAATCGTTGATTGATTTCACCTCAAGAGAGTCCTGATGGACGGCGGCAGTAGCCTGAACCTGCTTTATCAGGATACAGTGCGCAAGATGGGCATAGACCCCTCAAGGATTAAACCTACAAAGACGACCTTCAAAGGCGTCATACCAGGTGTTGAGGCCAATTGTACAGACTCAGTCACACTGGAAGTGGTCTTCGAATTCCCGGACAATTTCCGAAGCGAGGAGTTAATCTTTGACATAGTCCCATTCCGCAGCGGCTATCACGCTCTGCTCGGACGAACCGCATTCGCAAAGTTCAACGCGGTGCCGCATTATGCATACCTCAAGCTCAAGATGCGGGCCCTCGTGGAGTCATCACGGTCAAGGAAATACTGGGCGCTCCTCCGAATGGAGGAACATACAGCGCTCTCTCATGGCGGAAATCTGAGCAGCCTTCTAAGGCAATTTTGAGTCCGCCGTTAAGCGACCGGACACGGCCAAACGCGCCCGGAGCAACATCAATCAAGACCACCTGGCACGTTCCGAGCACGCGTAGCAATGCGG
Source organism: Aegilops speltoides (assembly GCA_021437245.1). Taxonomy (NCBI): domain Eukaryota; kingdom Viridiplantae; phylum Streptophyta; class Magnoliopsida; order Poales; family Poaceae; genus Aegilops; species Aegilops speltoides. The sequence continues at coordinate 45,423,057 of CM038144.1, read as the reverse complement.
CCCCAACCCCAGCCCTCGCATGATTGCAAGACCAGCTCTCCTCATACATCATTACGCTCTAAAGATACCATGGGCATAGGGGGAGGGGCACGACCACAACTGACCTAGAGTGCGGCTCGACCACACCAGGGGATCCTAAGTGTGTCGCCCCTTTTTATTTTTTATTTTCCTTCTTTTTATACACAGGACTCCGCTCACCAGAGGCCCTGTCCGGCGGCAAATGTGCCGAACTCACGATGCAACAGCCAGGGAGGGACAAAGGCTCCGACGAACACTCAGGTGGTCTCCATTACGAGCATTAAATTTGTTAAATACACCATTCCGCAGCCTACCCATGGAGGGAAACATGTCTAATTAGTCCAATCCCTTGCTTACCGCACTATTTGTATCATTCGGCACTCATCGAAGAATTCCTTGAATAAATAATGCAGCACTTTTTGCCTATAAATTGCATTACTTTACATATATGTTCATTAATGACATCTTGCACCCGTATATTTTGGTACGGCCGAATACACCAGGGGCTTATGTTCCCCGCATTATGGTGTGATAAGTCGAACACTTTCACAAGTCGGCACCCGAACTTATAGCATTATATGAATCAGCTCCGAATCATGTCTTGGGTCAATAGTTGGGTTTGCTCGGCTCCCATGTTTTGGTACCTTACGTTCCGTTCTGTCGGCTAAGGTAGCACTGGGAGAACCACTGTGATTGCGCCCCGGTTGAGCTGGGCGAGCGCCTTAGCGGAGAAAGCTAAAACTGGCTGTCATGATAAGGCGAGAGACTGGTCGCTGTTCGAGAGGTCTTTTCGAGTCCCTAAAGACTTACGCCGCTTCGAGTAAAGAACCGGATAATGTCTGGCCAAGGCGTGGATAGCACCCCGAAATCGGTCTTCCGAATACTAGGTGCTTCGCCGAAATTTAAAATTATAGAATTCTATGGCTAAGTGAGAGTGTTCAAGCATTATAAGTCCGGTTGCCTTGTTCGCTGTGTTGAGCGCCTCCCTAGATGGACCCAAAAATGGGAACAAGAGTGCTCAAGTTTATCCCGAACACCCCAGCACTAGTGGCATGGGGGCTGAAGCCGACGACTTGCCATCTCTCAGATTTTATAAACGGACGCACAGAAGGTAATATTTTAAATCAAACAAGCGTTGCTTAGTGCATATGAACAAAGTTTTCAGCGCACAGGATAACACATAGCGAGTTTACTCAATAATTACATCTCTGGGGCACTCATCTGCAATCTTGCGGGCACCCTTCAGGACAGTCTTATAGTACATCTCGGGCGTACGATACTCCTTGCCCGCTGGCGGCGCGTCAGTGATAAGCCTCTCCGCATCCAGCCTGCCCGAGTGCACCATTGGACGGGCAAGGGCCCGACGAGCACCTTCAATACAGGCGGAGCGCTTGATGACCTCCAGCCAGGGGCACGCATCCACCAGCCGCCGCACGAGGCGAAGTAGCTCCCGGGCATGGCCTCTCGAGCCTGGCCGGACTATGAGGCCCTTCATGGCTGCTCGGCTACCTACAGGCTCGACCAGCTACTTGGTGGTCGATAGGGGCACCGGATGGCGGCCTCAGCGTCTTGAGGCGAAGACCTTCTCCATTGACCTCCCTCCTTGGCTCGGTAGAATGCGGTGACATCGATATACTGCGAGGCAGATCTGCAAGCATACGAGAGCTCGAATTCGGGTAAGTAATAGGTAATTTACATTAACATGCTTGCTTTGCATGAAAAATGCCTTACCCGCCACTATCTTCTTCACCGCCTCAATCTCCTGGAGGGCCTTATGGGCCTCGGCCTTAGCGGCTTTGGCACTTTCAAGAGCCGAGGCAAGCTCGGACTCTCGAGTCTTCGAGTCACGCTCCAAACTCTCATGTTTTTCCTAGAGAGCCTGGAGCTCTTGTCGCACCTCCGCCACCCGCGCCTTCTGTTTCTCTCGCTCCGTCCGTTCCGCGGCCGCATTGCGTTCGGCTGCAGATACGGCCTCCTTCAGGGTTGCCACCTCGTTCGTGGCCCCTACAGTACCCACGTTATCCTTGTTATTTTCATTGCAACCAAAATCCTTTTCTGTAAGGTACAAATTCAAAGATGGTATTACTCACCTTCTTTGTCCTCGAGCTGCTTCTTGGCAAGGCCGAGCTCTTGCTCGGACCGCTCGAGGTCCTGCTTCAACGCACCGACCTCCGTAGTCAGTGCGGCAGAGGTCAGCAGCGCAGCCTGCGAACCCATATTGACACAATTTTTAGCATTCCTGCGTATATCTTTTTTAGATCCTCAATCCGGTTTTTCTTTCCGAACACTGAACCGAGCATCACGGGCTACTGTCTATGTGGTATTACATTACATATTTTTTCTTACCTCAAAGCCTGTTAGAAGGCTACTGCAGGCTTCGGTCAGCCCGCTCTTGGCGAGCTGAACCTTCTAAATCACCGCACTCATGATAGTGCGGTGTTCTTCCTCGATGGAAGCGCCTTTGAGCGCCTCCAACAAGTTGTCCGGCGCCTCCGGTTGGGCCGGAGGCGCCCGGTGTCGATCTTGCCCTTCTTGCGAAGGGGCCGCCTGCCGGACTCTGGAACCACTGCAGGTTCCGGTGTGGAGTCCGGCGCAAAGTCCGGGAGGCTGCCTTGTGGCTCCTCCGGAGCCTCCTCCTGATGGGTCCCTTCCCGGGATCCCACCTCGGCGTCAGCGTCGTGAGGAGTGGAGGCAGTCAGGATGGAATCTACATCCGACGGAGCCAACGACCCGCTCGACAAAGCGGGGAGATCATCATCGGCCGGACTGCAGGCAGTATGCGGCATTAGAAAGACACTATGTGACACAAAAGTGAAATTATAAATCATTCAGGAATCCAGATACTTACGATCTTGCCGGAGGCCTGGCCCTTGAGGGCCACTCTTCGTCGCCAACGTTGGCGTTGGCGGAGCTATCCGGGGGAATAGTCCTTCCCCACTTGGACCCTTCGGCCTCCCCTGTGGGGGAAGCCTTCCTCTTCCTCTCCCCTTCCTCTGGGAGAGAGTCCTCTTTCTCCTCCTTGTCTTCGGGGGAGGAGTCTGCCTCGGAGCCATCGGACGATGAGTTCGATAGCACCTGGCGCCGAGAACTTCTTCGATTTCCCGTGGCCTTCTTCTTGGCCTTCTTCTCCGGCACCACATAGAGCGCCGGGACCAGCAGCCCCATTAAGCGGGCATCCGCTGGGTCTTCAGGAAGGCGAGCCGAATAGTCTACCTGTCCGGACGTCCTCCGCCAGTCCTTTCAAAGGCATTGGGAGTTTTAGATCCCACATAGAGTCAAACAATGAAAGAAAACAACTGTCTCGTAGAGGATAACGAAGCTTACCTCACCGGCCGGGCGCTTGGTGCTGAATCCGCGATCCTCAATTGCGGACGCGGGGGCTTCTCCGCCCTTGAATAGCACCCTCCAGACGGCTATATACGTCGTGTCGAAGAGCCCGCTCAGAGTCCGGTGCTGTGCCGGATCAAACTCCCACAGATTGAAGGCCCGTTGTTGGCAGGGGAGGATCCGGCGGATGAGCATGACCTTGATCACATTGACAAGCCTAAGCTTCTTGTTCACTAGGGTCTGAAGACAGGACTAGAGTCCTGTCAGCTCCTCCGAACTGCCCAATAGCAAGCCCTTCTCTTTCCAGGAGGTGAGCTGCATAGGGATACCAGATCTAAACTCGGGGGCCGCCGCCCACTTTGGGTCACGCGGCTCGGTGATGTAGAACCACCCCGATTCCCACCCCTTGACGGACTCCACGAAGGCCCCTTCGAGCCAGATAACATTGGGCATCTTGCCCAACACGGCGCCTCCGCACTCCGCTTGAGTGCCCTTCACCACCTTCGCCTTGACGTTGAAGTTCTTGAGCAACAAGCCGAAGTGGGGCTGGATGCAGAGGAAGGCCTCGCACACGACGATAAACGCCAAGATGTTGAGGATGAAGTTTGGCGCCAGGTTGTGGAAATCCAGGTCGTAATAGTACATGAGCCCCCGGACAAAGGGATGCAACGGGAAGCCCAGTCCGCGGAGGAAGTGGGGAAGGAATTCGACCCTCTCATGGGGCCTGGGGGGTGGGGATGAGCTGCCCCTTGTCGGGCAGCCGGTGCGCGATGTCGCCGGAAAGGTATCCGGCGCTGCGCAGTTTTGCCATGTGCTCCTCCGTCACGGAGGAGGCCAGCCATTTGCCTCCCGCTTCGGACATGGTCGGAGAAGGTCTAGACGAGATGCGCGGACTCGGGCGCTGGAGCTCGAGAGTGCGCGGAGATGGATAAGCAAAGGAGGAAGAAGGCGCCGGCCTGGTAAAACTCGCTTATGTCCCAAGCGCCACCATCGATGGCACGGTTGGGTTACCCACGTCCGTATTGATGAGAATCCCAGAATAAGGGGAACATGATCTCTGCTTCGACAAGATGTGCCAAGGAAACCGCTTCGCTAAACGCGCTGAGGTGGTATAATAAAAAATGATTCAAGTAAAGTCTTGGTAGTGGCGTGACGTCATGCTACATGGTACGTCAGCAGATTGAACCTGTGTACATAATATTCTCTCTACGAGGAAATGTGGAAATTATTTTGCAGAGCCGGACACTATCCTGGTGCTCACAATCTTCGAGAATTATTGGAGGAGGAACCCGCCTTGCAATGCCGAACAATATCGCATGACGAACTCATCGTCATTGAAGCCTGGTTCGAGGGCTCTTGAGGAGTCTGGACTAGGGGTGTCCGGATAGCGGACTATCATCGTCGGCGGACTCCAAGACTATGAAGATACAAGATTGAAGACTCCGTCCGTGTCCGGGTGGGACTTTCCTTGGCGTGGAAGGCAAGCTTGGTGATCGGATATGTAGATCTCCTACCATTGTAACCGACTCTGTGTAACCCTAGCCCTCTCCGGTGTCTATATAAACCGAGGGTTTTAGTCCGTGGGGCGGACAACCATTACAACAATCATACCATAGGCTAGCTTCTAGGGTTTAGCCTCCTTGATCTCGTGGTAGATCCACTCTTGTACTACCCATATCATCAATATCAATCAAGCGGGAGTAGGGTTTTACCTCCATCGAGAGGGCCCGAACACAGGTAAAACGTCGTGTCCCTTGTCTCATGTTACCATCCGCCTAGATGCACAGTTCGGGACCCCCTACCCGAGATCCGCCGGTTTTGACACCGACAGTCGGCAAAATCTTGTGGGCCTTTAGCTGGGCCGACCCATTATGGTCCGCTAAATCTTATGGGCTTTCAGTTGGGCTAGCCTATTTAAACTTCATGGGCCACTTTTGGGCCCGTCCACGTGTTAACATATCATCGGCCCATCTCGACCGTTGGATGAGTGACACCTGTGCAAACGCAGAGATGACACGTGGATCCGTCAGCCAATGAGAATTTTACACGTGGAAAATCGGCATTGGTCGTGGCTGTTATCGGGTTATCGGATCCAAAACCGGACCCGATAGCTTAACGGTGGTTAACGGCGTCCCGTTACGGTGGATGCCACGTGTCGGTCACCCATGATGAAAGCACTTCTATGATGCGCGATTTATCGTCATGGAAGTGGACACTTCTGTGATGATAATTTTGGTAATGTCATGGAACACTTCTACGACAGCACATGTATGACTATCTTGATTCTGTCATAAAATCATCATGGATATACATGCATGATAAAAAACGCGACCTACTGTGACAAACACGTATCATCACGGAAGTGTATTTTTTTGTAGTGTATGGAGACATAGGAGACCTTGAACGTGCATGTGTATAACAGCCCCAAAATTGGGTTACCAATTTTTGTACAGTTATTCCTTCATGGCAATCATTTTTCAAATTTTCTCCTGAGTTTGCTGGATGACTCTGAGAATTCTTGTCATTTTCAACCTTTCAAAACCTTGTTGATGTCTTTGTTAGTGGGCAAGATCTCAGTTGCATCATCTCAAAACCATTTAAACTCTAATTCCAATTTTTGGAATTTGGATATGTCCTTTGTGCTTACAAAGGAGCCATCATTTCCCTTGATCTAAGTCCTCCAAATCTTCTCAGAAATCCTTCTACCCTTTCAAATCTTGGATTGCAAAAATATTGCAAAGTCTTATGCAATATTTTCCATTTGGGATTTATTCCTTCTTTTGCCTTTCTGAGGAATAAAATCCAAAGGCATATCTAGCCATCTCCTAAATTCATGAATATTTGTGGAGATGATATTTATGCCTAATCCTAGATCTCGCAAAATATTGGCCATATTTAAATAAGGAAAATTGCCTTTTCCTATTTTAAGCCAACATTGCATTTCTGCCATTTTCCAAAGGAGCTACCACTTTTATAGCAAGGAAAATACCCAAATAATTTGTGGAGCTTGTACTTGCTATATCTTAACCATTTCCATCAAAACTCATGTTTCAAACGCCATAATTTGAGCACATTATCCAATTCAAGTTTCTGCCCTGTCTGAAATTTTTGCAAAGGAAGTGCTTGAAGCCTTGATCCATTTGAGCTGAAATTTTGTAGGGTGATTAATATTAATAAATCACCTCTAGATACCAAAAATCAGCTCAATCCCTCCATCCTTCTCTCTGTGCAATTTTCTCAAGTTTCTGTTCAGATTGCTTGTCTGTGAAGGAAGTACCCTCTTAGATGATCAAAATGAGCTGAAAAATTTCTAGCAGCCTATAATGATCATTTCATCACGCTCCTCCAAGATTCATCTCATTCCGTTGATCTATGTGAGCCCAAGATCAATTCTTTGTTTCTGTCTAAATTTTCAGTTTGTAAAGCAAGTACATTTTATCTTGCTCCATTATGCCTGAATATTTTCCTGAGCCTTCTCCTATCCATATAACCTATCTCCACAAGATTTTGGCTCATTTAATCAACCATTTCCCCTCAGGAGTTTTCCCAAGTTTCTTGGTAGAAATGATAGCTGTGAAGGAAGTACCATTTTGGCAAGTCCATTTGGTATGAAATTTTTACATCATCTTTATATGCCCAAATCATCAAGCTTTGCCAAGTTTTAGCCCAATCCAACACTCCTAGTGAGTGTTACTTCATGACTTAGCTTCTGGGCCAGATTTGGTTATTGCACAGCAATTATGTTAAATAGTTGTCAAAATCATCTCAAACTAGCAGGATCGTAGTCCTTACTACCCTAAATCTCCCTGACATCAAGTTTCACTCTTAACCTCACTAGGTTAATCACCAAGGTGTGGACAGTTTTGCTACAACAAGCTTGTGAGGCATGTGGCCATTTCCTCCATGTGCCTTTGTCGGGTTCACCACTCCAGCATTAATGTACCTTGGAGGGACTCCACACTAGACATAAGCTCGAATCTTGAAAAGGTCCAGAGCGCACCTTGTCTGTGGTGACCACGAGAGCAGCCAGCCAAAATGGTGGTCTAAGCAAAGTGGTCGTCGTTAGCGTCGTTCCCACCGGTTCTGGCGCCCTGATCAATGTCTTACAGCTCCCCCTCGACATCCTCTTCCTCCTAGACTCCTCTCCCCCTTTGTTTTCTTCCTCGACGAGCCAGAACTGACACCGCACAGTGCGCGCCTGTGAGCACCGTCGCCTTCCACCCAGTGTCCTCTTTCTCATCTCGTCTCCGAGCACTGCTCATTTCCGTGACCCTCTGGCGCTCGTCCGCTTCCTCCTCGGCATCTTCCTGTGCCCCCCTCATGACTGTTGCAGCCGGCAGAGCCGTGGCTGGACTCGCTCGGCGGCGACCTGCTCGGGTGCTCCTCGCCTGGCTATAAGTAGCCCCCTCGCGCCCCGTCCGAGCTCATCAATAGCCCCCCTCCCTCCTTTACGTATGCCCACGCTCCTCATTTCGCCTCGGAGCTCCTCCTTGACCCCCACCATCATCACGGCCGCCGCCTCGGGTCTTACTCGATTCCGGTGATGCCGCGCCCCTCCCTCTGTTCCTCCTCCACCACTGCAACCCCTGGCGCCCGGCGGACCTCCCCGTAGCCTCAGCCCCTCCTCTCCACCACTGTAGCTCCATCTTCTCTGGCGGCCGGAGCCTCTCCCCGCCGCGAGTTGACTGCACCTTCTGCAGTGCTCCTTGCCGGCAATGGAGGCCACCACAAGACACGACGCTCGCTCCTGAGCTCGTGGGTAGGTCGCCCGTCGCCTGCCGTGGCCGGACATGCTGACGATTGCCGTCAAGGTGGCCACCTTCCTCGGCCACGCACGCTCCCGCGTGGGAGGAAGAACAAGCCAGGGCTAGGCGGGCCCCCCCACGCGTGACCCCAACTGTCGGCGACCACAGAGCGCCATGTCAGATAAGTGGAGGCGCCTTGGCCTCTTTGCGTTTGCTGTACTCTGGAGGCATATTAACTGAAATGCGCTTCCTCTTTACCAAAAATGTATTCTAAATTTTGCGTTTTCTCTTTTTTAGCCCCGCCTGCCGAAATGCTTTTTTGTGAACGTTCACTGTTTAAGCCCCTTTTCTACCTAAAAAGTGAACGGCCACAACTTTGCAACTGTGACTCTGATTGAGGTGATTCCAGTGCTCACGTTCTCTATTCATCGAGATGTTTCTGATGGGACCATTTTCTTGATGTTTGCACATTCTGAAAATGCCCATTTTGCCCCTGCCCTAATCCAGCCCCTCTGAGAGCGAACCCGTTTCCAGCAAATTTTTCCGTGAGGTGATCACATTCATTCCCGGAGTATTCCTCGACCCCAGGCAAGCCAACCTCTTATCATGAACCCCGATCTTGCATGCTAACTTTGCTTGCACCTTGTGTGTGTGTAGTTGCAGTAGTTTCTTGTCTGTGTCGTGTGGAGTTATTTCAGTTATGCTATATGTTCTATTGCTTGCCATGTCATGCTTGTGCTTTCAGGATATCTTTTGCCATGCTTGCTAGAATATTTTTATAGATACGATCATTCCTCTGTTTTAATTTAGCTTCATGCTAGTAATATAGATGCTAGGATGGTTCTGTTGCATTGTTGATATGCTTAGTTTCGTATTGCCAGGTTCCATAGGCTATAGTTGTGCACTTGAGAAGCTTGGTATTTTGTTAAGGCATTTGTATGTTGCATGCTCATTGTGCATTCATGTTAAACATGCTCATGATGATGGAGAAATTAATAAGATGACTTAATTATAACAAACCTCCTCCGTCATTGATGGGATCGAGTCATAGTGCCACCACATCAAACTTCTTCAGTGCAGCCACATTTGCGTTTATGGGAAGGCCATAATGCGATCTAGTGTCATGCCTCTCGTCGCCGGTGCCTCCAACGAGGGAAGGTTATGGGCACGCTTTACCCTGATCAGGTAGGCGGACATAGGCCTTGTGTGCCCGGGTTTGTTTTTTGAGCTCATGTCCCCGTTTGGGACCGTTTATGTTTTGCCACGACGGTGGCCGTTGATGCCTTTGGTAGGCACGGGGCCACCCAGGACTGAAACCAAAAGGGGTGTTGGTCGGAGTGGTCGGGATAGTGTCATGGCAGTAGGTCAGTTTTGTCGGAACGCCATTCGTCCACCCGAATGGGAGTGTGAGGCCATGGGTTCTGTGGTGTGGGTAAAGTGCGCTACCTTTGCACAATGTTTATTATGTCTATCGATAGCCACACAGTTTGTAGTAGGTCACACTATCAGGTCTTGGTCAAAATGGAGGATCAACCTTAAACAAATAATGTGATAACTAATGTGCGATAAATAATGTGGTGACTTGGACTATGAGATAGTCGTGACAAGTCACGGTGATGTTCTGATATGATCACGAGACGAGGTCTCGGTGAGTCATGAATTTGCTCTGAAGAGCCGTGACAGAGTAAGAGTTTGTTGCATAATGTTAATACAGTATGTCTTCATGGGAGGTAACTGGTAGTTTATTTTCAGCGTAGTTCATGCACGAATCCATATCTCGTAGATGGATCTATGCCATGTTATGATTGAGATGCTATGCTATGTTTTGCTATTGCCATGTTAGAAGCATGTTTTGATATGCCATGTTATTGCCATGTTAGTTGATGATATGATGTTGTTCATTCTTAGTGATCTATATCATGCCATGCTTAGTAATTGATATGACATAGGTTCTTGCATGCGGCACTACTAGAAAAAGGGCTATAGATGGGATTGACACTAATGGCGCACCAGACAAGTGGTGCGCCATTAGTATCTCTAATGGCGCACCACCTTACGATCGCCATTAGTGTTGAAACTACTAATGGCGCTTTGGCCCAAGGTGCGCCATTAGTATCAATTTTTTGAACTAGTGCGCCTGTCCAAACATACTAATGGCATCCAGGCGAAATCGCGCCATTACTAGTTGTAACTAGTAATGGCGCACTGTCGTAAAGTGTGCCACTAATGTTGTTTTTTATTATATTTTTATTCCTGTTTTTGCAAAACTACTAATGGCGCCTTTGTTCACCGTGCGCCATTACTAGTTTAAACTAGTAATGGTGCCTTTGTGGGACGAGGCGCCATTAGTATATTTTTGCTAAACTACTAATGGCGCACCACCAGAGGGTGCGCCATTAGTAACCTGGATTATTAATGGCGCATTTATGGTTGGTGCGCCATTAGTAAGTGGGCAGCAACAAGATATTTTGGACAGCCTCTCCTCCCACACTCACTTTCTCCCCACTTCATTCTCTCCACGCCTCCTCCTTTTCTCGGGTGCCTCCTCTTTTTCACCTCATTTCCACCATAGATTCATTCAAATTAAGTGGTTAAATTACCTTGTTTTGATAGGTAAGTAAGGGGGGAAGCAATATTTATGTTGTTCTCCCTACAACAATGTGCACATGCACTTTTTATGGCCTAGCTAGATCTATGTATGTTCGTGGTGTTGCATATGTTTGTGGTGTTGCATATGTGTTTGTGTTTGGAGGTGTAACGATATTTGAAATGCGATAGTTGCCAATATTTTGCCGGAATGTTGATTCATTTCCGTTTCAGCGAGAATTTTGGCATTAAGCATTCTTTTTGGTCCTATTTTTAGGGAAAGTCATGCCAAATTTTTTCTTGGTTCTAAAATATCGTTTTGCTCTACTCATGACGACCATAGTCCGCATAATGACCGAAGGCATCGTGAATAGGTTTTGAGGTCGCGAAGGCCAAGATGCTTCAAAAGAGCGAGGCGGAGATAAGATGTCCGTGTCGAAGATGCAAGTGAAGAGCCTTATTGCGGACCCGGATTCCGGCAGGTGCGGGACCACCTGCTCTTGCGTGGTTTCATGGATGGCTATCGGTGGCAAGGTGATGAAGATGACTACGAAGTCGTCCATGGGGGCGGGCAAGAAATGAGGAAGGGCGACAAGACAACCACCGCGGCTCGGGCGGGCGAGAAGACGAAGAATCCCGGAGATTATCACGATGGTGATGCTTGTACACGATCATCATGTAGAAGATCACGGGACATGATGATGATGCGGTGGAGCGAGACGGCTGGACCATCGATGGGCTGGGTGCAGGACCCTCATATTCAAGAGCTGCTTCTCAAGCGGGACGGATAACGCAAGAGCTGCCGCCCGAGAGAAAGCCAAGATGGATCAACTTGAGTTAGACGCGGTTACTCCATTGTATGAAGGATGCAGGCCGAGGATACCCGCTTTGAAAGTGCGCTCATGGCTCGGAGATGAAGGTAAAACACAAAATGACCGGCGATGCCGGCGAGAACATGTCATTCTGGCATGGACGTCTTCCCAAGGGGAACAAGTGCCCGACCAGTTTGGAGGAGGCGAAGAATATCATGTGTCCTCTGGATTTACCGCACGCGAAATACCATGTGTGCATGAACAATTGCATCATTTATCGGGACGAGCACGAGGAGTCTACCATATGTCCGGTGTGCGGCGTCACTCGATACAAGAAGAGGAAGAAAGCTCCTCGAAAAGTGGTGTGGTACTTTCCGATCACTCCTCGTCTGCAGCGGTATTTCGCGGACCCTAAGGTAGCAAAGCTCCTGCGTTGGCAGCGGATAGGGAGGAGAAGAAGCGAGAAGATGCGCAAATGATCCGGAGATAGATAAAAAGACAAGATCTGAGTCACCCTAAGGATGCGAGCGCGGCAAGCGTTGAACCAAGACCAGAATTTGGGAGCGATCCAAGGAACATCGTCTTGGAGTGCGAGCACCGATGGAGTCAATCCGTTTGGCAGCCAGAGAAGCACACATTTTGGCTTTGTGTTTGTGTGGATGTACAACCTTCCCCTGGTTGTGCATGAAGAGGAAGTGCATTCACATGAGTATGCTAATTGAAGGGCGAAACAACCAGGGAATGACATCAATCAGATCTGGGGCTCTTGAAGAGGAGCTTGACCGCTGTGAAAACGCCAGCCAATCGTGGGGCCGAGAGAAAGAATATTTCCCTATGAGAGCCGCCGACTGCTCACGACGGTGCACGACTATTTCGGTTACGGATATCTTGCGGGGCAGGTAGTCCACGGATTTTCTGGATGCGTAAGGTGCATGGATGACACAATGTATCGCCAGCTAGATAGAGATCCCGGGTCTTCAAAAACCGTGTTCATGGGACATTGAAGGTGGCTTCGCGACGATGACCCATGGAGGAAACGCAAGGATTTGTTCGATGGTGAAACCGAACCCCGAAAACCCCCGTGTACGAGGAGCGGCGAGGAAATAGACAAGATGTTGAAAAATTGGAAAGATTGCCCACTGCCGGGAAAGAAGCAAAAGGCGCCAGAGCCGGGAAAGAAGCGAAAGGCGCCAGAGCCGCTGCTGAAGGTATGGAAAACGAGGTCTGTTTTCTGGGACTTGCCGTACTGGAAGATCCACCGTGTGCCTCACAGCCTTGATGTCATGCATATCACGAAGAACGTGTGCGAGAGTCTGCTTGGTACCCTGCTCAACATGCGAGAGGACCAAAGATGGGCGAAAGCAAGGGCGGACTTGAAATCGATGGGCATTAGGCAGGAGCTTCACGCTAATAATGATGATGAGGCGAAGCGGGACACGTAAAGTCGCCGCAAAGGCAAAAGGCCAAGAAGACGGAAATGACTACCCTCGCGTGCTTCACTCTAAGTCGGGGAGGAGATCGAGCAGTTTTCACCGCCTCCTAGGAGTAAAACTTCCTTCTGATTCTGTGGGGAAGATAAGCAGATACCTAGACCCAGTGAGCGAAGTTGATGGGATGAAGTCTCACGATTGTCACATCTTGATGGCGCAGATACTTCGGTTGCAATCCGTGGGATCATGGACGCGCCGCGTCCGTGAAACGCTATTTGGCCTATGCAACTTTTTCGCGTCATCTCGGAAGTCGATTGGCGTGAGGCAACTTCGAAGGCTACAGGAAGAGATCGTGGTGATACTATGCGAGCTTGAGATGTACTTCCGCCCGCATTCTTGAAGTTATGGTGCATCTGCTGGTCCATATAGTGGAGGATATCATCCAGCTCGGGCGGCGTTCTGCACGGCATGATGCCGTTCGAAAGGATGAATGGTGTCATCAAAGGATACGTTCGCAACATGTCACGTCGAGGAGGAAGTATAGCGGGGCTTTCGATCAAGAGTGCATCTCCTTGCACAAATTATCTAGGCATCGAGAACCCCGTTGGTCTGCCCGTCAACAGGCACCTTGGCAGGCTCGCTGGATGGGTTCACCATGAGGGTGGCCACTTAGAGGGTCGACTCGCCGACTTTGAAAGAGCAAACCTAGTCGCGCTACAACACATAGACGTGGTCGATCCTTGGGTGGTAGAGCACAAAACCTTTATTAAGAAGACGTACAATGACCGGGGCCAACAGAGGACGGACGGAGATATAATCAAAGAGCACAACTCATGTTTCACGCGTTGGTTCAAGCAGAAGCTTCTGTCGTACCCTTTACATGAGGATCCTTCCACGGAAGAACAACTCATATTCGCCTTGTCACAGGGCGCCGAGCACAACCTGATGACCTATGAGGCATACGGTATCAACGGCTACACATTGTACACCGAGGCCAAGGACATGAAGAGCGATGGTTATCAGAACTCTGGGGTAACGATGGAATCCTACACCGGTAACGACAAGGACAGATACTATGGAAGGATCGAGGAGATCTGGGAGCTGAGCTACGCTGGAGAGAAGGTCCCGATGTTCCGTTTCAGATGGGCCAAGAGCGTCCTAAAAGAAGACCGGTATTTCACCACCATGGTTATACCGAAGCCAAATCCAAGACCATGGTATAAGCGTCACCTGAAAAATGAGCAATGGGTACTGGCTTCCCAAGTTGACCAATGCTTCTTCATTACCGACCGTCAAAGCCCGTCGTGTTGTCGTGAGGAGAGGCAAAAGGAAGATCATCGGAATGGATGGAGTAGCCAATGAGCAAGACTTGACAAGTCTGGCGACCGAGGTCGAACATGACGACGATGATGAAGTAGCAGCATACACCACAAGAAGAAGCAGGACCACCCTACCTAAAGGACGTCCGTTCCACAGAAGAACTCCATTTGCGAAAAAGAAGGGCAAGAAGATTGTGAACAGATAGCTAGCTAAGATCGATTGTATTTAAATCGTAGCCTTCATTTCTCGATTGCATTTCATGGGCACTTTTTGAACTATCATGAATATTATTAAATTTCATGGACATTCAATCTCGATCCCCCTCCATCTCGATCGCTATCCCACCTCGCCAGATCCGGTCCCCCTCGCTGCCGAGCACCCCCCGGTCCACCGGCCTCCGCCGCCGACCCCCCGCACCCTCGATTCCCCTACGCAACCGCCGCCGTCGACCCCCCGCACCCCTCCCCTACTCAACCGCCGCCGCCGACCCCCCACACCCCTCCCCTACTCAACCGCCGCCGCCGACCCCCCGCACCCCTCCCCTACCCAACCGCCGCCGCCGACCCCCCGCACCCTCCCTCGCTCCACCGGCATTATTGTTTGATGATATTTTAAAAAAAATTATTACTGTCTTATAAAAAATATTACTGTTATGATTTAAACAAGTTTGAACAGATCTGAACACAAATAAGTATCAAACAACATTTTAAATGAAAAAAAATTGTGGAGCCTGGGAATCGAACCCAGGACCTCCTAGTGTGAGAACTGGCTGCTGACCAGTCGAGCTAGTAGAGGGAGCTTGATGTGGATCAGGTCAGGTGGAAGATAACCTGTTGGCTCGAGTAGAAAAAAAATACTAATGGCGGACCAGGGTGAGGTGCGCCATTAGTGTGGTGCGCCATAAGTATTGTGCCACCCCCATCCATAGTTCCTCCCCGGCGGCCCACCTAGCTATCCCCTCTCTATCCCTCGCCCTCGCCCTCGATCCCCTTCCCCGACGCTGCTGCCCCGCCGCCTCGACGCCGCCCCGACGCCGCGACGCCGCCCCATCGTCCTCATCTCCGCCAGCCGCCCCGGCCTTGACGCCTTGACGCCGCCTCTCCTCTCCCGAGCCCGCCGCCCGTCGCTGTCTCTCCGTCGCGCCCTCGGCCTGCCGGTGCTCGGCGCCAGCCGCACCACCGCCCGTGGCCACAACCCTGCTGCCCTGCCCCGACCGCAGCCGCCCACCGCCCGGTCTTCACTCAGGCACTCGGCTCAGCCTAATTTGAGGTACCATTTTCCAATTCCCCAACCTATGATTTACGGTTAGCTTCAATTCATTGCTTGCTGATTTGTTGTGTTGTGCACTGTCCAGTCAAATACATGAACATGTATCGGTTAATTTAGCACACCATTTCTTTTCAATTGTGTCATTGATGCATAGAAAGTAGATTCTTATTGAAGAATGAAGAGGAGATGTTGCAAAAAAAATTTACAAGCATGCTAGGAAGATAGGGAAGAATGATATGTTAGATATGGCTGAAGAGCAAATTAGAGAGCTTGTGCATATGGTTTTTGTTCTGCCTATGCTCGTCTCGAAACACATGCTTGTGTTGGATACTCAATTGCCTTTTCAGTTATATATATGCAGAAACACTGAGATGTTTGATGCTTAGGAAAAGGTCACCTCTGGCCTAGACCTCTATGATTTTCTAGCTAGGAAGGAGATGCTTCTGTAGTTTTCAAGGTGTTCTATCAGATAGAAATTTTGCTAATGATCAAGATGCTTCGGTTGCCTACTGGTTGATCTATTATTCAAGTTGAGTTTACTGAAATGAAATTGGTCGCATCCTTGTAAGATTTGCAAGTAATTTGCCTAACAGCATTGTATTGGGGCTAAAGGCCTGACAACACAGTTGGCTTTGCCTGGGATTCTGATGTATACTGCTTCTTTTACCTATTATCAACATTACCACTAGTAGTTAAGTGGTTGTATTTCTGAACATCTTTATTGCTTGCAAAAACCGGATTGTTGCCGGATCTTTGTCACTGCGTATGGGGCACCCTACGCACTTTCACAAGAGAGGCTTGAGATCCACCTGCCAGTGTGTATCTTTTTCTGTAGAGGGATTTTACTCTTTTGTACATGAAAGATTGACAACTGTTAAGGTGGAAACTGCAGAATCATATTTGCGCACAATGGAAAAAGTTGGCATCGTGATTGATATGCGGGTTAGATAGTAAAATATGAGTCTCTCCTACACTGTTGTATAAGGATGCAACAAATGTCCTTTGGGGGGATTTCATAGCAGAAAGTTATAGTTTTTTCCACAATTTGTTTTGCTTGAGAATATTGTTGTCTTGGGCTAACTTATTTAGCCTCTGAGAAAATAGGGAGAATCTGAAATTAAGTTCATCGAATTGTTTCTAGGTCATCTGTTCATTTTCGTCTGCTTAATAGCTAGTAGCATGATGGCTGGACTTGCTAACTTGCAATTGCTCTGCATCTAATTTGAAACATCAATGAAAATTGAAAAAAATTTACTCTTAATTTGCTCTTAATTTTGTGGTTTGCAAGCTAGATTTGCTCTTAATTTTGTGTGTGAATGCTACTTCCGGCGTTCTTACTTCAGCATCTGTATGCCCATGCAATGATTTGCTTTGTTGTGATGGAGGCTTTTTTTGCCTTGTCCACCCGAGAGGCCCTTGAGTTTGCTGGAATGTCGATTAACTTCCGTTCCAGCAAATTCAGGTACTCCATATGTCCTATTTTCAAGAAAGGTCATGCTGAAATTTTCCGTGAATTTTAGCATGACTTTGCTAAAAATAGGACATATGGGGTACTTGTGACTAATGATGAAAGCTTAGGCTTTTAGGGTGCCTCGGCGTCGAAAAACCCTCAATGATAAAATCTTAGCTTTTAGGATGCCTCGGTGTCGACAAACCCTAAATAATAACCAACTTTTTGACCAAACTTGTTCCTATTTAGAGAGAAACATGGCCAACAAAGATGAGGCCGGGGGTTCGGGCGGCAAGGCATTCTGGGAGCTGTCAGGAGATGGAGGACCAACCTCAGTTGTATGAGGACGCCGCCTTCCCCACCGATGTTGAGACCACTGATGGTACCGCCGAGGATGACCCCACTGATGCCACCACTGATGGCGCCGCCAAGGATGCCACCACTGATGATGGCGGCGCACGCACTGATGGCAGCCAACCGAAGAGGCAACGGAAGGACCGGCGCTCGATCGTGCTCCTCACCCTCAAGGAGGAAGTTACTAAAGTGGACTCCAACAGGAATCCAACGGCGCCCGAACGAATAGTCAAGGGGTACTCGCTTCAGCTCGGGTGCATTCTCCGGAGCACCATCTCGATCAACACCGAGAACCTGAGGCATCCTGACCGAGGGAATTTGCGCACCCTCCTCTTCATGAAGCTGCCTGAGCGATACAAGTTCCCGCTGAATTTGCAAACACAAGCCTCAAAGGGAATAAAGTGAACAATGCTACCCTCACGAAGATGAGCAAGGCCCCGTCTACTTGGAAAAGCAATGTGAAGAGAATGATCGAGAAAGGTGAGAGTTATCGGAAGATCAAGGACAAAATCCTTGATCACGAAGATGACTACAATGACTTCAAGATCAATTGCTCGAGCACCGCAAACTCCCAATCATGTGAGTGGGGAAACAAATCGGGATCTAAACATAGGGGAACACACACTCGGTCGGCGGTTCTGAGTGGCGGAGCCTATATGGGACACGGAGGAGGCGGATTGTGCCGAGCAAGGCCTACCGCCCTCTTGATAAATCTGGTGACAAGAAGACCAGGAACTTTGTCGGGGCCGGTACAAGAAGGACCCGAAAACAAAGGAGCTTACCACGGATCCGAAGACCAGGAAGCTTGAGCTTGTTACGTAAGGAATACACCCCGCGTAATTAGCTCCATATGGTTGCATTCTAATTAATGAAGCCAAATTTGTAAATGGTTCACATTCCTTCCTTGCAGCGATCGAAGCAGAGCGCGGGGTCGACTAAACAACCCTTGGGACACCACTCTAAATAGGGTGTTGAATGTAATGAAGAACAAGGATAAGCTCGATGGCCGGCGTCGGCTGGTGATGTGGCGGCAAAGGCTTGTCGACAAAATGGGGTCATACTATACCGCTGGTGTGCGGAAGGAGAAAAAGACCATCTCGGAAAGCGGTAGCGAGGTTCAAGAACTCAAGGCACAGTGGCGCGGATTCGGAGATTGTCCAAAACAAGTGGAACAACGACTCGGGCGGCGATCACCGCCATTGTGCCTAGCTTGATCTCGGGGTTGAGTGCGTGGATTGCGGGCGCCAACGAGGGCCGCCCGATTCTAGCTTCACGGCCAGCAACTTCGCATAATGCGATGGTGGGGCCATTGGTGCCTCCGGCGGAGGCGGCATTGGTGTCTCCGACGCCGGCACGGGAGCTTAATGCACCCGGGTGTATGCCGGCCGGCACCTCTGCAGCAAGCAGCCCCTCCGTCAACTGCACGCCCGCCGTTGGCGGTGCCTCAACATTAGCCGAGCTCGACACCATCATCACGGTAACTAATTAAGCCTCTCTCGGCCGAGGACTTCATCTCCTTGCCTTTGACTGGGCATCCCTGACGCCCTACATGTTTTCGCAGGGCGCCGCTGACGTTCCGTGCACTCTCCTCCACTTCATGAACAACGAGTTGGTCGATGTCGCCAAGGGAAAAATCGTTCAACCGGGCAACCCCTTGTTCCACGGTACCCAGATGCCACCCAACTTGTTTAGGGTTCAACTAGTTCGGGTGCTGCCAGGCTGCGACAAGTTGTTACCTCCGATTCGACCCGTCGGGGCGGCGATGATAGCGTGATGAACCTCGGCGCTTGCTGAGCTGGCCCTGCTTTGGTGAAGAGCAGATTCATTTGGGGCGGGGACACCACCCCAAAGACAACACCGCCCGATCGTGCGGCGCCAAGTCGGCCCCATGGCAAGACCGCCGCATAGCGGTGCGGACATCCCTATGCCCTTTGGATCCAAACATGCATATGGCACAGGATCGAGCGCGGCAGCGGCGATACATTTGGCAATGTCGATCGATACTTTGCCGATCATGGATGCGATGGCGACTTCATGGGGCCCCTTCTCAAGAACCCAACCCAACAAAAGGCGTGTGTGATCTGGCTGGTACCGCAGAGAAGCCAAGTTACAGCAGCGCCGTCTGGCGTTCAGCTCTCGAGGCGCGCCCCACTGCCGACTTCACCGAGCCTCGGATAGGCGAGGTGCTAAAATATCAGCCCAACACACTCAAGAAGGCGGTCTGTGAGCAGAACTCGGTCCCATTATAGGAGAAGAAGAGGGCACGCAAAAGAAAGGCTAAGAATGGTGCGAGCCAGCCGGCACCGAATACGATCCGTGCTCAGGACGGGCCACCTTCACCTAATGATATCTCGAGGAGGGTGCATGTGGCGGGTAGGCGATGCTACCGACAAATATGCTCAATGCTGCAACGGTGCTATCTGGTCTGCATGACGGTGTTCTTTCTTTGGAGAAGCGGCGTCTCGAGAGAAGGATGTTGCATACCGGTTTTCGCGGCCAAGGTGCGGAGGGCAAGGGCTTTGTGGATAACTCCATCAGGCGTATGATCGTCCTGCGGTTTGATGACATCCACGCTATGTTGAACCTTCATCCGCTGCACTACACCTTCGTTCGGCTATTTTCGCTGAGTATGGAGATGCGGATCATTTGCGACAAGACCCGGACATCGTGATAGTCGACCCCTTCTACATGCGTGCCAAGATCTTGGGCAGCGCTGGGACCGCAAGTCACGAGTTCTTACCTCGAAGGCGTCATTACGGCAAACCAAGATAAGGATAACTTCCTCATGCCTTACTTTCCGAGTAAGTCCTCCCTCAACCAGCCCGTAACATATGAATTAAGTAGATTTCGATCGTTTTCTTTTAACATTCCGTGTTTTCTGCGGTGGACATTGCACGCTCATCCTCCTAAGCCCCAAATATTCCATGGCCACGTATTTCGACCCGGACCGTCGATCGAACGTAGACTACACAAATGTCAAGAAGGTTCTTGATGATGTTCTCCCGGCTCGCCAAATCTGGAGGCACCTTCACCAAGCCTATTCGTGAAATACGGCAAGCACGTGTTCTCCCCTGTCTGACGTTCGCTGCGTCAAGCAGCCGCTGGCGGTCGAAGGGTGCCTACTCGCCATCCATCACATGCGAGGCGATCGTGCGGGACCATCATCAACTTCGCTACGAGTAAACTCAAAGATTGGGCAAAGAGTGTGTCGAGCAATCCGGGGCGCGGACCACCGACAAGAATTCTTTCGCATCCGATGGAGTTTGCGGAAATCATCCATCAAGATGTCGCCGTACCTCGCGGCAGTTCTACCTCAACAATCAACCGTCCAGCGGTGACATCGACACAATGCTACAAATGCAGGTGACAACGACCGTTATTTCGCAGCTCCCACGATGAGCGGCGGCTTCATCCATGCTCCGGTCCCTTGAGTCGAGTCGAAAGCGGTGATCTTGTGTCTAGTTACGAAACATCGATTGGCTCATGTTGTAATTAAACTTTAATGAACTTGTAGTATGTCTCTTTGGTTTGAGAGTCGTTCAACTTAGATGTAATCGATGCTATTAATGTCTTGCTTTTCTCTTCCGATCGTTCATTTGCATACTTATATATTGCTTATGTATTGTGCGTGAATTGGTACTAACATTTCGTTTGGCTAGTGCATAGCGATGCCGGCGTATGTCGTGTACAAGGGTAAGCTTCCGAGTCTCGACGATCGGGAGGAGTGTCGAAGACAGGTTCACCGATTCAGCGATATGATTACAAAGGTACACCACTAGGGCGAGGCGAATCTAGATCGCCCCTATCTAGCGGGAGAGGGAGGGGCGTTGGAGGAACCAGATGAAGACGAGTTTCACCGTGATGATGCTCATCGTGATGACCGTAGCTCTCTTCTATGTGATGGTAGTTTAGATGATCGATATCGACTTGTAATGTGAAGACAAACTCGCTACTCGCGGTCTCGAGACTTGTAATATAATGTTCTATCTTTGTTCGGTCTTTTCAATTCGGAGACTAATATGATGAATTGTATTCGGAGACTAATATGATGAATTGTATTCAAAGACTAATCTTCTATTGTATTTGATGAATCTGTTGTTGATGTGTGCTGTCTATATTTTGTCCAATTATACATTTTGTAACCTGTGCAAAAAACAGAAAATAAAAAATAAAAAAACTAATATTCATACTAATGGCGCATCACATCACAGTGCGCCATTAGTATGACAAAGTATACTAATGGCGCATCACTAAACAGTGCGCCATTAGTATGCGGAGGTTACTAATGGCGCATCTTGTTGCTGTGCGCCATTAGTATGCCAGAGCACCTGGGTATACATGGCCCCTGGGAGGCATACTAATGGCGCACTTATGTATACACTAATGGCGCATCAGAGGTGCGCCATTAGTATACCAGATACTAATGGCGCACCAGTGGTGCGCCGTTAGTAAAATATACTAATGGCGTGGCACTAATGGCGCACCACTAATGCGCCATTAATGGCCAAATTAGGTGCGCCATTAGTAGGCCTTTTCCTAGTAGTGCGGTTGGCTCTTGCTTTGTCTTCTGCTTGTTTGGATGCTATATAATTGGTTGTCTTGCAAGTACATTCAATGTACTGACCTGGCGTGTCATGCCAGTTTGTAGATCGCTCCCGGATTGCTTGTTTGTTTGGTCGCGCTAGGCAGTAACCTAGCCAGTCCTGTGAGTTGTGGAGCCCAGCCAGAGTTGATATGCTGCCAAACCAAGACTTCTGTTGCCATTCAGATAGCCTTAGAGCTATGCCAGATGATTGTATTCATCAATGATGTAATTATATATACATGTATTTGCTGAATATTCGTGTACCTTGATTGTTGTATCATGGACCTATCGTGCGTCGGGTGTTATCCTGGGCTGACGTGCGAAGGCCCCCTGCTCCATGTGGATCGGGGTGCCACAGGAGATGGTATTAGAGCAGGCAGGATGGCATAGGTTATCCTAGCATTAGATCACAACTACCATTAACCCGTAATGACCCTATGGAATTTGACCCATCCCTGGCCTCCGGCATGACCATGTTGAGCAAGAGGTGGTGCAGCCGGTAATGACAGGTCCCTCCCCGCTGTCCCCACCTAGTTGTTCGCGGAGCGAATAGCAACCCTATCCATTCTGGTCGGCCGCACAGCGTGCCCTTAGCCATCAAGGGAAAGGGGCCACGCGCATGCAAGTGTGTATCACATAGCTACCTATAAAGCCCCCTTTCTACTAGCCGCATCCCTCCCCACTCAGTCAGCCATGTCTCTACAGAGAAGCCTAGCCAGTAACTCCGAAGCCATGACTCAGTCTCTCAAAGCACCCAAATTTTACACCCGAACCTTCACAGTCAATCATGCGGGCTTTCCACCCCTCCTTACTGATATGCTCACCAAAGCCCTTGGTTGTAATGCTAGCCCTGATTATCTGGTGTTCCAATCGGCACCCGTTCCTCACCTTCACTGATTCTCGAGGCAAGAGTGCATATCTTCCCAGGTCTCGCGGAAGATGTTCAGCCCTTGATTTTTCAGGGCAGATCATGCCTACTACTGAGTTAGCCATTCAGGCCGCTACTATGGAGGCTATCCTATACCTCAGAACCCAATTTCCGCAAGTGGCGGAGAAGCGGGAGTTCTGCTTCTTCCCCGTTGTGGCAAAATTAGGAAGCAAGCATCCCATCACCATCCAGGAAGACGACCCAGCAATCGCTCACCTGGTGCAATATATCACTTCCTAGAGGATGATGATTGCTAAGATGATTGCTGAGTTTAGAGCCTTGGATCACGATGCTACTCGGGTTGTAATGGAAGCGTATCGTGAGGCTCGTCAATTTGCATCTCAATCCATCCACCCCATGCCATCCAGCTCAGTGCTACCCTCCCAGCCTGTGCCATGGGTGAAGCCAGACATCATCACCCTCGAATCCTTCAACAAGGCTCTTTATCGTATTCACCAGCGACATTTGCTTGGATAGGTTCCAGCCGCAGCCGCAGCAGTTGAGCCTCAACCCATAGAAGTGTCCGACGATGAAGGTGGAGATTGGCTTAGTCTCCGTCTTCTAGGAGAGACCCAGCAAGACCATCTCTCTGTGTGACCTCAGTCATGCAGTCAGGTGATTCTGCGAGTAGGTCGGTCTGTCGGTTCATCCTCAATATGAGGATAGAACTATTTATCCCGAAGTGAGTTGTTTCTTTTAATGCGTAACGCTTTTGTGCTTTGTTGTATGCTTGTACTGTTTGTAACCCGTATGTCATGCTTTATGTATGCTTTATTGCTTTTTTCTTTGATTGTCTCTCTGTCCAGCAGAAATGTTTGACAGGGTTGGCAACGTGTTTCTAACAAGATTTTAATGAATAGAGCACATACACTAAACAACATTGACTCATCCTGAGTCTATAATAAAATGCGCGCTGGTGTAGGTATATGTATACCAGGAGTACATATACCCACTAGCATTAAAACACTTTAGTATGATTTGTCTGATGTGTTTTTCCTTTGCGTATTCGTTGCATCTGTCTGTTTGTTAGTTTAGATTGTACTGCATACTGCACGCATACCCGATTCACCCACGAGTACATTTGGGTTGTACTCGGGGAAATGCAAAGTCATCTATCTATCTCTATCTGTGCATACACCGTGTGCCAGATTTCCTGACCCAGAGCCTCGAAGAGGCATTTCCATCTGGCCATTCCTTGTCCCTAATTCTTTTTCGATAGCCCTGCATTTCCGGAGGAAAACTGCCAGCTTCATTTCACTCGATCCAGTACAACTCCCACAATACAGATTTCAACTCCAATTCTACCTCGACACTTACTTTTCGTGGAGCTATCCGCGAAATTTCCCCCCGTACCCCAGTGTGATTCTTGAGCTGGTGCAGCCACCTCACTTGCATCTGGACCCCATCACCACCATCGTCACTGCCTTGCGTGGCGCAGGCAAGTTGCCACCCCACCCCACTGCAGCAGGTGATTACGCCGACAGCACAAATCGACGGAGGATCAAGCGTGGCGGAGGACCACCCAGTGCACCATCTTCATCCACATCTCGGGCTACCGCATCCGACCGCGCATTGCCTCGAGCTTGATCATTCCTGATGAGCAGCGCCAGGAGGATCAACGAGCCGATCAGCGTGCCTAGCAGCGCAGCGAGGAACCAGCACAGTGCCACTAGGAACACAGCCTCGCTGAAGGAGCTCGGCTCGATCTCGTCCAAACCGAAGAGGTAGTAAAGCGGCATTGTGTTTGTGTGTTGGAGGATAGCCGCGCTGCCGTATTTTATAGCCCAACCCCGGTGTACGGTGAGCGAGGTCCAGGAGAACCGCTCGTCGATCGATCACCAGTGTCCAGGAGGTGAATCCGCGAGCAGTGCTGACAACATGCTGGCCCGCGACGTGAGTGCTCTCTGAACAAGTACCATGCACGCTGCGCACTAAGGTACTAGGGTCCTCATCGCCTTAGGAGCTAGATGCGCGATGCGCCAAGCCAAACATGGAGCAGCGACTAAGAAGAAGCAGCAAGCTGAGGTAGATGAAGGAGGCTGCCAGTGGGCCCCGGACCCACGTGTGAGCAGGTGAAACCACTGTTCATTGGGGTGCATCCAGCATTTTTTCGGGAGTCTGATCTCGAGTGCACCTAGCCATGGAGGTAACACTGTTTTCCCCATATCTTCCCCTGGGTGTACCAATTATCAGTATCCCAACTTGTCTCTATCTGACCAAAGGGTTAAAATTAAGCCAGAGGTTTTTCCCCGGAGTGGATGTCTTTTCATTGTTGTTGTAACCCTAGGAATCTCGAGGACGAGATTCTTTTAAGGGGGGAAGAGTTGTAACAGCCCCAAAATTCGGTTATCAATTTTTGTACTGTTACTCCTTCCTGGCAATCATTTTTCAAATTTTCTCCTGAGTTTGCTGGATGACTCTGAGAATTCTTATCATTTTCAACCATTCAAAACCTTGCTCATGTCTTTGTTAGTGGGCAAGATCTCAGTTGCATCATCTCAAAACCATTTAAACCCTAATTCTTATTTTTGGAATTTGGATATGTCCTTTGTGCTTACAAAGGAGCCATCATTTCCCTTGATCTATTGGTCCTCCAAATCTTCTCGGAAATCCTCCTACCCTTTCAAATCTGGAATATTTAAAAATATTGCTAAGTCTTCTGCAATATTTTCCATTTGGGATTTATTCCTTCTTTTGCCTTTCTTAGTAATAAAACCCAAAGGCATAGCTAGCCATCTCCTAAATTCATAAAAATTTGTGGAGATGATATTTATGCCTAATCCTAGCTCTGGCAAAAATATTGGCCATATTGGAATAAGGAAAATTATATTTTCCTATTTTAAGCCAATATTGCATTTCTGCCATTTTCCAAAGGCGTTACCATTTTGATAGCAAGGAAAATTCCCAAATATTTTGTGGAGATTGTACTTGTTATATCTTCACCATTTCCATCCAAACCCAAGTTTCAAAGGCCATAATTTGAGCACATTATCCAATGCAAGTTTCTGCCTCGTCTGAAATTTTTGCAAACGAAGTGCTTGAAGCGTTGATCCATTTGAGCTGAAATTTTGCAGGGTGATTAATATTAATAAATCACCTCTGGATACCAAAAATCAGTTGAATCCCTCCATCATATCTCTCTCTGTAATTTTCTCAAGTTTTTGTTCAGATTGCTTGTCTGTGAAGGAAGTACCCTCATAGATGATCAAAATGAGCTGGAACTTTTCTAGCAGCTTCTAATGATCATATCATCACCCGCCTCGAAGATTAATTTCATTACATTGATCTATGTGAGCCTAGGATCAATTCTTTGTTTCTGTCCAAATTTTCAGTTTGTAAAGCAAGTACATCTTATCTTGCTCCATTATGGCTGGAAATTTTCCCGAGCCTTGTCCTATCCATATAACCTATCTCCACAAGATTTTGGCTCATTTCATCTAGCCATTTCCCCTCAGGATTATTCCCAAGTTTCTGGGCAGAAAGGTTAGCTGTGAAGGAAGTACCACACTGGTGCGCGTCGGTGCTATGCAAACGGTTTTTAACCCCTTTCCGCAACGACATTTGGTACCGTCGCCAAGTGGGTGCGGTCGATAACGGGGTCCCTATATAACCGTCAGGGATAGGGAGCCTTGATGCATACAGTTGTCCCTATATAACCGTTTTTGATATCTCGAATATCCCAAACGCTTCATCCTTGCTACTCGTTTGTGCTCACATTGCCATCGCAGTTGGAGTTTTCTGGTTTTACCTAAAACCAGGCAGATTCCAGGCATGGGAGCTTTCCAAGCAGATTCCAGGCACGGGAGTTTTACGATGCCTGGCACATCACAAACAATTCAGGATTTTAAACCGTGTACGATAGGTAGAGAATCACACACATTTAGTTTTCCCGCACTGTATGTGATAGTGTCTGACATCACACACGCTTTGCAAACGGTAACTGTGTGCATGCTTGCACAAGTTTCCTCTCTGTGAACCATCTCGGATTATGGTGTATATCGCAAACGTTTGTGTTTTACCAACAGTGTGTGCCGTAATGACCTACACAACGTAATTTTTCCCTAATTTAATTGTTGCTATTTAAAATTGTACCTAATTTAAATTGAAAGTAGGCTATAGCTTTATTCATATCCATCAGGTTCAAACAACCAATGCATTATTCGATTCACAGGTACATATGTTTAAGAATTACATAGGCACCAAATAAAGAATGATGAAACAGGGTTCTATAATTGTACTATTACAGATGGTAAAGAAAGATGCGACATACATTCCGGTAGCTGAACAAGGTGAAGCAGAATGGCCCTATTGTGCTCTCCTAGATGCAGAAGGCATGCAGGACTCTAGTCCAACCCCTTGTGATGGCCAGCCGCCAATCATGTAGTTTGAGAGGTAATCTTGAGTAAACTGCTTCAGGATCCACTACAAAAGAAAAAAATTCAGATATTTTCATCTAACATAACTCATTACGGGCAGTAAAAAGAAGGCTACAGGGTTCTTACTTACCGTCCTGCAGTTCACTGTTGTCTTGCATAAAGTGTAAACAAATAGTCCGATTCACATCTTTTGACGCAATTTAACAACAATATTTATTAGTTTCCTCACTTGATGCTGGTTCATGAATATCTTTGGCAATGATATATGTACCTAAAAGCACCAAGTTAATATTAGAAGCTAAACAACAATTGAAAACTGATGTAGTACAATTATAGAACCCTAAACCCACATTATAAGATTTTATTACATGTATATTTAGAAATCATCAGAACATTAAGGTAACACTCTTCCTTGTTGCTATGTAGCTTGGGATAGCATATTTAGTCAATCAGTACAATGCATGTTGCTAAACAACAATTGAAAAACGAAAAGGCATGTTAGCTACAATATCCTTAACAACAACCAAATATCGTAATTCATAGTGGTATTTTTGAAACTGTTATTGATGAAATTGAACTGCACGGCAAATAGTTGCACATATAGAGCATCACATTGTCAAGAACTGAAATAAACAAGTCATAAGGACATCTCTAGGCGATCCTAAAAGGATAAAGGACTAAAACCCTTGGTGGATATATATATACTCCAGCAATTTTTGACCTTTTCTAGTCTATCCCCTAAACTTACGATTGTAAACTTCAATTTGATCAAGTTGAAAGAAGGTTCAACAAAGAGTAGCACGCATTCAAACATAAACATAGATAGTTTTGCATAATCGAACATAAAAGATAATTTTAAACTAAGCTAAACTACTTTCGGTCGAAGTAGAGGTCGAGCCAATCCTTCCTCGTCATGTACGGTGTGCCGTGAATCGGGTCCGGGCCGGTACCAAAGTCGGGGTCGTTGGGGAAGGCACTCCTCCACTCGTCGACGTCGATCTCCTCACCTCGGGGCCCAACTTGATGCCCTCCGCGCCGTCGTTGCCGCCGCCTTCGACCTCGTCATCGGAGGAGAGCGTGATAACCTCGCTGCCGTCCTCGCCGCCTTCGACCTCGTCATCAGAGGACAGCGCGATAACCTCGCCGCCCTCCACGCCAGCAAAGATCGCTCGCTCCGCCTCCACGAGCTCCGGGTACTGCCGGCTGAGCTCTTGCATGTAGGCCTCATCGGTGGCCTCGGCCTCGAGGTGCTCCCATGCCTCGCTGTCCTCCCGCGCCATAGTCGAGCTCACCACCCCCAGCTCCGGCGGAATGAGGTCGACCGGACGTGTGCTTAAGGGGAAATTGAGCCTAGCCACCGTGCCGTGGTAGCGGACCTGCCAGCGGTCGTACTCCATGGCAGCGAGCTCGGTCGTGTGGAAGCTACTGAGCCACCGGCGAGCGTGGGTCTCTCGATTTGTAATCTCGGCGACCCACGTACTCCACCGTCGCTGCCAGACCCCAAGGTAGGACTTCGTTGGCTGCCGGGTCCAAGGGAGGACGGGGAAGTCCTCGAACCGACGTAGGGGCGCGGCGGCGGGTGGATCGGGGGACCGGCGATGGCGGATCGTGCCCGCAGAGGACGACAGGGACACCTCGGCGCCACCTCGCCGGTGTCAGGCAAAAAGTCCGTGATAAACCTCTTTTTGGCCATTGGCTCCTTGAGCTCCCCGGCACATAGGTAGAGGTTGAGGATGGAGGCGCCGGCGATGGCGGCGACCTACCAATGGTTCCGAGGGTTGTGTGTCTGTGTGAGCGGAGGTTTTCGGGTTTGTGTGTTGGGTGGCGGGGGGCAAGGCTGTGTTTGAGGACATACTGCGGCAACTGAAAATTTTACTAGGCAGGAGTAACAAGGCGGCCGGGGCTACTGAAAATTTTGATCAAGGGCGAGCAGATATTTTTGAGATTGCGAGGATGCAGAGGCGGGAGTAAAATGTCGGGGCTACTGAATATTTGAATGAAGGGACTGAAGCAGTGCGGGAGTAACAAACATCGCACATGGTCCGCACATACTAATCACGTGCTACCAAACATTAAAACCTTCCAGGCGGTAGATATTTTTGAGATTACGAGGCAGTAATACATTCGAGATTGCAAGGGATGTAGAGGCGGGACTTTTTTGGGAGCGAGCTAGTGTGCTTGACACGCCGGCTGTGGACTGTAGCCAACGCACCTTCTCGCATAAGCCATAGGCGTACTATACACCGACGGTGCTCCAAGATATTTTGTACTACATCTCACACGGTTGGTGATAATAAACTATGTGGGATCTACTTGATTTGAATTACATAATGGGGTCACAACAGCAAGGGACGCTGTTTGAATTGCTAGACCTTTTATCTGCAGTGAACATGCAACTATATGTGTGTCGTAAAAGAATTGGAATTATTCAGGGTTCGTTTGGACATTTTATACATTAAACTGGTTTTCTAGCCATTTCAGGTGCACAATTCAACATTAAACTACATGCACATGCTCCGGTGCATATAAATTGGTTGAAAAATCAAATTTGTGTCCTTCAGTGCATGCTTAGGTCCCATGCAAGAAATGGTAATGAATTTTTCGGGGTTCGTTTGGCCTTTTTTATACATTATTAACTGGGTTTTCTAGGCATTTTATGTGCATAATTCAAATTTGAACTACAAGCACATGCTCCAGTACACCAAAGTTGGTTGAAAAATCACATGTGTGTCTTTGGGTGCATGCTTAGGTCCCATGCAAGAGATGGGAATGAATTTCAAACACTTGGGCACTGTTGATTTCTGGCAAAATGTTAAGATACCTGGTTTCTAAATTCTAGTAAATCCAAAACTCGTCTAAAGTTCATAAAACTTGGCATGCTATCATGGAGCGGCATCAACATGTCGTGGTGAAAATTTTGTCCCATTTGGGGCAGGTTTGGGTATAAGCTTCTCACAAACCGGAGCTTCTCACAACAAGCGTGATGGTTTTGGTAGGGAACGTACCACCTTTGGGGACGGGACGATATCCGTTGCCTCTTATTGCTTTAAAAAAATTTCTAGTGTCAACATAGAACAACAGGAGTGTAGTGTTTAATCTTGGAATTTTTCGGGGTTCGTTTGGCCTTTTTTATACATTAACTGGGTTTTCTGTGCATTTTATGTGCATAATTCAAATTTGAACTACAAGGACATGCTCCAGTGCACTAAAGTTGGTTGAAAAATCACATGTGTGTCCTTGGGTGAATTTCTAGGTCCCATGCAAGAGATGGGAATGAAATTCAAACACCAGGGCACTGTTGATTGCCGGCAAAACGTTGAGATACCTGGTTTCTAAATTCTTGTAAATCCAAAACTCGTCTGAAATTCATGAAACTTGGCATATGCTATCATGGAGCGGCATCAACATGCCGTGGTAAAAAAATTGCCCCATTTGTGGCAGGTTTGGGTATAAGCTTCTCACAAACCAGAGCTTCTCACAACAAGCATGATGGTTTTGATAGGGAACGTCCCACCTTTGGGGACGAAACGATATCCATTGCCTCTTATTGCTTTGAAATTTTTTTTCGTGTCAACATAGAACAACAGGAGTGTTGTGTCAATTTTTGTGATTTTTCGGGGTTCGTTTGGACATTTTTATGCATTAACTGAGTTTTTAATGCATTTATGTGCACAATTCAAATTTGAACTACATGCACATGCTCCAGTGCATATAAATTGGTTGAAAAATCAAATCTGTGTCCTTGGGTGCATGCTTAGGTCCGATGCAAGAAATGGGAATGAATTTCAAACACCAGAGCATCGCTGATTGCCGGCAAAACATTGATATGCTTTGTTTTTAAATTCTAGTAAATCTAAAACTCGTCTGAAATTCATGAAACTTGGCATGCTATCATGGAATGGCACCCGACATGTTGTGGTATTTTTCGTGTCCATTTGGAGAGAAGGCGCACTCGAATAACAGCCAATAAAGGCATTTTGAAACAAATAGCTTCCACTTTAATATCTCAAATGGTTGTATAATTCAAATCGTGTGCGTTCTATTAACCATTCACGTGACGCCACGTGTCTTCATTTTAATGGCTATAGGAGGTGCCGTGCGGACAGCTGCTTGTCCTTCATTGAACAGGAGGCGTGCGAGTGGAGTCCAGTGCGCAGGCTGACCGAGAGGCGTGCAAGCTATCCTCCAATGCGCATGCTCACTGGGAAGCGTCCGAGCTGTACACTACACAAGCTCACTGGGAAGCGAGCCCTTTGACTTCCATGGCCGCCCGCCTTCCTCTCCATTAATGGCGCCGAGCCGCTGTTTAACATGGGCGGCCTTACTGTTCGCCTCCCATTCCCCTCCCTCCCACAGACCTCCACCAACGCCATGGTGCAAAATGATCATCTGCCACTAGTCTTCAAGTTTGGTGAAGTCGACTCCGAGCTGGAGGAGATAGAAAATAAGGAGGAATGGGACCTCATGGACATGGCCCAGAATGAGCTGGCCACGGCGGTTGCTGTCCCCGCTCCTGTCCCATATCCCATCCCCGCGCCCGTGCCAGCGACCATCCCCGTAGCATTGACAGGCTGGTCGCCGAGCACTATTGCAAAGCTAGAAGCCGTGGGTGTCAGCGAGGTCTCCGCGGACCCGCGCGAGCTTGTGTACATGCCAGCGCTAGCGCCCGTGCCCAAGCTCGTGCACGCCCCTCCACCTACGGTGGCTCCGGCCCCCATGCATTTGGCCGCATCCGCCACGCCCGTGCCCCTGCCCGTGCACGCCCCTGCACCCACTGCGGCGCCCGTTCCCATGCATTTGGTACACCCGCCACGCCCATGCCCGTGCGCTCGCCCCCCTCAGCGGCATGGGACGCTGCCGTCGACCGCTACCTCTCAACTGCGCCAGTTGCAATCCTCCCGCGCCCCGCCAATCGATTGCGCGATGACATGATGTTTGATTTACAGGTGAAGAACATTTTGTGCTGCCTTGAAGACTTCAACAACGGTGTCCTGGAGGAAGACAACGACAACGACGGTGCGGCACGCCGCCTCCGCCGCCGCCGGAAATTGTTTTTTCGGGGTTTAATACTGTATCGCGAATTCTCGATCATATGAATATAAATTTGGAAGTGTGACTGGATGGAAGATATGGTTTGAATGAACTTGCGTTTTTATCTCTTAATGTACAGACTTATCAAACGATTTTCTTTTGAAAAATACATCAATGGTTTTTAAACATAAAACACTCATCGCAAATGTTTTAGCTAGAACACCCGTATGCAAACTGACAGCTTCCCCAGGAAGCCAAGGGAAAATGTGCCGAGCAGGATTTCTGCATCCCTTGATCAAAAACGTTTTAGTGAGAACACCCGTATGCAAAGTGAGGGCTATGGTCTTCCCTCGCGCAGTGCAGGATGTGTGCATCCCTTCAACGCAAACGGTTGTTTTGCATGACCCGTGTGCAACCACGTACAAACAACTGGGTAAGATTTGCATATCTGTCATTTTGGGTAAGTTGCCATTTGTCAAACTGGAAAGATTGACATTTGTTTATCTAGTAACATGGCCATTTGTCAACCTTGTAACACTGTATGCAGCAAAAAATCACTAGCACTATCTAATTTTTGCAACTAAAATCACTAGCACTATTCATATGGACACCACTAGCAAGCGTGAGTTGATGGACGCGTATGCAAATGTACCATTGATTACATACAACAAGTCTTCAACCCACAACGACAATGAGGATACATGTTGGATTACAGATCATTTCCAACAATACATTCTAGTAAAGTGAAGTTTTTCTCACACAACAAATAAGAAAGAGATGGAATGAACTTCAGCTCAACCACTCACCGACATTGGAAACGCTAGCTTTGAACTAGAAGTGACTCTCTGGGAAGGGCCAGCTACTTTCAATCCAGGATGAAGCGACCTATTTCAATACCCATATTGTTATAGCCACGTGTCACACCCAAGATGCGACCCTATCCTAAAGGAACTCGAAGGTCCCACCAAGGATAGAAGCGCATCTTGAAGACATTTTTGCAAGGTGGATATCATTAAATCAACATTACATAACAGATGGGGATACATATAAAAGGCATACAATGCCACAAGAATACATCAACATCTTACATAAGAGCACCATCCGACTACGGATGAAACACAAACAAAAACTCAAACGACATCCACCCTGCTAGCCCAGGCTGCCGACCTGGAACCTATCCCCTAATCAAAGAAGAAGCAGAAGAAGAACTCCAAAACAAGCAAGCATCACTCTCACGTAATGATCATCGCATAACCTGTACCTGCAACTGTTGTTGTAGTAATCTGTGAGCCACGAGGACTCAGCAATCCCATTACCATGGGTATCAAGACTAGCAAAGCTTAATGGGAAAGGAAGGGGTAAAGTGGTGAGGTTGCAGCAGTGACTACGCATATATGGTGGCTAACATACGCAAATAAGAGCGAGAAGAGAGCAAACAGAACGGTCGTGAAGCTAGCAATGATCAAGAGGTGATCCTGAACTCCTACTTACATCAAACATAACCCAAAACCGTGTTCACTTCCCGGACTCCGTCGAAAAGAGGCCATCACGGCTACACACGCGGTTGATGCATTTTAATCCGGATCTGGTGTCAAGTTATCTACAACCGGACATTAACAAATTCCCATCTACCACATAACCGCGGGCATGGCTCTCGAAAGTTTATACCCTGCAGGGGTGTCCCAACTTAGCCCATGGTAAGTGCTCATGATCAACGAAGGACATTCCTTCTACCAGGAAGACCCAATCAGTCTCGGAATCCCGGTTTACAAGGCATTTCGACAATGGTAAAACAAGACCAGCAAAGCAACCCGATGCACCGACAATCCCGATAGGAGCTGCACATATCTCGTTCTCAGGGCAACACCGGATGAGACATCCTACGAGTAAAACCAAACCTCGAGTTTCCCCGAGGGGGCCCCACAGTCTACTCGGTTCGCACCAGCACTTAGAGAAGCACTGGCCTAGGGGGGCTAAAATAAAGATGACCCTCGGGCTCCGGAAACCCAAGGGAAAAAGGGCTAGGTGAGGCAAATGGTAAAACCAAGGTTGGGCCTTGCTGGAGGAGTTTTATTCAAAGCGAACTGTCAAGGGGGTCCCATAAATCACCCAACCGCATAAGGAACGCAAAATCCGGGAACATAACACCGGTATGACGGAAACTAGGGTGGCAAGAGTGGAACAAAACACCAGGCATAAGGCCGAGTCTTCCACCCTTTACCAAGTATATAGATGCATTAATTAAATAAGAGATATTGTGATATCCCAACATAATCCTATCCATTATGGAGCAATCTTCAACTTCACCTGCAACTAACAACGCTATAAGAGGGGCTGAGCAAAGCGGCAACATAGCCAAGCAATGGTTTGCTAGGAAGGGTGAAAAGGTTAGAGGCTGACATGGCAAATTGGGAGGCTTGAAGAGCAAGCGATAGGTAGCGCAGCAAAGCGATAGAACGAAGCAACTAGCATAGCAATGATAGTAGTGAGATCCAGGGTAGCGGTCATCTTGCCTCAAATCCCGCAAGGAAGAAGAACGAGTCCATCAAGAAGATGAAGCCACGAAGACGAACCAAGCGTAGACGAACGAATCCTCACGATCGCAATGAAACGGGAACTATCGAAAAGAAGCACACAACATGGTAAACACACCACACATAGATAATACATGATGCACAACAAACATGATGCATGACAAAGCTACATGAGGCTACTCATGGCAAGAGATGATGCAAATAGAACAACACAACAAGGCAAGTTTAAATAAGGCCGGAAACAACATATAACAATTCTGGTAAGTCCTCATATGCAAGTTTCAAAGTTGGTCCAGAACTGAATAAACCTTATGTTCAAGTTGTTAAACAGCAAGTTAAGATGCACAAAGATGATCTACACGAGATTCTAGTCAAGTTACATATAAAGTTCATTTAATTCGGAGCTACGTCCTAGAAGATATGAGCAAAACAAGTTAAGCATGGCATTGATGCAAAATGCATAGAAACATCAAGCAAACA
Source organism: Aegilops speltoides (assembly GCA_021437245.1). Taxonomy (NCBI): domain Eukaryota; kingdom Viridiplantae; phylum Streptophyta; class Magnoliopsida; order Poales; family Poaceae; genus Aegilops; species Aegilops speltoides. The sequence goes on along the minus strand of CM038144.1, from coordinate 45,387,812 downwards.
CCCCAAACAAGGATGCAACATGATAATATGAAACTACATGCAAAATCAAGAAGGTTTCATATAGAGCACACTCAAAACGGAGCAACGGTTCAACACATACACTCTATACAAGACATAACAACAATCTGTCCAAAACAGCAACTAGGCATCTAGCAAGCATCAAGACAATATGCTACAGTACCACAATATGAAAACAAAAGGCATGGACATGGTGTACAGGTAATGCATGACAAAACATGAACAATGCGCTATCTCCAGAAATCAATAGAACATGCTCAAAAGGACATGGCAAGATTGCAAATAATAACAGTTTCAGACTTAGCAGAAAATAACATCAGGTTGCAATGTTTAGAGCTATCAAACAACATGCTATACGTTCTTAACATGGAAAACAAAGGCATGGCATGATACTACTAAATGCATAGAACAAAAGTCCTTTACTGACCATGAGCCAAAAGGGCACAGAAAATATGATGGCACCCATGTAAACATGGCAAGAGATATGACAGATTCATACATGGCAGGAACAACAATAAGTAGGCATTTTGATGAGCTTGAACCACTCACCACAGAGCAATACATGGCATGACAAGGCAACCAACAGTAGGAAGACATGTTTTAGAAGCTAAGAATGGCAAGAATAAGTTCATAGGGTGCATGCATCACTAGCAACAATCATGGCAACATTGAACTTAATGTTAACAGGCTGACAACAACATTATTTAGCAAGTTTGGAGCAAGATAACAACAAGTTACAGCAGGCTATAAATGCAACTAGGAGCATTAGTGGATAGAGAATGATATGTATAACAAAACATCCTTAGTGGACAACTCCAGATTATGCATAGAATGACTTGTAGAAGCAGGTTTGCATAGCATCATGATGTAGCATAGACAGTCTAGCAAAACAGCAACAGCAAGTACCCTACTCCACGAGCTCGATGCACTCACTTCAAGACTCACAAAAATACAAGGATGGCACCACTATGAAGGAGGCATGATTTAGTACAAAACACATGTAGAACTCAAGACCATAAGATGCACACATCAAATGCAGCAAAAATGACAAATCATCAAGTTATAACAGTTTCAGCAGATTAACATCATATAGCACTCTTGCAACGATGATTCAGGCATCAACATGGACTCAAACAAGCACTGCACAATGGAATGACATGAAGAGCATCTCATTGCGAACATTTTGATATATCATATGCATCATTTGGATCAACGATCACGGAGATATGATATGATGAACATGGCATGAAAATAACGGGGATCTCTGGGACAATGAAAAATATACCATCGCAAAGGTGAACGGGGCTCGCAGGTCGGGTCGGAGGCGTGCGGACCGGGCGTGGTTCGGGGCAGAGGAGGATCCAGACGGCGAGGCGGCAACTCCGGCGAGGTCGGGAAGGCGCCGGCAGGGAGAGGAACCCGGCGGCGGACGGCGCCGGCCAGGCGGATCCGGCGTTTCCGGAGCCGCGGGCGCGAGATCCGGCTGGCGGAGCGGGCGACGAGGTCGGAGGAGGCGGGCGAGGCCGTGGCACGCGGGCGGATGGGGTCGGCAACCGCGTGGCGGTGCAGAGGCCGCGGCGGGGAGGCGGTCGGGCGCGGCGAGGCGCAGCGGCGCTGGGGCTAGGCGGCCTAGGCTCGGGCGCCGCAGCGGCAATGGAAGCGGCGGTGTGGGCGCGAGGCCTCGGCGAGGTCCGGAGGCCGGGCGGGAGACGCGGGCAGCGGCGGCGCCTCGGGCTCGCGCGACAAGCATCGGCGGCGTCCGGACCCGAGCGGGCCTCATATGGGCTTGGCGGGCCAGCGACGGCAGGGAGGAGAGAGAGGGTGCGGCCGCGGGGAGGTGGCGGCGTCTGGTTGGCTAGCGGCGGCGGTGGGGTGAAGTGGCGTCCCCGGATTGGTCCGAGCGACATGGAGGCGGCGGTGGACGTGTCCGGCCGCCGGGCGGACATGTCCGGGGGCCAGGAGGGAGAGGGCTAGTGTTGGAATGCGCGAAAATCGGAGAGGATCACATATTTATAGATTCTGGGAGCTAGGAGAGTCCAAATGGGGAGCGGTTTTCGCCCACACGATCGTGATCGAACGACCGAGAGCATGGATGGGGCTTGGATGGGTCATTGGGCCATGGTGAAGAGGGCATGGGCTGCAAAGAGAGAGGGGTTTCGGGCTACACGGTTAACTGTTGGAGTGTCACACGGAATCCAAATGGCACGAAACTTGACAGGCGGTCTACAGGTGGTATACAAAGGCCGCTTGGCAAACCTCTGGCCATTCCGAGAAAGTTTTACACCCGCTCACAATGAGAGACAAAAGGGGGACGCCGGAGGACATAGGAGTGTAGGATCGCAAAACGGACAACGGGGAAAATGCTCGGATGCAAGAAACAAACACGTATGCAAAATGGAATGCACATGATTTTCAGGACCCCGACTCAATGCCACATCGATCTAGCTTGTAACACCTCATATCACTTTGCGGCCTCACGCACGGTATTCCCACGGGTGTCGCCTTACCTTTGCCCGGGACCGTTTGCGCCTTTTGGCACACGTATATGATAGTGTCGCTAGCATCCATATGATAAGGAGCCCGGGCTGACATGGCTAGTCGTAAACCCAAAGTGGCACAAACTTACGAGGACAGGCATCCATGACCCAAAGATCGAACGTGTCGGTCATCGGCCGAGTGAATCCAGTGCTGTAGCAGCTAGCAGACTCGGTGAACCTGGCTGTGGCGGGCTAACAGACTCTGGTATTCATCGCGTGACATTTCCCGAAGGGACGACACGAGAACGAAGAAGGACACATGCCGGCCAGCCTAAGTGTTCCGGAGCAGTAGCAAGCTACCATGGCTCGGTGGAAACACTAGGAGACATTTCCCGGTAAGAGAGGCTACTAAAGATAACAACTAGATAGTCAGATCCCACACATACCAAGCATTTCAATAACATACACACAATATGCCGATATGTGCAAATACAACAAGGCATCACAACATGACTCTACGACTCAAGTATTTGTTCATTAGGCTCAAGAGCGAGATATTACAAATAGGGTCTCATGACCCAACATCCGAGCATACAAGTCAAAGCACAAGCGAAGCTAACATGTCCGAGTGAGACATCTACAAATGAAAAAGGCTCGAAGCGACTATGTACAGATCTGCCGAGGGCACAAGATCGTAGCTGAGGTATCAAGCTAAACGTCAAGTCCAAGCGAACTACTAGCGAGATCAAGTCTCTCTACAAAAACATAAAATAGGCAAACGTGAGTACAAATGTACCAAAGAAGACTTACATCAGAACTAACTACATATGCATCATTATCAACAAAGGGGTGGTGGAGTTTAACTGCAGCAAGCCAGCTTTGACTCGGTGGCTAACCTGAACTACGACTGCAAGTAACTCTTTTGAGGTGGCGCACACGAGTCCACATATTCACCATATCAATACACCACTATGGATCCGCTCTGTCTCCCTACGAGAACGCCATCCATAGCACTCACGCTTATCTTGCGTATTTTAGAGTATCCACTTTCACTTGTCTATGAACTATGCAAGGGGTCCAAGTTTCCATATCCGAGGAATCCGGCTATTCGAATAGATAATGATAACCCTGTAGGGGTGTACTTCTTCACACATGCTCTCGCCACTTATCGCCTCAGACACGCCATGTACCTCGGCAACCTTCAAGCGGAAGCCGGCGAGGAGTCGGCCACGACCTACCTAAACACTCAAGTCTCTCGTCCGTGTTTATCGCCTATTCGGTTCCATCCGCAAGGAGATCCGGCGGGTGTCGCCACGGCCCCAAACGATGTGAGCAGGGTTCCCAAGCCCACCTCGACGGGTAGATCTACGCTTGGTACACCGTGCCACGGTGCCTAGTCTGTCCCAAGCCCACCCTGCCGGGTGCCACTTGGTAGAAAAATAGCACTACCTACAAACACCAGAAACTAGTTGCAACTCCTGGACAGAGAACACGGGTGATTAAGAAGCCGAGAGGGCTTGGAGCGCTCGGAGCCCAATGTGTGGTAGTAACTGTTCATGGATCACAAACACAGAACTCAGTTCCTGAGGACGGCTGCAATGAGACAACCCACCATGTACTCCTACATGGCCTCTCACCGCTACCTTTACCAAATCGTGTTCACACATTTAGCTCACACACAGTAGGACATGTTTACACACCTCTGATTCATCCTCGATGAATCAGACCCGACTCAACTCTAAGCAATAGCAGGCATGACAAACAAGCATGAATGAGTAGGCACATCAGGGCTCAAACAACTCCTACTCATGCTAGTGGGTTTCATCTATTTACTGTGGCAATGACAGGTCATGCAGAGGATAAAGGGTTCAACTACCGCAGCAAGTAACAGATATGTCGTTGTTGTCCTAATGTAGTAAAAGGGAGCAGGAGCGAGAGAGTGGGATTGTATCGGAATGAACAAGGGGGTTTTGCTTGCCTGACACTTCTGAAGATAATATAGTTCTTCATCGGTGTCATCGAACTCGTCGTCGGAACCACGTTTATCGAGAGGGGACAAACACCGGCAACTGAGAAAGAACACAATCAATGCAATGCCACAATATGATGCATGATCATGACATGGAGACATGCTGTGATTTGAGCTAATGCAACTAACAGCAAGTTAAATGGAGTTGGTTTGAACCCTAGGTTCAAATTCAAACTCCACATATGGATATTCAAATGCCATTATTTGTTTTGCCCAATTCAGCAACTATAAGTTGTTCTAACATGCATGAAAACAGTACAGATGGATAGATTGAATTTTTCTGATAATTTTTCATATATAAATTATTTCATTTGGACTTACGGTTGATTTTATATGAATTTTAGAAGTTTGTACAATTTTCTGGAATTTCCTGTATAAAAATAAATCCAGAAAATGAGTTATTGCGTCAGCATTAGGTCATGCTGACCTCAGCAGGTCAACAGGCGGGTCCAGGTCAAACCTGACCAGTGGGGTCCACTGGTCAGTGACTGGGGCTGGTTAGTGTCGCTGACAGGTGGGCCTGGTCAACGGCCACGTCAGCAGGGTCAATCTGACGCATGGGTCCATCGGGATTAAGTTAAATCTAACTAATTTGCTTAGTGGTTTAACAAGGCCGGTGGGGCCCGACTGTCAGTGGCATAGGGCTTAGTTAGTGGTGTCATTAGTGACTAATGACGTAGCCACGTCATCCCACCGGCGTTTAACCGCCGGTGACACAAACCGCGGTGGAGATCTTCGGAAATCGCCCTCCGGCGATGGTTCGACGTGCGGTTAGGCTTGCTCGACTCCTGGGAGTGCGCCGCACCTAGTGGTGCCACTGGTTGGAGCCGGTGTGGCCGGGAAATAAGCCGGCGTCGAGGTTTGGCGGCGGCCGAAGCACGGGAGCAGTTGGGTTCGGCGCTACTGCGGACGGGAGGAGGATCTGGTGGGTGCGCTCGGCTTACGGGGTGCTGGCGCGCTGATGGGCTTCAAGGTGAGCGGCAGCGGCCGTATGGCATGGCGGCGCCATGAACGGCGGCAGCGAGCTCTCGGGCACGGCAGCGCTAGTGCTAGAGGGCGAGTTAGACTGCGGGGAGAGAGGGGAAAGGTGTAGGAGCTCACAAGGGTTCGGGAGAGAAGCTCGGTGGCTCGGGGGAGGCCCTGCAGGTGACGAATCAGAGTCGGCAGTCGGCGGCGTCCGTGGTTGAAGACGATGGCGATGGCGGCATTCCAGGGCGTCCGGCGCCGTGCGTCTCGTCGAGGAGGCGTAGCCCACAGCGGCGGAGCGCGTGGACACGACGGAGGGATGAGGGGGAGGCAGTGGCCGTGGCAACGGCGAGCGGTGGCGTCGGCTGCGCTCGGGTGCATGCGAGGAAGAGAGCCAGGGAAGGGGGAGGAATGAGAGAGAGGGAGAGAGGGACCGGGGTGGCGCGTGGCGTCGTCCAGACGCGTCGGGGAGGCCAGCAGGGAGGCAGGAGGTGGAAGCAGGACGTGGAGCTCGGTTGCGCGCGCGTCGACACGGCGTCGTCCTCCTGGCAGAAGCTAGGAGATGACTGGCAGGGTAGGTTGGTGGGCTGGGCCGGCCAGTGGGCAGCCAGGTAAGTGGCCCGTGGCCTTTCTCTCTCTGCTCTAGTTTCTGTTTTATTAATGTTTTCTATTACTCTGTAAACCTTAGGGCTTTATTAAAAATACTTAGGCGCACTCAAAAATCACCAAACTGCTCATGGACACTATTTGGAATATATCCAACATGGAACATTTCAGTTTAGGATTATTTGGGCATTTGAAATATTTAATAGAATTTAAATGCCCAAATTCAAAATAGAGTATGATTTATTCAGATCCCAAATATGTCATGGAAAAATGTGCAACACCTCTGTTATCAAGTTTCCAAAGATTTACGTAAATGATGAACATTTTTGAAAGACATTTGGACTTACTGAAAATATTTTAGGTGAACCTAGTGAATTCCTTTAATGCTAGGGTTTGGACAATCCCCATTTCAAGTTTATTTGAGAAAATTAAACAAGATGCACACATAAAGGGCTAGCCTAGGTCAGGCCAGAACTTGGGATGTGACAACTCACCCCCACTAAACAAGAATCTCGCCCCGAGATTCAGGACGTGAGGTAAGAAGACAAAGGGGACTCTAAGTATCACAAACTTCATGATCCAACTGCCTTTTCGAGGTTGTTGATTTGTTGACTCAAATTGATCTTGACGTCCTTACTTTCGAGATCTTCATCCAACACGACGATAATAGAGTGAAACATGTCTACACCGATGGATCATCTTAATGATCACAAGATCAACTCGCGGAATGAGGCGTAGAAACATCTCTTGAGCTGAGAGACAAAGGGCACATCGAGAAGGATAGTAGGAACAAAGTGACAAGGGTTTCAAGGTAGCGAGGGAATATATGCCATGACTTTAGAACGGGGCACCTTGGAAGAGGTGGCTCGTAGAACTATTTCCTTAAGTGGCAGAAAGAATTACCTTTGATTCAGAGATCGTTGAAACTCTTTATACCAGCCTAAGGCAAATCACAATCAATTATTTGAAGGAGTCCGAAAGAATGACATTCTCGGGCCAGGTTGGATGATGTGGATTACCTTGTTGAAGACAACACAAAGGATGATTTTAGTAACTGGGGAGAAGCTCAACAGTAGAGAGTGATTCCACTATTGGAGTGGTTATAGCATAACCGAAAAGACTAGGAACAATTCCAGTTAGTGCCGGTGATAATACATAGTGCTTGTGCGTGCTCTCAAAAACTTGAGCATTTCCATATTCATCAAGGTTTTATTAACATCCGTGTCAAGGGTGTTGACAACACAACATACTACCATGATGAGTAGCGATGGACGATGCAGATGCAAAGGAAGATAACACTTTCTCAGATTTCACCTTAGCAAGGCCAAGGGGATGAAATCTGGACGATCGACCGAGAGACATTTAGCACTCCGCTTCTAATGTTCTCCTTGATGTACTAGCGTATCCCATTCATTGAAATGGTCTGGTATCTAGAACATCAAGTAAAAGGTTGGACTTCGGGAACACAAAAAATCATAAGGCACAGCTAGGGAGTAAATCCTACGAAATCCTCATGGGGAGGTGGCCAACTTGTTCAATCAAGATACTATAATAACAGGTCTTCCGGCTGGGTGTGTTGGCTACGACATCCACTTTACCGGCTATCGAGGGACCAATATTATAGTTCTTGGAAAATGTCCCAACCATCATCTCTGCCTGAGATTTAGATCTGGCTGGTGTCAGAATATTCTAGACTCATCAAGTCTAGAAAGAAGAATGAAAGTTCGCAACACAAATCGACGAGACGACGTTGTGAGATTCTCGGGAAATGGACTACGGTAGTAAGCTCCAAAACATGAGCTGGTTTTGCTACAAACACGTGAACACGGTGTCCCAGACAAACATGGCCACATAGCAGTCTTATAATAAAACACTACCGAGTTTAGGTGGGGAATCATCATCGAGGATATCAAAGTCCTTGCATAAGGTATACTATTAAGAAGGAGCTTCTTCTCCTTGAACAAGTCAATCAGTGGCTTGGTGTGCTAGGAACACATATAGAATGGAGGCGGCCAACCTATTAAACCATAGAGTACTTCGCACATATGCGTGACCAACTTGGGATGATTCCAGAGGAAGCAAAAACTAACTTTCTCGAACCCACGGCGGCAACTTGCATCAAATGCACATGAGTTAGAGAGAGAGTCACTTCTTTCATCCAAACATATGCTTCATGAGCTAGCATGAAGAGATGCTTTCAAAAGTTTCCAATACTAGCTTAATGTTCAACAAGAATCATGGGGGAGACAAAATACTGCTGATGGCTCAACAGCAACTCATCGGAATTTCCATATCACTGGATTTCCACCATCATGTGAACAATGTGATAGTATTGGTCAGACCAAAAGATATAATGGTGTATGCTCGAGGAAACAACCACGAGTAAGACAACATTACGAACATCGTTGATTCTGATTTGATTTGAGGATAACCCATACTCAGATCAAAGTTTTGGCAAGACAATAGCTCCAACAACTGGTCACGAGGATCAATCGATGAAGATATCATCCTTCTTCAACACACACAAAGATATCCCTTTGGAATGAACTGAGTCGGACAAGCTTTTATCTCCCAACTCTCCAAGTTGTTGTTTAGCTTGACCAACTAGCTCAGGGGTATCCCACACAGATTCTTGGAGAAAGGGTGGTTTACAAGAAACCATCTTGATAACGAACTCGACATAGTGGTCAGGTGACAACCTGGTAATACTTCCGAGAAGATATCCGGAAAATCACGAACCACCGATATATTACTAAGCTCGAAAACAATCTTGCTTTTCAGGGCAAGATGATACGATCAAAAAGCGAGGGTTTGACACAATCCTAACTCATTGATCGAAGAGTGCACCAGAAATAAGGACTAGGTAGAACAATCAGTCTTAGAATGATGATTCAAGAACCAACATACTAAGAATGAAATTATTGTCCATTAACTACCAAGCAACTAGTTGCTAGGCGTATTGATTTCACACATCACTATTCACTTGTCGACATTCCGGTTACAAAAACACGGAACCGAGAAATGAAAATGATGGCGAGAAGTATTACTACATCAAGAGTTCATAGGATGGTGTGCAATTCCCATGACATTCTTGATATAAAGATGGTAATACTCCAAGATAGAACAGAGCAAAAGCTAGATTAGCAATTTGTTCTGTGGAGTACAACTGCTTTGACCCCATCCTAGAAATGGACAAGGTACTGGAGTTTGTTTCTCCTAGGCATTCTGGAATAGAATGGCTTGACGGACCACAAGAATTATAAGCATCGATGAGCTCGAGTGCACAACTACTCTTGACTATCAATCGATAGACGAAGGTCAGTATACAACTAAAGGGGGACAACTCAAAGGAACATATGATTTTCTGAGTTGTGGATGCATAGATTAGTATGTCGAACCAAGTTCAACATATTTCTTCCAGATAACCCATGCAGAAAGGTAGAACTGGCAGAGTCACAATATAGCATGGAGAACTCTTCGGGAGTACTCTTATTGTCATCTTTTGATCCAACAAACTTCTGCCATAAGTGGTTCATAGTATTTGGAAGAAGGAAATACCACGGACCTCGAGGACTAATGCAAAGGTTCTAATTTCCTAAAGGAACTAGCAAACACTATCAACATGAGGTAAGTGGGGTGAATCTCGGGTTCAAAACCCAGAAGTAGATTACCTATTAACTAAATGGCATCACGGGATGCTTTCGAGAAGAAAGGCCAGAATCATCACACTGGGATGCAAATCATGGCTAGATTACTAGATGATCCCCCTAAGACACCTAGGGTCATAATAATAATTCCAACATATGTGTCGAGGCAATAGAATACCTCAACTCAACAATTAGTGTGATTAACCTGGCCCAAAGGAACATCGAACGGAGGAAGGGATTTTGCAAATGCTATGACTTTTAGGAACCAGGATGACTCGGACAAAGATAACGGCTGTAAATGCTCAAAAGATTGGAGGCACGCTACAAAAATGGTGGCATAGCCACCCCGAAGCACGATATCAAGGTTTCGAGATCAACAGTTATGAACATACGAAAGTAGTAAAACTGAACTGAGATTTGAAACTAACAATTCTATAGGTCTATGGATCAGTAACACGTCATCCTGATAGATAGATGAGAAAGCCTAGTTTCTTAATCCCCGTAGAAAAGAAGAGGTTGACTCAGATCAGAAGGCCATGAGGGATAAGGAGTAAAAAGGACCTTACGTTCCCATCCCACAATCAATTCCCCTACATATAACTAAAGCATTTCTAGACTCAACTTCGACCAGTTTGGCTTGGTAATCCTCACAGCAATCAAGCTCGATACCAAAGCTGTCGGGACCCGACTCAATGCCACATCGATCTAGCATGTAACACCTCATATGACTTTGCGGCCTCACGCACGGTATTCCCACGGGTGTCGCCTTACCTTTGCCGGGACCGTTTGTGCCTTTTGGCACACGATATGATAGTGTCGCTAGCATCCATATGATAAGGAGCCCGGCTGACATGGCTAGTCGTAAACCCAAAGTGGCACAAACTTACAGGACAGCATCCATGACCCAAAGATCGAACGTGTCGGTCATCGCCGAGTGAATCCAGGCTGTAGCAGCTAGCAGACTCGGTGAACCGGGCTGTGGCGGGCTAACAGACTCGGTATTCATCGCGTGACATTTCCCGAAGGACAGACACGGGAACGAAGAAGGACACATGCCGGCCAGCCTAAGTGTTCCGGAGCAGTAGCAAGCTACCATGGCTCGGTGGAAACACTAGGAGACATTTCCCGGTAAGAGAGGCTACTAAAGATAACAACTAGATAGTCAGATCCCACACATACCAAGCATTTCAATAACATACACACAATATGCTCGATATGTGCAAATACAACAAGGCATCACAACATGACTCTACAACTCAAGTATTTGTTCATTAGGCTCCGAAGAGCGAGATATTACAAACAGGGGTCTCATGACCCAACATCCAGAGCATACAAGTCAAAGCACAAGCGGAAGCTAACATGTCTGAGTACAGACATCTACAAATGAAAAAGGCTGAGAAGCCTGACTATCTACCAGATCCTGCCGAGGGCACAAGATCGTAGCTGAGGTATCAAGCTAAACGTCGAAGTCCAAGCGAACTACTAGCGAGACCAAGTCTCTCGCAAAAACATAAAATAGGCAAACGTGAGTACAAATGTACCCAACAAGACTTACATCGAACTAACTACATATGCATCATTATCAACAAAGGGGTGGTGGAGTTTAACCGCAGCAAGCCAGCTTTGACTCGGTGGCTAACCTGAACTACGATCGCAAGTAACTCTTTTGAGGTGGCGCACACGAGTCCACATATTCACCATATCAATACACCACTATGGATCCGCCTCCGCCTCCCTACGAGAACGCCATCCATAGCACTCACGCTATCTTGCGATTTTAGAGTATCCACTTTCACTTGTCTATGAACTATGCAAGGTCCAAGTTTCCATATCCGAGGAATCCGGCTATTCAATAGATAATGATAACCCCGCAGGGTGTACTTCTTCACACGCGCTCGCCACTTATCGCCTCAGACACGCCATGTACCTCGGCAACCTTCAAGCGGAAGCCAGCGAGGAGTCGGCCACGACCTACCTAAACACTCAAGTCTCTCGTCGGGTTTATCGCCTATTCGGGTTCCATCCGCAAGGAGATCCGCCGGGTGTCGCCACGGCCCCAAACGATGTGAGCAGGTTCCCAAGCCCACCTCGACGGGTAGATCTACGCTTGGTACACCGTGCCACGGTGCCTAGTCTATCCCAAGCCCACCCTGCCGGGTGCCACTTGGTAGAAAAATAGCACTACCTACAAACACCAGAAACTAGTTGCAACTCCTGGACAGAGAACAAGGGTGATTAAGAAGCCGAGAGGGCTTGGAGCGCCCGGAGCCCAATGTGTGGTAGTAACTGTTCATGGATCACAAACACAGAACTCAGTTCCTGAGGACGGCTGCAATGAGACAACCCACCATGTACTCCTACATGGCCTCTCACCGCTACCTTTACCAAATCGTGTTCACACATTTAGCTCACACACAGTAGGACATGTTTACACACCTCTGATTCATCCTCGATGAATCAGACCCGACTCAACTCTAAGCAATAGCAGGCATGAGAAACAAGCATGAATGAGTAGGCACATCAGGGCTCAAACAACTCCTACTCATGCTAGTGGGTTTCATCTATTTACTGTGGCAATGACAGGTCATGCAGAGGATAAAGGGTTCAACTACCGCAGCAAGTAACAGATATGTCGTTGTTGTCCTAATGCAGTAAAAGGGAGCAGGAGCGAGAGAGTGGGATTGTATCGGAATGAACAAGGGGGTTTTGCTTGCCTGGCACTTCTGAAGATAATATAGTTCTTCATCGGTGTCATCGAACTCGTCGTCGGAACCACGTTTATCGAGAGGGGACAAACACCGGCAACTGAGAAAGAACACAATCAATGCAATGCCACAATATGATGCATGATCATGACATGGAGACATGCTGTGATTTGAGCTAATGCAACTAACAGCAAGTTAAATGGAGTTGGTTTGAACCCTAGGTTCAAATTCAAACTCCACATGTGGATATTCAAATGCCATTATTTGTTTTGCCCAATTCAGCAACTATAAGTTGTTCTAACATGCATGAAAACAGTACAGATGGATAGATTGAATTTTTCTGATAATTTTTCATATATAAATTATTTCATTTGGACTTACGGTTGATTTTATATGAATTTTAGAAGTTTGTAAAATTTTCTGGAATTTCCTGTATAAAATAAATCCAGAAAATGAGTTATTGCGTCAGCATTAGGTCATCTTGACCTCGGCAGGTCAACAGCGGGTCCAGTCAAACCTGACCAGTGGGGTCCACCGGTCGCTGATCGGGCTGGTTAGTGTCGCTGACAGGTGGGCCTGGTCAACGGCCACGTCAGCAGGGTCAATCTGACGCGTGGGTCCATCGGGATTAAGTTAAATCTAACTAATTTGCTTAGTGGTTTAACAAGGACGGTGGGGCCCGACTATCAGTGGCATAGGGCTTAGTTAGTGGTGTCATTAGTGACTAATGACGTAGCCACGTCATCCCACCGGCGTTTAACCGCCGGTGACACAAATCGCGGTGGAGATCTTCGGAAATCGCCCTCCGGCGATGGTTCGACGTGCGGTTAGGCTTGCTCGACTCCTGGGAGTGCGCCGCACCTAGTGGTGCCACTGGTTGAGCCGTGTGGCGGAAATAAGCCGGCGTCGAGGTTTGGCGGCGGCCGAAGCACGGGAGCAGTTGGGTTCGGCGCTACTGCGGACGGGAGGAGGATCTGGTGGGTGCGCTCGGCTTCTGGGGGTGTGCTGGGCGCGCTGATGGGCTCGGGCGTGAGCGGCAGCGGAGTGGCATGTGGCGCGCCATGAACGGCGGCAGCGAGCTCTCGGGCACGGCAGCGCTAGTGCTAGAGGGCGAGTTAGACTGCGGGGAGAGAGGGGAAAGGTGTAGGAGCTCACAAGGGTTCGGGAGAGAAGCTCGGTGGCTCGGGGGAGGCCCTGCAGGCGACGGATCAGAGTCGGCAGTCGGCGGCGTCCGAGGTTGAAGACGATGGCGATGGCGGCATTCCAGGGCGTCCGGTGCCGTGCGTCTCGTCGAGGAGGCGTAGCCCACATCGGCGGAGCGCGTGGACACGACGGAGGGACGAGGGGGAGGCAGTGGCCGTGGCAACGGCGAGCGGTGGCGTCGGCTGCGCTCGGGTGCATGCGAGGAAGAGAGCCAGGGAAGGGGGAGGAATGAGAGAGAGGGAGAGAGGGACCGGGGTGGCGCGTGGCGTCGTCTAGACGCGTCGGGGAGGCCAGCAGGGAGGCAGGAGGTGGAAGCAGGACGTGGAGCTCGGTTGCGCGCGCGTCGACACGGCATCGTCCTCCTGGCAGAAGCTAGGAGATGACTGGCATGGTAGGTTGGTGGGCTGGGCCGGCCAGTGGGCAGCCAGGTAAGTGGCCCGTGGCCTTTCTCTCTCTGCTCTAGTTTCTGTTTTATTAATGTTTTCTATTACTCTGTAAACCTTAGGGCTTTATTAAAAATACTTAGGCGCACTCAAAAATCACCAAACTGCTCATGGACACTGTTTGGAATATATCCAACATGGAACATTTCAGTTTAGGATTATTTGGGCATTTGAAATATTTAATAGAATTTAAATGCCCAAATTCAAAATAGAGTATGATTTAATTCAGATCCCAAATATGTCATGGAAAAATGTGCAACACCTCTGGTTACTTTTTCCAGCATTTACAGAAATGATGAACATTTTTGAAAGACATTTGGACTTACTGAAAATATTTTAGGTGAACCTAGTGAATTCCTTTAATGCTAGGGTTTGGACAATCCCCATTTCAAGTTTATTTGAGAAAATTAAACATGATGCACACATAAAGGGCTAGCCTAGGTCAGGCCAGAACTTGGGATGTGACAATGATGACATGGCAAAATACAACACGCAAGCAAATGACATGGCAACGACGGTGAATAACTGGCAGAGCCTTCCACCCTTTACCAAGTATATAGATGCATTAATTAAATAAGAGATATTGTGATATCCCAACATAATCCGGATCCAACATGTAGCAATCTTCAACTTCACCTGCAAATAACAACGATATAAGAGGGGCTGAGCAAAGCGATAACATAGCCAAGCAACGGTTTGCTAGGAAGGGTGAAAAAGGTTAGAGGTTGACATTGCAATTTGGGAGGCTTGACAGACAAGGGATAGGTAGCATAGCATAGCGATAGAATGAAGCAACTAGCAAGCAAAGATAGAAGTGATATCGAGGGTAATGGTCATCGTGGTCTAGTTGGTTAATTCTTTTCTTCGGAGATTGGTCGTGATGAGTGATTTTCTCGGATCTAAGTTGTTCATCTTTTCTTTTCCAGAGTTCTAATTTCCTCGGCCATTTCGTCGGAACCCCCATATAAATCATCGCAGGCTTTAGTCTTATTCTTTTCATCCTTCATTCCTATCTGATCATCTTTTGTCACCGGAGTTCTTCATGGTGGTTCTTCATGATTTAATTCATTCTTCAAGAATTCATCAAGATTTTGTTGGTGGAGTTCAAGTATCTATTCTTCTCGCATCTCTAAGTGCAATTAATTCTCCGTATTCTCTTCAAGTGGACTTTTGCTTTTCTTCGTTATTCCCAGATATTCAAGCATTTTCTTGTGGCACAGTTTCACCTCAACTTTGAGAGGATTTTCCATAAGTCCACAACAAACTTATTTTTTGTTGTTGATTTTCTCAGCAACCTCGTTAAATCTTTTCTTCTAAGGAAGCTATCTTATTCATTCGTGGTGAAATTTGTTGTTCTCTTATCCGTTATTTTCATTCCACTATTTTAATACTACCGGAGGCATTGTGTTGTTCATCTCATCAAGGTCATCCCATCGTGTGAAGTTCATGTTCTATTCCTTCCTTTTTCAGCCGGAGTGCTACCGAAATTCCTTCTTTGTTATTCTTTTTCTATCTTGTTCTAACCGGAGTGGTTCCAGTGTCTATCTTGTTCCTTCAGCTTTTGATTCTCGTCATTTTTGTCGTCCATCTTTTCTACCCGAGTGCTCTCGACCTTGTTCATCTTCTCTCTTGCGTTCTTACTTCACCTCTTCCTCTTTCTCTTCCATCTCGTTCCTAAGATCTCAGGACGAGATCTTCTGTTAGTGGAGGAGAGTTGTAACGCCCCGAGACCGATGCTCGAGATGCGTTCTATTTATTTTAGTTGTTGTCGTGTGGTTATTATGTTTGTTGCACTATCATAATTGTTTTGCATATTTCATTCCTATATTTTATGCCATGATCATGTTGAGTGCCTTGTCATTTTTGCTTCTTGGATCACGTTCATCTTAATTATATTATATTGCATTGCACCATCCTTACTTTGTTCTATGCTTCATGATATTGCCGATGTCATTTTTGTTGCATTTGCATCATGAGCATCATGCCTTTGGTTTGCATCTTGAAGTCTTGTTGTGTGATCTTGGGTGACCCCCCCCCTTTTCTTCCTATCTCCACCTCACTCATGCAACATGCTCATACCAGCGACCATTCGTCAAATTCACCCAAGTTTCTATTCTATACAAACTTCTCCTTTCTTCTTTATTACATTTATTTTCATGTGACATTTTCCCTGTCCATAAAATGTTCATTCTTTTCCTACAAACCCTAAACCTTGTCGTTAACCACTCTGTCAACTTTCAGCTCATTTGAAGATGTTTTGGTTGGGTTCAAAAATGCGTCAAGTTTGAACAAATTCAAACTCGAGTTATTTTTCTACCTCTAAACGAGCCCAAAACAATTTATTCAAACACTTCATAATTCCTAGATTGCAGGGATATTTTGTATATCTCTCATGCTCCTCTCTTAGCCCCCTAGCCTTTTCTTTTATTCCAGCTGTTTATTCAAATAAACAGAAATTCAAAAGAACAGGAGAAGGCCGTGGACTCTTGCCAGCCGGCCGCAACAGCCAGCTGGGCCTCACCTCGAGGCCGCCCAGCTTCCCCCAGCAGCCTCCTTCGCTCGCTCTCCCGTGTGGTGATCCACGCTGGCATCCACGCTGACCCCACCTGCAGCCTCCCAACATCCTGTTCCTCCTCTTCCTTGCCCTCTCTCTCCCTCATGGTAAAATCAGAGGGCATGGCGCCCACATGGCCACGGTGGCCGAGCCAGCTGTGCCCGCACCCCCTATAAGATCCCCCTCGGCGTCCGCGCCTAACCCTTAGGGTTTCCCCGTCACCGCCGCCACCCAACAGGGCCTCTTCCCTGCCCCGCTTCTCCTTCCCCGAGTGAGACCGAGCGCTACCGGGAGCGCGTCCGCGATGCCGGCGACCCTCCGATCGAGTTCACCCACCTCCGGCGCGTTCATCTGCTTCCTCGCCGTCCTCTATGACACCTTCTTCCACTCTGTCGCCGAGGGACGCCAAGCCAATGCCATCGTCGCCGCCTTCTTCCCCTGCGTCCTCTGCTTCTCGGACCAGAGGACGTCGCCCCGACCAGCAGCTCATCGTCGCGCTCTCCTTCATCTCCCGGCCTCCTCGTCGTATCCCTCAAACCCCTGGTGAGTAGCTGCTCCTCCCAGCCGCTCCTCGTCGTATCGCTTTGATGCCGTCGTTGTAGTCGCCGATCCTCGCGCCGTGAGTTCGTCCATCATGGGTGATCTCGAGTTTGAGCTCTTGCTCGTGTCGCTACTTCTGCTCACTGATCACACACACACACACAGACACACACACACACACAGCCTCCATGCTCTCTCAGCACTTGCACTTACGCTTGCATAACACGCCCTTCTCGCCAGGGAGTCCCGTTGCCCTGCTTCGCCATATCCCCGCCATGACTGAGACAAGCTTCCGCTCGTCCTCGATCTCCTGTACCCCTAGCCTTCCACGCGCGTACCCATGCACGTTTCCGCAGCCCCGCCGGTGACCTGCAGCCGCAGGTGTTGGCTCCCGTTGCCGGCCATGTCCACCGTGCATCCATGGTGAGGAAGGCCTGGCTTTTGTGTCACTTCAGGAGCAGCAGTGTCTCTTGCTTGAACGAGCAGTAGCAGCGCAATGGCTGTGGCCACAGACGTGTACCCAGGCGACCACGTATCAAATCCCCATGGCCGCACCTTTTGTTTTCAACAATTTTTGCTTCACCCAGATCAAGCTCTGCTCCTGTTTCATTTTCTGTCAATTCCATTCTTCAACACAATCAAGTCACTAACCCACTGGTCATCTTGGCGCACTAACAGTAGGAGGGCCTGTGATCGAATCCCATGGAGCCTCAATTCTTTTTCTCTGTGTCTTTTGGTCCAAAACGTGCAAACATTCGCTTCGGGCCCATTCTGGTCCTGGCCTTGCACAGTGCGTTGAATCCGTCCCGTGCATATTTTTTTCAGTCTGTGCATTTCACCATTTTCCAGTGCATCTTTATTTACAGTAATGCCATCATCTTGCATTGCTCATATTTAAATAACCATGCTTTGGATTTAAACAAACTATATATGTAAAATGCTTAGAATTTCATCTAGTTTCACATTATGCCACTTTAATCCATGTTTAAGATGCTTAAACTTGCTGTTTGCTTTATTTTGCATACATGTCATGTTAAAATGATTTATTTCATAACTAAATAACCGTAGCTCCATATTAAACAAACTTTATATGTAAACGGGCTAGAAAAATGCATAGATTAACTTGGTGCACTTTGTTTTGCTGTTTAACAACTTTAAAATTATGTTATAGGCAGAACAGTACCAAATTCATAAATTGCATATGGGGATTTTCCGGAATTGTTGGTTGTAATTTCCGGCCTCATTTAAAATGCCTAGATAGGTGGTTTTGTTGTGCATCAACTCTTGCCATGTTAACAACATTTAATCTTGTCATGCATCATGCTTGGTTGTGCATCATGCCATGTCTATGTGTTGTGTGTTTACCTTATTGTTTGCTTCTTTCCGGTTGTGCTCCTTCTCGTTAGTTCCTGTTGCGTTGTGATCGTGAGGATTCATTCGTCTACGCTTGGTTCGTCTTCGTGGCTTCATCTTCTTCATGGAATCGTTCTTCTTCCTAGCAGAATCTCAGGCAAGATGACCGTCACCTTGGATCTCACTACTATCATTGCTATGCTAGTTGCTTCGTTCTATCGCTTTGCCGCGCTACCTATCTCTTGTTGCTCAAGCCTCCCAAATTTCCATGTCAGCCTCTAACCTTTTTTACCCTTCCTAGAAAACCGTTGTTTGTCTATGTTACCGCTTTACTCAGCCCCTCTTATAGCATTGTTAGTTGCAGGTGAAGTTGAAGATTGCTCCATGGTGGACAGGATTATGTTGGGATATCACAATATCTCTTATTTAATTAATGCATCTATATACTTGGTAAAGGGTGGAAGGCTCGGCTTATGCCTGGTGTTTTGTTCCACTCTTGCCGCCCTAGTTTCCGTCATATCGGTATTATGTTCCCGGATTTTGCGTCCCTAATGCGGTTGGGTGATTTATGGGACCCCCTTGACAGTTCGCTTTGAATAAAACTCCTCCAGCAAGGCCCAGCCTTGGTTTTACCATTTGCCTCACCACCACCTATACCTTTCCCTTGGGTGGCCAACCCGAGGGTCATCTTTATTTTAGCCCCCGGCCGTTGCTTTCTAAGTGCTGGTCCGGTTTAGCGATGTCCGGCGCCCCCTAGGCAACCAGGGTCTATGCCAACCCGACGTCTGGCTCATCCGGTGTGCCCTGAGAACGAGATATGTGCACCTCCTATCGGGATTTGTCGGCACATCCGGGCGGCTTTGCTGGTCTTGTTTTACCATTGTCGAAATGTCTTGTAAACCAGGATTTCGAGACTGATCGGGTCTTCCTGGGAGAAGGAATATCCTTCGTTGACCGTGAGAGCTTATAATGGGCTAAGTTGGGACACCCCTGCAGGGTTTTAAACTTTCGAGAGCTGTGCCCGCGGTTATGTGGCAGATGGGAATTTGTTAATGTTCGGTTGTAGATAACTTGCCACCAGATACGAATTAAAACGCATCAACCGTGTGTGTAGCTGTGATGGTCTCTTTTCGGCGGAGTCCGGAAAGTGAACACGGTTTTGGGTTATGTTTAACGTAAGTAGGAGTTCAGGATCACCTCTTGATAATTACTAGTTGACGACCGTTCCGTTGCTTCTCTTCTCGCTCTTATTTGCGTATGTTAGCCACCATATTATGCTTAGTCGCTGCTGCAACCTCACCACTTTACCTGCAACCTCACCACTTTACCCCTTGCTTTCCCATTAAGCTTTGCTAGTCTTGATACCCATGGTAATGGGATTGCTGAGTCCTCGTGGTAATGGGATACCCATGTTAGCCACCATAATATGCGATACTTTAGGATAGTATCGCATATCACTTTAGGATAGTATCAAATATTATGATACCATATTTTGCTGAGTCACTTTAGGATAGTATCGCATATTTTGCTAGAGTGACAAGTTGGTATCAGACCCTTGACCGACCATAGGAGCCCCCTTGATTGATCGTGTAGTTGGCCGTTGTTGAGTCTAGAAGAAAACTATTTTTCAGTCTAGTTATATCGGAGAGTTGGAATTCTTTTTACTCCTCAGCCCCTTCATCGCTCTGGTGAGGAATCTTGACGTAGGTGTTTTGAACTACTCGTCTTCCCTTCAAAATTTTCTTTAGGTTCACGCGGTTAGATTTTCGATCGTTGGTTCTCAGCTCTTTTGATCCGGTGCATTTCTCGTCAAGTTGACTCGAGCCTCTTCATCTTTGCCAAGTTCAATACTCAGTTGTTTTCTTTCCCACCCGCCCACACCTTTTTCTTCTGGGAGCCGGAGTCCGTAATCGAGTATCCATCCTACTCGCGCGAAGTCTTTGCTTTCTTTCCTCAATGATTTCAACCGGTGTTTTCTCTTCAAGATATTCGTCGGTTCCCCCTTCCAGGTTACCTTTGTTTTCCCGCCCTCCCACCCTTTTTCTTCCCAGAGTCTGAGTCTGTTTCGAGCATCAATTTCATTCTTGTGGAGCCTCTTCAGTCTGTCGTCAATTTCATTCTTCATCCCTTTCTTTTTCCGGTGCACACAATTCAAGTTTTTTTCGTAGTCGATCATATTCTTTCCCTCAGCTCAAATGTTTTCCCCTTGCTCATTCGCCTCTCGCTAGTTTATCTTTTCGGAGTGCTCAAGACATCTCAAGAGATTTGTCTGTGTTCGGATTAATTCGAGGGTGTCACCTTATTCAAATATTTCATTTGTTCTGGTGCATCATCTATCTGTTCAACAATCCTTTCCAACGGTGTTTTCTTTTAGTGGGCCCTAACCCACAGGTCTTTTCCCAGGATCTTACCTGACTCTTCTAATTTCCTTTTCGAAGTTTGAAGTAAGTATGAATTTCATCAGTCAGATCTTTTCCAAGATCGATTTCAAATCATTTTCATTGTTGGCTCAACCTCTTCGTTTTTCATTCTCCCGGAGAATCTTAGTAATTTCGGTGGTGTTTCTCGTCGTCATTCTCAACTTTGAAGATCAAGGAAGAGTTTCTCTAAATCTTGTCCGTTCTCTCGAAGATTCATGGTTCTAGTTCATGTTATCCTCTCGAATTATTCCATTTGTCAAATATTCTTTTCTTACCCATCCGGAGTATGTCAGGAGTTGTTTTCCATTTCTTTTCACCGGAGGCCATCATCCCAGAAGAATTCTTTGTCCTCACATCTCTGCTACTGTTATCCAATTATCCCGGTGCTTCGTTCTAGTGTTCTTTAATAATCTCATGATCTCTTTGTTCTTTTGCATCTAAATCCCCTCTAGCATATTTGTTCTTCTAATTCTTCCCGCTGATTCATTCTCTTTCATCAGTCATTTTCAAATTCTTACGGTGGTTCATTCAAGATTCCTCTTCCTTTGCTACCTTATCATTTCATTCATTGTTTCCAATCCCACCGGTGGTCCCATCAATAACTTCTTCAAGTTGGCGCTATGTCACTTATCAATCCTTTTCAAGAAGGATAAGTAGTATGCAAAATCCATTGCTTGTCCTCAATTTAATTTGATGAACGATAAGCATACAATAAATCTTATTCTTATTTCCTCAAAGTGATTAATCCCTTCCTTCGGAGTTTGTTCGTGAGGAATAAATTCTAGTTCCAAGTGTTTTCATCTTTTCTTTTCCGGAGTTCAAATTTCCTCGGCCATTTCGTCGGAACCTCCATCTGAATCACCGCAAGGCTCATCTTATTATTTTCAAGCTTCTATTCGATGTCATCATCCTTTTATTACCGGAGTTCTTCATGGTGGTTCTTCATGAGTTAATTCATTCTTCAAGAGTTCATCAAGATTTTGTTGGTGGTGTTCAAGTACCTTTTCCTCTTGCGTCTTGAAGTGCAACTAAATCTCCGTATTCCCTTGAAGTGGAGTTTTGCATTTCTTTGTTCTTCTAAGATATTCAATCTTTTCCGCTTGTGGTTGGTTATCACCTCATAATTTTCAGATGTTATCCATAAGACCACAACAAGCTTATTCCTTTTGTTGTTGATTTTCTCAACAACTTCGTTCAATATTTTCTCGCAAGGATGCTTTCCAAATTCATTCGTGGTAGAAGATGTCATCTTCTTCTCCGTTCTTTTCATTTCATCTCTTTCAATTCTTTCCGGAGGTTTTGTGTCATGTCTTCATCAAGTATCATTCCATCCTCTCAAGCTCGTGTTCTATTGCTCCATGTTTCGGCTGGAGTGCTGCCTAAATCCTTTCAATCTTATTCGTTTCTTATCTCGTTCTAACCGGAGTGGTTTCTTTGTCTATCTGATTCCGTGAGCTTTCGATTCTTGTCATTCTCGTCGTTCCTCTCTTCTTCTCGAGTGCTCTCGATTCCTTGCTTCTTCTCTTAAGTTCTTGTTTCACCTCATCCCTTTTCCCTTCCGTCTCGGTCCTAAGATCTCAGGACGAGATATCTTGTTAGTGGAGGAGTGTTGTAACGCCCCGGATCCGATGCGCCAGGTGTCTTCCAATTATTCGCCGTCATTGCCATGTCATTTGCTTACGTGTTGTATTTTGCCATGTCATCATGTGCATTTAATTTTTCTTACGTGTTCGTTTCTTGCATCCGAGCATTTTCCCCGTTGTCCGTTTTGCGATCCGACACTCCTATGTCCTCCGGCGTCCCCCTTTTGTCTCTCGTTGTGAGCGGGTGTAAAACTTTCTCGGAATGACCCTAGGTTTGCCAAGCGGCCTTTGTATACCACCTGTAGACCGCCTGTCAAGTTTCGTGCCATTTGGAGTCCGTTTGACACTCCAACGTTTAACCGCGTAGCCCAAAACCCCTCTTTCTTTGCAGCCCAGCCCCTCTTCACCATGGCCCAATAACCCATCCAAACCCCTCCATGCTCTCGGACGTTTGATCACAATCATGTGGGCAAAAATCGCTCCCCATTTGGACTCTCCTAGCTCCCAGAATCTATAAATATGTGATACTCTCCGATTTTCGCGCAGTCCAACCCTAGCCCTCTCCCTCCTAGCGCTGCCGGACACGTCCACCGACGCCTCCACGTCGCCCGGACCAATATGGGGACGCCACATCACCCCGCCGCTGCCGCTAGCCAACCAGACGCCACCACCTCCCCGCGCCCGCACCCTCTCTCTCCTCCCGTCGCAAAGAGCCCGCTGAGCCCATCTCGAGGCCCTTTCGGCCCGGACGCTGCTGATGCTCGCCCACACGAGCCGAGCGCCGCCGCCCGCACAGCGTCTGCCGCCCGGCCGCCGGACCTCGCCGGAGGCATCAACGCCCGCCGGCTGCCGCCACTGCCGCCAGCGGCGCCGCGACCGCCGAACGCCCTGCAAGCGCCGCTGCGCCTCGCCCGCGCCCCAGCGCCTCCCCGCCGCGAGCGCCCGCGCCGCCACGCGGTTGCCGCCCCGCCGCCCGTGCCACAGCCTCGCCCGCCTCCTCCGACCTCGTCGCGGCTCCGCCGCCGGATCTCGCGCCGCTGCCGGAGCCGCCGGATCCGCCCGCCGGCGCCCGTCCGCCGCCGGTTCCTCGCTGGCGCCTTCCCGACCTCGCCGGAGTTGCCGCCTCGCCGTCCGGATCGTCCTATGCCCCGAACCACGCCCGATCCGCACGCCTCTGACCCGACCCGCGAGCCCCGTTGACCTTCGCGATGCTATATTTTTCACCAAGTCTCGGAGATCCCCGTTATTTTCGAGCCATGTTCATCATATCATATCTCCATGATCGTTGATCCAGATGATGCATATGATATATCGAAATGTTCGTCATGAGATGCTCTTCATTTCATTACATTGTGCCATGCTTGTTTGAGTCCATCTTGATGCCTGAATCATCGTTGCAAGTGCTAAATGATGTTAATCTGCTGAAACTGTTATAACTTGATGATTTGTCATTTTTGTTGCATTTGATGTGTGCATCTTATGGGCTTGAGTTCTACATGTGTTTTGTACTACATCATGCCTTCTTCACAGTGGTGCCATCCTTGTATTTTTTTGAGTCTTGAAGTGAGTGCATCGAGCTCGTGGAGTAGGGTACTTGCTGTTGCTGTTTTGCTAGACTGTTTCTGCTACATCATGATGCTATGCAAACCTGCTTCTACAAGTCATTCTATGCATAACCTGGAGTTGTTCACTAAGGATATTTTGTTATACATATCATGCTCTATCCATTCATGCTCCTGGTTGCATTTATGTCCTGCTGTAACTTGTTGTTATCTTGCTCCAAACTTGCTAAATAATGTTGTTGTCAGCCTGTTAACATTAAGTTCAATGTTGCGATGATTGTTGCTAGTGATCCACGCACCCTATGAACTTGTTCTTGCCATTCTTAGCTTCTCAAACATGTCTTATTACTGTTGCTTGCCTTGTCATGCCATTTATTGCTCTGTGGTGAGTGGTTCAAGCTCACCAAAATGCCTACTTATTGTTGTTCCTGCCATGTATGAATCTGTCATATCTCTTGCCATGTTTACATGGGTGCCATCATATTTTCTGTGCCCTTTTGGCTCATGGTCAGCAAAGGACTTTTGTTCTATGCATTTAGTAGTATCATGCCATGCCTTTGTTTGCCATGTTAAGTTACCGTAGAATGTTGTTTGATAGCTCTAAACATTGCAACCTGATGTTATTTTCTGCTAAGTCTAAAACTGTTATTATTTGCAATCTTGCCATGTCCTTTTGAGCATGTTCTAGTGATTCCTGGAGATAGCGCAGTGTTCATGTTTTGTCATGCATTACCAGTACATCATGTCCATGCCTTTTGTTTTCATATTGGGGTACTGTAGCATATTGTCTTGATGCTTGCTAGATGCCTAGTTGCTGTTTTGGACAGATTGTTGTTATGTCTTGTATAGAGTGTATGTGTTGAATCGTTGCTCCGTTTTGAGTGTTCTCTATATGAAACTTGCTTGATTTTGCACGTAGTTTCATATTATCATGTTGCATCCTTGTTTGGGGTATTTGCTTGATGTTTGTATGCATTTTGCATCAATGCCATGCTTAACTTGTTTTGCTCATATCTTCTAGGCCGTAGCTCCGAATTAAATGAACTTTATATGTAACTTGACTAGAATCTCGTGTAGATCATCTTGGTGCATCTTAACTTGCTGTTTAACAACTTGAACATAAGGTTTATTCTGTTCTGGACCAATTTCTAAATTTGCATATGAGGACTTACCGGAATTGTTATATGTTGTTTCTGGCGTCATTTAAACTTGACTTGTTGTGTTGTTCTTGTTTGCATCATCTCTTGCCATGAGTAGCCTCATGTAGCTTTGCCATGCATCATGTTTGTTGTGCATCATATCTTGTCTATGTGTGGTGTGTTTACCATGTTGTGTGCTTCTTCTCGGTAGTTCCCGTTTCGTTGCGATCGTGAGGATTCGTTCGTCTACGCTTGGTTCATCTTCGTGACTTCATATTCTTCATGGAATCGTTCTTCTTCCTTGCGGGATTTTAGGAAAGATGACCGCTACCCTGGATCTCACTACTATCATTGCTATGCTAGTTGCTTCGTTATATCGCTTTGCTGCGCTACCTATCGCTTGCTCTTCAAGCTTCCCAATTTGCCATGTCCGCCTCTAAACTTTTCACCCTTCCTAGCAAACCATTGCTTGGCTATGTTACCGCTTTGCTCAGCCCCTCTTATAGCGTTGTTAGTTGCAGGTGAAGTTGAAGATTGCTCCATAATGGACAAGATTATGTTGGGATATCACAATATCTCTTATTTAATTAATGCATCTATATACTTGGTAAAGGGTGGAAGACTCGGCCTTATGCCTGGTATTTTGTTCCACTCTTGCCGCCCTAGTTTCTGTCATACTGGTGTTATGTTCCCGGATTTTGCGTTCCTTACGCGGTTGGGTGATTTATGGGACCCCTTGACAGTTCGCTTTGAATAAAACTCCTCCAGCAAGGCCCAACCTTGGTTTTACCATTTGCCTCACCTAGCCCTTTTTCCCTTGGGTTTCCGGAGCCCGAGGGTCATCTTTATTTTAGCCCCCCCGGACCAGTGCTTCTCTAAGTGCTGGTCCGAACCGAGTAGACTGTGGGGCCCCCTCGGGGAAACTCAAGGTCTGGTTTTACTCGTAGGATGTCTCATCCGGTGTTGCCATGAGAATGAGATATGTGCAGCTCCTATCGGGATTGTCGGCGCATCGGGCGGCTTTGCTGGTCTTGTTTTAACATTGTCGAAATGTCTTGTAAACCGATTCCGAGACCGATCGGGTCTTCCCGGAGAAGGAATGTCCTTCGCTGATCGCGAGCTTATCATGGGCTATGTTGGGACACCCCTGCAGGGTATAAACATTTGAGAGCCGTGCCCGCGGTTATGTGGCAGATGGGAATTTGTTAATGTCCGGTTGTAGATTACTTGACACCAGATCCGAATTAAAACGCATCAACCGCGTGTGTAGCCGTGATGGTCTCTTTTCGGCGGAGTCTGGGAAGTGAACACGGTTTTGGGTAATGTTTGACGTAAGTAGGAGTTCAGGATCACCTTTTGATCATTGATAGCTTCACGATCGTTCTGTTTGCTCTCTTCTCGCTCTTATTTGCGTATGTTAGCCACCATATATGCTTAGTCGCTGCTGCAACCTCACCACTTTACCCCTTCCTTTCCCATTAAGCTTTGCTAGTCTTGATACCCATGGTAATGGGATTGTTGAGTCCTCGTGGCTCACAGATTACTACAACAATAGTTGCAGGTACATGTTATGCGATGATCATGACGTGAGAGTTATGCTTGCCTGCTTTGGAGTTCTTCTTTTGCTTCTTCTTCGATCAGGGGATAGGTTCCAGGTCGGCAGCCTGGGCTAGCAGGGTGGATATCCTTTGAGTTTCTGTTTGTGTTTCATCCATAGTCGGATGGTGCTCTTATGTAAGATATTGATGTACTCTTGTGGCATTGTATGCCTTTTGTATCCCCATCTATTATGTAATGTGGATGTAATGATATCCACCTTGCAAAAGCGTCTTCAAGATGCACTTCTATCCTTGGTGGGACCTTCGAGTTCCTTTAGGATAGGGTCGCATCTTGGGCATGACACCACGTAGGGAAGCATAGCAATGTCCGAGGTATAGATACAGTTGCTTCTCGTAAATGGTAGTAACATTGTGTCAATAGCAGCTGGATCGCCTTTCACCATCATTGGATAGTTTTGTCCAAGGAAGAGCGAGTTTTCTCCAAGACTATCAATACTGAACCAGGGAGTAGTTGTTGGTGCTAGAACACTAGTATCCATCCCGAATACCCTGCAACGGATGTTGGAATAGGTCCCGAGAGTGCGACCATGCGAGACAACACCTGCTTCCTTACTAACATCAGAAGTGCCCTGTATACAGACAAGAAGAGGTGATCCATCAGAATAAGTTGCAGGCGCCACTGAGTATATGGGTCCTGCTCGTCCTCATGGTCATTATCATCACCATCATCATCTCCCCCTTGGTTATAAAAAATTTCAAGTATAGGTGGTGGAATGTTCACAGGACCTTGGAAACACAAGCAGGTTAATTAGTAAAAGGAAACTAGCTAGCTAACCCGCATGCATGTGGATGAAACAATTATAATTACGCTGGAAGACAAACGTACCGAAACCATAAGGATTCCATGCAAAAACAGTGCCATGAGTGCTGGCGGCAAACACAAGACCCTCGTATTGAATTGCATCACAGTACTCATCACGGTACAAAAATTGATTTTTGAGCAATATCCATCGAGTTGTGGAAGCAAGGACAGCAACAAGCTTGTCAAAGATAGCAACAACTTCACAGTTTGTGTAATTCCACGAACGGCTGGGAACTCGACAAATTGCTATCTTCCGTAGATGGCAGTCACCATGATAGTATTTGAACGTACGTAGAATACCGGTGTGCTCAACTTCAAGGCAGTCTGAGATTTCTGGAAGTGGAACCCGGTGACGAGTGTACACATTCACAAGTTCCCACTCGCAGTTGTACCCAATATAAACAACCCAATCTCCATTTGCACCTGCCCAAGCCTTACGCTCAAGCGATGGCATCTTAACATCACACGTGTCATTATCAAGCGGCATCAACTTGCACAAGCCGAGGCTTCCGTCGTCCCCGCGCCAGTCAGCAGGGTCACGACGAAGAAGATAGGGGATATCAAACTGCTCCTGGACCCTTGGGTTCCTTGTAATGATGTTATTAGTTGAGTCGAGAATGGTCTTGAACGAACCTGCCATGCTATCCAAGGTGATGATGTCGCACCGATCAATGAGTTCCTCCACCACGTCATCTTTCAGATCAGGGCAAGAATAATGGGGTCATTTTCGGCCTATTCCCTCCATGGAGAAGATGATCGAACAATGGCAGAAGGAAGGGTGAAGGCAAATGGAGGGAGGAAGAGCATGCGATAGCAGTTCCAAATCGAGAGGGAAAGGCGAAGAGGTGGTGGATGGTTGCCACGGTACATGAAGAGGCTAGTGGGGAGCGAACGGTTGCCACAGAGGCCACACACCGACGACGAGGCCGAGTGAACTGCATGCCGTATATCGCACACACCTTGATCTAGCTGGCCATTTCTTTTGTGTTGCCTAATCACAAACAGTTCATCTGAGTGAACCATATGCTGTACATCGCACACACCTTCATCTGGCTGACTGTTTCTTTTGTGTTGCCTAAGCACAAGCAGTTCATCCGAGTGAACCGTATGCTGTACATCGCACACACATTCATCTAGCTGCCCATTTCTTTTGTGTTGCCTAATCACAAACAGTTCATCTGAGCAAACCATATACTATGTATCGCACGCGCCTTCATTTGGCTGCATGTTTCTTTTGTTTCTCCTCAACGCAAACAGTTAATTGAACTGAACAGTATGCCCTTCATCGCACACGCAACTAAAATATGAATTGTGTTTGATGCATCCGTCATCGCAAATGTTTTATACGTTTTTTGCGGTTTTCATACACCACCATTTGCGATTATTGCATGGCACACAGTTTCTCGAAGGGTCTCTGATCGTAGTGTCGCGTTAGCAGCATCCTGCAGTAGTGCCATTTTGGCAAGTCCATTTGGTGTGAAATTTTTACATCATCATTATTTGCCCAAATCATCATGGTTTGCCAAGTTTTATCCCAATCCAACACTCCTAGTGAGTGTTACTTCATGATTTAGCTTCTGAGCCAGATTTGGCAGTTGCACAGCAACTATGTTAAATAGTTGTCAAAATCATCTCAAACTTAGTAGGATCGTAGTCCTTACTACCCTAAACCTCCCTGACATCAAGTTTCACTCTTAACCTCACTAGGTTACCCACCAAAGTGTGGAGACTTTTGCTACAACAAGCTTGTGAGGCATGTGCCCATTTCCTCCCTGTGCATTTGTCCGGTTCACCACCGAAGCATTAATGTACCTTGGAGGGACTCCACGCTAGACATAAGCTGGCATCTTGAAAAGTGTCCAGAGCGCGCCTTGTCCGTGGTGACCACGAGAGCAGCCAGCCAAAACGGTGGTCTGTGCACTGTGGTCATCGGTAGCGTTGTTCCGACCGGTTCTGGCAGCCTCATCAATGTCCTACAACTCCCCCTCGACGTCCTCTTCCTCCTGGACTCCTCTCCCCCTTCGTTTTCTTCCCCGACGAGCCGAAACAGATGTTGCATAGTGCACGCCCGTGAGCTCCATCACCTTCCACCCGGTGTCCTCTTCCTCCTCTCGTCCCTAAGCGCTGCTCATCTCCATGACCCTCTAGCGCTTGTCCACTTCCTCCTCGGTGTCTTCCCGTGCCCCTCGTGACTGCTGCAGCCGGCAGAGCCTTGCTAGCTAGAATATTGTTATAGATACGATCATGCCATTGTTTTAATTTGGCTTCATGCTAGTAATATCGATGTTATGATGGTTCTGTTGCATTGTCGATACGCTTTGTTTCGTAGTGCCATGTTCGATAGGCTATAGTTGTGCACTTGAGAAGCTTGGTATTTTGTTAAGGCATTTGTATGTTGCATGCTCATTGTGCATTCATGTTAAATATGCTCATGATGATGGAGAAGATAATAAGATGACTTAGTTATAACAAACCTCCTTCATCATCGATGGGATTGAGTCATAGTGCCACCAAATCGAACTTCTTTAGTGCAGCCACATTTGCCTTTATGGGAAGGCCTTAATGCGATCTATTGTCATGCCTCTCGCCGGTGCCTCCAACGAGGGAAGGTTATGGGCGCGCGCTACCATGATCAGGTAGGCGGACATAAGACTTGTGTGCCCAGGTTTGTGTTTTAAGCTCATGTCCCCGTTTGGGACCGTTTATGTTTTGCCACGACGGTGGCCGTTGATGCCTTTGGTAGGCATGGGGCCACCAGGACTGAACCCAAAAGGGGTGTTGGTCGAAGTGGCCGGCAGATTGTCACGGCAGTAGGTCGGTTTTGTCGGAATGCCATTGGTCCACCCGAATGGGAGTGCAAGGCCATGGGTTCTGTGGCGTGGGTAAAGTGTGCTACCTCTGCAGAGTGTTTATTAACTCTATCGGTAGACGCACAATTCATAGTAAGTCACACCATCGGGTCTTGGTCGAAATGGAGGATCAACCTTAAATAACTAATGTGCGATAAAGTATGTGGTGACTTGGACTATGAGATAGTCATGAGAAGTCACGGTGATGTTCTGATATGATCACGAGACGATGACTCGGTGAGTCATGAGTTTTCTCCGAGGAGCCGTGGCAGAGTAAGAGTTTGTTGCGTAACATTAATACAGTATGTCTTCATGGGAGGTAACTGGTAGTTTATTTTGAGCGTAGTTCATGCATGAATCAATGTCCCGTAGATGCATCTATGCCATGTTATGATTGAGATGCTATGCTATGTTTTGCTATTGCCGTGTTAGAAGCATGTTTTCATATGCCATGTTAGTCGATGATATGATGTTATTCATGCTTAGTGATCTATATCATGCCATGCTTAGTAATTGATATGAGATAGGTTGTTGCATGCGCTTGGTTCTTGCTTTGTCTTCTACTTGTTTGGATGCTATATAATTGGTTGTCTTGCAAGTACATTCAATGTACTGACCTGGGGTGTCATGCCAGTTTATAGGACATGCCCGGATTGCTTGTTCGTTTGGTCGCGCTAGGCCGTAACCTTGCCAGTCCTGTGAGTTGTGGAGCCTAGCCAGAGTTGATATGCTGCCAAACAAAGACTTCCACCGCCATTTAGATAGCCTTAGAGCTATGCCAGATGATTGTATTCATCAATGATGTAATTATCTACATGTATTTGATGAATATTCGTGTACCTGGAATGCTGTATCATTGACCTGTCGTGCGTTAGGTGTTTTCCTGGGTTGACGTGCAAAGGCCCCCTGCTCCATGCGGATCGGGGTGCCGCAATGTGGGAGAGGTATACATGTATACATGGGATGTGTGTGTGTGTGCGCGCACGCATGATCAAGATAAAACAAAGAAGACATAAGTCATAAGATCAACGACATGGGAGAGACGAATCGGTATGACAATATGCATGCATGTGAGAGTGCAGGGAAGAAGGCCCGATAATTGAGCATGTGTTTTTGTATTTAAGAGATAGTGGCGTGGGCTAGAGCATGCATCGATGGCGAGCAGAGGGAGCGAGACACAACGATTGTGCAAAAGAGATCAACCTATAGATGCATGTTTGGCGAGACATATATAGTGTGCATGATAGGAAGCAAGACACTACAAAAAAAGACACATCCGTGACATTTTGGGCCGAACGAAAAAAATTCGGTCATACATATGAAACTTCTATGACGATAATTGTGACAAAACCCGGTATCATCATAGATGTGGTGGGCTCCTACTTCTATGACAAAAAATCATGATAGAAAATGGGCTTTTCGTCCTGGGCGGGCCGGAGCCGCAGCTGCATGACATTCTTTGGGCCGTCCATGACGGAAAAACCGTGGTAGAAGCGAGGGGGAGGAAAATTTTCGGGAGTTGCCGGTTACGGTGGGAGGTCGGGGGCCGAGTGATGCGTGTTTCTCTCGTACACGTGCGAGGCATTGGCTCTAAGTAAACCCGAGTGAGGCATTGGGCTCTAACTGAACCCGAGCGATTGCACTGCAGGATACGCGTTACTGAACCCGAGCAATCGATCGATGGCTGTTAACTGAACCCGATGGAGCGATTCCTTCGCTACTGCTGCTAACTGAAGCCGTTTGATTGGATGAACAGTGAGCATTGCGGGGGGTTTTGATGAACAGTGAGCGGTGGCGTCGCCTCTGGATGAACAGGACCCCGTGGTGTGGAGGGCTGGATGAACAGTAGACGGTGGAGGGGTGGTCGTGGAGGGGTGGTTGAACAGGACCCCGTGGTGTGGAGGGCTGGATGAACAGTAGACGGTGGAGGGCTGGGTGAACAGTAGACAGTGGAGGGGTGGTTGAACAGTAGCCGGTGGAGTAGCGCGCGGTGGAGGCTGGATGAATAGGAGCCCGTGGAGGCTGGAGGAGGTCGACGGTAGCCCGTGGAGGCTGGAGGAGGTCGACGGTGGAGATGAACAGTATCTCGTGGAGTCCGGTTTTGCGGTACGCCACACCCCTCCCGATGAACAGGACCCCCGTTTCGACTGTATGAGGTCCATTTCGTCCGTTTTGTGGTACGCCACACCCCTCCCGATCAACAGGACCCCCGTTTCGACCGTAGGAGGTCCGTTTCATCTGTTTTGCGGTACGCCACACCCCTCCCGATCAACAGGACCCCCGTTTCGACTATAGGAGGTCCGTTTCCTCCGTTTTGAAGTACGCCACACCCCTCCCGATCAACATGACTCCGTTCAAAACGTAAGAGGTCCGTTTCCTCTGTTGTGCGGTACGCCAGGCCTCGTTTCCATCGCTTGTTCCGTCCAAGCCCTCCCGATGAACACGACCACGCATTCCGTTTCGACCCAGCCGGTTGGCTCCCCATGAACACGACGACGACGTGGTTTCTCCGTTCCGACCCAGCCATGTACGTATGTGCAAGTAGGCGTTCGAGACCCTGCCCGTATGTATGTATGTGGCTGTATTTTCTTTCTTGCACCCTCGCCGCTGTACGTACGTGTACATGCTACATGCGCGCCTCTACATCGACACGTGCATGCCTCTACTATGACACGTGCGTGCCTCTACATCGACCAGTATGTACGTACACTTTCGCGACCAGAATGACAACGCTGCGACGCTCGACCGGTGGGTCCCGACCGCCGTGCACTTCCTTGCTCGCAAAAATGTAGCTGGTGGGTCCCAGAGTCGGGGCGAATCGTTTTTTTTTGCTCGGACGCACTTCCTTGCGTGCGAAGATGTAGCTGGGGGGTCCAAGCAGTCTGGGGGGCGAATCATTTTTTTGCCCGGACGCAGTTCCTTGAATGCGAAGATGTAGCTGGTGGGTCCCAGCAGTTAGGGGGCGAATCATTTTGTTTTTTTTTTCCTGGACGCACTTCCTTGCGTGCGAATGTGTAGCTGGTGGGTCCCAGCAGTCAGGGGGAAACATTTTTTCGCGAAATATGGTGGCCCGTCCGGTGGATCCCCGCTGTCAGGTGGAGGAATAATTATCTTGCCTGTAATAAGGAGGCACTTCCTTGCTGCGGCCGTGGACCCAGCTGTCCGCCTCTCCACGTACAGTCCACGTCCGATGGAAGCCGTTCCTTGACCACATTGACCACACCGTGCCGAGAGCACCAGGGCGATGGACGACGGTGAGGCCTAGGAAGGGGACGACGCGGAGCCAGGGAAGACGCGGCAGTGGATGCCCATGCTTAGAAGAGTATGAGGGTTCACTAGTTCGTTGCGGTGTGAGGCTGCCGTCACCGTAGAATAACAGGGGGTGTGGGTGAGTAGAGGGATGGCCTGGCCAGCGATGGGAGTAGTAGGGGGCGGTGAGGCCTCCTCCGCATCGTAGCCGGCCACGGGAGGCAGGAGCACGAGGCACGACCAGGGCTGGTTTGGGCGGCTGGAGCAAGAAGACCAGAGGTTGAAAAAGCACTACGACCGTTGGATGGACATCGTACGGTCACTGGAGCTAGAATCGTGCATATTGACTAAGTTGACAAAGCCCTCCATCCCCGTCAACTTAGTAGGCCCACAAGTCAGCCTGCCACTATACTAGGTCCAGCTAATAGGGGGAGTATTCATTTTTTTGTGCATAATAAGGAGGCACTTCCTTGCGTACGAAGATATAGCTGGTGGGTCCGAGCTGCCAGAGCCGGCCGCGGGGAGGAGGGAGCAGGCAATCCCGCCGGCGCTTGTTTGAGCCGCTGGAGCTGGAAGAGCAAAGATTGAAGAAGCACGACGGCCATTGGATGGCCACCCAACAGTCAGTGCTTGTGCATCAACCTTTTTTAGGAAAGCCTCAAATTTGTGGAAAACAGCATACAGCCCATCTGCCATTGTTTTTAATAATTTACAGCCCATTTGCTAATTCTTAAGGTTTTTTTGGAGCCCATATTCTTTTTGTTAGCATTACAGCCCATATTGTGGCCACGGTTAAAAACTTATACGAAAGTTTGCATATTTCGGTGCGGTCCGAACTATTTTTAATCCCGAAATTTCGACTCACATTTAAACTGATTTTAAAAATAAATGTATATCAATATAAAATCCAACAAATTCTCCACGCATAAAAATTAATGTAATTTAAAATCTCGAAATGAAAATAAAAGATATTTGAAACTAATTGCCGGTCTGATGTGTTTTAAAAATGTACATCCCATTTCTCATTCTTGATAGGCTATTTTCTCGCCAAATTAATGAAAGCTCTCCTTGTCTTGAAAGATTTGCAGCCCAACAGGCCTGACAAAGCGACTTACTTGGCAAATCACAAAAAATGGGCTATGGCCGTGGACCCGGTATCAGCCTCTCCCGTCGACAAAGACTCTTCCGATGGAATGTCGTTGACCACATTGACCACGCCGCGCCGAGAGCACCAAGGCGATGGACGATGGCGAGGCCTAGGAAGGGGATGACGTGGAGCCGGGGAAGACGCGGCAGTGGATGCCCACGCGGAGAGGAGTACGAGGGTTCACTGGTTCGGCTGCGGTGTGAGGCTGCCGTTGCCACGAAGTGGCTCAAGCTAGTGGGAGTAGTAGAGGCGACGAGGCCTCAACGGCAAAGACACCGCCATTGGAGGCAGGAGCAGGCGGTCTCCCCGGCGCTGGTTTGGGCGGCTGGTGCAAGAAGAGCAGCGATTGAAGAAGCAGCAGGACCGTTTGATTCAAATCCAATGGTTACTACTGCTAGAATCGTTTGTTGACTAAGTTGACAAGCCCTGCGTACACATCAACGTAGTAGGCCCACAGGTCAGCCTCCCAACCGGTGCGCCCCAGATGTCGATGGGAGGAATCATTTTTGGCGTAATAAGGAGGCGATTGATTGCATGCGCCGGACCAGCAGAGGGAGTAGGGTGGGCTGGGAAGCTGCTGCGGCATCACAATGGGCCACAAGAGGAGGTAGGAGCAGTCCGCGGCGCTTAGTTTAGGCGGCTGGAGCAGGATGATCAGAGATTGAAGAAGCACGACGGCTAGAATCGTGTGTTCACTGACAAAGCCTTGCGTAAACAAGTCAGCCTCGAAATTTGTGGCGTGTACAACCCATTTGCTATTATTTTTATGATTTTTACTCATTTTCTAATTCATATGGAATTTATTGCAGCCCGTTTTCCACTTTTAGAATTGCCGGCCATTTTCTGGTCAGTACCACGGTCAAAAAAATAACTAAATATGTGGGAATTTTTTGCTGGGGAACGGAATATTCTTAATACAAAAATTAATAACCATACTAAAACAAATTTAAAGATAAATTAGTACTATGTCATGTTAAATCCAATGAAATAGGTATAAGATATCAGTGAAGAACAAAATTCAAAAAAAACTAATATCCCATTTGCTATAATTTTTTTGGAATTTTCAACCCCTTTTGATATTACTTTTAACAGACATTGACCATACTCTTTGCCAAGGATGGAATGCATCCCTCCTCGTCTTGAAAGATTTGCAGCCCAGTAATTCGGAGAAAACAAATAGGCCTAGCTTGGGTATTCTTCAAAAAGAAATACTGGGTTACCTATTTTCCCAAAGAACTGAAGCATGAGCATTTAGCTTTATTTATTTATTACTTATTTATGTTTAGGGGACCATGAGCATGTACCTGGGCCGGATTCATGTGAGAGCCTCCCATCCAGTTAATTATGGGCTTCTCTATTGGGCCTTCATCAGTGGGCTGCATGTTATCAAAAAGTGGAAAATGTGTTCCGTACAAAAAATAGTATGAGCTACGTACGGTACGGGGCACTAAAGGATCGAACCGTGCAACGACTTCCAAAACATTGTGTTTGTTGTTCTAACAACACATTTATTCAACCAATAGACGAAATATACTACTGATTGTACATTGAAGACAAGAAGAAGAAGAAGAAGAACCAGGGTTGGGGGTGCAATGAAGCGATAAGAAGGTGCGGAAGAGTGAAAACGCAACTCTCTCTTCCAAACCAAACATCAGCCATCATTACAAAAGGGCTACCAAAAAAGAACAAGTGTATGGATCAAACTAAATAAAGATCCTACTACACCAAGTGTACGCATCTAACTAACCTGCTTAGTTAGACGTTACTATTTATTAAGCTGTGGAGATTGGCTGACGGCTTGAACCAGATGGGTGCCTGACGGGGGGAACTCCAGCCAGCAGGTCGAAGTCTAATACTTGCGACCCTCTCTCCTACTTTGGGCTGCAGAGCGTGGCGGCACATATCAGGGTATGGTGCATGCAGAGACGCATGGTACGCTGTGTACACACTGTTTTGCCTGATGAACGAAACCGCGCTGCCATCATGATCCTTGCCATCGGTTATCTCCTGGTTAATTGGATAATTCAGTCCAACAAACAGAGAGCGTGTACCAAGGCTACTTACCATCCTCCAGTCAAAAATTCCTGAAGGCCCAGAGAAGCTGGAATCCTACTCAAAGACCTTGCAGTGACTATGATTGTATTCCGCGAAACAACACGTCCGGTACGTGCGAATGATCATCAATCTTTCGCCGTCGTCTGATCAAGCCAGGAACCACCTGCAACTGCCATGCCGCTTTTCTTTGAAATGTTCTAGGATTAGGAAGGGTAGGGGCACTAGGCAGCCTACAACATCATATCAAGTTGGAGTCAAATAAAAAAGGGCTCTTGATTTAGTCAATCTTAAGAACAGCATGTTATGAGCATGAATATTTTTTCAGTAAATGTTCACAGTAATATAAGCAAGCCATCATGATATCATAGGAAAGTAACATACTGCTGTAACAGCCGTTTGTAGTGATGACTGGAGTAGGCCAGCAATACGTCCAGCCATGGAAGGAGTCGACAGCGTAAATGAAGCCCTTGTGTTCAATGGCATCAGAGAACCATGGAGGATGTATGATCCTGCGATGGACGTGCAGATTTATCCACTTACCGCAGTGACCTGTCAGATAGGCAAGACCGCAGTTGAAGAATGCAATTAGCCTAAAATCTTTATAATTCGAAGATATTGTGGGCACTTGGCAGATTACAACCTTGAGCAAATCAAACTTGGTATCATGTTGGCTACTCTAAGATTCCGAGTATTCTGGGCCGCGATGCCAAAGCAGTGTAGTGTTAATCGAAGGAAGGGGGATCAATTGCCGGGTGTAGACCTCCACGAGCATCCAGCTGTCGCGACCATCGACGAGCACCATCCAAGACGTGTTCATGCCGACCAAGTACATACCGTTAATGTAGCTGAGGCTAACGGGGATTGAATCACAGTGAAGGGGGTTGATGCTCGCCACCCTACGATCGGTATGCTGCATGACATGCCGTTTATGAAGATCAGGCGACATCAGCAAGCAAGGAGCTGGCTTAAAAAGCTCCAGCCTGAGGGCTTTGAGTAAACAGTACAGCCTCGACGAGCACGCGGCGAGCGGCATGGTACTGAGATTGTCCACACGCGAAGCAATGAGCTTGATTACCTCTGTGGGGAGCGAATTCCAGCCACTCTTTCGGCGGACGCTACTCAGTTCTGCCATTGTTAGTTCTTGGGTTTCGGACGAGGGGGAGGCGCCTTAGCGGGATGGAAGCTTGGGACGAGATTATGTGCGGACAAAGATGGAGAAGCTTAATATGTGCTACTGGGAAGTGGACAGTGATGATGACTACAAGACGCCGCTTGACTTACGAGACACATACCAGCAGCGTAGGGTCATATCGATGCCAAACAACTTGCTTGAGTGATCACAGTACTGGTACTCCCTACAGTACCTACTACAGTACTATGCCCTAGCTTCCTAGAGTAGAGTAGTAGAGTAGGACTCTGCTCTACTACTAGCACCGGAGGAGTAGTATATTCTAATCTAAAATAGTTACAAACTTTAATGCCCGATTGTGGAACGACTACGAACCGTGCTCAAAGACCGTGTCTACGTGGTGTTTGGACTTATATGCAAAAAAATAGCAAGATGCCCGTGCATTGCACAGCACACCATCATCACCAACTCAGTTTTTAATCTACTCCTACTCCTATAAAAGACTCAGTTGGTGATGATGGAGGCGAGGAGGCGTGTTCAGCCGGGCGTGCAGCGGACAGCATAGCACTATTCGATTTGTTATAAAAAGTAGTAGAGATAGAGACATAGGGAGGAACACGAGGTAAGGCCTTATCTGTAAATGTGGAGAGAGGTGCGGGTATCTTTTGTAAAATTGTCATAGTTGGCTTTCTATCCGTCAGATATAGATCGGTTGGTCTATATTACAAGATGGCAGGCATACCATCATCACCAACTCGGTTTTCTATAAGAGTATATATATATAGATATAGATAGATAGAGACTAGGGAGTACTAGCTAGTAAGGACACCATCTACAGCTTCGTGTGCTACTCCTGCGCTCCATTCGGCGGCCGCAACGTCCCCTACAGCCACACCCTCCCGCGCTCCATTCGGCGGGCGCTGTTGAAATCTAGGGAGCGCACTCTCGCGACTGCTGGCAGCCACGACTTCACCGACGACGACTTCTTCCCCGACCACAACAACCTCTTCCTCAACGACATGGGCGACAACCTCAACGCCAACGGTGCTGCTCCCGTTGCACCGTATGTGTTTCTGTCCTTCCTGTTCGAAATCATGGTAGAATTCATGTTTCTACTCTGTATCCTACTACTATGATAGTCCACATGATTAGTTTCATCTCTATTATAGCCGTCATGATTTATTTTGTGCTTATTCGGATTAAATCTCGTAGTAACTTGCTCATATATTCAACTGGCGCAACGTCCCCTACAGCCACTCCCATTTCATGGACATCTTGGTCGATGCCTCCAAGGAACCCTTCGTCCACTCCTATGAGTGCCCGATGCCGTTTTGTGGCTCGTCGGCGGACATGGTGCATCACATCATGGATGCGTGCAGCGGTCACTGCTGGCCCTTGGCGGAGAACATCAAGTACGACACGTGCTACCGGTTCACCATGCCGGAGTTGCTGGAGGATCACTGATAACCCACAAGTATAGGGGATCGCAACAGCTTTCAAGGGTAGAGTATTCAACCCAAATTTATTGATTCGACACAAGGGGAGCCAAAGAATATTCTTCAGTATTAGCAGTTGAGTTGTCAATTCAACCACACCTGGATAACTTAGTATCTGCAGCAAAGTGTTTAGTATCAAAAGTGGTATGATAATAAAGGTAGCGGTGGCAAAAGTAAAGATAAATATTTTTGGCTTTTTGTAGTAGTTGTAACAGTAGCAACGGAAAAGTAAATAAGCGAAGGACAATATATGAAAAGCTCATAGGCAATGGATCAGTGATGGATAATTATGCCAGATGTGATTCCTCATGCAATAGTTATCACATAGGGTGATATAGAACTAGCTCCAATTCATCAATATAATGTAGCCATGTATTCCGTAAATAATCTTACGTGCTTATGGAAAAGAACTTGTATGACGTCTTTTGTCCTACCCTCCCGTTGAAGCGGGGTCCTAGAGGAAACTAAGGGATATTAATGCCTCCTTTTAATAGAGAACTGGACCAAAGCATTAACACATAGTGAATACATGAACTCCTCAAACTACGGTCATCACCGAGAAGTATCCTGATTATTGTCACTTCAGGTTGTCGGATCATAACACATAATAAGTGACTATAGACTTGCATGATACGATCAAGAACACACATATATTCATGAAAACATAATAGGTTCAGATCTGAAATCATGGCACTCGGGCCCTAGTGACAAGCATTAAGCATAGCAAAGTCATAGCAACATCAATCTCAGAACATAGTGGATACTAGGGATCAAACCCCAACAAAACTAACTTGATTACATGGTAAATCTCATCCAACCCATCACCGTCCAGCAAGCCTACGATGGAATTACTCACGCACAGCAGTGAGCATCATGAAATTGGTGATGGAGGATGGTTGATGATGACGACGGCGACGAATCCCACTCTCCGGAGCGCCGAACGGACTCCAGATTAGCCCCCCCGAGAGAGATTACGGCTTGGCGGCGGCTCCGTATTGTAAAACGCGATGAATCTTTTTTTCTGATTTTTTTCTCCCCGAGACGGAATATATGGAGTTGGAGTTGAGGTCGGAGGAGGTCCAGGGGGCTCACAAGATAGGAGGCCGCGCCCTAGGGGGGCGCCCCCTGTCTCGTGGACAGGCTGTGGGCCCCCTGGCATTAATTCTTTCCCCAGAAATTCTTATTAAATCCAAAAGGTGCCTCCGTGGATTTCCAGGACATTCCAAGAACTTTTCTTTTCTACACATAAAACAACATCATGGCAGTTCTGCTGAAAACAGCGCCAGTCCGGGTTAGTTTCATTCAAATCATGCAAGTTAGAGTCCAAAACAAGGGCAAAAGTGTTTGGAAAAGTAGATAAGTTGGAGACGTATCAAATCCCCCAAGCTTAAACCTTTGCTTGTCCTCAAGAAATTCAGTTGATAAACTGTGTGATAAATAAAAACATTTACAAACTCTGTTTGCTCTTGTTGTTGTAACATGAAAAGCCAGCATTCAAGTTTCAGCAAATATTATAAACTAACCATACTCACAATGACACATAGGTCTCACAATTACTCATATCAATAGCATAATCAGCCAGCGAGCCATAGTAATAAAACTCGGATGACAACACTTTCTCAAAATAATCATAACATGATATAACAAAATGGTATCTCGCTAGCCTTTCTGAGACCGCAAAACATAAATGCAGAGCACCTTTAAAGATCAAGGACTGACTAAACATTGTAATTCATGGTAAAAGAGATCCAGTCAAGTCATACCCAATATAAACCAATAATAATGAATGCAAATGACAGTGTGCTCTCCAGCGGGTGCTTTTAATAAGAAGGGTGATGACTCAACATAAAAGCAAATAGATAGGCCCTTCGCAGAGGGAAGCATGGATTTATAGAGGTGTCAGAGCTCGATTTTAAAATAGAGATTGAATAACATTTTGAGTGGCATAATTTTGCTGTTAACGGAACAACTATGAGATGGCTGTATCTTCCATACTACATGCATTATAGGTATGGCTGCAAGAAAAGCTCGAGGCTCGTGACCTGCTCAAGATCGACTCGCTTTTTGGCTCGACTCGAGATCGACTTGAAAAGAAATGAGTCGAGTTTGAACACTTCATGTAGCTCGACTAAGATACGAGCCGATCTTGAGCCAATACTGGCTCGCTCGATTTTAGCTCGATAGCTCGACATAATATCATTATGTTAAATGATCATGTCATATATTAAATGGAAATAATATAATTTGTTACCATATATGATGCCCATGATATTTCTCCAAATTATTTACCAGCAAACATGGAATCTTAATTAAGTGCGGAGAAGATTTTACCTTAATCATGGCACGCAGTCGACTGTGTGTTAAATATCCAGTTTTTCTTTGGCAAAAGTTCCCAGCATATGCACCTTCGGTTTCTACAGACTAGTAAAAAACAAATATAATATAACAAAATTCACTCAAATTGTTGCATTGTTTATATTATCTTTGAAACTAATAAATCCCAATATGCTGGTCGATTGTGCTTCGTTGGTATGGTCATGGAGAGATTTAGTTCAAGTTCTATGACAACTCCAAGATCATCCCCGACCTGCATTATGTTGCAACTTTTTATGATCTTTGGCCAATAATTTGTTTTCCAAATGACCTGTATATGTCTATTATGAATCGTTATCTTATGTTGATACTAGATTTTTGGTTTTGAGAGAATAAGTCAAACTACTTTGACAAAATTTATATTATCATGGTCTTAATTGGACTACTATTTTTAGTGCTTTCTTATGTCATGTTGTGCCTTATCTAGTTGGAATAATCGCTATAGATTTATAATTTTCATAGTCACATTTAGCTCAAAACTAGCTCGAAATCGACTCGAGATCGTTACAAGCTGAGCACGAGCCATGTTCTACAGCTCGATCTTGAGTTTCACTCAG
This sequence comes from Aegilops speltoides, assembly GCA_021437245.1. NCBI lineage: Eukaryota > Viridiplantae > Streptophyta > Magnoliopsida > Poales > Poaceae > Aegilops > Aegilops speltoides. Next base: position 45,345,291 of record CM038144.1, on the reverse strand, counting down.
TTCGAGCTCGCTCAAACTTTAATACGAGTTGAGCCGAGCCAAGTCCAACTTGCTCGAGCTTGACTCGTTTGCAGCCCTAATTATAGGCAGTTCCCAAATAGAATGGTAAAGGTTTATACTCCCCCAACCACCAAAAGCATCAATCCATGGCTTGCTCGAAACAACGAGTGCCTCCAACATACAACAGCCCTGGGGGATTTTTGTTTAATTATTTTGATTTGCTTTGATCTTTTTGGATCATGGGACTGGGCATCCCGGTTACCGGCCCTTTCTCATGAATCAGGAGCGGAGTCCACTCCTCTTGAGAATAACCCACCTAGCATGGAAGATATAGGCAGCCCTAGTTGAAACATGAGCTGCTCGAGCATACAAAACATAATTTCATTTGAAGGTTTGGAGTTTGGCACATACAAATTTACTTGGAACGGCAGGTAAATACCGCATATAGGAAGGTATAGTGGACTCATATGGAATAACTTTGGGGTTTAAGGAGTTTCGATGCACAAGCAGTATTTCCACTTAGTACATGTGAAGGCTATCAAAAGACTAGGAAGCGACCAACTGAGAGAGCGACAACAGTTGTAAACATGCATTAAAATTAATTCACACCGAGTACAACCATGAGTAGGATATAATCCACCATGAACATAAATATCATGAAGGCTATGTTGATTTGATTCAACTACATGCGTGAACATGTGCCAAGTCGAGTCACTCAATTCATTCAAAGGAGGATACCATCCCATCATACCACATCATAATCATTCTAATAGCAAGTTGGCACGCAAGGTAAACCATTATAACTCATAGCTAATCAAGCATGGCACAAGTAACTATAATCTCTAAATGTCATTCCAAATATGTTTACTACATAATAGCTGACTCAGGAACAATGAACTCATCATATTTACAAAAATAAGAGAGGTCGAGTTCATACCAGCTTTTCTCATCCCAATAAGTCCATCATATATCGTCATTATTGCCTTTCACTCGCACGACCGAACGATGTGTATAATAATAAGAGTGTACGTGCATTGGACTAAGCTGGAATATGCAAGCATTCAACTCAAGAGAGAAGACAAGTAATATGGGACCTAAGTTAAATAAACAATCATGCATATAAGAGCCACTAAGCATTTTCAATATGGTCTTCTCGACCCCCGAAGGAAAGAAAAGAAAATAAAACTATTTACACGGGAAAGCTCCTAACAAGTAAACAAAGAACAAGAAATCTTTTTGGGTTTTCATTTTAATATCTACTACAAGCATGGAAATTAAACTAACTATTTTTTTGTTTTTCTTAAGGTTTATCAAACACACAAGAAGAAAACTAGAAAAACAAATTTAAACTAGCATTGGTAATACAATGAAAGAGTATGAGCACCGACGACTAGTGTGTGAACATGAATGTAAAGTCGGTGAGAAATACGTACTCCCCCAAGCTTAGGCTTTTGGCCTAAGTTGGTTTAGTACCAATGACCGCCTGGCTGATATCCATAAGTGAAACTGGGGTAGTACTGAGATGCAGAGGCGACCGCCTCCTGAGTAGCAGCATGTTGGCGAGCTGCCTCCATTCCCCTCTCATATTCAGTTGCTTCTTCCCTGGTGACACCATATCTTCCTTTTGCCTGATAATCAAAAAGGTAGGGGGCAGGAAGAGTAACAGGGACGACGTTGCGTTTGTCATAGATTAGTCGATACTGGAGGAATTGTTCATTCCTCTCAAGAAAATGATGATCAAACATAGCTTCTTTATCCAAATAAACAGGAGGTACAATCATATCCCCCTCTCGTGGAGCTATATAAAGAAAATTAGCCACACGGGTTGCATAAATTCCTCCAAAGAAATCTCCCCTTCTACCATTATTATGCAACCTACGTGCAACTATCGCCCCCAAGTTATAACCTTTATAACCTGACACAGCACTCTTGAGGACACAAAGATTAGGGGCACACATGTGACATACACTAGTAGAAAACCACCAATCAGTCCCGGTTCGTAAGGGCCTTTAGTCCCGGTTCGGGAACCGGGACTAATGGGTCGTTACTAATACCTCAACCCATTAGTCCCGGTTCAAACACGAACCGGGACCAATGTGCCTCCACGTGGCCCTGGCGCCGAGCCCGGTCGAGGGCCTTTGGTCCGGTTGGTGGCTCCAACGGGACCAAAAGGAATCCACGTGTCTGCATTCGATGGCTGGGGTTTTTGTTTTTTTTTGAAAGGAGGGGGTTGGGGGGTTTGGGGGGTTTTGGGGGTTAATTTAGGTGTTTCAGATATTGTGTTAGCTAGATAATTAATAGAGAGAAGTGTCCTCTCTTATGTCCGTGCTTGCTCGACGCCACGTAGTATATATACATAAGTGATCGAGAGAACCATTCAAGATGAAGTTTGTCATGCATACCGAGAGAAAGTGATCGATCGACCTCTCCTTCTCCGAGAGATTGGTCGAACAACAAGTTTCTTGGCTACATACATGTACAATCTATATAAGATCTCTTAATTACAAACCACTAGCATTTGAATTCAAGTTCCACATGGTATTCTCGGCTTTCTCGATGACGTGTTCAAGAAAGAATCCGCCAATTCCTCTTGAATTGCTTTCATGCGATCTGGTTCTAGGAGTTCATCCGCATCTGCCACGCCTAATTAATTTGAAGAAGGGGTTAATTAATACATATATATGAATGAAACTCAACAGAAATGATGGTGTAATAAAATGAAATTGTGAATATTATTGCTTACGCACTTCATATTGTCTTCTAGAGTAGCCCCGCTTGTTTTTCAAAGTCGCGTTCGATGAACTCGCACACGTAGTATCCACGTAAATCATTCCCTTCCTCCCGCCACAAGCACTTTACGAGAAATAGAGGTCAATCAAACTGATAATGAAGCATTATATAAATGGCATTGATGAAAGTATAGCTATAGAATCAACGGAGATGCGCGCCAAGAGTACTTACTTTCGGGTATGTATATCGCAGCTCCTTCGGCAGTCCCGAGCTTGTGCGGTGAACTGTTTCCAAACCCTGCAAGACAAAGAAAATATTTGTTATTCCTTGAGATATCAGAAATGAACAAAAGTTGCCGATATGGTGCGATAATGATCGATTGAACTTACTTGCCGAGCATTTCAGTCATGTCCACATAGGTGCTGGGATCTTTCCGTCTCGAGTCTAAGACGGTTACTAGTCCACGCTCAAGCTTAATCTCCGAGAAGAATATAGTGGAACCTGCACGGATGCATAACTCATCAATTACATTAACCTCGCCGAGTAATAAGGAAAACCGAATATGCACACGACGGTAACACTCACCGCCGTGGTAAGGAAAGAGTATGGTATCTTTGTTTTGATTTTTGATCAATGATTGTAGCAAGTTGTCCTCGGCCTCTTGGTAGCGCTTTTCAACAGAATACATCTATGATATTTGTGTTAATGAACCCAATATCATAGATTTCATTTTTTTGCACTCGACGATCTTCAATCTGCATAATATATTGAGGATAATTAATTATAAATACATGCAATGAAAGAGCCGAGCTATATATATGCAGACTAATGACGAAATAGTACTTACAGCAGTAGCAAAAGACCATTAATTTATCGAGGGCCTTTTGATTGAAGAACTCAAGAACTCCTCAAATGGAATAGACAACAGATCATTTGAAACGAGGTCGTGCTCCTCTTTAATTTTCAGATACAAAGTGTTCGTCCCCTCAGACTCTCTGCAGGTTTTCATGTACCAACTATGGAATCTTCGCATCATTGTTGTCAGAGACTTTTCATCTTTGACGAGAGGCTTCCCGTACTCATATCTGAATAAGTCCACCTCCATGAAATCAGGAAGTGCATCGTCAGGCAGGTAATCTCCAAGATTGCCATAACCGGCCACCGTCCCCGGAGGATTAGACACATTCAGCGGGGGGCACGATTGCTGTGCTTGTTCGCCGAGCTGGGCAATTTTTTTCCCCTTTGCCCGTTGTTCTTTTGACCTTTCATCACTGCAGCAGTTCCCGACCGCTTGGCTTGGAGATATGTCTGTTCAGTAATGCGCTCATAGTTGGTTCTCGGCGGAGACTTTGGTGGTTTCCTCAGGGCATCGAGAGTGCGCTTTGCTTTCACCGGATCGACCTTCTCCTCCGGAGGTGGATGCATCTTTCCTTTAACCCCTTCAAACAACTCCTTCACTTGGGTCTGCACGATCGTATCGTTTTCCTCCTTGCTCCTCTCGTACGGTAACTTCTCTATAGGCTTTAGAGGTGGACCGTATCTGTATTGCCTCTCTCTTCTTGTGCTGCTATGTAACGCCCCAAGACCGGAGCTTCAGAAGACTTCCAGCTATTCCGAGTTTCGCCGTGTGTTTTATTTGCTTGTTGCATTGCATCATGTCATCATGTGCATTGCATCTTCATGTTTTCAAAACTTGCATCCGTTCGGGTTCCGTCGCTTCTCTCCGTTGTCCGTTCTGAGCCAGACACTCTCGCACGCGCCCGCGGCACCTCCGAAATATTATTTTATAAGTGGCATAAAAAATGTTCTCGGAATGGGTTGCAACTTGTCGTGCGGTCTTATTATAGTGTAGACAGGCTGCCTGCCAAGTTTCGTCGCATTCGGAGTTCGTTTGTCTGCCCAACCGTTATATATATAACCGCGATATAGTCGGTATATTCGTCGGGTGTTTTTCGGTCTCCGGAAACCGTGCCGGGCTGCATCTCTCCCCTCTTCTCTCAGACCAACCCGCTCTTCACAATCCGCCAGGCCAATCTAACCCCTCTCTTCTCTCTTTCTCCGAGACCACAAAACCCCCCTTGTCTTCGCCGACCTCTCTCGGGTCCCTCACAGCGTCCGAAACTTGCGAACCCGAACCGTCTGTCATTACCGTTGGGACCGGATCATCCCTAACGCCTACAAAACATCTCCGTTTTATTGTTTGGACTCTCCTAGTCTATTTTCCTCGGACCGCTCGATTATGATCGGAGGGACCAAATGCCCTAAACAAAAATCCACTTGCTATATAAAGTAGACTAACCCTAAATCCTAGGAGATTTGTCCTGCCGCCGCCAAGACTCATCTCCCACCTCGGGATCCTCCCGATCCAAAATCCCGCCAACCGGATCGATCCGACCATCTCCGTGATTTCCGCCGCCACCCAACCAGTGTATCCCTTCGGTCCATCCTTCCGCGCCCCCTCTCGATCCAGAGCCCGAGCTCCCCGCTCGAGGTCGCCGCCTTGACCCGCCTCGCCAGAGCCGCCGCGCCCGCTTCCTTCCGCCGACGCCCTTCAGCCTCCCCACCGAGCAGGCGCCCCGTGCCGCCTCCGTCCTTGCCGTCTCTGTTGCGCCGCCGTCCGCCGGCCTCGCGGAGCGCCGCCGCCCGCCGGCGACCCTCTCGCCGACCCTCTCCTTCCCGTCGCGCCTCCTTTCTCCTCTCCCCAGTCCGGATCTCACCCGAGCTCCCTGCCTCTGCCTCGCAGGGAACTGCCGCCGCCGCCGGAGCTCCCCTTGCTGCCCGAACCTGCTGCCGGCGAAAATGGATCCGGCCTCACCGGATCCACTCGGATCTGGTCGGGGCCCCTCCCGCCTCGCTTTGCGTCGCCGGCTCCTCTGCCGGAGTTGCCCCGTCGTCGCCAAGTTCCCTCTGCGCCGCTGCGTCCTCTGTTTTCTGCATCGAGCACCAACAGCGAGCGCCGCTCGCCCGGTCCAGCCGCACGTTGACCGTGCGGGCCAGCTGCGTGGGCTGAGGCCGCGCCAAGGCCCAGCGCGCCGTCCCTGCCAGGCCTCCCCATCCATCCGGGCCTTGGCCCATGGTGAGGCGCCTCCTTTCCCTTCTGGTGGCCTAGCAGATTCGGCCCGACACGTTTTTTTTTCAGTTATGGATGTTTTGCTAATTATCCAGATATTTACAGATTTACAGAAAAACCCTCAAAGTTCATGCATATAATAACTCCACAACCGTGCATCGGTTTAAAACAACTTATATATGAAAATTGCTTAGTTTTTCATCTAGTTTCATGATATGCAATTTTCATCTATGTTTGAAATGTTTAAAATGCTGTTTGTTTAAATTTGCATAAATGCCATGTTAAAATGATTTATTTCATAACTAAATAACCGTAGCTCCGAATTAAATGTTCTTTATATGTAAATGGGGTAGAATTTTGCCTAGTTTAACATGGTGCACTCATCTTGCATGTTTAACAACGTTAAAATATGTTTTAGGACAGAACAGTACCGAATCTAAAATATGCATATGGGGATTTTCCGAATTGTTGTTTGTTCTTCGGCCTCATTTAAACATGCCTAGTTAGGTAGTTTTGTTGTGCTTCACCTCTTGTCATGTTTAACAACATTTAACATTGCTTTGTAGCCTAAACAAGAGAGAACTAAATAATTGATGTGGTGTTCCGTCAATATGCAACTCGTTGCATATTGAGCTCCACTTAATTTGTAGTGTTGTTTGTTGCACTTTGCCATGCCATGCCATGCCTCATTAAACCGGACATGCATCATACTTGGTTGTGCATCATGCCATGATTATGCGATGGTTGTTTACCATGTTGTTTGCTTCTTTCCGGTTTGCTTCTCTCGATAGCTTCGGTTTCGTTCGGAGTTGTGAGGATTCGCTCGACCACGCTCGTTTGTCTTCTTCATGGACTCGTTCTTCTTCCTAGCGGGATTTCGTGCAAGATGACCGCTACCCGGATCTCACTACTATCATTGCTATGCTAGTTGCCTCGTTCTTTCGCTATGCTGCGCTCCCTATTACCTGTTTGTCAAGCCATCCCATATTGCCATGAACCTCTAACCTTTGACACCATTCCTAGGCAAACCGTTGTTTGGCTATGTTACCGCTTTGCTCAGCCCCTCTTATAGCGTTGCTAGCTGCAGGTGAAGTTGAAGATTTCTCCATGGTGGACAGGGTTTATGTTGGGATATCACAATATCTCTTATATTATTAATGCATCTATATACTTGGTAAAGGGTGGAAGGCTCGGCCTTATGCCTAGTGTTTTGTTCCACTCTTGCCGCCCTAGTTTCCGTCATACCGGTGTTATGTTCCCGGATTTTGCGTCCCTTACGCGGTCGGGTGATTTATGGGACCCCCCTGACAGTTCGCTTTGAATAAAACTTGTCCAGCAAGGCCCAACCTTGGTTTTACCATTTGCCTCACCACCACCTATCCCCTTCCCTTGGGTCGGCCAACCCGAGGGTCATCTTTATTTTAGGCCCCCCCCGGGCCAGTGCTTGTCTAAGTGTTGGTCCGAACCGAGCATCATGGGCCACCTCGTGGCAACTCGAGGGCTGGTTTTACTCGTAGCCTGTCTCATCCGGTGTTGCCCTGAGAACGAGATATGTGCAGCTCCTATCGGGATTGTCGGTGCATCGGGCGGTCTTGCTGGCCTTGTTTTACCATTGTCGAAATGTCTTGATGTACCGGGATTCCGAGACTGATCGGGTCTTCCGGTGAAGGTCTATTCCTTCGATGATTGCGAGAGCTTGTCATGGGCTAAGTTGGGACACCCTGCAGGTATAAACTTTCGAGAGCCGTGCCGCGGTTATGTGGCAGATGGGAATTTGTTAATGTCCGGTTGTAGATAACTTGACACTTGATCCGAATTAAAACGCATCAACCGAGTGTGTAGCCGTGATGGTCTCTTCTCGGCGGAGTCCGGGAAGTGAACACGGTTTCTGTGTTATGTTTGACGTAAGTAGGTGTTCAGGATCACCTCTTGATCATTGCTAGCTTCACGACCGTTCCGCTTGTTCTCTTCTCGCTCTTATTTGCGTTGTTTAGCCACCATATATGCTTAGTCGCTGCTGCAACCTCACCACTTTACCCCTTCCTTTCCCATTAAGCTTTGCTAGTCTTGATACCCATGGTAATGGGATTGCTGAGTCCTCGTGGCTCACCAGATACTTCCAAAACCAGTTTGCAGGTGCCTATGTTACCGAGCAGGTGACGCAACCAAGCTCAAGGAGGAGCTTGATGGAGATCTTGCCCTTTGTGTTGTTTCGTTCTAGTTGATCAGTAGTGGAGCCCAGTTGGGGTCGATCGGGGACCGATTGTCGCATTTGGGGTTCTTCTTTTATTTTGGTTCCGTAGTCGGACCTTGATTGTATCTGGATGATGTAATGCTTATTCATGTAATTGTGTGAAGTGGCGATTGTAAGCCAACTATGTATCTCTTTCCCTTATGAATTACTTGGGTTGTGTGAAGATTACCTCACTTGCGACATTGCTTTCAATGCGGTTATGCCTCTAAGTCGTGCTACGACACGTGGGAGATATAGCCGCATCGAGGGCGTTATAAGTTGGTATCAGAGCCTTCCCCGACCTTAGGAGCCCCATTGCTTGATCGTTTTTAGTGGCCGAGTTGTGTCTAGAAAAATGTTTTGAGTCATTTAGGATTATATATATCGGAGAGTTTAGGAATTCTTTTTACTCCCCAGTCCCTTCGACCTTCTGGTGAGGTATCCTGACGTAGAGTTTTGACTCTTCTCTTCTTAAATTTCACTAAAATTTTTTTTAGGATCACGCGGGTATCTTAGAATCGTTCCGATGGTTTTATGATGACAACATTGTCTTGGTGCCTCCTGACATTTAGGGGTTGTGGCAGTGTCCCGGGGAGTTGAGCTCCGAGGTGTTGTCGTCATAATTTTATCGTGGCAGTTCGGAATACCGAGTTTAGTGCCGACATCGAAAATCTCTTTTATGCAGTTGTTGGTGAGATAACCCCGCTAACCCAAGATCGAGGTGAGTACGGAGTATTGCCATGACTTGTATAACGGATGCTTTTCAAGGTTGAGGTAGGCGATTTCGAAGGTTTCTTGGTTATGTGTTGACGGATGGATACATTTGGATGTAGGGATTGTTAGTTTGTGTGAGATATTATTGCTCCCTGTATCCCCAACACCAGATTGCATAACCGAAAGTTTCGGAGTTTCATAGGTGGGAATTCAAGTAGCTCTTAGGATATCTTTTCCACGGATGTATGATATGAAATTGGGGTTCGACGCCTAGTGGTCCGCCTATTCACGGTTGATTTTACTGATGGTCTCGTTGTGTCTTAAAGAGTCCTTGGCTATGCCGACTGGGACGCTTCAGTATGTCATGTGCCTTGCCTTGTACATGATGGTGTTGCACGATTGAGCCCGTGTAGGCCCCACCACAAAAACTTGGACTAAATCTCTATCATATGTTTGTTCCGGCTTATTCTGCAAGCCAGTCCTTTGTTTTGGTTTTGAGTTGTGGTATTCGAGTTGCTTCGAAGTCAAATGTTGAATCCATACCTTTCCTAAACGGTGTTCTCATACTCCGATGTGAATACCAATCCTTCTCGACAATCGAGATTGTCATGTAAATTCTTTTCCAACCGGTGTGCTTCTCTTCAAGTGGATCCGATCATTCTCCCCATCCGCAAGATCAAATCTAAGTTTTCTCAACGGTGTTTGTTTCATCCTTCCCAAGTTGCTTTGTTTTTCCCGCCCTCCCCCCCTTTTTCTTCAAGGACACAGATTTCTTTACCAAGTATCCTTTTATTTTTGTGAAGTTTCTCCATTCTTTTTCGTCAATGTTCTTACCCGGTGGTTCTCAAGAAGATGTTCTTCTAGTTCATCATTCTTCATTCTTTTCTCTTCTCCGGTGGATTCAAGTCAAGTTTTGTTGATCATACATTTTTCCTCATTTCAATGTCTTTTCATACCGGTGCACCTCATTATCATTCTACTTCTCACTATTTGTTATTCCGGAGTGCTCAAGATATCTTGAAGATTCGTGTTTCCACTCTGCATTCGTTCAAGCTCTTTCGAGATTGCTATCTCATTCAAGTCATTTAAATCAACCGGTGCAACCTCCCTTTCAAGCAATTGTTCAACGGTGATTTCTTTTGAGTGGGCCCTAACCCACAGGTCTTTTCCCAGGATCTTACCTAACTCTTCTATTTTCCTAGAGCTATCCTAAATTCTTCTCAAAGTTTGACGTAAGAATGAGTTATCATCAGTCAAATGCTTTTCTCCAAGATCTTTCAAATTCTTTTCATAGTTGGCTCAACCTCTTTGCTTTTGATTCTTCCGGCGTGCCTCAATAGTTCTTGGTGTTGTTTCTCGTTGTCATTCTCATCATTTGAAGATCGAAGAAGAGTTTCTCTTTAATCTTGCTATATTCTCTTCAAGATTCATGGTTCTAGTTTGATGCCATCCTCTCATAACTGTTTTCGATTGTGAGAATCTTTTTCACCCATCAGGAGATATTCAAGAGTCTTCTCAGTTTGTCATCCGGAGTCCATCATGTCATAATTCTTCATTCTCAGCGGTCAATTATCATTCTCCTATCTTACTGGTGCATCGTTCAAATACCCTCTAATCAGTTCATGTTCTCCTCGTTCTCATGTATCTAAATCACCTCAAATATCTTCATTCATTTTCCAATTCTTCCGGTGAATTGTGCCTTTGCTACTCTCTTTTTCAATTCTTACGGTGGTTCGTTCAAGATTTCACCTCTTTCGTTATCATATCAATTCATTCGTTCTTTTCAATCCCACCGGTGGTTCCATCAAGACCTTCCCAAGTTGAGCAATATCTCTCCTTTCTACGAGAATAAGTAGTATGCCAAATCCGTTGATTGTCATCAATTTAATTGGTGAAGAATAAGCATAACGTAATTCTTATTCTTGTTCATCCAAGTGATTAATTCTTTATTCCGGAGGCCCTTAAAATTCTCGGTTTCATTTGCTTCATCTTCTCTTTTTCCCGGAGTTCCAAGCTCAAATTATCACGGAGATCCATCTAAATCATTGCAAGGCTTCACCTTGTGTTTTCAACTTCTCTTTCTTTTCATCATCCTTCTATTACCGGAGTTCTTCATGGAGGTTCTACATGGTGGTCCATCAAGGATTCTTTTCATTCTTCAATTGTTCTTCAAGTTTTCTCTCGAAGTTATGATCCGCCAAGCTATACTCAAAATTAAACAGGGTGCCCAACACTTGTTTTGTTTTGAGGAGTTCAAGTATTCTTCGTCTTGCATTCCAAAGTGCAATTCCTTCTATCTTATCTTTTGAGATGGTGTTATGTCACTCTTGACAATTTCCTTCATGTTTCATGATTCATATTGTTGTCAAGAATGAGGTATTTTAAATCCATCAGTCTCTTCATTGGAGTTATCTTGGGTTATATTTCACCTAAAGCTTTCCCAAAGGATTGTTGCTATTTATGGTGCTTATAAATGACCCAAGTTCTTCATTTGTCCTCCCGATGATATAAGTTTCTCGTCTCCTTGTTGTTATCAATCCAATCATTTGTTTCCGTTGGTGGCAGAAGCTCACCTCATAATGTTGAGATATTTCCATAAGCCCACTACAATCTTATTCTTTTCGTTGTTGGTCTTCCAACAACTCTATTCTAACCTTCTTGCAAGGATGCTTTCCAAGTTCATTTGTGGCAGAAGTTGGCATTTTCTCCTACATTCTGTTATTCCAGTGATCTATCTCCTATTCTTTTGTTCCAGAGGCATTGTGATGTTGTGCTCTTCACCCATCACCTCATTTTTTTTTGAGGATCGTGTTTTTTTTTTCTTGCTTATCCATTTAACCGGAGTGTTGTATCATCTCTTCAATATCTTTTCATCTCATCAAGTTTTCTTCTCTTTTCTACCGGAGTGCTGTCCAAATTCTGAAATTCTTGTTCCTTGGCTATCTCATTATACCGATGTGGTCATATTCTTTTCGTTCGTGAAGCTCTTATTTCCATGTCTTTCAACCTTCAAGTTCCCGTAATGTTCCCTTGTTCCTCTTTTCTAACGGAGTGTTTTCTACTTTGCTCATCTCCGTTGTTTTGTTTCTCTCGATTTGTTCAACCTATCAAGGTTCTTGGTTTTCACTCTTTTGTCGAAGAAGAAACTTAGTTTTACCTCTTCTATTCCGTTTTCCCTCCGGTGCCATCCTAGATCTCGGGACGAGATCCTCTCATAGTGGTGGAGTGTTGTAACGCCCCAAGACCGGAGCTTCAGAAGACTTCCAGCTATTCCGAGTTTCGCCGTGTGTTTTATTTGCTTGTTGCATTGCATCATGTCATCATGTGCATTGCATCTTCATGTTTTCAAAACTTGCATCCGTTCGGGTTCCGTCGCTTCTCTCCGTTGTCCGTTCTGAGCCAGACACTCTCGCACGCGCCCGCGGCACCTCCGAAATATTATTTTATAAGTGGCATAAAAATGTTCTCGGAATGGGTTGCAACTTGTCGTGCGGTCTTATTATAGTGTAGACAGGCCGCCTGCCAAGTTTCGTCGCATTCGGAGTTCGTTTGTCTGCCCAACCGTTATATATATAACCGCGATATAGTCGGTATATTCGTCGGGTGTTTTTCGGTCTCGGAAACCGTGCGGGCTGCATCTCTCCCTCTTCTCTCAGACCAACCCGCTCTTCACAATCCGCCAGCCAATCTAACCCCTCTCTCTCTTTCTCCGAGACCACAAACCCCCTTGTCTTCGTCGACTCTCTCAGTCCCTCACAGCGTCCAAACTTGCTCGAACCCGAACCGGTCTGTCATTACCGTTGGGACCGGATCATCCCCTAACGCCTACAAAACATCTCCGTTTTATTGTTTGGACTCTCCTAGTCTATTTTCCTCGGACCGCTCGATTATGATCGGAGGGACCAAATGCCCCTAAACAAAAATCCACTTGCTATATAAAGTAGACTAACCCTAAATCCTAGGAGATTTGTCCCCGCCGCCAAGACTCATCTCCCACCTCGATCCTCCCGATCCAAAATCCCCGCCAACCGGATCGATCCGACCATCTCCGTGATTTCGCCGCCACCCAACCAGTGTATCCCTTCGGTCCATCCTTCCGCGCCTCCCCTCTCGATCCAGAGCCCGAGCTCCCGCTCGAGGTCGCCGCCTCGACCGGCCTCGCCAGAGACACGCGCGCGCCGCTTCCTTCCGCCGACGCCTTCAGCCTCCCCACCGAGCAGGCGTCCGTGCCCGCCTCCGTCCCTGTTGTCTACGGTCGCCGCCGTCCGCCCGGCCTCGCGGAGCGCCGCCGCCCGCCGGCGACCTCTCGCCGACCCTCTCCTTCCGTCGCGCCTCCTTTCTCCTCTCCCAGTCCGGATCTCACCCGAGCTCCTCGCCTCGCCTCGCAGGAATCGCCGCCGCCGGAGCTCCCTTGTCGCCCGAACCTGCTGCGGCGAAAATGGATCTGGCCTCACGGATCCACTCGGATCTGGTCGGGCCCTCCCGCCTCGCTTGCGCCGCCGGCTCCTCTGCGGAGTTGCCCGCCGTCGCCAAGTTCCCTCTGCGCCACAAGGCCGTCCTCTGTTTTACGACGAGCACCAACAGCGGCGCCGCCGCCGGTCCACCAAGACGTTGACCGTGCGGCTACCAGTGCGTGGTGAGGCCGCGCCAAGGCCCAACATGCGTCCTCGCCAGCCTCCCCATCCATCCGGCCTTGGCCCATGGTGAGGCGCCTCCTTTCCTTCCGTGGCCTAGCAGATTCGGCCCGACACGTTTTTTTTTCAGTTATGGACGTTTTGCTAATTATCCAGATATTTACAGATTTACAGAAAAACCCTCAAAGTTCATGCATATAATAACTCCACAACCGTGCATCCGTTTAAAACAACTTATATATGAAAATTGCTTAGTTTTTCATCTAGTTTCATGATATGCAATTTTCATCTATGTTTGAAATGTTTAAAATGCTGTTTGTTTAAATTTTCATAAATGCCATGTTAAAATGATTTATTTCATAACTAAATAACGGTAGCTCCGAATTAAATGTTCTTTATATGTAAATGGGGTAGAATTTTGCCTAGTTTAACATGGTGCACTCATCTTGCATGTTTAACAACGTTAAAATATGTTTTAGGACAGAACAGTACCGAATCTAAAATATGCATATGGGGATTTTCGGAATTGTTGTTTGTTCTTCCGGCCTCATTTAAACATGCCTAGTTAGGTAGTTTTGTTGTGCTTCACCTCTTGTCATGTTTAACAACATTTAACATTGCTTTGTAGCCTAAACAAGAGAGAACTAAATAATTGATGTGGTGTTCCGTCAATATGCAACTCGTTGCATATTGAGCTCCACTTAATTTGTAGTGTTGTTTGTTGCACTTTGCCATGCCATGCCATGCCTCATTAAACCGGACATGCATCATACTTGGTTGTGCATCATGCCATGATTATGCGATGGTTGTTTACCATGTTGTTTGCTTCTTTCCGGTTTGCTTCTCTCGATAGCTTCGGTTTCGTTCCGGAGTTGTGAGGATTCGTTCGACTACGTTCGTTTGTCTTCTTCATGGACTCGTTCTTCTTCCTAGCGGGATTTCAGGCAAGATGACCGCTACCCTGGATCTCACTACTATCATTGCTATGCTAGTTGCCTCGTTCTTTCGCTATCTCTGCGCTCCCTATTACTGCTTGTCAAGCCATCCCATATTGCCATGAACCTCTAACCTTTGACACCATTCCTAGGCAAACCGTTGTTTGGCTATGTTACCGCTTTGCTCAGCCCTCTTATAGCGTTGCTAGCTGCAGTGAAGTTGAAGATTTCTCCATGGTGGATGGGGTTTATGTTGGGATATCACAATATCTCTTATATTATTAATGCATCTATATACTTGGTAAAGGGTGGAAGGCTCGGCCTTATGCCTAGTGTTTTGTTCCACTCTTGCCGCCCTAGTTTCCGTCATACCGTGTTATGTTCCCGGATTTTGCGCCCCTTACGCGGTCGGGTGATTTATGGGACCCCCGACAGTTCGCTTTGAATAAAACTTGTCCAGAAGGCCCAACCTTGGTTTTACCATTTGCCTCACCACCACCTATCCCTTCCTTGGGTCGGCCAACCCGAGGGTCATCTTTATTTTAGCCCCGGGCCGTGCTTGTCTAAGTGTTGGTCGAACCGAGCCGCTCATGGGCCACCTCGTGGCAACTCGAGGGCTGGTTTTACTCAGAGCCTGCCTCATCCGGTGTTGCTCGAGAACGAGATATGTGCAGCTCCTATCGGGATTGTCGGCAAGATCGGGCGGTCTTGCTGGCCTTGTTTTACCATTGTCGAAATGTCTTGATGTACGGGATTCCGAGACTGATCGGGTCTTCCGGTGAAGGTCTATTCTTCGATGATCGCGAGAGCTTGTCATGGGCTTGTTGGGACACCCCGCAGGGTATAAACTTTCGAGAGCCGTGCCCGCGGTTATGTGGCAGATGGGAATTTGTTAATGTCCGGTTGTAGATAACTTGACACTTGATCCGAATTAAAACGCATCAACCGAGTGTGTAGCCGTGATGGTCTCTTCTCGCGGAGTCCGGGAAGTGAACACGGTTTCTGTGTTATGTTTGACGTAAGTAGGTGTTCAGGATCACCTCTTGATCATTGCTAGCTTCACGACCGTTCCGCTTGTTCTCTTCTCGCTCTTATTTGCGTTGTTTAGCCACCATATATGCTTAGTCGCTGCTGCAACCTCACCACTTTACCCCTTCCTTTCCCATTAAGCTTTGCTAGTCTTGATACCCATGGTAATGGGATTGCTGAGTCCTCGTGGCTCACCAGATACTTCCAAAACCAGTTTGCAGGTGCCTATGTTACCGAGCAGGTGACGCAACCAAGCTCAAGGAGGAGCTTGATGGAGATCTTGCCCTTTGTGTTGTTTCGTTCTAGTTGATCAAGAGTGGAGCCCGGTTGGGGTCGATCGGGGACCGATTGTCGATTTGGGGTTCTTCTTTATTTTGGTTCCGTAGTCGGACCTTGATTGTATCTGGATGATGTAATGCTTATTCATGTAATTGTGTGAAGTGGCGATTGTAAGCCAACTATGTATCTCTTTCCCTTATGAATTACTTGGGTTGTGTGAAGATTACCTCACTTGCGACATTGCTTTCAATGCGGTTATGCCTCTAAGTCGTGCTTCGACACGTGGGAGATATAGCCGCATCGAGGGCGTTATATGCTAGACGCCGGAGCAGACGGAGCGGCTGCGGCGTCTGTCTTCTTTCGTGCTTGCTTACGAGGCGGAGGAGAAGGACTACGACGCGTCGGAGCAGCCGGGGCGGCGGCGGGTCTCTTCCGCCCTTGCTGGCGAGGCGGAGAAGGAGGCGGAGTGCCGCCACGCGCTGGAGAAGGGGGCGGAGTGCCGCCACGCGTGCCCTGATCTTCACTCGACGGAGGAGGAGGCGGTGGAGGAGGCGGAGTGCCGCCACGCGTGCCTTGATCGTCACTCGCCGGAGGAGGAGGCGGTGGAGGAGGCGGAGTGCCCTGACTCGCCGGAGGAGGAGGAGGAGGAGGCGGAGGCATCCAGTTGAGAAGGTCGATGAGCTCCTTCCTCCATAGGCATGGAGTCTTCAGAGCAGAACCCAGCCTAGTCTCCCCTTCACCGGTAGGGTGCTTAAGCTCGAGGTCCTCAAATCCCTCCGTTATTTCATCCACCATCACCTTAGCAAATCCTTCCGAATCGGCTGGCAGTGATAAGTTGTGCGGGTCCACTAGGATAAACTTGGCCAACAGCCGCCTTGACCTTCAAATTCATGCATCGCGCCATAATGTGGCAATTTTGAGACTCCGTGATACCATCCACGGATAGCTGGCGAGAGCCGTCAAGACATGCTCCGGCTGAAGCAGCTCGGTGGAAGCAACGCCGCTTCTCCGCTGAGATGGCGGGGTAGCTTCGGGGGAAGCTTCGGCATGTCGTTTGTTGCGATCTGCTCCTTCTCGTTCCTCTTCTCAATCCTCTAGCCCCATTACCCTTCCAAGCAGCGCTTTGCATTTGGTCCTGCTCCACTTTCTTCCTCCTCTCGTGGGTTTTGTAACCCCCTGCGTCCGAAAAACCAACCTTCCACGGAAGGGAGCTGGCGTGCCTCGTGTCCGTCCAGGTGCTCGGGATTCCCAAGGGCCATTGTGAGCTCGTCCTTCTCCTGCTTGGAAGGAACGTCCCTCGCTGCGTTGCATCGATATAGTGTCGAAGTTTCTTGACTGGTGTTTGCAGTTGCTCGTCCGTCCATCGACACTACCTCACATAGGTCCAAGGTTCCGCCAGCCCTCAAGAACCAAGTCCGCAACGGTCTGCCGGCAGATAAATCTCTGGTTCGATCCCTTTTCAAGCAGATCATGTTCAGCCTTGGACCACTTAGGCGGGCTTTGAGGTAGCCACCGAATTCGCGTGCGATGGTGAAGCTTCTTCTTCGCAGCATTTTTCTTGTTTGTCTCCGACATCTTCTTACTCTTTTCTGATGTCTTGTGGGCCACAAATGCGGGCCAGTGATCTTTGATCTTCTCATATTTGCCGATGAATTCTGGTGTCTCTTTTTTCGTGACAAACTGGTTCAGCTCTTTCCTCCACCTCCTCATTAGGCCAGCCATCTTCTTAAGAGAACAAGACTTGATTAATTGCTCTTTAACTGGCTTCTCCGGATCCTCCTCTGGCGGTAGGGTGAAATTTGCCTTCAGCTCATTCCAAAGATCTTCTTTCTGCATATCATTGACATAAGACACCTCAGCGTCTTCATCCTTAGCAGGCTTATACCATTGCTGGATGTTGATCGATCTGTCCCTAACAAGAACCCCGCAGTGAGCAAAAATGCCTTCTTTGTCCGGATGGGTTCAATCGGTTCATTGTCGGGCGCGATTTCTATGATCTCAAACTTTTCATCCGAGCTCAACTTTTCTTCAGCCTCGTCTCCTTACCGGTTGTGCTCGATCCGGAGGGCTAGAAATTATAAGGAAGAAAGACGACAATTATTTAATATGTGTACATATACCAAAACAATGGATGCATCAATTAACTTGTCAGCACGGGCTTAACTAATATATATATACCTGGCCGGACTCGGTTCGGTGACTCGGCTCGGCACGGTCTCCTTCATCTTGTACCTCCATTGTGTCACCGGATCCATCATGAACATAGTCATCCTCTTGTACCGGCATTAATGGGTCGAAGCCATCATAATCATAGCCCTCTTCTTCATCCATCTGACCAACGGTGTCGATGAGAAATGACGCAACATCATCACTTCCATTTGCGATTATTTCCCCCAACATCGCTTCTGTTTCTTCGTCTTGGGAGTGCTCCATAGTTTCTGCAAATATTGACAACATGTCAATTATTATTCAAACATGGTACATACTGGCAAACATAGAACTAGCTAGCTAATCACAATAAGGAATCATGTTAATGGCCTCGATGATGCTTCTCTAGGGTTTGGGGTCGCTCGACACAAAGCTTCAAGGGTTTGGGGTGGCCTCGACGATAACGCTTTTTAACTTGATAAATTTGGGTGGCCTCGAGAGAGTTAATTTGTCGGGTAGGAGCGCGGCGGGATGGGGTACGAGGAGACCTGCAACATCGTTTTTCTCTAGGGTTTGGGTGTCCTCGAGAGTTTTGGTCGAGCGAGAGGGCCGAGGGGGTGCTGCAGTTGTATCTAGAGGGGTTATATCGACAACGACGCGACATACATATACATGGGAAAATAATGTTATCGGGAGGGGTATCGGTACCACCCCTCGTGTTGAAGTTTCTTCTTTCTCCTTTCCTTTCTTTCTTCTTCTCCTCTTCTTTTCTTCTTCTCCCTCGAGAAAGGAAAATAATTAAGGAAAAGGAAGAAAAGAGGAAGAAGGAAGAAGGAAGAAGAAGAAGAAGTAAAGAAAAAAAAAAGGAGAAGAAGAAAGGAATAGAGGAGAAGAAGAAAAATAGAATTTCTCCTTTCTCCTCTATTCCTTTCTTCTTCTCCTCTTCTTTTCTTCTTTTTCCTCTTCTTATTTATTTCTCCTCTTCTTCCTCTCCTCTTTTCTCCTTTCTTCCTCTTCTTATTTTCCTTTTCCTCTCATTCTTTTAGTATTGCTTGTTTTAAAAAAATGTTCAAATAGAAAATTCCAAAAAAACAAAGGTTTTGCCTAATGCATTGTTCATATGAATATACCAACATTTGCATATTCTACAATAATTAATATCAACAAAAAAATCTATGAACAGAAAAAAACCTAACTTTTCTAAAATCTATCTTTTGCATATATATATAGCCACATATGAACAGAGCCGCATATATACATACACATATATGAACAGAAAAAAACTAATAAAATGAAACATATACATATATGAACATATATGAACATATACATACACATACACATATATGCATTGTTCATATGAACAGAAAAAAAACTAAACTAATAAAAATGAAAAAACAGAGCCACATATATATATAGCCACATATATACATACACATATATATATATATATACATTGAACAAAAAATAAAACTAATAAAATGAAAGAAAAAAAAAAAGAGCCGGTGCTGCGCATGGCTGCTCACAATGGTGGCGGAGCTGGCGGGGCGGCTGGGCGCTGGGGGCGGGCGGCGACGACGCAGCGCTTGGCTCGGGAGGACGGTGACGACGACGAGCGCGGCGACGGCGACGGCGACGGCGCGGCGGGGCGCGGCGGGCGGCGTCGATGCGTCAAGCGTCGTCGGGGGCAATGTGGCGATGAACTGCAAAACTGCAAAGTGCCACTTATATACAAGGAGATTGGTCACGGTTGGTGGCACCAACGGGACTAATCTTCTTTAGTCCGGTTGAGCCACCAACCGGGACCAAAGGCCTTTTTAAGCAGCCCAAAGGGCGGAAGCTGCGCCTTTGGTCCCGGTTGGTGGCTCAACCGGACTAAAGCCCCTTTAGTCCCGGTTGGTGCCACCAACCGGGACCAAAGCCTCAGGCTGCCCAGATCGGGCCAAAGTTTAGTCCCACTCGCTAGTTGAGAGGGGCGCGATGGTTTATAAGCCCCACCGCCGCCCCTCTTGAACTCCTTCCCACTGCAGCTTATGGGCCTACTTGCTCCTTCTTTGCTGTTGGGCCTTGGGCCTTCTGGGCCTGAATCTCGCCCAAATTAGGGATACAAGTCGATTCAGCCGTGGGGCCAAGTAGGTGGCATTTTTTTCTTGCTTTATTTAATTTATTTTGTTTCTACTTACAACAAAATACTTATTGTTGTTTTTTTGTTTTGTTTTCTGCATTATTTATTTTCTTTTGTTTTTTGCTCTATTTTTAATTCTTTTTGCTTCTAGTTTTAGGAAAATTATAAACTTTCTGTTAGTGCCATTACTTTTCAAATTTGAAAACACTTTTTTTGTTTTCTTTCTTGCTTTATTTAATTTATTTTGTTTCTACTTACAACAAAATACTTATTGTTGTTTTTTTGTTTTGTTTTCTGCATTATTTATTTTCTTTTGTTTTTGCTCTATTTTTAATTCTTTTCGCTTCTAGTTTTAGGAAAATTATAAAATTTCTGTTTGTGCCATTGCTTTTCAAATTTGAAAACACTTTTTTTGTTTTCTTTCTTGCTTTATTTATTTTATTTTGTTTCTACTTACAACAAAATACTTATTGTTGTTTTTTTGTTTTGTTTTCTGCATTATTTATTTTCTTTTGTTTTTGCTTTATTTTTATTTCTTTTTGCTTTTAGTTTTAGGAAAATTATAAACTTTCTGTTAGTGCCATTACTTTTCAAATTTGAAAACACTTTTTTTTTCTTTCTTGCTTTATTTATTTTATTTTGTTTCTACTTACAAAAAAATACTTATTGTTGTTTTTTGTTTTGTTTTCTGCATTATTTATTTTCTTTTGTTTTTGCTTTATTTTTTAATTCTTTTTGCTTTTAGTTTTAGGAAAATTATAAACATTCTTTTAGTGCCATTACTTTTCAAATTTGAAAACACTTTTTTTGTTTTCTTTCTTGCTTTATTTATTTTTATTTTGTTTCTACCTACAACAAAATACTTATTGTTGCTATTTTTAATTATTACGAGGGCGAACCATAAGACATTAAAGCATTTCAAATGAACTCGAAAAAGTTGAAAGTTGGCATGGTATCATAAATTGACCCACACATAGCATGTGCATGTACAAAACGAACAATGGTATCATACTGCTCGGCCATAATGGTATCATAAACGAACAATAGTTATGGAGAAAGTCTTCACTTTTTCTTCGCTTGCGCCATTTGCTTATTGCGCCAGAACCATGGATAATCTTCATTGTTTATCGTGATCTTTGGGTCAGCCTTGACTTTAAAGGAGGAATTTCATGAAACTTTTCATAATCTTGAGACATGTCCATCTTGTCCTCCACTCCCACGATGTCCCTTTTCCCGAAAGAACTATGTGGCGCTTTGGCTCATCGTATGATGTATTTGCTTCCTTATCTTTTCTCTTTCTCGGCTCATGGACATGTCCTTCACATAGATAACCTGTGCCACATCATTGGCTAGGACGAACGGTTCGTCGCTGTACCCAAGATTTTTCAGATCCATTGTTGTCATTTCATCTTGTGGGTCTACTGCACCCGCCTCTGACAGATTGACCCATTTGCACTTAAACAAAGGGACCTTAAAATCATGTCCGTAGTCAAGTTCCCATATGTCCACTATGTAACCATAATATGTGTCCTTTCCTCTCGGTTGTTGCATCAAAGCGACACCGCTGTTTTGGTTGGTGCTCTTTTGATCTTTGTCAATCGTGTAAAATGTATTCCCATTTATCTCGTATCCTTTCCAAATCAATATAGTCAAAGATGGTCCTCGATAACAAGTACAGCTCCTCACAAACAGTGTTGTCACCTCGACACGTGCTTCCAACCAACTGCTGAAAGTCCCGATGTGTTCACATGTAATCCGATCGTCAGACCGCTCCGGTGTTTGAAGCGCAGATCGTTCTTGTGTTCATCGACATACGGGTCACCAAGGTAGAGTTATGTAGAAGCTGTGTAGTGGGCTTGAGACCAAGAATATCCGTCCTCGCATATTATTGAGTCCTTTCCAAGCGTGCGTTTTTCCAGTTTCCCCTCATACCGCGATTTAGGGAGACCTATCTTCTTAAGGCCAGGAATGAAGTCAACACAAAACCCGATGACATCCTCTCGTTTGATGGCCCATGGAGATGCTTCCTTCGCCTAGCGCGTTCTGAACATATTTCTTTAGGACTCCCATGAACCTCTCAAAGGGGTACATATTGTGTAGAAATACGGGCCCGTAATGACAATCTCGTCAACTAGATGAACAAGAACGTGCGCCATGATATTGAAGAAGGATGGTGGGAACACCAGCTCAAACCGACAAGACATTGCACCACATCACTCCTTAGCCTTGGTATGGTTTCGGATCAATCACCTTTCGAGATATTGCATTGAGGAATGCACATAGCTTCACAATGGCTAATCGGACGTTTTCCGGTAGAATCCCCTCAATGCAACCGAAGCAGCATTGCGTCATAATCACGTGGGCAGTCATGAGACTTTAGGTTCGAAACTTTTCTCCGCCATATTTATTATTCCTTTTATATTCGACGAAGAAGCCGGGACCTTCATACTAAGCAGGCATTCAAAGAAGATTTCCTTCTCTTCTTTGGTAAGAGCATAGCTGGCAGGACCTTCATCTTGCTTTGGAGGCATGCCGCCTTTTTCGTGCAAACGTTGCAGGTCCTCTCGTGCCTCACCTGTATCTTTTGTCTTCCCATACACGCCCAAGAAGCCTAGCAGGTTCACGCAAAGGTTCTTCGTCATGTGCATCACGCCGATCAAGAGCGGAC
Source organism: Aegilops speltoides (assembly GCA_021437245.1). Classification (NCBI taxonomy): domain Eukaryota; kingdom Viridiplantae; phylum Streptophyta; class Magnoliopsida; order Poales; family Poaceae; genus Aegilops; species Aegilops speltoides. The sequence goes on along the minus strand of CM038144.1, from coordinate 45,322,726 downwards.
CTCTAGGTCTTTCCAGAGGGTAGGTCCCAAAATATAGATTTCTTCTTCCACATGGGTGCGTGTCCTCGGCGTCACTCGGAACAGCTAGTCCGCCGACCCTTTCCAAAGATTACGTGTAAATCATTGACCATAGCAAGTACGTGATCACCGCACGCATGGCGGGCTTCTTCCGTGATCTGCCTCGCCTTTGAAATGCTTGCCTTTCTTTCGACATTGATGGTTGGTCGGAAGAAATCGACGATGGCCTGTGTACACATTCTTCCTACAGCTTGCCGTATATACTATCGCTGTCAAGTAAACAAAGTGCATGCATGCGTGGTATCCCTTGTTTGTCCGTCTCCGAAGGTTCGAGAGCGGGCCAATCGTTGATGGTCACGAACAGCAACGCCTTTAGGTTAAATTCTCCTGTTTGTGCTCATCCCACGACATACACCGCTTCCATTCCACAGCTATAAAAGTTCTTCAACTAATGGCCTTAGGTACACATCAATGTCATTGTCGGGTTGCTTAGGGCCTTGGATGAGAACGGCATCATAATGAACTTCCGCTTCATGCACATCCAAGGAGGAAGGTTATACATACATAGAGTCACGGGCCAGTGCTGTGATTGCTGCTCTGCTCCCGAAAGGATTAATGCCATCCGCGCTTAAAGCAAACCATACGTTCCTTGGCTCACTTGCAAACTCATCCCAAGATTTCTCTCGATTTTTCTCCACTGCGACCCGTCGTGGTGCTCTCAACTTCCGTCTTTCTTACGGTCCTCACGTGCCATCGCATCAACTTGGCATGCTCTCCGTTTCGAACAGACATTTCAACCGTGGTATTATAGGAGCATACCACATCACCTTTCCAGAACCCTCTTCCGGGGCTCGCCGTCAACATCACCAGGTCATATCGTTCGATCTTATACCGTAATGCACCGCATACCGGTCATGCGTTCAGATCCTTGTACGCACCATGTAGAGGATGCAGTCATTAGGGCATGCATGTATCTTCTGCACCTCCAATCCTAGAGGGCATACGACCTTCTTTGCTGCGTATGTACTGTTGGGCAATTCGTTATCCTTTGGAAGCTTCTTCTTCAATATTTTAAGTAGCTTCTCAAATCCTTTATCAGCACAAGATTCTCTCGCCTTCCCTTGCAGCAATTCGAAGACGGTACCGAGCTTTGTGTTGCCATCTTCGCAATTGGGGTACAACCCTTTTTTGTGGTCCTCTAGCATGCGATCGAACTTCAGCTTCTCCTTTTGACTTTCGCATTGCGTCCTTGCATCGACAATGACCCGGAGGAGATCATCATCATCGGGCACATCGTCTGGTTCCTCTTGATCTTCAGCAGCTTCTCCCGTTGCAGCATTATCGTGCACATCGTCTGGTTCCTCTTGGTCTTCTAGAGCATCACCGTATTCAGGGGGCACATAGTTGTCATCGTACTCTTCTTCGTCGCCGTCTTCCATCATAACCCCTATTTCTCCGTGCCTCGTCCAAACATTATAGTGTGGCATGAAACCCTTGTAAAGGTGGGTGTGGAGGATTTTCGGTCGAGTAAGACTTCAGATTCCACATATAGGGCATGGACAACACATAAAACCATTCTGCTTGTTTGCCTCAGCCACTTCGAGAAAATTATGCACGCCTTAATGTACTCGGAGGTGTATCTTGAACCGTACATCCATTGCGGTTCATCTGTGCATTATATATAATTAATGTGTCAAAATCATTAGAGAACATCATGAATAGATGATTAATTAAGTGACCAAATTAATATAAGTTCATCATCACATTAAAACGAAAGTACATACATAGTTCTCATCTAACAACATAAAGCTCTGCAGAGCATCTAAATTAATTAAACCATACACTGAAACTATGTAAAACATTTCAATGCGAAAACAAATGCGATCATAATCGCAACCAATGTAACAACTGATCCAAGGCATAATGATACCAAGCCTCGGTATGAATGGCATATTTTCTAATCTTTCTAATCTTCAAGCGCATTGCATCCATCTTGATCTTGTGTTCATCGACGACATCCGCAACATGCAACTCCAATATCATCTTCTCCTCCTCAATTTTTCTATTTTTTCCTTCAACAAATTGTTTTCTTCTTCAACTAAATTTAACCTCTCGACAATAGGGTCGGTTGGAATTTCTGGTTCAACAACCTCCTAGATGAATAAAATCTATGTCACGTTGGTTGGCATAATTGTCATAAACAATAAATGAACCAATAGTTATGAAAAGATAATATATACCACATCCGAATCATAGATAGGACGAGGGCCGACGGGGGCGGATACCAAAACCATCGCACTATATAAGATGCAATAATAAAAGTAAGAAAATTATACAAGTATATATCTATCTAAACATACAAATAAGAATATTTTTCCTTTCGAAAGAAGATAAGAACAAGAGGCTCACCACGGTGGTGCCGCCGATGAGATCGGTGCGGGTGATCGACGACGTTGAAGACGGGACGGGCGTGACGGACCGCTAAACCTAGACAAATATGGAGGAAAATGGAGCTTGGCGGTCGAGCTTGGAGAGGAGAAACCTTAAGTAGTGTGGCTCGGGCATTCCATCGAACACCTTGTGTGCATATGAGGTGAGCTAGAGCACCACCAAGCCCTCTCTCCTCGGCGAAAAAAGCAGAGCAAAGTGTGCTCGCTCTTGCGTGGGGGTATATATAGGCACCACCATTGGTCCCGGTTGGTCGCATGAACCGGGACTAAAGGGTTACCTTTGGTCCCGGTTCGTGCCACGAACCGGGACCAATGGTGGTGGGCCAGGAGCGAGGCCCATTGGTCCCGGTTCATCCCACCAACCGGGACCAAAAGGTCCAGACGAACCGGGACCAATGGCCCACGTGGCCCGGCCGGCCCCCGGGGCTCATGAACCGGGTCCGATGCCCCCATTGGTCCCGGTTCTGGATTGAACCGGGACTAATGGGCTGGACCGGCCTGGACCATTGCTCCCTTTTCTACTAGTGATACCTCGTCCTTACTGTTAATGCATCTACCAACAAAGAGAACAAAGTAATGTATAGCAGGAAAATGAATGGTCCCTATGGTAGCTTGTGTTACGTCCCTAGATTCTCCCATAGTAATACTAGCAAGAAAATCTCTAAATTCAGATTTGGGAGGATCATTAATGTTACCCCACTGCGGTAGTTTGCAAGCAGTTGTGAAATCCTCTAAATCCATGGTATAAGATGTATCATAAATATCAAACATGACACTTGGAGAATTACGCACAGAAATATATTGGAACCTCACCACAAAGGAGTCAGTCAATTGATAATATTGAGGACACTTATCTTGTAATAAGTCCTCCAGCTCGGCATTACGCACATATGCGTCAAATTCCTCCTTGAAGCCTTCTTCGACCATAAAATCATCGGATGGCCACTCACAAGCTTGTACATTTGCGTCCCAGGGCAAATTAACATCTTGTTCACGTATAGAAATCCTTGGCCCTTTCTTTGCCGAGGAACCACCTTGGTACATTCTTCTAAGCATATTTCTTTTTCTGAAAATTTCTGAAACTTTAGTAACTTCAAAATAAAAGTGAATAAAACTAAACAAGATTGATAGCAACTACTCCTACAAGTGCCTAGAGCCTATATCATGCATTGGAATTGCTTGGGACCTCAAAAATTCAACATGCAAGCTCAAGAACATGGTCACCTATGCAAAAAAAATTTGCAATGAATAAAGCACTAGAACAAAAACTATTTGGACCAATGGAGGAGTCACATACCAAGGAACAATCTCCGAAAGCAGTTTTGCGAATGGAGCTTTGAGCAAAGAGATCAAAAATCACAGCAAAACGAGCTAGAACTCGTGCTTGAGCTGGATGGGGATTTTTTGGGTAGGAGATGAAGTGTGTGGGTGCTGGCATAAGTGGAGGGGAGCCACCAGGGGCCCACGAGACAGGGGGGCATGCCCTACAGGGGGGACGCGCCCTCCTCTCTCGTGGCCTGGTGCTTGCCCCTCTTGTAGTGTTTTCAGTGCCTAAAATTCTCAAATATTCCAGAAAACATCATACTAAATTTGCAGGGCATTTGGAGCACTTTTATTTTCGGACTATTTTTTAATGCGCAGATAATTCAGAAAACAGACGGATAATACTATTTTTGCTTTATTTATTATAAATAACCGAAAGTAAAAGGAGGGTACAGAAGGTTGTGCCTTCTAGTTTCATCCATCTCGTGATCATCAAAATGAACCCACTAACAGGGTTGATCAAGTCTTGTTAACAAACTCATTCCGAATAACACGGAACCGGAGAAATTTTGAATAACACTAAGTTACCTCAACGGGGATATGAAAATCCCCAACAATAAGAATATCATACTTTTTCTTGACAGTACGAAGAGGAAATTCAAAACCTCCAAAAATGATAGTTGGAACTTTTTCAATAGAATTGATGCTATGAACTTGAGATTGTTTCCTCGGAAAGTGTACCGTATGCTCATTACCATTAACATGAAAAGTGACATTGCCTTTGTTGCAATCAATAACAGCCCCTGCAGTATTAAGAAACGGTCTACCAAGGATAATAGACATACTATCATCCTCGGGAATATCAAGAATAACAAAGTCCGTTAAGATAGTGACATTTGCAACCACAACAGGCACATCCTCACAAATACCAACAGGTATAGTAGTTGATTTATCAGCCATTTGCAAAGATATTTCAGAAGGTGTCAACTTATTCAATTCAAGTCTACGATATAAAGAGAGAGGCATAACACTAACACTGGCTCCAAGATCACATAAAGCAGTTCTAACATAATTTCTTTTAATAGAGCATGGTATAGTTGGTACACCCGGATCTCCAAGTTTCTTTGGTATTCCACCCTTAAAAGTGTAATTAGCAAGCATGGTGGAAATTTTAGTTTCCGGTATCTTTCTTTTATTTGTGATGATATCCTTCATATACTTAGCATAAGGATTTACTTTCAGCATATCAGTTAAGTGCATACGTAAGAAGATAGGTCTAATCATTTCAGCAAAGCGCTCAAAATCCTCATCATCATTTTACTTGGATGGTTTAGGAGGAAAGGGCATGGGTTTCTGAACCCATGGTTCTCTTTCTTTACCATGCTTCCTAGCAACAAAATCTCTCTTATCATAACGTTGATTCTTTGATTGTGGGTTATCAAGATCAACAGCAGGTTCAATCTCTACATCATTGTCTTTACTAGGTTGAGCATCAACATGAACATTATCATTAACATTATCACTAGGTTCATGTTCATCACCTGATTGAGTTTCAGCATCAGAAATAGACATATCATTGGGGTTCTCAGGTGTGTCTACAGTAGGTTCACTAGAAACGTGCAAAGTTCTACCGTTTTTCTTCTTCTTCTTTTTAGAAGAACTAGGTGCCCCTAAATTATTTCTTTGAGAATCTTGCTCGATTCTCCTAGGGTGGCCTTCAGGATACAAAGGTTCCTGAGTGATTCTACCACTTCTAGTAGCCACTCTAACAGCAAAGTCATTTTTATTATTCAATTCATCAAGCAAATCATTTTGAGCTTTAAGTACTTGCTCGGCTTGAGTAGCAACCATAGAAGCATATTTGCTAATTCGGTGAAGTTCATCTTTAACTCTAGCCAGATTATCACCTACGCATCCTATATCAAAAGCATTATTCTTTAACTCTCTACCAACATAAGCATTAAAACTTTCTTGTCTAGCCATAAAGTCATCAAATTCATCTAAGCATGGGCTATGAAATTTAGTAGAGGGTATTTCAACTTTATCATATCTATAGAGAGAATTTACCTTTACTACCTGTGGCGGGTTATCAAGACAATGTGGTTCTTCAGACGGTATATTAAGACCATGTATTTCTTAAATAGGAGGTAAATTCTTAACATCTTCAGCTTTAATACCTTTTTCTTTCATTGATTTCTTTGCCTCTTGCATATCTTCAGGACTGAGAAATAAAACACCTCTCTTCTTTGGAGTGGGTTTAGGAATAGGCTCAGGAGTTGGCTCAATTGGTTCAGGAATTACTTCAGGAATTGGCTCGGGGAGAGTCCAATTATTTTCATTAGTCAACATATTATTCAATAATATTTCAGCTTTGCTGACTGTTCTTTCCCTGAAAACACAACCAACACAACTATCCAAGTAGTCGTTGGAAGCATCGGTTAGTCCATTATAAAAGATATCAATTATTTCATTTTTCTTAAGAGGATGATCAGCAAAGCATTATAACGGAGAAGCCTCCCCAAGCTTGTGGGAGACTCTCTTCTTTGATTTGCACAAAATTATATATTTCCCGCAAGGCAGCTTGTTTCTTATGAGCAGGGAAATATTTAGCAGAGAAGTAATAAATCATATCCTGGGGACTAAGCACACAACCAGGAGCAAGAGAATTATACCAAGTTTTAGCATCACCCTTTAATGAGAACGGAAATATCTTAACGATATATAAATAGCGAGACTTCTCATCATTAGTAAACAGGGTGGCTATATCATTCAACTTGGTAAGATGTGCCACAACAGTTTTAGATTCAAGGCCATAAAAAGGATCAGATTCAACTAAAGTAATAATATCAGGATCAATAGAGAATTCATAATCCTTATCAGTAACACAGATAGGATAAGTAGCAATAGCAGGATCGGGTTTCATTCTAGCATTAAGAGACTGCTCCTTCCATTTAGCTAATAATTTCTTAAGATCATTTCTATCATTACAAGCAAGAATTTCCATAGCAGCTTTTTCATTCATAACATAACCCTTAGGAACAACAGGTAATACATAATCATTGGGGGAACCTTCATCATCACTATCATCAATAATAGGTTCTTCAATAATTTCATTCCCCCTAACTCTAGCAAGTTGTTCATCAAGAAATTCACCTAATGGCAAAGTAGTTTCATGCACAGAAGTAGTTTCATCATGAATAGCAGAAGTGGCATCATCAATAACATGCGACACATCAGAATTCATCGCAGTAGCAGGTTTAGGTGTCGCAAGCTTACTAATAACGGAACGAGAATCTAGTGGAGATCTAGATGGCAATTCCTTACCTCCCCTCGTAGTTTGAGGGCAAAATCTTGGTCTTTGCGTCTTTCAAGTTCTTCATAGTGATCAACATATATAAATCCCAAGTGACTAAGAGAATAGAGCTATGCTCCCCGGCAACGGCGCCAGAAATTAGTCTTGATAACCCACAAGTATAGGGGATCGCAACAGCTTACGAGGGTAGAGTATTCAATCCAAATTTATTGATTCGACACAAGGGGAGCAAAAGAATATTCTTGAGTATTAGCAGTTGAGTTGTCAATTCAACCACACCTGGATAACTTAGTATCTGCAGCAAAGTGTTTAGTATCAAAAGTGGTATGATAATAAAGGTAGCGGTAGCAGAAGTAAAGATAAATATTTTTGGGTTTTTGTAGTAGTTGTAACAGTAGCAACGGAAAAGTAAATAAGCGAAGAACAATATATGAAAAGCTCATAGGCAATGGATCAGTGATGGATAATTATGCCAGATGCGATTCCTCATGCAATAGTTATAACATAGGGTGATATAGAACTAGCTCCGATTCATCAATATAATGTAGGCATGTATTCCGTAAATAATCATACGTGCCTATGGAAAAGAACTTGTATGACGTCTTTTGTCCTACCCTCCCGTTGAAGCGGGGTCCTAGCGGAAACTAAGGGATATTAAGGCCTCCTTTTAATAGAGAACCGGACCAAAGCATTAACACATAGTGAATACATGAACTCCTCAAACTACGGTCATCATTGAGAAGTATCCCGATTATTGTCACTTTGGGGTTGTCGGATCATAACACATAATAGGTCACTATAGACTTGCAAGATAGGATCAAGAACACACATATATTCATGAAAACATAATAGGTTCAGATCTAAAATCATGGCACTCGGGCCCTAGTGACAAGCATTAAGCATAGCAAAGTCATAGCAACATCAATCTCAGAACATAGTGGATACTAGGGATCAAACCCCTACAAAACTAACTTGATTACATGGTAAATCTCATCCAACCCATCACCGTCCAGCAAGCCTACGATGGAATTACTCACGCACGGCGGTGAGCATCATGAAATTGGTGATGGAGGATGGTTGATGATGACGACGGCGATGAATCCCCCTCTCCAGAGCCCCAAACGGACTCCAGATCAGTCCTCCCGAGAGAGATTAGGGTTTAGCGGCGGCTCCGTGTCGTAAAACACGATGAAACTTTTTTTCTGATTTTTTTCTCCCCGAGACGGAATATATGGAGTTGGAGTTGAGGTCGGAGGAGGTCTAGGGGGCCCACGAGATAGGAGGCTGCGCCCTAGGGGGGCGCCCCCTGTCTCATGGACAGGCTGTGGGCCCCCTGGCATTAATTCTTTCGCCAAAAATTCTTATTAAATCCAAAAAGTGCCTCCATGGATTCCAGGACATTCCAAGAACTTTTCTTTTCTACACATAAAACAACATCATGGCAGTTCTACTGAAAACAGCGTCAGTCCGGGTTAGTTTCATTCAAATCATGCAAGTTAGAGTCCAAAACAATGGCAAAAGTGTTTGGAAAAGTAGATACGTTGGAGACGTATCAATCACCGCCGCCTGCTAGTTTCGAAGGAGGACGGCGGCGTCTTCCTCTTGATCATGGGCACCGGCGAGGCCCAAGACAGCCGTCGCCCGTCTCTCTAATAATGTGCGTCGGGGCGCCGCCACGACGCCGACAAAGGACACGAGGCAGATGTACAGGTGCGTGGTCAATGTTACTACCCCTCTGGGTCGTGGGCGGAGACACCGACCTCATCGGACAGACTTGGACTCTGGGGAGCTGGGACTATCCCGCCAATGTGGACTTGGAAAACCCATGGCATCCGTTCCATCCTTTACCCGCCGACTCAGTGCACGGGGACTCCAAGGAGGTTCACCTAGACATACGCATTATCAAGTGCACTTAGAAAACATGTAGTGTGTGTGTGGGCGCTTATGGCCCGTGTCTTTGCCGCTATTAATTCTGTAAGCTTGTCGTTAAACTTGAGTGGCTTTCGCAGTACTTCCTTTGAACTGCTCCTCTCAGTGAGCTGATGTAAGACACTTTGGGTTTCATTTGATAATGGAACCGGGGAGGAGCCTCCCTGTTGTTCTAAAAAAATACGCATTATTAAGTTAAATGTTGATCATTAGTCTTCGCTCAATGTAATCCGCTGTCTAAGCATGTGGAGACTTCCATGCATGATCTTGCTCTATTGGAGTATCGAGCATGAATAAAAGTGTATCCGTTTATGGTTTAGTCTAGAATCTTCCATGCATGAATTTTTACTACAGTACTGGTGAAAGACTTACGATGAACCATTTCTTACATCTCCTCTGCCCCCTTGCAAGTCATCCTGATTTAATCCCTCCGTCTAGGTGTATAAGGGCATGGTTAATATTACTTAATAGTATAGCCAACTGTTGACTATAAGAAAGTGCCATGTCATCTATAGCCAACATGTATAACAATCGATACTCAAGAACTAATTCTTAAAGATCATTTCTTGCAAAGCACAATAAGTGTTATTTCTTCACAAGTTTTGGATGCAGGTTGAACAGTTGAACGCTTTTGTTTGCAAAAGATACCTTTTATCTATTTCACCCGGATGTTTGTGAGCTCTAGAGATGAGATAATATCTGAAGAAACCTATCGATACCCGTTAGACATGAGATGACTCCCACATCCTTTGTCAACATAAACAACTCCCCGATCAATGCATTTCACTCTTCGGTGCAACGCACGGGCACCATACTACTATAGATTAGTACGACCAAAAATTGAACTAACATTATATATAGTATGATAAATACTGATGCATGTCACTAAAATTATATCATTCAAAACTATGTTCAAATACGAATCCAACAATATAGTTTTTGTTGACATGCACTAACATTTTGTCAGTTAAATCTTCAGTCAAATTCAATGGGGGACTAATAAACCACGACCGTTGTAGTACAAGTGTAGAGGGCGGCTGCACGAGAGTCTCACCTCTCACCCCGCTCGTGGCGCGGCAGTAAAGCCGTAATGTCACAAAACCAAACCACTCCCAGTAATAAATGGCCTGGTAAAATAAACGGACAAGCAACCATCACATCCCTTCGTCTTTTTTGCATTTCATCTCTCTGCATTTACTTTCACCGGTTCATCTCCCACACTCAATCCCTAGCTACTACTCCTAGGGCCAGTTCTTTTGGCAGCTTCCCCAGCTTTTCCCACAAGACTAGTCACAGTGGAGAGTAACAATAAGGTGCCTCACTCATTTATTTGGGCTTCTAAACTACTACTCCGTGCTGGTTTATTCCTCACCATTGTAATTTGTGCTAAATTTTGACCAAAGATTTAACTGATAAAATGTTACTCAAAACACTTAGGTGCGGTGCATCTAGGTGTGTAAGTCATCTTACGAAAACCAAATAATCCCAAAACACTTAGGCGCGGTGCATTAACTTCTACCTCGTTTCTTGTTTCTTGACATATCAACCAATAAGAGATAAAGACTGTGCATGCTTTTAATGACTTGAGATATCAAACACGACATGCAGTGGTTAGTTCATTGCATGCAATAATATTAATTAGCAAATAAACATTAATGTTTCTCGTTTTCTCCTCCTCCTTGGTCACGGTGCACAGCATAAGATGACTTACTCACCTAGACGGATGGAGTAGTGCATGTGACATGCACTAACATTTCATTAGTTAAATTTATGATCAAAATTTGACACAGATTACAATGGGGACCAATAAACCAGGACGGAGGTAGTAGTTATGGGATTACTAATCTAGAAGCCTAAAAGAACTGGCCCCTGGTACTCCTACTACTAGTACTACTCAACTTGGAATTCCAATTACACGGTACAACTTGTTAGGCACAAAATTCGATACAGGGTGTAGGAAGCGGTTTGGGAATTTGCATGCCTTGCCAACCAGTGAGATACTCCGTACAAAGTACGGCAGAGAAATAACCACAGAGAAAAAAGCTAAAAGTAAACAATCAAACGAGCATTTTTGCATTTGCTTTGCATTGAATCGTTTCACAAGCTTGACTAGTGCTGTTTTTCTACTTTTACAAAAACAGCATCGTAATGTTAAAACGTGCATTTGCATGTACATAAGTAATAGTAGTACTCCCTCCGTCTAGGTGTATAAGTCTTGTCTCCTTGGTCACCGTGCACAACCAAAGATGACTTATTGACCTGGACGGAGGGAGTAGCACAGTCTGCAAGCATATATCGAGAGAGACGTGTAGTCCGATAGTATATAGTAAAGTTTGTGCTATATGCACGTACTTGCAAAATGCGTAATAATACACAATGTTTACAAACTTTCCCTTTTACATAATTAAGGACGCTAAAAATTCCTGAACGTTCGGGATTTATCATTTGCGTCCCAAAACTAGTGAGATCGCCTTACGAAACTAAAATTATACTCCTCCTAAAAGCCACGACACACGCAGGAGCGCTTGCCGCACGACACGAGTGCCCTGGTGCGCGGCCGTTTCCCAGCGCGCCGACACAACGCCTCTTCCTCAGCCTCGCAACTCACGAGGTGCTGATTGGCGACTTGCCGGCAGGCGAGCGCGATCTCACCGGTGTGGTGATCCGGCGCCAACAGGTACTCCCCCTGGTTGGAAGCGTGCACCCGGTCCACGTACCGCCAAGCGTAGATGAGGCACTTGGGCCCGACTGCACTCAGGGCGTCGGCACGGGCGTCCTCCGCCACCCTCACGGCCCTCGCACGAGCCTTCGGCCAAAGAACCAATTACTTGACTCTCTCGAACGCGACATACACCTCCCAGAAAGCTTGTTGTGCGGTTTGCTTCTCTTCCTCGGCCTTCTTCTCCGCCTCTATTTTGGCGCGCTCTACTGGAGGCAAAGCCTCCCACAAGGCGACATCCATTTCTTTCCAAAGCTCCTGAAGACTGGGGGCTCAGCGGGCGGCGCAGCGTTCTCCTCGTAGCGGGGAGCCGACGCGTCCTCCGACGCGCGTGCTGGCGAGATTGGGAATACCAACGCGTCCACCTCGCCGCATCGCGGTGAGGAGCGGAACGCTGACGCGTCCTCCTCGACTAGTGGCGGCGAGGAACAGAACGGCGACGCATCGCATCGCGGCGAGGAGCGGAACGCCGACGCGTCCTCCTCGACTAGTGGCGGCGAGGAACGGAACGGTGACGCATCGCATAGCGGCGAGGAGCGGAATGCCGACGCATCTTCCTCGACTAGTGGTGGCGAGGAATGGAATGGCGACGCGTGACCGTCCGCGCGGGGCAGCGAGGGGCTCCTAGGGCTTGGGAGGGGCGATACCATGGTGGTCGACGTGAGAGGGAGGGGGAGGAGATAGCGATGAACGTGAACGCGAGGGGCAGGAGATAGAGATGTCGTGGGAGGCGCAGTATTTACAGCGAGCAATGGCACACCTACGTAAGGTATGGACTGAGCTGCACTGACTTAGCTGCAGGTCCAGTTGAGTCACTGACATGTGGGTCAGTACACTGCTGGGCCCGTATGTCAGTGACCCGATGCACCTGAAGTTAAGTAAAAGCTACGTGGGCATATTTGTTGGAGTAAATTACGAGGGAGCGAAGGGGTGGAAATATTGCTGGTCACAACGGATTGGACGACGTGGGGGGAGGAGAGTCATGCATGCAGATTTTTTCACACGGGATGGAGTGGTGGGACCGCCGGAGGGAGAAGGAGAGTTTGGCAGGCATATTGGTTCCACGCATGCAGAAGAAAAGATTTGGAGACAAACGGGCTTCCTGCAGGTATGGAGAACGGTGCATAATACTCGCTCCGTTTCTTTTTTGTCTGTATATAAGGTTTGGTCAAAGTCAAGCTTTGTAAAGTTTGACTAACTTTATATTAAAAAATATAAACATTGACAATATGAAATCAACATTATCAGATGCACCACGAAATGTATTTTCATACTATATAGTTTTAATATTGTAGATGTTCATATTTTTTATATAAATTTGGTCAAACTATGTGTAGTTTGACTTTGACCAAATCTTATATGCGGAGTAAAAAGAAACGGAGGGAGTAAGTCATCTTGCATGCCGGACTAGGTATAGTCTCAAGTCATTAAAAACATACACGCCCCACACATGTTCATATTTCAAGGTGCACTAAATTATTGCATGCTATGATTAAGGATGGCCATCATGGTGGTATCTTAGCTGGTATCATTCACATGCTGATGTGGCAAAGAATTAAAGAAGAGAGGGGGGTTAGAGTAACTAGTGTTCATGCATGCATTGGTAAACACATTTTTTGTGAAGAACAACAGCATTAGTTGAGTACTTTTGCAGACTTCAAAAACTATTCCACCGCCTCTACTATCTTGCTAAGAGTAGGTGAAATTTTTGAGTCGAGCCCTTTAAACTAGAAGGGAGGTAGTGGTACTCTAATAGCTAGGTGTGTAAGTCATCTTACGAAAACAAATAATCCCAAAACACGTAGGCGCAGTGCATTAACTTGTACCTCGTTTCTTGTTTCTTGACATATCAACCAATAAGAGATGAGGGTGTGCATGCTTTTAATGACCTCAGACTATCAAACATGACATGCAGTGGTTAGTTCATTGCATGCAATACTATTTAATTAGCAAATAAACATTAATGTCTCTCGTTTTCCCATCCTCCTTGGTCACGGTGCGCAGCCTAAGATGACTTACTCACCTAGACGGAGGGAGTATCAACATTCACAATGTCAAATCAATATTTTTACACTCATTATAAAACGTAGTTCTTATACTCATTATAATCAGTATTGTAGATATTGATATTTTTAGTATAAATTTGGTCGTGGGATTTCATTTATGCCTGTCAAAGCGTGGAGGAAGCGAAGCTTAGGGCTTGCATTGCCGGTCTCTACATAGGTATTTCTCTTCATAATCCTGTAATTTTAGACACTGATTGCGCTTTTGTGGTAGCGTCTCTTGCATCGGGGGACTATGACAGGTCTGCTATGCGTGACTTGAAGATGAAAGCGTTGAGCATCTCGAAGTTGATCAACAATCTTCAATTGTCAAAGATTAGCCGTTCGGCCAATAAGGTGGCACACTTAATCGCTAAGTATAGCTTTGACAATAGATTAGATGGTATTCTTGTAAATAACGCATCACTACTGTGTGGTGAATATTGTATCGAATGAGTGTACTGGTGTGGCTGGTTAATTAATATAAGGTGGTGTTAAAAAATGTATATATTTGGTCAAACACTTTGCAAACGGTTGACGGGAGTAAAAAGGACCAGAGGGAGTATCATGCATGCGGAGTAGGCAAAGAAATTGCTCATTTATAGTCGGTCGATGTCTCAAAGGGCGCGACCGCGCGAGGGAGGCGAAGGTCGTGGGAGGCGCGACAGTTGACGGAATTAAGTGAAGTTACATCCACGCGCCGGCATGGCGTGCGAACAGGAAGAAGCTATACCGTCAGGCCTACGATATGGGCTAGTAGACATGACATCTAGTGGGTCCCGCATAGTTCTCGAGAACTCTTTGGGGGCTTGCAGCCGTTTATCCACTGGGCAAGCCAGCAACCCCACGCCGTTCGCACGCCCTACTCGTCCCCGTCTTCTACCTCACAACAGTTTGCTCCTAGTCATCCCGTCCTTTCACATTAGTTCGCTCCCAGTTTTTGCGGGGTACAATAGTTCAACTTCTCCTAACCCTCCTCCAAAATCCATGGCCTCCCAAATCTCCATGGTCGCCGCTGAGTACCAGGTTAGAGCCATCACCGGCGATCAGTTCATCGTCATCTACACACGTGGATCCGCGACGGTGAAAGCATGGCTTGCTCGCTTCCTACGCATGTTCAACAGTTCAATGGATGAGTGGGTCTCTGGGCTAGATGTTGAGTACACCACAGTCCTGGGACAAGAGAAGGATCTAAAGGACGAAGAGAGGAAGAAGCCCGCCATGATCTAGGTTTGCATACATAACATTTTCTTGGTCTACCGCATATGCCATGCCGACATTGAGTGCCAGGATTTTAAGAACTTCCTCAAGGACAAAAGAGTGAAATTCGTTACTGTAGGCTTTAAGAATGACAGGGATGTCCTGCG
Organism: Aegilops speltoides; assembly: GCA_021437245.1. NCBI lineage: Eukaryota > Viridiplantae > Streptophyta > Magnoliopsida > Poales > Poaceae > Aegilops > Aegilops speltoides. Next base: position 45,307,625 of record CM038144.1, on the reverse strand, counting down.
TCGGATAGGTCTCATTGTAGGCCAGCCCTTCGATCTCCAGAAGGCAAGCCTGGTGTCCTCCTCTCAACCTTCAATGCTGACCCTGGCAGCAGCCATGATTGATCCTTCGTACGCTAAACTGAAGAAACCTCATCACGAGTTTCATCATCCATGGGAGTCGAAGACATTAGATGAAGATCACATCCTGTACGCAGCAATGGATGCCTATCTTTGTTTAAATATCTACATGGGTTGGATGAAGAACCAGAGCCCAGTGTCCGGTTCAAGCAAAGATGCGTCGACGAAGAGGAAGAGGAAGAGGGATGAGGACGAAGTCGAGGACGTGGACTCGGACTCCGAGTAGGTGGCAGTGTTGTCGCTCATGCTGGTTCTACTGCAGTGTCAAGCGGACTAGTTGCTTAGTTTAGTTTCAAGGGTGTGTTGTGCTGAGGCCCCAGCAGAACTATGTTTATGTTCTTTCTTGTTATTTGAACTCTTTAGTACGTAGAGTAGTACTAGTACTATGTCTTACTACTGTTCTTCTTGCAGTTGGTACTGCTGCTCGTACCTTCGTGTTCCTACTATACTTAATACGTTCGTACTAGTAGTATAATTTGGGTCAATCAATTTGTGAAAGAAGTTCGACGGAGCGAAGGAAGAAGACGGCAGAAGAGGTGGAAGAAGCCCTTCTAGACATCCATGTTGCATCAAATGGCTCACATGAGTCGACTGACCCAAATTGCTCCTTTAGATTGCAGGATCCACGTGGCATTCAAGGTCTTGAAGGTAGATTCAGCGTCCGCACACGGTTTGCGGGCTCGACGCGCGCGCGACCGGCTTCCGCCGCGACAGCCACCATGCGCGCCTCCTCCGCGCGGGCGGAGACGACAATGACATGCTAGTTCCTCCTCGCCGGCGTGCTGGAGCACGCGCTTGTCCTCCTCTTCGTACGTTGTGTGCATAGACGCGGCTCCACCAGCTACTCGCGTGCTTGGCAGCGCGGCGGCATGGCGAGGAGGGACTGAAGATGACGTGAGTGGGCGAGCCTTCGGCTTCATGGCAGAGGGATGGCGGCGACACGACGGTGATGGGCGAGAAATTATTGGCCGGAGTAGGCGGGCGCCGGCATGCGCAACGGCGGCGGCGGCATATTGATGAGTGCGTGCAAGGTTGTCAGAATCGCGATTCTGTTATACGATTCTACGACTTTACGATCCAAACTAACCTCTATGATTCTACGATTTTAGTTCTTAGAATCTACGTTTCTGCGATCCTGATAGTGAAGATTCTACGATTTGCGATCCTACCATCAAAGCTCCGATCCGATTCAAGATCACGATTCTGACAACCTTGAGTGCGTGTATGGGAGCTTACTTTAGTTTTATATGAGGTTGGTCAAACTTAAAAGAAAATCGTACTAGTACACGTAAACATTAGACTTAGGCAGCGCTTTTATTAAATTTTTTTTGAAGTTAGTACCACAGCCACGATACAGAATCCTGTGCAAGCGCGTGAACCACGGCCGCGCAGTCGATCGAACAGTGCGTCACCGTTTCGCGCTCGAAAGACATCCACCGAACCTTTTTGTGTGTGTGAAAACAATCCTCGAATATTACTCAACTTTTTTTCCTGGGAAAGTTCTTGACATTGCAATATTTCCATATATTTGAATTTAGCTCCAGTTTGTGTTTATTTGGATTTGGACGTTTTAGGTGCGCCCTAGTTGTTTTTAATACTTATTTTGTGTGTGTGACTGAGAGAGAATGTGTGTATGTGTCCATATGTGTGTTGTGGCTGAAGGGCAATGTGGAGACGGTGTCCGTGTGATATAGACATAGAGAGGTGTGAATGTGCAAATGATCATGCATGAGTGAGACATAGACAGATGCCGATACGTTGTGTATACGTGAGAGAACGGTCTTCTAGTTTACTTGTGTGTGTGTGTGTGTGTGTGTGTGTGTGTGTGTGTTTGTGTGAGAGAGAGAGAGAGACATAGAGAGACAGAGAGAGAGAGGAGCATCCGTAACACAACAACCATCTCTCTTGATTCGTCCGTCCCTCGCATGATCACATGCAACATATGCATAAACGCGCACATTTGACACTCTCACTCGGCCCCTTCCCACCTCAAGGCCCGCACAATCTCTTAGTGAATACCCATTTCTCTCCTTAGGTTTGTTTATGCTCAATATCTGACACACACACACACCCAGCACAACACACACACACACTCCCCAGAGCACACAATTCATCCCCATCCAAGGTTATACGGCGACCACTCTCACTTGTGCTTCTTTGCACCCCAACATGCACAACACCTCAATCTTCAAAGAGGGCATCGAGCAGATCGAAGACGGCGACCACACCACGCTAGAGAAAGCGGGGTCATTTGGACATAGGGTGATGTGACGATGGCTGACTGACTCCTCCTCCCACCCTCTCTCTCTCTCTCTCTTACAAAATTACCAATCCCTCTCTCCCCCGCACAAAATTGTCAATCCCTCAACCCATGAGATCCTTCCCCTCTCGTCCATGTTTTTCTAGCTCTCTCATCAAACATGTTGTCTCTTCTCCTTCCACGTATATAGAATCCGGATGCACACGCATCTCACGTATATTACATGTCTCCATCTTTCTCTCAGACCTAACTTCTTCCTCTCTCTTTCTCTTTCTCTCTCTCTCTGTCTCGTTAGGTTTGGCTCCTACTCTCTCGTCCACATACATAAAATCTTTCCTGCCCTATCTGCTCCATCTTCAAAAGCTCTCTCTGCACGTTTCATTCACACAATGGGATATGTCAAAATGTTGCTTCTATAATGGCTGATGTAGAGTTTTGGTTGTTTTTGTTGCATCCTACAAAGTAATAACTATGAAATGCCTTTAGATTCTCATTTGACTGGGATTATGTGAGTTTGAGCATGTTGTGAAGTACTATAGACCTTGTATTCATCTTGGGATTCGACAATGATTGTAACTATTGAATTGTATAGACCATTACATTCGAAGTCCATAGCCTAATATATTTATTTCACAATTTCAACAAATGATTAGTTCACTACAAACTAAGAAAACAAATGTGTACTCCTCCGCTTTTATTTAAGTCCACGATTAGCATTGGTCAAAGTCAAGTTTTGTAAACTCTCGAAAGCTTATAATAAAAATATTAACATATACAATAACAAATAAATACCATTAGATTCATTATTGAATGTACTTCCACATCATACATATTTGTTATGGTAAATTTTTATATTTTTATATAAACATGGTCAAACTTTAGGAAGTTTGACTTCGGTCAAACCTAATATGCAGAGTTTACTAGTACTACTCGCTTGTTGCTTAGCCGAATCACTCAACACGCCACACGGGGAGTCCAGTGTCACAAAATTTTGAGGTCGGCAGGAAAATCTCCCGCGACCCTAATTGAAGCAGTGGGAAGTTACCATCATAGCCTTTGGAACAGGCCTACGGACGACGCTTGGTAGGGGCTGTTTTCGTAACTTCAGGTTCACCCTACCCAGCCAGCCCCATCCCGACACCCAGAGTAGTACACCTGAATACTCCCCATTTTCTATCCCCACCGCAAAATAGACTTCGCCATGGCACTGCAGCTTTCGTGCTCCTCCCCTTTACATTGGCGCACTCGTCCACCACCGGGCATCTGCCTCATCGACGACCTCGTACGCCGCACTGGAGCCGGTCCACCGTCGTCGTCGTAGACGGAGCCTCTTCCCCGGCATCATCTTCCATTGTCTCGGATCTGCTTCCCAGAAGCCAACGCCAAGTGCAGAAGTACCACCATCGTGGACAATGAACTGACTCCCGTTGCCGACCATGACTCACAGAGACCGCCACGACCATCGTTCTCCGCCTCGATTGGTAATGTGTGTATTGAATCACTTAGCAGTACATGTGCAGTTCCAATTTTGTTCATACCTACCCTTCAATTTTCCTGGGTGCTATTGTTCCCGTACAAGTAATTGGTTATAGCCTCCATTGTCCAACAGAATATCAGCTTGTAATTGTGCGTCGCTCCTGTATCGCGCTCTGCTTGGGTAGGTTTTTTATCTGCAACCAGCAGTGTGGCAAATGATGGAAAGGTTTTTAGAACTACCAAGATGCCCATGCGTTGCACGCATCAAGATGCATTTGTATGAGTAGTTTATCTTGTGGGAGAAAAGGATGAACGAGGGAAGGCCTTATTTGCAAATCTGGAGAGGGGTATGGGTATCTTTTTGCAAAATTCCCATTTGTTTCCTTCCTATCTGTCAGATATAAATCAGACGGCCTATATTGCAAGAAAAAAAAGTGTAGAGAAAAAAAAGTAGATAGTAAAGGAAGTAGAGATAAATATTAAATATTAAATATAAAATAAATATAACCATAGAGAAGAGAGTAGAGATAGCAAGACGTCGGGAAAGGATCGCGCGCGCGCAGGAAAAAGCGGCCGGGCGTGCGCTAGTTTTGGCGCGCGGCGTCCGACGCGCTTTATAAAATCCAACGCCCTCCCACTACTCTGTGTCTTGCCACCACTCTGTGCCTCGCCACCGCCCTCTCCCCGCTCTTTTTCGCCTCGCCGCCGGCGTGCCTCCATGCCGCCGCGTCGCCGGGAAACTTGGGGATACCGCGGCGTCCACGCGCGCCCCTCCGGCGGATTCTCCGCCGAGATCCGGTTCCATGAGATGCGCCTCGGCCTCGGCAATTTCGACACCGCCACCGAGGCCGCCCGCGTGCACGACACGGCGGCATGGTGCCTCCGGTGGCCTCATAGAACATTGAACTTCCCCAACGTGCCGACGTGGGAGCAGGCGAGGAGCTCGCGCCTCTGCCGCGGCTTAGCACCGACCAGTATTGTCGCGACAATCGGAGGCGGGAGCACCGTCTCGGCATCGCCGAGATGGAAGAGGAAGCCATTGCGTTGTGGCGCCAACACTTCCCGCAGGACATCATCAACGAGTGCGAGTTCTATGCGCAAAGGAGGGAGGAGAGGGATAAGAGGAGGGCAAAGAGAGCCGCCTATCGCGAGGACAAGCGTAGGCGAAAAGCGACGCTCAATTCAACATGAGGCTAGGAGCAGCGTCGCCCTGGGAATCCAACGACGATCGGTATCTTCAGGCCTATAGTCAGACATCAGAGGAGGACATGACCGAGGAGTAGTCGGACGACGATGAGTAGTTGAATTATCTTTTTTTATCTATCTATGCAGAGAACTATCCTCTACTCTCTAGTATCTACTTCTCGATCTCAGAACTGTAAACACTTTTTTAAAGCGCTGCGCATTGCGATTCTGTTGGAGATGCTCTAACATGGCAGACGAGTGCTTTAATGTTGCCCACAAGATGCGCGAGTATTACTAGTAGTATTTTTCTTTCCATGTTGAGATTTTAAAACCACGAGTGTGAACATGCAGAGGAGCAATGAAGACCAAACACGGGATATTCGGGACATCTTCAAGGAGCGTGGCAAGTTAAAGAGGAGCTCCACCAAACCTGTAAAACGAGCTTTGGTAACACCCTTTCAATTACTTTCGTTTAGCCTCGTGTTCTTCGATGTGTATATGTTGTAGCTTCTGTTTCTCTTAAGCGTGGTGTTCTTCGATGTGTAATAAGAAGAGGCTTAATCGTCCTAATGCTTTCGTTTTTAGCTTGATGTAGGAAGTGGGTGTTCTCACCTTGTAGTCTGTTTTTATATTTCTTTTCCTTTTGAATTCACTTCTCCGAGTTCTGTTTATCTGGCTTGTACTAAATGGATCTAGGTTTCTCTGAGTATTGATCTAAAAAAGAAGTAACTTCATGTCAGGATGCACTTCCTGCGAGGAGGGAAGTATGGTTAACCTCGAGATCATGTTTCCAAAATGAGGCTGGATTACACACAAAGTGCCAGTTCCCTAATGGTGCTGGATTAGACACAAGGTGCAAATTCCCAGATGATGATGGATTACACACAAGCCAGGTGGAGTCGTCAGCTGTTCGTGTCCTCGTGGCATTAGTAAAGGCTGAAAGAAAGCATGCAGCAGCCCTTGAGAATGTAGCTGAGTTCCCGAAGAAGCGAAAGAGCAATCAGATGCTCTCTTCACCTGAAACGAAAGCATTAGGAAGAGAGCAATCAGATTTAAGAAGAGTCTTAATCACCCTTGAGAATGTAGCTGAGTTCCTGAAGAAGCGAAAAGAGCAATCAGATGTTGAGTTCCTGAAGAGTCTTAATCGTCCCTTGAGAATCTAGCCAGAAATAAGCTAGCAGAGGCAGAGCAGGCTAGGCATCTCCTGCTATCTAAAACTGTTGTCAATACAAAATTTCCTTCATAATAGCTAGGTTCAAATGTTTATCCGGTCAAGATGCTCATTGATGATGTCGTGCATCTACTGATATGGCACAAAATGTTTTTTTCGGGTCATGTAATAACAACAATTACTTTCCAAACAATAATAGACGAAGCATTGGACATGGTATAGTTCCACATCAAACTCATCTTCACAGATATTTGCACATTCATACATAATGTCCACAACCATGATTCACTTCAAAGCCAAAAAAATGTGAGGAGAGTTATAAATAAAGAAAAACCTCTACTAGTTCCTGCTACCAATGCGAGCACAACAAGTCAAGACCATGCGTAAATTAATTATATTTCAGTCATTTTGTGTGTTCTAAAATGCCTGCCGGCTCGCGGAAGGACGTGTTGCCGGCGCCCGGATTCAATGAAGGCAGGCGGGGCAGTCTTAAGCTGGTTGGGCGTGGCAAGGAGGCGTGTTTCACCGCAGCGAGAAAAGACCCTCTTGGCCGGCGCTACGGTTCAATGCTGCACTATGAGAGGTCGCGTCGTGTCGAGCAATCACTCCCTCCAGTCCTTTTTTGTTTGGGTATAACAAAATCTCGTTTTCCATTCACATTTTACAAGTAAAATTCGTGGACAAACTTTGACCCAAAGTATGATGGGGACTAGTAAACCATAATGGAGGTAGTAGTTTTTGTTAATCAAAGAAGGGTTTCCCCTTCCGATTACTGAAAACCAGCATCTAAATCTAAACCATAGTATTTGCCCTAGAACTACTAGGTTCAACATCTCATAACAAAACCCATACAACCATACGCCAAGGAGGTATGTAGTACTATGAATTCCATTTTTGCTCCATACCAATCGTTCTAAAAACTACTTACTACTTATAACGTGCCATTGAAAATCGGAACTCTTAACCCCGTTAAAAAAATGATATTATAAATGTGGCTACTTGATCTATGGCAACTGGTGAGCCATCGCTCTCCAAGTCGTTCACCTGCGGTCCCGACCATCAACTCCTACAAAGGTGCTCCACCACGTACCCGGTACCCACTAATGCAGCAATCGTGCACCTAGGGTTTTAGGGTTTATTTGTTAATGTCGCCTTTACGTAACACTCATGTGTGCGAGACAGCGAGAGGCCGACTGCGTGCGTGCGCCTCTTCTCTTCGTATATGTACTCCACCGTTTGTCTGGTGTCCAAAAATTTATAATAACTACTAGCAATGTGCCAATGCGTTGCCACAATTTCAAACTAGATTAATACATATTCACCGATTTGATAGAAAAAATGTCTAGTTTTGAAATACATATATCACTAAAAATATGTTATGTTTCACTCAAAATATATTCCTTTGGCGGTTTTGATGAGATAAGGGAGGAATGTTGTTGGTTTCAAGATTCGAGAAGTGGTATATGTCTAATTTCTACTCTTACTAGCAAGATGCCCGTGCGTTGGACGGAACATCAAGGTCTTGTGGGAGAAAAGGATGAACGAAGGAAGGCCTTATCTGCAAATGTGGTGAAGAGTGTGGGTAAATTGCCCTATTTTCCTTCCTATCCGTCAGATATAAATCGGACGACCTACATTGCAGGATGGCAGGCCCACCATTATCACCAACTCTATTTTTTGTCCCTACTCTTATAAAAAGCATTGTCGGTGATAATTGTGTGCCTTCCATCCTGCAATATAGGCCGTCCGATCTATATCTGACGGATAGGAAGGAAACTATGGCAATTTTGCAAAAAGGTACCCACACCCCTCTCCACATTTGCAAATAAGGCCTTCCCTCGTTCATCCTTTTCCCCCACAAGTTAAAATACTCATACAAATGCATCATGATGTTCCGTGCAACGCATGGGCATCTTGCTAGTTGTTGCAAAAAGCCCATGTGTGTGTGAGAAAGAGGGAGAGTGGTGGAGGACAGAGTGCATGTGTGACAAAGACACAAGTAGTGTGTGTGTGATAGGTATCAGCTTAAATTGAGGCGATAGTGTGTGTGTGTGTACGATCGAGAGGGCGTGTCTCAAGAAGGGAAGAAAAAGCTACATAGATACAAGGAGCGGCAGAGAGACATGTATGCGATGGTGGAAGCATGAGTGTGCGGGTGTATAAACCTATCTAGAGGCTAGTTAGTCGATAAATGTTTGTGAGAGAAATACGAGTCGGGGTTCGAAAGCGAGAGCTTTGTGTGTGTGAGAGAGAGACGGTATTCGGGACGGGGAGTGGAAGAAGGAGTTGTGTGTGTGTGTCTGTGAGAGAGAGAGAGGAGACGGTAGTCGGGGTTGTCTGATCGGTGTCAGTCTGGGATGGAGACGAAAAGGAGACCGCAACAAATGTTGTGTCTACAGGAGAGAGAGAGAGAGAGAGAGTAATTTTAGTGGTATGAGTCATATGTAGAGACATATAGGGTGTGTGAGAGAATCCCATAGAGAGAAAGACAAAGTGAAAGACGAGTGGAGACTGTGTGTGTGGCGGTGAAAAAGAAAGCTTAGGTACCGAGTGATACCAGAGAACAGTAGAGACGTGAGAGATAATGAAAACCGTGTAATGTATAATGATAGGGAGAATGTGACACTTCTCAAGGGATACGTCGAGAGACCATGTTTGCGAGGATAGGAGAAACATGAAGTGAGCGTGCGGGTGAGCTGGAGAAAAGAGAGTGATAGCTACATGAAGGAGCATGCATGCGAGAGAGATGGGCGTGAAAGGAGTGAACAAAAAAGGGATTCAAATATTTGAATTCGAGATGATGATACATGTAATCCATACTCGAACCAAAATTGATCTATCAAACATGCATACTCATATGAATTCACGCACATCTAAGTTAATTAATATGTAGATATTACTGATCCATACATTTTAGTAGAACATAATTTGGTTAAAAAAATTTGAATTCAACCTTAAGATTTCAAGATCATTGTATCTGTAAATCATATTATACATTTAAAGGAGCAGAATTCTTTGTTGTTGTAACGCCCCGGATACAATTTTCTGTATTCATAACTCCAACTCTTGCCTTTTTCCGGAGATGCGATATGATATTTTCTTCGTGGTTGGGCTTTTGTCTGTTGTTTTGCATTTTGTTTTTGTTATGCATATCGTCTCATGTCATCATTCGCATTGCATTGGCATCGTTTTCATAAAACTTGCATCCGCTCGTAGTTGTCGTGTCCCCCTTGCTTTTGTTGGACGTTCCGAGACCAACCGGGTTTTCCATTCCCTCTTGTCAAACCAACTAACCTCTCTCAGACCCCCTCGCGTGCGCGTCCGAAACTTGCCCGAACCCGAACAGCTCAGTCGTCACCGTTGGATTCAGATCATCCCCCAACATCCCTAAAACATCTCCGTTTTATTGTTTGGTCTCCCTAGCCTATTTATCCAGAACCGCCCGATTACGATCGGAGGGTCCAAACCTATCCTAGACTCCCCTCTTTCTCTATATATATATAGACCCTAGTCTATTTTCGGACCAAACCCTAAATCTTAGGATGTCCCATCCACCAAATCCCCATGCCGCCGCCACCTTCTCCACCTTCCTCGTTTTCCCCACCGAGCAAATCACCAGCCAGATCCATTCAGCCCGCAGCTCCCCATCTCCACCCTCGGATGAAGATCCAAGGGATCTTCTTGCGCGAGCCAAGGCCTTCTCGCCAGTGACCAGGATCCTCCCCGAGCCCCTCGGCCTGGTGCCACCCCGAGCCACCTCCGCCCGTCCGAGCTCCGGCGAGCCACCAGCAGGTCGTGCCCCTTGCCTCTGCCCTTCTCCTTCCTTCCTCCTCTGCTCTTCTCTCTCCCTCACATCACGACCTCTCTCTCTCTCAGGTGAACCTGGCCGCCATGGAGCCCCCTCGTCGGCAAGCTGCTCAGGTCCCGCTGCCCCGCGCCGTTCCCGGCGGATCCCCTCACCCGTCGTCACCGGGTCCGGTGGGAACCAGCCAGAGACCTCCCCTGCAACTCCCGTCGACCGCCCTGGATCTCATCTCCGGCACCGTCCCCTACTTTTGGCGTGCGAACACGTGAGATCTTCGCCACCGCCGGATCCGAAACCCCTCGCCTGGACCTGCCCGTTCCCGGTACTCGCGTCGCCGTCAGCCACCCGTCGCCGAAGTCCATCGCGCCCAGCCGCCGGCGTTTGAACCTGCTGATGTTTCGGTTCTTCAAAAACGGGCAACAACAACTCGCTCGCCCCGCCTGCGTTGACCCGCTCTGAGCCAGCGTGGATGAGCGCTAGGCCCAGCGTGCTCCATCTGAGGCCCAGCGCCAGGTCGCATCCCAAGGCCCAGCCGGCCTGCCCCGCCTCCTGCTCCACCGACCGGGCCAAAGCCCATGGTGAGCGCCCCCGCATCTGCAGTTTCGGCTCAGGCCGTGTTTTTTTTACCATCTGCGATTTTGTCTATTATCCAAAGGCTGCCTGTTTTACAGAAAAACCCTCAAACATCATGCATATAATAACTCTTTAACCGTGCATCACATGTAAATAATTTAAACATGAAAAATGCTTAGAATTGCATCTAGTGTCATAATATGCTGTTTTCATCCATGTTTAAAATGTTTAAACTTGCTGTTTGTTTAAATTTGCATAAATGCCATGCTAAAATGATTTATTTCATAACTAAATAACCGTAACTCGGAATTTAATAAACATTATATGTAAATGGGGTGGAAAAATGCCTAGTTTAACATGGTGCACTTTATTTTCCTGTTTAACAACAATAAAATATGTTTTAGGGCAGAAGAGTACCAAATTCGAAATATGGATATGAGGATTTTCCGGAATTGTTGTTTGTTCTTCCGGCCTCATTTAAACTTGCCTAGATAGGTAGTTTTCTTATGTTTCACCTCCTGCCATGTTTATCAACATTTAATATTGTTGAGTAGCTTATAACGAGATCAAACTAAATAATTGCATGTGGTGTTTTGTCAATATGGAACTCGTTGCATATTGAGCTCCACTTAACTTGTAGTATTATTTGTTGCACTTTGCCATGCCATGCCTCATTAAACCGGACATGCATCATACTTGTTTGTGCATCATGCCATGTATATGCTTGTGTGTTTACCATGTTGTTTGTTTCTTTCCAGTGTTTCTTCTTAGTTCCGGTAATGTTGTGATTGTGAGGATTCGTTCGACTACGTCCGTTCGTCTTCTTCATGGACTCGTTCTTCTTCCTAGCGGGATTTCAGGCAAGATGACCGCTACCCTGGATCTCACTACTATCACTGCTATGCTAGTTGCTTCGTTCTATCGCTATGCTGCACTACCTATTACCTGTTTATCAAGCCATCCCATATTGCCATGAACCCCTAACCTTTGACACCTTTCCTAGCAAACCATTGTTTGGCTATGTTACCGCTTTGCTCAGCCCCTCTTATAGCGTTGCTAGTTGCAAGTGAAGTTGAAGATTTCTCCATGGTGGACAGGATTTTGGTTGGGATATCACAATATCTCTTATATTATTAATGCATCTAAATACTTGGTAAAGGGTGGAAGGCTTGGCCTTATGCCTGGTGTTTTGTTCCACTCTTGCCGCCCTAGTTTCCGTCATACCGGTGTTATGTTCCCGGATTTTGCGTTCCTTACGCGGTCGGGTGATTTATGGGACCCCCGACAGTTCGCTTTGAATAAAACTCCTCCAAAGAAGGCCCAACCTTGGTTTTACCATTTGCCTCACCACCACCTATACTTTTCCCATGGGAGTCGCTCTCTCGAGGGTCATCTTTATTTTAGCCCCCCGGGCCAGTGCTTGTCTAAGTGCTGGTTCGAACTAGAGTCCTTTGCAGCGCCCCCTCAGGGAAATTTGAGGTCTGGTTTTAGTTGTACGGAGTGCTCATCCGGTGTTTCCCGGAGAACGAGATATGTGCAACTCCTATTGGGATTGTCGGCGCATCGGGCGGCTTTGCTCGTTTTGTTTTACCATTGTCGAAATGTCTTGTAAACCGGGATTCCGAGACTGATCGGGTCTTCCTGGGAGAAGGTTTATTCCTTCGTTGATCGCGAGAGCTTGCCATGGGCTAAGTTGGGACACCCCTGCAGGGTATAAACTTTCGAGAGCCGTGCCCGCGGTTTTGTGGCAGATGGGAATTTTTTAATGTCCGGTTGTAGATAACTTGACACCAGATCCGAATTAAAACGCATCAACCACGTGTGTAGCCGTGATGGTCTCTTCTCGGCGGAGTCCGAGAAGTGAACACGGTCTTTGGGTTATGTTTGACGTAAGTAGGAGTTCAGGATCACTTCCTGATCATTGCTAGCTTCACGACCGTTCCTTTGTTTCTCTTCTCGCTCTCATTTGCGTATGTTAGCCACCATATCATGCTTAGTCGCTGCTGCAACCTCACCACTTTACCCCTTCCTTTCCCATTAAGCTTTGCTAGTCTTGATACCCATGGTAATGGGATTGCTGAGTCCTCGTGGCTCACAGATTACTACAACAACAGTTGCAGGTACAGGTTATGCGATGATCGTGACGCGAGCGTGATGTTTGCTTGTTTCAGAGTTTCTTCTTCTGCTTCTTCGATCAGGGGATAGGTTCCAGGTCGGCAGCCTGGGCTAGCAGGGTGGATATTGTTTGAGTTTCTGTTTATGATTCATCCGTAGTCGGATGTTGTTCTTGTATGTTGTATTGTTGTATTCATGTGGCATTGTATGTTTTGTATGTATCCCCATCTATTATGTAATGTTGATGTAATGATATCCACCTTGCAAAAGCGTTCCAATATGCGGGTCTATCCTTCGTGGGACCTCCGAGTACCTTTTGGATAGGGTCGCATATTGGGCGTGACAAGTTGGTATCAGAGCCTCGACCGACCTTAGGAGCCCCCTTGATTGTTGGCCGTTGTTGAGTCTAGAAGAAAACTATTTTGAGTCTTAGGATTATATATATCGGAGAGTAGGATTCTTTTTACTCCTCATCCCCCTTCGTCGATCTGGTGAGGACTCTCGACGTAGATGTTTTGTCTTTCCTCTCCTCAAATTTCACTAAAAAAAATTTAGGATCACGCGGGTATCTTGGGATCGTTCGATATTGTTATGACGAGAACATTGTTCTTGGTGCCTCTTGACATTTAGGGGTTGTGGCAGTGTCCCGGGGAGTTGAGCTCCGAGGTGTTGTCGTCATAATTTTATCGTTGCAGTTCTAGAATACCTGAGTTTTGCCGACATCGAAAATCTCTTTTATGCAGTTGTTGGTGAGATAACCTCGACGTCACCCAGTACTGGGGAGTTCGGGAGTATTGCCATAACTCGTATAACGGATGCTTTTCGAAGGTTGAGGTACACGATTTCCGAAGGTTTCTTGGTTATGTGTTGACGGATGGATACAGCTTGGATGTAGGGATTGTTAGTTTGGGTGAGATATATTGCTTCCCCTGTATCCCCAACACCAGATTGCATAACCAGAAAGTTTCGGGAGTTTATAGGTGGGAATTCAAGTAGCTCCTAGAATATCTTTCCGACATATGTATGATATGAGATTGGTGATAGTGGGCCTATCCATAGTTGGTTTTGGGTCTCATTGTGTCTTAAAGAATCCTTGGCTATATCGGGTATGTCATGTTCGCCTTGCACATGATGGTGTTGTCGATTGAGCCCGTGTCTGACAAAATCTCTATCATATGTTTGTTCCTTCAAGCCAATCCTTTGTTTTGTTTTATTTGTGGTATTCGAGTTGCTTCGAAGTCAAATGTTGAATCCATACCTTTCCTAAACGGTGTTCTCATATTGCTATGTGAATACTAATCCTTTTTGATCATTGAGGTTGTCATGTTAATTCTTTTCCAACCGGTGCGCTTCTCTTCGAGATGATCCCATCATTCTCCCCATCTGCAAGATCAATTCTAAGTTTTCTCAATGGTGTTTGTTTCGTTCATCCCAAGTTGTCTTTGTTTTTTCCCCACCCTCCCACCCTTTTTCTTCAAGGACTAATTTATTTTAATCAAGTATCCATTTATTCATGTGAAGTCACTTCACTCTCTTCAATCAATGTTCTGATCCGGTGATCCCTCGTGAAGATGCTTAGGAAGCTTCAAGTTTATCAGTCTTCATCTCTTTTTCTTCTCCGGTGGATCCAATTCAAGCTTTCGATATTCATCATATTCCTTTCCTCGTTTCTAATGCTTTATCATGTCGATGCACCTCTTAATCACTCACCTCTTGCTATTCATTTGTTCTGGAGTGCTGAAAATATCTCACAAGACTTGTGTTTCCATTCTCAATCCGTTCAAGATATCTTGAGATTGTTATCTCATTCAAGCCATTTAATTCTACCGGTGCAATCTTTATTTCAAGCAATTGTTCAACGGTGTTTTCTTTTGAGTGGGCCCTAACCCACAGGTCTTTTCCCAGGATCTTACCTGACTCTTCTAATTTTCCCGGAGCTTCTAAAATTCAAAGTTTGACGTAAGAATGGGTTATCATCACTCATATGTCTTTCTCCAAGATCTTTCAAATTCTTTTCATCGTTGGTTCAACCTTTCCAATTTTCATTCCAGAGTATCTCAACAATTCATGGTGGTTCCCATCATCATTCTCAACATTTGAAGACCGAAGAAGAGTTCCTCTTAAATCCTTCCATTCTCTTGAAGATTCATGGTTCTAGCTTCATGCCATCCTCATAATTGTTTTTGATTGTGACAATTCTTTTCACCCATCCGGAGCATTTCATGAGTTGTTTCCATTTCTTTCCTCCGAAGGCCATCATGTCATAATTCTTCATTCTCAGCGTGTATCTATCATTCTGAAAATCTTACCGGTGCATCGTTCAAATATCCTCTAATCAGTTCATGATCTCTTCGTTCTCATGTATCTAAATCCCCTCAAGTATCTTCATTCGTTTTCCAATTCTTCCCGGTGAATTGTTCCTTTGCTACATTCATTTTCAATTCTTATGGTGGTTCGTTCAAGATTTCACTTCCTTCGTTATCATATCAATTCATTCGTTGTTTCCAAATCCCACCGGTGATTCCATCAATACCTTCTCAAGTTTACGCTATATCTCTCCTAATCCTTTTTCAAAGGGAATAAGTAGTATGCCAAATCCGTTGCTTGTCATCAATTAAATTTGATGAAGGATAAGCATACAACAAATCTTATTTTTATTTCCTCGAGGTGACTCAATTCTTTTTCCGGAGATTATTCATGATGAATAAATTTTTGTTTACAAGTGATTCATCTTTCTTTCCGGAGTTTGTTCATCATATCACATTCTCGGTTTCTTGTGTTTCATCTTTTCTTTCTGGAGTTCCAAGTTTTTTCTCGGTTATATCATTTCAAAGCTTCATCTAAATCATTGCAACGATTCACCTTGTGTTTTCAACTTCTCTTTCTTTTATCATCCTTTCATTACCGGAGTTCTTCATGGAGGCTCTACATGGTGGTTCATCAAGGATTCTCTTCATTCTTCAATTGTTCTTCAAGATTTCTCGCGAGGTGATGATCCGTCAAGCTATACTCAAAATTAAACATGGTGCTCAACACATGTTTTTTTTCTGAGGAGTTCAAGTATTCTTCTTCTTGCATTTCGAAGTGCAATTATTTCTACCTTTTGAGGTGGTCTTACGTCATTCTTGACAATTTCACTTCGTGTTTCATGATTCGCAAGTTGTTAAGAATGAGATATTTAAATCCATCATTTTCTCTTTCTTCAAGAGATCTTTTCAACCATCAACCTCGTTGTTGGAGTTATCTTGTGTCATATTTCACCTAAAGCCTTCCCTAAGGAATGTTGCTTCTGTGGTGCTTATGAATGATCCAAGTTATCTCTTTATCATCTTGGTGGAAGAAGTGTTCATCTCTTCGTCGATCTAAAGCTAGCAATTGTTTCCTTTAGTGGTCGGTTGTCACCTCATAATGTTGAGATGTTTCCATAAGCCCACTACAAACTTATTCTTTTCGTTGTTGGTCTTCCAACAACTCTATTCTAACCTTCTTGCAAGGAGGCCTTCCAAATTCAATTGTGGTAGAAGTTGTCATTTTCTTCTCCGTCCCTTTATCCCAACGGTCTAGCTTCTATTCTTTCGTTCCGGAGGCATTGTGATGTTGTGCTCTTCACCCATCACCTCGTTTTGTCAAGATCATGTTATTTTCTTGCATATCCATTTAACCGCAGTGTTGTGTTCTCATTCAAGTTCTTTCATCTTATCAAGTTTTGCCACTCTTTTCAACCGGAGTGTTACGTCTTATCTTCAAGTTCTTTGCATCCTATCAAGTTTCCTTCTTCTATCAGTCGGAGTGCTGCCCAAATTATATCAATCTTATTCCTTCTCTATTAGTTTTAACCGGAGGATTTTCAATATCTATCTTATCACTAAACCTCTGGGTTCTCGTCGTATCCCTTGTTCCTCTTTTCTAACGGAGTGTTTTCAGCTTTGTTCATCTTCGTTGTTTTCTTTCATTCATTTTGCTCAACCTCTCAAGGTTCATGGTTTCACTCGTTTGTCGAAGAAGCAACTTAGTTTACCTCTTATCTTCCTTTTCCTTTTCCCTCCGGTGCCATCCTAGATCTCGGGACGAGATCCTCTCGTAGTGGTGGAGTGTTGTAACGCCCCGAATACAACTTTCCGTATTCGTAACTCCAACTCTTGCCTTTTTCCGGAGATGCGATATGATATTTTCTTCGTGGTTGGGCTTTTGTCTATTGTTTTGCATTTTGTTTTTGTTATGCATATCGTCTCATGTCATCATTCGCATTGCATTGGCATCGTTTTCATAAAACTTGCATCCGCTTGTAGTTGTCGTGTCCCCCTTGCTTTTGTTGGCCGTTCCGAGACCAACCGGGTTTTCCATTCCCTCTTGTCAAACCAACTAAGACCCCCTCGCGTGCGCGTCCGAAACTTGCCCGAACCCGAACCGCTCAGTCGTCACCGTTGGATTCAGATCATCCCCCAACATCCCTAAAACATCTCCGTTTTATTGTTTGGTCTCCCTAGCCTATTTATCCGAACCGCCCGATTACGATCGGAGGGTCCAAACCTATCCTAGACTTCCCTCTTTCTCTCTATATATAGACCCTAGTCTATTTTCAGACCAAACCCTAAATCTTAGGATGTCCCATCCACCAAATCCCCATGCCACCACCACCTTCTCCACCTTCCTCGTTTTCCCCACCGAGCAAATCACCAGCCAGATCCATTCAGCCCGCAGCTCCCCTTCTCCACCCTTAGATGAAGATCCAAGGGATCTTCTTGCGCGAGCCAAGGCCTTCTTGCCAGTGACCAGGATCCTCCCCGAGCCCCTCGGCTTGGTGCCACCCCGAGCCACCTCCGCCCGTCCGAGCTCCGGCGAGCCACCAGCAGGCCGTGCCCCTCGCCTCTGCCCTTCTCCTTCCTTCCTCCTCTGCTCTTCTCTCTCCCTCACATCACGACCTCTCTCTCTCTCGGTGAACCTGGCCGCCATGGAGCCCCCTCGTCGGCAAGCTGCTCAGGTCCCGCTGCCCCGCGCCGTTCCCGGCGGATCCCCTCACCCGTCGTTGCCGGGTCCGGCGGGAACCAGCCAGAGACCGCCCCTGCAACTCCCGTCGGCCGCCCTGGATCTCATCTCCGGCACCGTCCCCTGCTATTGGCGTGCGAACACGTGAGATCTTCGCCACCGCCGGATCCGAAACCCCTCGCCTGGACCTGCCCATTCCCGGTACTCGCGTCGCCGTCAGCCACCCGTCGCCCAAGTCCATCGCGCCCAGCCACCGGCGTTTGAACCTGCTGTTGTTTCTGTTCTTCAGAAATGGGCAGCGGCAGCTCGCTCGCCCCGCCTGCATTGATCCGCTCCGAGCCAGCGTGGACGAGCGCTAGGCCCAGCGTGCTCCATCTGAGGCCCAGCGCCAGGTCGCATCCCAAGGCCCAGCCGGCCTGCCCCGCCTCCTGCTCCACCGACCGGGCCAAAGCCCATGGTGAGCGCCCCCGCAGCCTGCAGTTTCGGCCCAGGCCGTTTTTTTACCATCTGCGATTTTGTCTATTATCTAGAGGCTGCCTGTTTTATAGAAAAACCCTCAAACATCATGCATATAATAACTCTTTAACCGTGCATCACATTTAAATAATTTAAACATGAAAAATGCTTAGAATTGCATCTAGTGTCATAATATGCTGTTTTCATCCATGTTTAAAATGTTTAAACTTGTTGTTTGTTTAAATTTGCATAAATGCCATGCTAAAATGATTTATTTCATAACTAAATAACCGTAACTTGGAATTTAATAAACTTTATATGTAAATGGGGTGGAAAAATGCCTAGTTTAACATGGTGCACTTTATTTTCATGTTTAACAACAATAAAATATGTTTTAAGGCAGAACAGTACCAAATTCGAAATATGGATATGAGGATTTTCCGGAATTGTTGTTTGTTCTTCCGGCCTCATTTAAACTTGCCTAGATAGATAGTTTTCTTATGTTTCACCTCTTGCCATGTTTAACAACATTTAATATTGTTGAGTAGCTTATAACGAGATCAAACTAAATATTTGCATGTGGTGTTTTGTCAATATGCAACTCGTTGCATATTGAGCTCCACTAAACTTGTAGTATTGTTTGTTGCACTTTGCCATGCCATGCCTCATTAAACCGGACATGCATCATACTTGTTTGTGCATCATGCCATGTTTATGCTTATGTGTTTACCATGTTGTTTGTTTCTTTCCGGTGTTGCTTCTTAGTTCCGGTAATGTTGCGATTGTGAGGATTCGTTCGACTACATCCGTTCGTCTTCTTCATGGACTCGTTCTTCTTCCTAGCGGGATTTCAGGCAAGATGACCGCTACCCTAGATCTCACTACTATCACTGCTATGCTAGTTGCTTCGTTCTATCGCTATGCTGCGCTACCTATTACCTGTTTATCAAGCCATCCCATATTGCCATGAACCCCTAACCTTTGACACTTTTCCTAGCAAACCATTGTTTGGCTATGTTACCGCTTTGCTCAGCCCCTCTTATAGCGTTGCTAGTTGCAGGTGAAGTTGAAGATTTCTCCATGGTGGACAGGATTTTGGTTGGGATATCACAATATCTCTTATATTATTAATGCATCTATATACTTGGTAAAGGGTGGAAGGCTCGGCCTTATGCCTGGTGTTTTGTTCCACTCTTGCCGCCCTAGTTTCCGTCATACAGGTGTTATGTTCCCGGATTTTGTGTTCCTTACGCGGTCGGGTGATTTATGGGACCCCCCTGACAGTTCGCTTTGAATAAAACTTGCCCAGCAAGGCCCAACCTTGGTTTTACCATTTGCCTCACCACCACCTATACTTTTCCCTTGGGAGTCGCTCTCTCGAGGGTCATCTTTATTTTAGACCCCTCGGGCCAGTGCTTGTCTAAGTGCTGGTCCGAACTAGAGTCCTTTGCAGCGCCCCCTCAGGGAAACTTGAGGTCTGGTTTTAGTTGTACGGAGTGCTCATCCGGTGTTGCCCTGAGAACGAGATATGTGCAGCTCCTATCGGGATTGTCGGCGCATCGGGCGGCTTTGCTGGTTTTGTTTTACCATTGTCGAAATGTCTTGTAAACCAGGATTCGAGATCGATCGGGTCTTCCGGAGAAGGTCTATTCCTTCATTGATCGCGAGAGCTTGTTATGGGCTAAGTTGGGACACCTGCAGGTATAAACTTTCGAGAGCCGTGCCCGCGGTTATGTGGCAGATGGGAATTTGTTAATGTCCGGTTGTAGATAACTTGACACCAGATCCGAATTAAAACGCATCAACCGCGTGTGTAGCCGTGATGGTCTCTTCTCGGCGGAGTCCGGGAAGTGAACACGGTGTTTGGGTTATGTTTGACATAAGTAGGAGTTCAGGATCACTTCTTGATCATTACTAGCTTCACGACCGTTCCTTTGTTTCTCTTCTCGCTCTCATTTGCGTATGTTAGCCACCATATCATGCTTAGTCGCTGTTGCAACCTCACCACTTTACCCCTTCCTTTCCCATTAAGCTTTGCTAGTCTTGATACCCATTGTAATGGGATTGCTGAGTCCTCGTGGCTCACAGATTACTACAACAACAGTTGCAGGTACAGGTTATGTGATGATCGTGACACGAGAGCAATGTTTGCTTGTTTTGAGTTCTTCTTACGCTTCTTCGATAGGGGATAGGTTCGGTGGCGGCACTGGGCTAGCAGGTGGTGGATATTGTTTGAGTTTCTGTTTATGATTCATCCGTAGTCGGATGTTGTTCTTGTATGTTGTATTGTTGTATTCATGTGACATTGTATGTTTTGTATGTATCCCCATCTATTATGTAATGTTGATGTAATGATACCCACCTTGCAAAAGCGTTCCAATATGCGGGTCTATCCTTGGTGGGACCTCCAAGTTCCTTTTGGATAGGGTCGCATATTGGGCGTGACAGTTGTGCTTTTGAAAGTATATATAAAAAAATGATGTATATAGAATGTAATTCCAATTGAAAATGGATCCCGCCCGAAAAATATTAGAATACAAACGGGATTCGAATTGAGTTGGCACGATAAACGTGCACTCTGCAAAATTTGAACGAAACGGGGAAAGTCACAGTAACTGCCCGAAACCAAAATCTGCGAGATGGAAATCACTACTGCCTATCCCTGCCACGCAAAGCCTATCTGCTAGATTTATATAGGTTTTGATAGGGGTAGGTTTGTAATTTCACCCAAACGTGACGTAGCCGCCTTTCACTCGGATTCATACACGGTGGGCGCCAAAACGCAGTGTGCCCTCGGCCGAAATCGACTCCCTCCCCGATTCATACTCATACACGGTGGGTACCAAAAACAAACTCTCTCCGCAAATACTCGGTGTATGAGAGACAAGCGCGCCCTGAATACATGGTTCCCCCTTCCTCTCTAACTCCCTTTTCCCCATTCGTATTCCGTGGGCGCCAAAACACCCTCTAAACCCCACCCTCCTCCGTCTGCCGCCGTCTGCCACCCCATCCACCGCCATCCTCCTGCTCCATGCCGGAGCTGATACCCCGACGCCGCCGTCCATTATAAGAGATCGACCTCTCTCATCCACGCCTTCGGACTGGGATCCTTGCATCCCGTCCTCACGCTTCATCCCCGCCGTCGTCCACCTTGCCGGTGCCGCTCCTACGACCGTCTCATCCACCGCGCCCTGCCACCACCGTCTACCCTCCTAGATCTACTTCCACGCCGCCGATAGCCATCACTACCGCAGCACCGTCAAATTCTCAGCAGATGCGTACACGGCGCCGCACCAGAGGCGGTACTCTATTGTATCTGCTCAACTTATTTATCGCAGCAAGAAAATAGATCGCAACTGCTTTACTCTGATTTCTTGTCTTGGTTGCGAAGTTGCCTTTGTCCGGTTTGCACCTTCAGATCCGCCATGGCACGCTCAACACTATACTCCCAATGCTTATGGTTTTCCCCTTTTATATTCCACACTAGTTAAATCACAGTAGACTAAAATTCAAAATTGGGTCATTCGATTTTTCAGAGCTCGTCGAAGTTCGCCGGTGCGATCCAAGGGGCTCGGGTGGTTGTTGGGCCTCGCCGAACGAAGAAAACTCGACGCGGGTGGGGGGTGGGGGTGGCGGAGGAACACATGCGGTGGGGGCCAGTGGTCCGGCCGGCGGCCCGTGCGGTGTTCTGTATCGGAAGAATCAGAGACGAGGAAGAAGAAGGGTTAGGAGACGTAGGATCTTCATCCAACCACCTGAAATGGTCGAGACACAGCTGGGAGTTGAATTCTTAATGCGCTCTGGTTCATCATGTGTGGGCACTGCGCAACCAACATTTTATTATCTAAATCTGCTTGCTCTTCTTTACCATGTTCATCTTCCGTTCTTATTTAATATGTACCCTCTCCGTTCCTAAATACAAGTCTTTGTATAGGTTCCACCATGGACTACATATGGAGCAAAATGAGTGAATCTACACTTTAAAATGTATCTGGATACATTTGTATGTGATCCATAGTGGAAATCTCTACTAAGACTTATATTTTGGAACGGAGGGAGTATGCTAGTAGTACAGTATGTTCCTTGTATCAAGATGAGCAGGACATTTTGATGTAGAGGTCTATACGATCGGTTGTGATGGACACTTTGAGCCTCTTTGATTCGTAGGATCTTGTAAACATAGGAATAGGATTTGTAGTGGCCTACCCACTTGAATCCTATAAGAATAGCAAGGAAATGCGCGGAGCTATGTCGCCTTTGAGAGTTATCTTGATATTATGATGACCGCACCTTCACTTGAAGAGAGCTGGTATCCGAAGCCTTTCTAGCCGTACCGGCAATACTAGCACATATATTCTAGCAAGTTCCACTTTGCTGATTTTACTTTGATGCTTAAGGTTTTCTCGTTATATCTACACTATGATCTGTGTAGCTGCTTTGTGTCGCACTAGCAGCAGTCCACTCTTGAAGCTAAACACTGCAATGACTTACTAAATTGGCACCAAGGCATTGAGTGCCATTCTGGATGCAATGAAACTCATACGCTTGTTGGAAATATGCCCTAGAGGCAATAATAAAAGTATTATTATATTTAATTGTTCATGATAATTGTCTTTTGTTCATGCTATAACTGTATTATCCGGAAATCATAATACACGTGTGAACACATAGACCACAATATGTCCCTAGTGAGCCTCTAGTTGACTAGCTCGTTGTGATCAACAGATGGTCATGGTTTCCTGACTATGGACATTAGATGTCGTTGATAATGGGATCACATCATTGGGAGAATGATGTGATGGACAAGACCCAATCCTAAGCATAGCATAAAAGATCGTATAGTTCGTTTGCTAGAAGCTTTGCCAATGTCAAGTATCTCTTCCTTCGACCATGAGATCGTGTAACTCCCGGTTACCGTAGAAGTGCCTTGGTGTATCAAAGCGTCCTGGCGAATCGGGTGACTATAAAGGTGCATTATAGGTATCTCCGAAAGTATCTGTTGGGTTGACACTAATCGAGACTGGGATTTGTCACTCCGTATGACGGAGAGGTATCTCTGGGCCCACTCGGTAATGCATCATCATAATGAGCTCAAGGTGACCAAGGTGTTGGCCACGGGATCATGCATTACGGTACGAGTAAAGTGACTTGCCGGTAATGAGACTGAACAAGGTATTGGGATACCGACGATCGAGTCTCGGGCAAGTAACGTACCGATTGACAAAGGGAATTGCATACAGGGTTTGATCGAATCCTCGACATCGTGGTTCAACCGATGAAATCATCGAGGAGCATGTGGGAGCCAACATGGGTATCTAGACCCCGCTGTTGGTTATTGCCCGAGAGTCGTCTCGGTCATGTCTGCGTGTCTCCCGAACCCGTAGGGTCTACACACTTAAGGTTCGGTGACGCTAGGGTTAGTAGGAAGTCAAGTATGTGACTACCAAATGTTGTTCGGAGTCCCGGATGAGATCCCGGACGTCACGAGGAGTTTCGGAATGGTCCGGAGGTAAAGAATAATATATAGGAAGTGGTATTTCGGCCATCGGGAAAGTTTGGGTCTCCAGTAATGTCTGGGACCACCGGAAGGGTCGAGGGTCCACCGGTGGGGCCACCTATCCGGAGGGCCCCATGGGCTGAAGTGGGAGGAACCAGCCCATAGTGGGCTGGTGCGCCTCAGGCCCACCCCTTCGCCTAGGGTTGAAACCCTAGGGGGGGCGCCCACTTGGCTTGGGGCACTCCACCCCTTGGCCGCCGCCCCGGAGATTGGATCTCGAGGCCGCCTCCCTGGGGCCTATATAAAGGGGGAGGAGGGGCTGCTGTACCCATCTCCAAGGCGCAGCCCTCACCTCCCAACACCTCTCCTCCTCCGAAGCGCTCGTGAAGCCTCGCCGAGATCTTGCCTTCCACCATCACCACGCCCGTCGTCTTTGCCGGTGGAGCTGTCTTCCTCAATCTCTCCTTCCCCCTTGCTGGATCAAGAAGGAGGAGACGTCTCCCGTCCCGTACGTGTGTTGAACGCGGAGGTGCTGTCCGTTCAGCACTTGGACATCGGTGATCTGAATCACATTCGAGTATGACTCCATCATCACCTTGCAAGCTTCCGCACGCGATCTACAAGTGATATGTAGATGCAAACTCTCTCCCGTTGCTCGTTGCTTAGATGAACTCATAGATGGATCTTGGTGAAACCATAGGAAAAATTTTAATTTTCTGCAACGTTCCCCAACAGTGGTATTAGAGCCAGGTCTATGCGTAGTTCTCTAATGCACGAGTAGAACACAATTTGTTGTGGGCGTTGATCTTGTCATCTTACTTGCCTCTACTAGTCTTTTCTTGCTCAACAGTATTGTGGGATGAAGCGGCCCGGACCAACCTTACACGTACGCTTACGTGAGACCGGTTCCACCGACTGACATGCACTAGTTGCATAAGGTGGCTGGCGGGTGTCTGTCTCTCCCACTTTAGTTGGAGTGGATTCGATGAACAAGGCCCTTATGAAGGGTAAATAGAAGTTGACAAAATCATGTTGTGGTGTTTTCGTAGGTAAGAAAACGTTCTTGCTAGAACCCAATCGCAACCACGTAAAAGATGCAACAACAATTAGAGGACATCTAACTTGTTTTTGCAGCGATTGATCATGTGATGTGATATGGCCAGAAGTTGTGATGAATGATGAATTGTGATGTATGAGATCATGTTCTTGTAATAGGATTCACGACTTGCATGTCGATGAGTATGACAACCGGCAGGAGCCATAGGAGTTGTCTTTATTTTTGTATGACCTGCGTGTCATTGAAGAACGCCATGTAAACTACTTTACTTCATTACTAAACGTTAGTCATAGAAGTAGAAGTAGTCGTTGGCGTGACAACTTCATGAAGACACGATGATGGAGATCATGATGATGGAGATCATGGTGTCAAGCCGGTGACAGGATGATCATGGAGCCTCAAGATGGAGATCAATGGAGCTTTATGATATTGGCCATATCATGTCACAACTATATAATTGCATGTGATGTTTATTATGTTTATGCATCTTGTTTACTTAGGACGACGGTAGTAAATAAGATGATCCTTATAAAATTTCAAGAAGTGTTCTCCCTAAGCGTGCACCGTTGCTACAGTTCGTCGTTTCTAAGCACCACGTGATGATCGGTGTGATGGATCCTTACGTTCACATACAACGGGTGTAAGACAGTTTTACACAGCGAAAACACTTAGGGTTAACTTGACGAGCCTAGCATGTACAGACATGGCCTCGGAACACGGAGACCGAAAGGTCGAACACGAGTCGTATGGAAGATACGATCAACATGAAGATGTTCACCGATGATGACTAGTCCGTCTCACGTGATGATCGGACACGGGCTAGTCGACTCGGATCGTGTAACACTTAGATGACTAGAGGGATGTCTAATCTAAGTGGGAGTTCATAATTTGATTAGAACTTTATTATCATGAACTTAGTCTAAAACCTTTGCAAATATGTCTTGTAGATCAATGGCCAACGCTAATGTCAACATGAACTTCAACACGTTCCTAGAAAACCAAGCTGAAAGATGATGGCAGCAACTATCGGATTGGGTGCGGAACACGAGGATCATCCTCATAGCTGCCAAGAAACAATATGTCCTAGAAGCACCGCTAGGTGACCCACCTGTTCTCCCAAAGACGCAAGGCGATTTGAGCGTTTGGCGGACTCGTTCGATGATTACTCCCTCGTTCGGTGCGGCATGCTCTACAGACTTAGAACCGGGCTCCAAAAGCGTTTTGAGCATCACGGGCATATGAGATGTTCAAGAGCTGAAACTAGTTTTCCAAGATCATACCCGGTCGAGAGATATGATGTCTCCGACAAGTTCTATAGTTGTAAAATGGAGAAAACAGTTACATCGGTGAGCACATCCGAAGATGTGCAGGTTGCACAACCGTATGACCCAGTGAACATAAACCTCCCAGATGAGGCGGTCATTGACAGAATCCTCCGATCGCTCCCACCAAGCTACAAGAGCTTTGTGATGAACTACAACATGCGGGGATGGTAAAGACCATTCTGAAGTGTTCTCGATGTCAAGTCGCAGAGGCTGAAATCAAGAAAGAACATCAAGTGTTGATGGTCAATAAGACCACTAAGTTCAAGAAGGGCAAGGGTAAGAAGAACTTCAAGAAGGACGGCAAAGATGTTGCCGCGCCCGTAAGCTTTATTGCCGGGAAGAAGTCAAAGAATGGACCCAAGCACGAGACTGAGTGCTTTTATTGCAAGGGAAGGGTCACCGAAGCGGAACTGCCCCAAATACTTAGCGGATAAGAAGGCCGCAACACCAAAGGTATATTTGATATACATGTAATTGATGTGTACCTTACCGATTACTCGTAGTAACTCCGGTATTTGATACGGTGCCGTTGCTCATATTTGTAACTCACAGCAGGAGCTGCGGAATAAACGGAGAGGCTGGCGAAGGGCGAGGTGACGGCGCGCGTCGGGAATGGTTCCGAGTCGATGTGATCGCCGTCGCACGCTGCCTCTACATTTACCCACAGGATTAGTTTTGAACCTTAATAATTGTTATTTAGTGCCATGTTTGAGCATGAACATTGTATCCGGATCTCGTTTAATCTGAGATGGCTACTCATTTAAGTCGAGAATAATGGTTGTTCGATTTATATGAGAGATATGTTTTATGGTCATGCTCCGATGGTCAATGGTTTATTCTTAATGAATCTCGAGCGTAATGTTACACATGTTCATAGTGTGGAAGCCAAAAGATGTAAAGTTGATAACGATAGTCCCACATACTTGTGGCTTCGCCGCCTTGGTCACATTGGTGTCAAGCGCATGAAGAAGCTCCATGCTTGATGGACTTTTAGAGTCTCTTGATTATGAATCGTTTGACACATGCGAACCATGCCTCTTGGGCAAAATGACCAAGACTCCGTTCTCCGGAACAATGGAGCGAGCAACCAACTTGTTGGAAATCATACATACCGATGTGTGCGGTCCAATGAGCGTTGAGGCTCGCGGAGGATATCGTTGTGTTCTCACTCTCACTGATGACTTGAGTAGATATGGATATGTCTACTTAATGAAACACAAGTCTGAGACCTTTGAAAAGTTCAAGGAATTTCAAAGTGAGGTAGAGAATCAACGTCACCGAAAGATAAAGTTCCTACAATCAGATCGTGGAGGAGAATACTTAAGTCACGAATTTGGTACACACTTAAGGAAATGTGGAATCGTTTCACAACTAAACGCCGCCTGGAACACCTCAGCAAAACGGTGTGTCCGAACGTCGTAATCGCACTCTATTGGATATGGTGCGGTCTATGATGTCTCTTACCGATTTACCGCTATCATTTTGGGGATACGCTCTAGAGACAGCTACATTCACTTTAAATAGGGCACCGTCTAAATCCGTTGAGACGACACCGTATGAATTATGGTTTGGGAAGAAACCTAAGCTGTCGTTTCTAAAAGTTTGGGGATGTGATGCTTATGTCAAGAAACTTCAACCTGAAAAGCTCGAACCCAAGTCGAAAAAATGCGTATTCATAGGATACCCTAAGGAAATTGTCGGGTATACCTTCTACTTAAGATCCGAAGGCAAGATCTTTGTTGCCAAGAACGGATGCTTTACGAAAAGAGTTTCTCTCGAAAGAAGTAAGTGGGAGGAAAGTAGAACTCGATGAAGTACTACCTCTCGAACGGGAAAGTGGTGCAGCGCAGGAAACCGTTCCTGTGATGCCCACACCAACTGAAGAGGAAAACAATGATGATGATCAAGGTACTTCGGATCAAGTTACTACTGAACTTGGTAGGTCCACAAGGACACGTTCCGCACCAGAGTGGTACAGCAACCCTGTCCTGGAAATCATGTTGTTAGACAACGGTGAACCTTTGAACTATGAAGAAGCGATGGCGGGCCCAGATTCCAACAAATGGCTTGAAGCCATGAAATCCGAGATAGAATCCATGTATGAAAACAAAGTATGGACTTTGACAGACTTGCCCGATGATCGGCGAGCGATAGAAAACAAATGGATTTTTAAGAAGAAGACGGACGCGGATGGTAATGTTACCATCTATAAAGCTCGACTTGTCGCTAAGGGTTATCGACAAGTTCAAGGGATTGACTACGACGAGACATTCTCTCCAGTAGCGAAGCTAAAGTCCGTCCGAATCATGTTAGCAATTGCCGCATACTATGATTATGAGATATGGCGATGGACGTCAAAACGGCATTCCTTAACGGACATCTTAAGGAAGAAGCTGTATATGATGCAGCGGAAGGTTTTGTCGATCCACAAAACGCTAACAAAGTATGCAAGCTCCGGCGATCCATTTATGGACTGGTGCAAGCATCTCGAGTTGGAACATTCGCTTTGATGAGATGATCAAAGCATTTGGGTTTATCTTGAGACTTATGGAGAAGCCTGCGTTTACAAGAAAGTGAGTGGGAGCTCAGTAGCATTTCTCATATTATATGTAGATGACATACTCTTGATGGGAAATGATACAAAACTTCTGGACAGCATTAAGGCCTACTTGAACAAGTGTTTTTCAATGAAGGACCTTGGAGAAGCTGCTTATATATTAGGGATCAAGATCTATAGAGATAGATCGAGACGCCTCATAGGTCTTTCACAAAGCACATACCTTGATAAGATTTTGAAGAGGTTCAAAATGGATCAGTCCAAGAAGGGGTTCTTGCCTACGTTACAAGGTGTGAGATTGAGCTCAGCTCAGTCACCGACCATGGCAAAAGATAAAGAAGAGATGAGTGTCATCCCCTATACTTCAGCCATAGGATCTATTATGTATGCCATCTGTGTACTGGACCGATGTAAACCTTGCCGTAAGTTTGGTTGCAAGATACCAAAGTAATCCCGCAAGGAACACCGGATGCGATGGTCAAGAATATCTGAAGTACCGAAAAGGACAAAGGACATGTTTCGTTTATGGAGGAGACGAAGAGCTCTCGTCAGAAGGGTTACGTCGACGCTAGCTTCGACTCAGATCCGATGACTCTAAGTCACAAACCGGATCGTGTATATGTTGAATGGTGGAGCGAAGAAGCTGGTGCAGCCGCAAGCGAGCGTCGTGGCGGGATCTACGTGCGAAGCGGAGTACATGGCAGCCTCGGAGGCAGCGCATGAAGCGATTTGGGTGAAGGAGTTCATCACCGACCTAGGAGTCATACCCAATGCGTCGGGGCTGATCAAACTCTTCTGTGACAACACTGGAGCTATTGCCCTTGCCAAGGAGCCTAGGTTTCATAAGAAGACCAGGCACATCAAGCGTCGTTTCAACTCCATCCGTGAAAATGTTCAAGATGGAGACAAAGAGATTTGCAAAGTGCACACGGATCTGAATGTCGCAGATCCGTTGACTAAACCTCTCTCGCGTGCAAAACATGATCAACACCAGAACTCTATGGGTGTTCGATTCATCACAATGTAACTAGATTAGTGATTCTAGTGCAAGTGGGAGACTGTTGGAAATATGCCCTAGAGGCAATAATAAAAGTATTATTATATTTCATTGTTCATGATAATTGTCTTTTGTTCATGCTATAAGCGTATTATCCGGAAATCATAATACGTGTGAACACATAGACCACAATATGTCCCTAGTGAGCCTCTAGTTGACTAGCTCGTTGTGATCAACAGATGGTCATGGTTTCCTGACTATGGACATTAGATGTCGTTGATAACGGGATCACATCATTGGGAGAATGATGTGATGGACAAGACCCAATCCTAAGCATAGCATAAAAGATCGTATAGTTCGTTTGCTAGAAGCTTTGCCAATGTCAAGTATCTCTTCCTTCGACCATGAGATCGTGTAACTCCCGGTTACCGTAGAAGTGCCTTGGGTGTATCAAACGTCACAACGTAATTGGGTGACTATAAAGGTGCATTACGGTATCTCCGAAAGTATCATTGGGTTGACACTAATCGAGGCGGGATTTGTCACTCCGTATGACGGAGAGGTATCTCTGGGCCCACTCGGTAATGCATCATCATAATGAGCTCAAGGTGACCAAGGTGTTGCCACGGATCATGCATTACGGCATGAGTAAAGTGACTTGCCGATAACGAGACCGAACAAGGTATTGGGATACCGACGATCGAGTCTCGGAAAGTAACGCACCGATTGACAAAGGGAATTGCATACGAGGTTTGATCGAATCTCGACATCGTGGTTCAACCGATGAAATCATCGAGGAGCATGTGGGAGCCAACATGGGTATCAGACCCGCTGTTGGTTATTGCCCGAGAGTCGTCTCGGTCATGTCTGCGTGTCTCCCGAACCCGTAGGGTCTACACACTTAAGGTTCGGTGACGCTAGGGTTAGTAGGAAGTCAAGTATGTGACTACCGAATGTTGTTCGGAGTCCCGGATGAGATCCCGGACGTCACGAGGAGTTTCGAAATGGTCCGGAGGTAAAGAATAATATATAGGAAGTGGTATTTCGGCCATCGGGAAAGTTTCGGGGTCTCCCGGTAATGTACCGGGACCACCGGAAGGGTCCCGGGGGTCCACCGGGTGGGGCCACCTATCCCGGAGGGCCCCATGGGCTGAAGTGGGAGGAACCAGCCCATAGTGGGCTGGTGCGCCTCAGGCCCACCCCGCGCCTAGGGTTGAAACCCTAGGGGTGGGTGTGGCGCCCCACTTGGCTTGGGGGGCACTCCACCCCCTTGGCCGCCGCCCCCGGAGATTGGATCTCAGGCCCGGCCTGTGGGGCCTATGTAAAGGGGGAGGAGGGGCTGCTGTACCCATCTCCAAGGCGCAGCCCCTCCCTCCCAACACCTCTCCTCCTCCGTAAGCGCTCGCGAAGCCACAGCCGAGATCTTGCCTCTCCACCATCACCACGCCATCGTGCTGCCGGTGGAGCTATCTTCCTCAACCTCTCCTTGCCCCTTGCTGGATCAAGAAGGAGGAGACGTCTCCCGTCCCGTACGTGTGTTGAACGCGGAGGTGCTGTCCGTTCAGCACATGGACATCGGTGATCTGAATCACGTTTGAGTACGACTCCATCATCACCTTGCAAGCTTCCGCACGCGATCTACAAGTGGTATGTAGATGCAAACTCTCTTCCGTTGCTCGTTGCTTAGATGAACTCATAGATGGATCTTGGTGAAACCGTAGGAAAAATTTTAATTTTCTGCAACGTTCCCTAACAACGCTCCCCACCTGTTGACTCTTGTTCAGAATATGATCCTAATGACAATTCTAACCTCGAGGAGTCAAAGGCAGATGGCCTGTCCTGTTCACCCATCAAGGTGCCTGTTCTAATTTGGCAATGTTTTATTGATTGCGGGTATCTTGCATATGTTGTCTTGCATTTCTTCTACTCTGTTGCACCGCCATCTGCTTAGTTTACTCATCATATATGTCGAGATGCCATGCCCATCCATTATCAATACATATTCCATCTATCATCATACCATGTTTTTTCACTCAAATGTTGTTCGTGTGCATCAGACATCAAAAAGGAAGAGGGTGATTGCCGAACCTGAAGGAGCACCAGCAAAGTCCTTGAAAAACATGGTGGTGCCGGAGAAATCAGACAACACCCCACTTATATTGGTTGTACAACCAGTGACACAAAACGCAGGACCGACTACAGCAGACTGTACCCATACTTCACTGGCCACACCACTAGCCCCACCACACAGGACCTGCACTCCAGCAAAAGGTATACTAATTTCATTTGCCATAGCACCAGCTGTACCACAGAAAAATCCCACTCCAAAAAAAAGTACAAGCAAGTCCACCGGCGAAGACCTATCCCAAGCTGAGAGCGGCCAATTCCTGCAGATTGGAACCCCATTCCATTTATTCCCAGTTTAAAAGACAATGCTTTCAATGTTGTTAGGGACAACGTGCATATATTCCCATCATGGGAAGATTATTGTGAAGACAAACACCATTTTCACATCTTCCTGCCCAACTTACGTGTAAGTGCTATTATTCATGGTTATTATTTTTCTGTTTTCTGCGGATTGAACACTTCAATGATTTACATTACATTGGTGTAACTAGGCGAGGGTCAATCTGGATAGTCATGACGAGCAAAGCTTGCTTGTGCTTTTCAAGGAAGCATTGCAGCAGTATCGGTGTTACCTGAGGAAATCACACTTTGGTGGCAAATCTATAAACGAATTTCCGGTGAAGTCTCATGTGCTAAATTTAGAAGACATTGAATGGAAAACCTTGTAATCCACTAGTCTCGTTCCCAGGATGAGGTACTGTCTATGAAATCACATGACAATTTGAACTTCTACTTTTCCGCATGTGCCTTACGGATCTTGTTTGCAGGAAATCTGCTCGAAGAAGAATTCTGGTTTGAAAAGAACGACAGGATATCGCAAATATGCTGCCCGCTGCTTTACTCTTGTTAGTACCTGTTGTCCTGTATCACTGTACTTGCATACATACCTGGTTCATTATGTGACAGCAGTATGCATGATAGCTTGCTTATAAATTGTTCGCTCCAAATTATCCAATGCCAACGTTTTTTTAGCTCTGCATTGTTCTTGTAAGTACATGTTGTCCTTTATCAGTGTACTTATAATGATAGGTAGTTGTTCATGTACCATCACTCTGCAGCTTATTTTCCTTTGCCCTCCATTTTCTACACATCAGATCTATATTTACTCTTACCATAAGGTTGGTACTGAAGAAGTTTAGCTGTGCATTGCTCTTGGCTGTACCATTTTCCTTTATCGCTGCACTTACATTTATAACTACTTGGTTATGTAGCATCACTCTTCATCTTATCTTAAATATTCTCCATTATTTCGTATATTATCACATCTATATTTACTCTTAACAAAATGTAGAATAAAGGCAATGCTTATGAGGAAGATTCTATGGTAAACTTCTTGAATTGCCCCCCCCCCCATCAGCATGGACAAAGCCTTTAGAGCCTGTCTTCACCAATAATGTAAGTTTGTCCATCTCAAGCCTTCAAACTTTGTTGTATATATTTGGTTAGGCATGACTGCAACAGTTGTTTATTTTTGGTGTTTGCATAAAATTGCATGTTTAAAGTTTATTATGTAGTTCATAAACAAAAGTTTGTCCTTTCTCAATTTAAGTTTTCAGTTGTACAACCAAATTCCTTATTCATACCATGTAAATTAAAATATACAGAGCAAGTGATCTTCTTTTGCACTGCATGTATGCTTCTGTTCTTCATCCGTAATCCAGTGGTGTGGTGAACCTACCCACTACAACACAATGTCATATTCTGCAATGTCTTAACTATGAACAATGTCATATCATTCTACTACTCCCTCTGTCCAAAAATACTTGTCATTGAAATGGAGTATCTAGACGTATTTTAGTTCTAGACACATCCATTTTGATGACAAGTAATTCCGGATGGAGGGAGTATTATTTAAACCATCTCTTTATTTGCCAATCTGAAATGGGATAAATTGATAGCACACTAACCATTGATACTTATGAGTTCTTGATCTGTAATCTAGTGGTGTCGTGAAGCTGCCAACTCCTTCACAATGTAATTTCCTGCCATGTCTTGACCTGAACAATACCATATTGTGTTAATGCAATTTTAAACTGTGTCACTTTATTCGTCAGTAGGAAATGTCACGAATTGTCAGCACTGATACTTTTATGTGCAAAACACATCATCTCATCGCTTGTTTATCTTTGAGTGAGGAAGATTTAAGTGTTGACCAAGCGTAGCCTCATCATCTTGCTCACCGCTTATTGCTGCAGCTCCCACCGAGGCTAACCTTTCTTGAACTCTATTGAAGTGTTGTCGGTTTTGTATATTATTTTGTCGGCGTGTTTATTTGCACTGGTGGCGATCTTTGATGCCCCGTGTATGTAATCTGCTGCCTACTTGTGCTTTATTATCATAGTGGCGAACTTTGATGCCAAGTGGATGTAATATGCTATAATTTCTTTATTGTATAGTCTAGGTTTTTTCTTATTCATGATGATGCAGTTATTTTACTGTATATATCCTGTCTTCGCAGTAAACCAGCCAAACCGTAAAATTACGGTACATAATCGGGCCTCCATGCAATCACGATGTAGGTTGGGCCTAAAACGTGCCGAACAGCTAACGGGCCGGTAGCAGCCCGAAATGAACCCCGACCCATGATTGTGCGAATCAAATCACGGGCTTTTAACAGTCCAAAATTGTCTCGGTCCTTGTTTTGCCCAATTAGCTATCAGCTGCAAGCAGGCCGGATGCAAACCGGGCCTTAGTTAGGCCCAACTATATGACGGGCATTTAACATGCCGAAATTAATATAGGGCCGAAATGTTAAACGAGTCCTTAAGAGGCCAAAACTAATGTCCCCAATTACTAAGTGGGCCTCTAGCAAGTGGGCCCAAAAGCATAGTGTCTAGTTGACGGGCCGAATCTGATATGGGCCATAATTGAGCCCATAGCCTCTTAAAGGGCCGTACCTGATCTGGGCCGTAATTTGGCCCAGAACGTGGTAGGCTTTTAACTGGCCGGATCTCATATGGGCCACTATTAGGCCCGGAACATTGCAGGCCATTAATGGACCGGATCAAATATGGGCCGGCATTTTGCCCAAAACATGGCAACCAGTTAATGGGCCGGCCTACTAGGGTCCTCAAATTCTTATGGGCCTACAGCTAGGCCAGCTGATTAAGGTCGGCAAAATCTCGTGGGCCTTTAGCTGGGCCGGCCCATTATGATCCGCAAGAATCTTGTGGGCCTTTACCTGGGCCGGCCCATTATGGCCCGCAAAATCTTGTGGGCCGTTAGCTGGGCCAGCCCATTATGGTCCGCAAAATCTCATGGGCCTTTAGCTGGGCCAGCCCATTATGGTCCGCAAGAATCTTGTGGGCCTTTAGTTGGGCCGGCCCATTTAAACATGATGGGCCGGTCCATGTGTCAACATATCATAGGCGCGTCTCGCCCATTGGATGAGTGACACTTGTGCTAGCGCGGACCTGACACGTGTCTCCTCCAGCCAATGATGCTTTTACACGTGGAAAATCCCCATTGGTCGGGGCTGTTAACGGGTTATCGGATCCAAAACCTGACCCGATAGCTTAACGGCGTTCCGTTACGGTGGATGCCACGTGTTGGTCACCCTTGACGAAAGCACTTCTATGACGCACGATTTATCGTCATGGAAGTGGACACTTCCGTGATGATAATTTTGGTAATGTCATGGAATACTTCTACTGACAAAGATGTGTATGACTATCTTGATTTTGTCATAAATTTGTCATGGATGTACATGCATGACAAGAAACGCGACCTACTGTGACAAACACGTATCATCACGGAAGTGTATTTTTTTGTAGTGAGAGTGCATGCGAGAAAGAAATGTTGACGGAGAAAATGCAGATAGATATAGAGATAGAGATGCAAGCTAGAGGGACATATAGGCTAGTTTGAGTGTTGGAGATGACCGCCGGGTGGTTCAGAGGGTGAAGTTATTTCTGTGTGAGAGAAAGATAAAAAGAAGGCAAATGACTGCATGTAGAGAGAAACATGTATAGGGTGTGTGATAGGAAGCAAGAGTGAGGGCGAGAAAGGAGGTTGATGGAGAAACAGATAAATAAAAAGATAAAGATGCTAGCTAGTGTGTGTTAGAGATAGGAGTCAAGTGGATTAGAAGGCTGAGTTATGTGTGTGGGTGTGAGAGAGATAGAGAGAGGGTGCATGTGAGTCACATACAAACAACTATCAGAGAGAAATGAGATCCTGAGAGACAGGGTATTGTGTCTGCGAGAGAGAAAGACATTTCACAACGAGAGTGATAGCTAGAGAGACATATGAGGGAACGCAAGATATCTCTAGGGAGAGAGTGTGTGTGTGAGCAACATACAAGAGAATGGTGGAGAGATATGATACCCTGGGAGACAGAGTTTGTGTTTGTGTGTGAGAAAGAGATATTTAAGAGGAAGAGTCGTAGCTTCTCATACCTAAGGAGTCAAAGACATCTCTATGTGAGAGGGGGTGTGCGAGTGGCACACAGGGGAATAGTAGAGAGAAATGAGACCCCGGGAGACAAAGTTTGTGTTTGTGTGAGAGAAAGAGATTTCACATGGAGAATCATAGTTACAGACACATAGCAGGGAGCGAGATATACTTAGAGAGAGACAGAGTCATGAAGGTCGAGGGAGAGAGTACCGTCAGTGTGTTACGAAGATAAATGATCATTGTCGACATACAGGTAGCACGAGAGATACCCGAGAGACGATGAACGCGTATAGGTCTAGAGAGATACTCCTATATAAGCATGAGTGATAGCTATATGAGACGAATATCTGGATTAAAGGGGATTCAAATATTTAAACTAGAGATCACGACATTGATAATATCATAACGCAAATTGGTGTATCAAACATGCATATTCATTTGAATTTGGGGACACGTGTAATGTTGTATAGTTTATCAATATTAGTTATCCATAGATTCTTTAATTGGAGACAATGCATGGTTTGTATGCAATTAATGTCTAAACGGGATTACACTATATGTTGCATGTGTGAAACACATTATACATTATTGAGAAGTAAAAAAACCGCATGAAACACACATTAATTGGAGACAGTTAGTGAGGCATGCATACATTGGATTTCAACATAAAGTGGTTTCAAATATTTGAAAATCCAAATTAAGATGGATACATCCTTATGAACCTGAGATCATGCCATTTGTAAACCATATTTATGTATAAAGGGTGTTGTGCTTTTGAAAGTATATATAAAAAATGATGGTTATAGAATTTTATTCCAATCGAAAATGGATCCTACCAGAACAAAAATAGAATACAAACTGGATTCGAATTGAGTTGGCACGGTAAACGTGCACTCTTGCTCTGCAAAAATTGGAATGAAGCGGGGAAAGTCGCAGTAACCGCCCGAAACCAAAATATGCGAGATGGAATTACTGCCTATCCCTGACACGCAAAGCCTATCGGCTCAATTTATATAGGTTTGGATAGGGGTAGGTTTGTAATTTCACTCAAACGTGACATAACCGCCTCTCACCCGGATTCATACACGGTGGGTGCCAAAACACAGTGTCTCCTCGGCCGAAATCGAGTCCCTCCCCGATTCATACACGATGGGCGCCAAAACAAACTCTCGTCGGTAAATATTTGGTGTATGTGAGATTACGGTCGTATCCCCAACCGACTAATATTGCTGTGATGTAGGAAATTTTAAACGAGGGATAAGTTTGTAAATTTTCTCGCATTTGAGACAAGCGCGCCCTCAAGACATGGTTCCTACTTCCTCTCTCCCTCTGTCGGTGTCAAAACCGGCGGATCTCGGGTAGGGGGTCCCGAACTATGCGTCTAGGCGGATGGTAACAGGAGACAAGGGACACGATGTTTTTACCCAGGTTCGGGCCCTCTCGATGGAGGTAAAACCCTACTCCTGCTTGATTAATATTGATGATATGGGTAGTACAAGAGTAGATCTACCACGAGGTCAAAGAGGCTAAATGCTAGAAGCTAGCCTATGGTATGATTGTTGTTCGTCCTATGGACTAAAACCCTCCGGTTTATATAGGCACCAAAGAGGGTTAGGGTTACACAGAGTCGGTTACAATGGTAGGAGATCTACATATTCAGACGCCAAGCTTGCCTTCCACGCCAAGGAAAGTCCCATCCGGACACGGACGAAGTCTTCAATCTTGTATCTTCATAGTCCAGAGTTCGCCAAAGGCTATAGTCCGCCATCCGGACACCCCTAATCCAGACTCCTCAAGAGCTCTGAACCCGGGCTTCAATGACGATTTAGTCCGGGCGCGCATATTGTCTTCGCATTGCAAGGCGGGTTCCTCCTCCGAATACTTCATAGAAGATTTTGAACACAAGGATAGTGTCCGGCTCTGCAAAATGAGTTCCACATACCACCGTAGAGAGAATAATATTTACACAAACTCAATCTGCTGACGTATTCCATGGCACGACATCACACCACGGCCAAGCCTTTATTCGAATCGTTTTTACTGTCCCACCTCAGCGCATTTAGCGAGGCGGTTTCCTTGACACGTCTTGTCAAAGCAGAGATCATGTCCCCTTATTCCGGGATTCTCATTAATACGGGCGCGGGTAACCCAGTCGTGCCCGTTGGCACGTCTCCTGTATCGAAGGCGAGTCCCGAACGGTCACGGGGAAGGCTCTTGGTATTCAACCTCTTTATAAAGAGACCAAGGCTCCACTCCTTTCTTTCAATCTCAATCGAATCCGCCCCTCGCCTTGAGTTCCAACACCCAAAGCTCTAGATTCAGGCACTTCGGACCTTCGATGATGCCCGGCTCTGACCTGCAAGGCCGGTGCATGCCTTCCTCCGTTACGGAAGAAGACGTGCTAAAGCTAAGAAATTCCAGGTATCTAACCGGCGAAATTTCGCATAGGTTGCCTGCCCAAGGGCAGGTTATTCCCACTCCCAAGCCTGGTGAAAGCGTGGTGTTCGCATCTCACTTCCTTCAGGGGCTAGGCTTCCCGACGGACCCCTTCGTGAGGGGGCTCATGTTTTATTATGGGTTGGAATTTTATGACTTGGATCCGGAGTCCATCCTCCACATCTCATCGTTCATTGTCGTATCCGGAGCCTTCCTCCGCATTACCCCTCACTTTGGATTGTGGCTCAAGACCTTCAAAGTGGAGCCGAAGATGATCAAGGGGCAGCAGGCAGAGTGCGGAGGGGCTGTTATAAGCAAGAATGCTGATGCTCCATGGCCCGAGGGCTCTTTTCAAGAGGATCTCAGCCTATGGCAACAAGAGTGGTTTTATATCACAGCTCCCAGGGGCACCAAACGGGTAGCGCCACTTGCCTTTTGCTCGGGTCCTCCACCGCGGCTGGCATCATGGGTCAATAAAGGACTTGACTAGGGGCCGTCCAAGGACGTGCCCTTGTTACAGGGCCGCATTCAAGACCACCTAGATAGAGAGATCACTCTGGTCGTAGTGGCGCAGGTCATGCTGATTCGTCGCACCCTGCTCTGCAAACGTCGCCCCCTCCGCCTGTGGGAATTTAACCCGGAGGGACTACGAGCTCTCCAACATTTTATGGGCGCAACGCCCGTGGAGATGTATAAGCTTTTCTTCGGATCACAAGTGATGTGTCCGGACTTGACCGAGGACGCAGGTCTGAGCTGCAATCGCCTGGATACTCAAGTAAATAGCCCTATACGTACCCGAACAAGCTATCCCATATTTATCATGAATTTTCCCTCAAAAGAGTTGTCCCTTGAACAGGAGTGGATAGCGAAAGCAAAGTTAATCAGGTGTCCGGCCCCCCTCCCTGAGACCACGCAGGATCCCGTGTTAACCAGGATGCTGGAGGTTGCGCCTTCGAAAGAAGGGGAAGGGGGAACAAGGAAGCTAGCGCCTCCGCGAAGGAGGCTATTAGGAAAGGAGGGATTGAGTATCCCTCCATCCAAGGGAAGAAGAGGACCGCCTTTGAAGACCCGGAGACCATGGTCTCAAAGCGGGGGAAGAAATCTTCGTCAGAGGGTCCTGCGCCGAGAGATGCCTTGGCCGCATTGTGCCCCCAAGGGGATCAGCCCTCCACCGAGCCGTGAGTAAAAAGAGGAGTTTTTTTAAATAAAGGATATCCCTGCCCTATTTCTAATGAAGATAACCGAAATTTTACCTTGTAGTTCGGATCTCAGCCCTTCTCAGCAGAGCTCATCTTCAGGGGATCTTCGTCCGGAGATGATGGAGAGCAAAATGCCTCCCCCTGCCATACCGTCTTGTGAGGCGGGCGACCCTGAGGTGTCGTCGCGGAGGGTTTCTCCGAGTCCGGCGGGGCCGGAAGACAGTCGTATGTCCCCCCAAAGCCCTCAGCGTCCAGCCTTTGAAAAAGGCCATCGGACCAGTCCGGCACCACCAGGTGTACGGTCGGAGGAGCTGAA
This sequence comes from Aegilops speltoides, assembly GCA_021437245.1. NCBI lineage: Eukaryota > Viridiplantae > Streptophyta > Magnoliopsida > Poales > Poaceae > Aegilops > Aegilops speltoides. The sequence goes on along the minus strand of CM038144.1, from coordinate 45,267,575 downwards.
GGATCTGTTCGGGCGAGCGTCTATCTCAGAAGATCACCGTGCGTTAATGGGTATGGTGATTGAAAGGATTTCATCCGCTGAGCGGTTTGCACGAAGCCATCAGAGTTTACTGACAGGTTTTGAGGTACGCAAAATGATGTACCTTCTGACAGTTCCGCATATAAAATGCGCCCTGTGTAGATAGTAGCCCCTGAGGCTCGGTGTGTTTTCAAAAAATGACAGTGCGCTGAGGATCATAATCCCAGGTATAATATGTCGCCCTTCCTATGTAGGTGGCGAAGGGTACGGTGGCTAGCCGGAATGATGACTTTGCCGAACTAAAGCGGCAACTTGACGTGGCGGATGCCGACATCGCGCTTGTCAATAAGCGACTTGACGAGTCACAAGGTATGCAATTTCTCGACGGACACCTGGTAAGTCAGCTTGATGCCCATGCCTTACAACATGTATGCTTGATGCAGATGGTGCCACTGCCATGGAGAACCTTCGGGCAGAGCTCGCCCGAGCCAAGGAGCAGGCTAGAAAGAGTGATGCGGCTGCCTTAAAGGCGGCCGAAGAGCTAAAAGCCGAACAGGCTGCTCACTGCCGAAGCAAGAAGGAAATGGCCGAGATGGCCGTGAAGTTGAAGAATGCTGCCGACCGCTGTAAGCTTCTTGAAAAAGAAGATCGAGCGGTATAAGAGGACCTGAAGAAGGCCACTACCGAGGCCAAGGATGCTCGCTCTGCGATGAGAGCTATGAAGGAGGAGCTGCGTCAGGCCGGAGATATCGCAGCTAGAAAGCCCTTTCTGCTGCGGAGGAAATTCGTGGATCCTAAATATGCTCAGTTGGACCGGCTGTGGAGTGCGGAGGATGCTTATCTGGACTTGGCGGCAAGTGCCGCGGACGCGGCCGAACACTTCCGAGATCAAAAGGATCACGAAATGGAAAAGGTTTTTTGGTCACAGTTCCATAATCCAGAGCACCCACTTCCATTAACCGATCGCTTGGCCGAATGGGCGGAGCTGAATTGGTTATCCGGACTTGGCATGAAGGATGTCGTGAGTCTTTCGTGGCCGAAAAGGCCCGAGTCGAAGAGTTATTTTGGCTTGGTGCAGCAGTTCCTTGGTGCGGTGCCGCATATCAATGCAATGAGGAGGTCGGCATGCATAGAGGGTGCGCGGATGGCTCTTGCCCGTGTAAAGACATACTGGGCGGAGATGAAGGCCACCGATGTTGTATCCCAAGATTCGGACGGAAGACGAGTACCGGTCGAGCACTATTTTCGTGAAGTTACGCAGGCGCTCGCTTAATAGAGACGCAGTTGCTCAAGGATATTATGTTGAATAACATGTATTATTGTGAAACAATGTATCGATGGAATATAAAAGCTTTTTATACTTGTGCCTTTCAAGAATTAAAATACCTCCTGTGCGGCCGCTAATGCATATGTATATATAACTCGAAGATGGCGGTCTTTGGCAAATTTCACGCATATAATGCGGGGGTGTTTGCAAAAGGCGCATTTTCACACTTGATCCAACGTCTTGGTCCTATGAAGGAGGTGTTAGCGGGGCAAACTAGGCAACCGGACTATAATGCTTTATCACTTTCACTTAGCCATAGGAGTTCGACAGTGGGGCTACTATATAGCCCCTAGGGGCACCGCGCTCACCCGAATTCGGGGCGCGTATGTGCCTACCGGGAAACGGCCCTTCGTCAAGGCGGAGGAATCCTAAATATTCTGGCGGGTCATCGAGTGGTTGACCAGTCTCACGCTATATCATGACAGTCAGTTTTCGGCTTTCTCTACTAAGGTGCTCGCCTGGCCGAACCGGGGCACAATCGCAGTAGTTCTCCTGGTGCCGCCTTAGCCGATAGAGCGGAACGTAAGGCAGCAAAACACAGGAGCCGGGCAAACACAACATTTGACCAAAGACATGACTCGGAGCTGATGCATATAAGGCCTAAGTCGAGATGCCGAACACTCCCTAAGGTATTCGGTCTTTATGAAACGGGCCGAACAACGCCCTTGGTAATAAGCCCCTGGTGTCCAGGTACGCGCAAAATTCTGACGTGGCCCATGCCAAAACGCCAGCCTCCTCCTTGGTTATAGCAAGAAACCAGGGGATGTGTATCAACAAGAGATAGTAAAAAAGGTTTACGCAGGGTCTTAATCTGAAAAGAATCCTTGTCACGGGTCCCTACTGCACGCGTGCGCCTGTGTCTCCATTTTGCCGTATCCTGGACGGGTGTAGCACGGTGTTCATCTATAAAAGAGAGGAACTTAGTTGAAAAAGATCGTGCGAAAATGTACGTTATATTAAATAAACAAAGTACGATTCAAAAAAGAATAAAATTGAGCTTTATTGTCTCTTGTTGTACATGCGCGGAGCCCCTTGTATAGGGGTATGTGGCTAGTAAGCCCTTGTATGTTTACTCCGGACTCGTCTAGCCATGTCCGGGGTCTGAACGACCTATTTAGGTGCTTTGATTGGTGAAGCCGGTTTAGTGTGTGGCTGTCAAGGCTGTCACACAATGTTCCCCGCTCGAGGAACACTCGGTATTTCCCTTTAAGGAGATGATGCCTCGCGGACCGGGCATTTTAAGTGTAAGGGATGCATAATGTGGTATTGCATTAAAGCGGGCGAAAGCTTCGCGTCCCAGTAGTGCTTGGTAGCTACTTGTGAATGGGGCGAGGTGGAAGGTTAACTTTTTGCAGTGGAAGTTGTCGGGTGAGCCAAACACAACTTCTAGCAGTAGAGAGCCCGTACAATGGGCATATGGGCCTGGCATTACCCCTTGAAAGGAAGTGTTGCTATGGCGAATTTTGGTTGGGTCTATCCCCATTTTGCGGATTGTGTCCTGATATAGTAGGTTTAGATCACTGCCGCCGTCCATTAGGAGTTGTGTAAATTGGAGTCCGTAGATTATCGGATCTAATATCAAGGCAGTCCATCCTGCATTCCGGATACTTCTAGAGTAATCCTGATGGTCGAAGGTGATTGGTTTTAACAACCAGTGGCGGGACTCCTCTGGGATAGGCCGTATGGCGCATATCTCTATGGGTGCCATTCTGTTTTTCCGTTTTGTCACGTAAAGTGAGTCTTTTGACTTCTTGTGGGAAATTCTTTTGTTTTCCGGTGCTTTGCTTGTGTGGTTCGTCATCGTCCTCGCTTGGTGTGTCGAGCCCCTTGTGTTCGGCATTGAGTTTGCCGGACTGCTTGAAGACCCAACAATCTCTGTGTGTATGGTTTGCATGCTTCCCGGGAGTACTGTGGATTTGATATATCTTGTCCAAGATTTTTTTTAAGTTAGATAGCTCATCCCTGTTATCCTTAAGGGGTAGTTTTCTATGATTCTGCCGTGAGCTTTTGAATCTGGCGTTGACTGTCGTGCTCTTCGGGCTGTTTCCCTTTGTCCGTCGCTGGTCCTTGCTGCGTCGCGGTTTCCCGTTTCCATCCCTGACTTCGGATGTACTTGGGTCGCTAGTACTGCATCTTGCCAGCCAGCTATCATCTCCCGCGCAAAAGCGGGTCATGAGGCTTGTTAATGCGGCCATTGTTCTTGGCTTTTCTTGGCCGAGGTGTCTCGCGAGCCATTCATCTCGGACGTTGTGTTTGAAAGCTGCTAAGGCTTCGGCGTCCTGACGATCGACAATTTGGTTCTTTTAGTAAGGAATCATTCCGAAATTTTCGGCTGACTCTCGGGTTGTTGAGTTATGTGACTTAAATTGTCTGCATCCGGAGGTCAGACATAGGTCCCTTGAAAATTTGCCCGAAAAGCATCCTCGAGCTCTTCCCAACTTCCAATGGTGTTTTCGGGGAGGCTTTTGAGCCAATGTCGGGCTGGCCCTTTGAGCTTGAGGGGTAATTATTTTATGGCGTGCAGGTCATCTCCCCTAGCCATGTGTATGTGGAGGATGTAATCCTCGATCCAGACTCCAGGGTCTGTTGTTCCGTCGTATGCCTCTATGTTTACGGGCTTGAATCCCGCTGGAAATTCATAATCCAGAACCTCATCGGTGAAACATAGGGGGTGTGCGGCACCCCTATATTTAGGTGTACCATAATATTTGGATACTTGATGTGTTGCATTGCTTACTAGAGCTCGCTTTCTTGGCCCTTAGATAGATCTAACTGGGCCATCTTTTTTATGCGAATCCGTGTGCGGATCACGTGCCGGCTTGTGTGCGGTGCCGTTTGCCACTCTATGTTTTCCATGGGGTCGTCTATCCAACCGGGTGGTCTCCTTGTTCTTTGATTGCGGGGGCTCTACGGCCTCCTCATCAAATTCGGGCAGTAGTTTTCGCTTCGGGTAGCTCTTTGTTCGGCGACTATCGCCGTATTTGTCTATGGTGTTGAGTACTTTGCTCCATCTGATTCTGAATGCATCTTCCGCTGTTTTGAGCTTCTGCTTCTGCTTTTTCTGGCTACGCGCAATGGTGACGAGCCTTTTGTGGAGGTTCTTCTGCTCTAGCAACTTGTCCGGCGTGAGATCGTCCGTACTGTTATCTTCGCCGCGGACGGGTTGTTTATCTAGATTGTCCTGTTCGGACGGTTGCTCGATAGCATGTTCGTCGTCCACCGGTTCGCCCTGCTCTATGGCTGGGTCTGTATGGCTGCTGTCTTTGTCGAGGCGGGACTTTGAGCGGCGCTTACGTCGCCGTTTTGACTACTTTTCGAGGGAATGATCCCTCGTGGCGTCTCGTTGTTCCTCATCGTCGCTTCCTTTAGGTGTGTCCACCATGTATACATCGTGAGATGAGGTGGCTGTCCAGTTCCCTATAGGTGCTGGTTCATGTTTGTCTCCTACATCGTCGTCCATACCGTCGATGTCTTCGGAGTCGAAATCGAGCACGTCGTTTAAAGTTTCGACAGTGGCTACGAAGTGGGTGGTGGGTGGGAGTCAGATTTCTTCGTCGTCCGCATCCCAACCTTGCTGACCATAGTCCGCCAGGCTCACGATAAGAGAGAGACTTTAGTGAATTCAGGATGTCGCCAAAGGGCGAAGTCTTTGAAAGATGTCCGTGGTGGTGAACTCCATGATCGCGCCCAATTGGATTCGATTAGCGGGCGCGGAAGGTTCGGAGTCGGAGAGGAGTCCGCACCTTGAGTCACGAAGCCATAAGGACAGGGTTGGTGTTCGGCTCAGTCTCCATAGAGATCGCAACCCCCGAGGCGGAGTCCAGCCACCCGTCCTCGATCGGCGCAATCGGCTCCGAACTAAGGGTCGGAGCGGGCACTGGTGCGGCCCCTAGGGCACTATTCGGCGGCAAAGCTAGATCATGCCCATCGTGACAGTGCGGCGCGCTAGGCTGTGGCTCGAACCTGTCGAAGATCAAGTCTCCACGGACGTCAGCCGTATAGTTCAAACTTCCAAATCTGGCCTGATGGCCAGGGGCATAGCTTTCAATCTACTCCAGATGGCCAAGCGAATTGGCCCGCAGTGCAAAGCCGCCGAATACAAAGATCTGTCCGGGGAGAAAAGTCTCACCCTGGACCGCATCGTTGTTGATGATCGGAGGAGCCACCGGGCCTAAAGATGACGACACAGAGGAACTCTTAATGAAATCACCAATGTCGGTGTCAAAACCGGCAGACCACGGTAGGGGGTCTCGAACTGTGCATCTACGCAGATGGTAACAGGAGACACGGGACACGATGTTTTTACCTACGTTCTGGCCCTCTCGATGGAGGTAAAACCCTACTCCTGCTTGATTAATATTGATGATATGGGTAGTACAAGAGTAGACCTGCCACGAGATCAGAGAGGCTAAACCCTAGAAGCTAGCCTATGGTATGATTGTTGTTCATCCTACGGACTAAAACCCTCCGGTTTAGATAGGCACCGAAGAGGGTTAGGGTTACATAGAGTCGGTTAGAATGGTAGGAGATCTACATATCCGTATCGCCAAGCTTGCCTTCCACGCCAAGGAAAGTCCCATCCGGACACGGGACGAAGTCTTCAATCTTGTATCTTCATAGTCCAGGAGTCCAGCCAAAGGCTATAGTCCGGCCATCCGGACACCCCCTAATCCAGGACTCCCTCAACCTCCATTTCCCCATTCGTACTCCGTGGGTGCCAAAACACCCTCTCCACCCCAGCCTCCTCCATCCGCCACACTATCCACCGTCGTCCTCCTCCACCATGCCGGAGCTGATACCCCGACACCGTCATCCATTACAAGAGACCGACCTCTCTCATCCACGCCTTCGGAACGGGATCCTTGCATCCTGTCCTCTCGCTTCATCCCCGCCGTCGTCCACCTTGCCGGTGCCGCTCCTACGACTGTCTCGTCCACCGCACCCGACTGCCACCGTCTACCCTCCTAGATCTTCTTCTATGCCGCTGACAGCCATTGCTACCACAGCACCGTCAAATTCTCAGCAGATGCATACACGGCACTGTAGCAGAGGCGGTACTCTTTCGTATCTTCTCAACTTATTTACCACAGCAAGAAATAGATCGTCACTGCTTTACTCTGATTTCTTGTCCATCACCTACTTGTTAGTTGAAAGCAAACATTGGTTGCGAAGTTGCCTTTGTCCGGTTTGCACCTTCAGATCCGCCATGGCACGCTCAACACTATACTCGCAATGCTTATGGTTTTCCCCTTTTATATTCCACACTAGTTAAATCACTGTAGACTAAATTTCAAAATTGGGTCAGTCAATTTTTGAGAGCTCGCCAGAGTTCACCGGTGTGAAGGAAGGGGCTCGGGTGGGGATGGTGGTTGTGGGGGGCGGTGGTGGGGCCTCGCAGAACAAAGAAAACTCGACGTGGGTGGGGGCGGGGGTGGGGGTGGGGTGGCGAGGAACACAGGCGGTGGGGGCGGTTCAGGGGAGGGCGGGGGGGTCGGGGCTAGTGGTTTGGCCGGCGGCTCGTGTGTTATTCTGTATGGGAAGAATCAGAGACAAGGAAGAAGAAGGGTTAGGAGACGTAGGATCTTCATCCAACCGCCTGAAATGGTCAACTGACCCAAATGAAAAAAGTCACGCGACTTGCATGCGGACATGCCTTTATATTCAGTACCATCATCGTAGCTGCTTAGCACTGCTCATGAATCCATCAAGCTAAACAACGTGCCACTCATAATTCCAAACTTGTTGCTCTAATACGAATCTGATATGATGCTGATATTACTAAAACAGATAATGTTTAATTGGTCAACTAATATTCTTACTTTACTTTCGAAAATCACGTGCACCACAAATAGAGAGATAGCAGGGAGTTGCATTCTTAATGCGCTCTGGTTCATCATGTGTGGGTAGTGCGCAACGAAAATTTTATTATATATCCAAAATCTGCTTGATCTTCCTTAGCATGTTCCTCTTATGTTCTTCTTTAATAAGTACTCTCTCCGTTCCAAATACAAGTCTTTGTATAGATTCCACCATCGACTACATATGGAACAAAATGAGAGAATCTACACTCTAAAATGTATCTGTATACATGTGTATGTGATCCATAGTGGAAATCTCTACAAAGACTTATATTTTGGAATGGAGGGAGTATGATAGTAGTACAGTATGTTCCTCGTAGTGAAGATGAGCAGGGAAATTTGCAGTGTAGAGGTCTATACAGTCAGTTGTGATGGACACTTTGACCTCGTCGGGCCTCTTTGATTCGTAGGATTTTGTAAACATAGGAATATGAATTGTAGTGTCCTGCCCACATGAATCCTAAAAGATTAGCAAGGAAATGTGGGGAGCTGTGTCGTCTTTGAGAGTTACACTGATATTAACAGTATCGCACCATCAGT